>CM054137.1:47492836-47525336 GCA_028751875.1 Rapana venosa
TGTCTGTTTATATGTCTGTCTCTCTCTCATAAAGGCATCTTTGACCGTTGACCCTAAGCACCATCCCCTTGACGATCACATAAAAATGAAGAGAATGTGAACAGTCAACGAGCCACCTGTACAGTGTAATCCCACACCATAGTCAATACTTCTGGACATTTCAAGAGTCCATTTAGAACGCAGTCTTACACACGCACACACACACACACACACACACACACACACACACACACACACACACACACACACACACACACACACACACACTGTGCCATCAGAGACTAGGAATGCTTTTTTGACACACCGTAAACGCCATCATCCTCTCGGCACCTGTTGGTGGAGTCTTCGAAGCCAAAAAACAACAACAACAAAACCAAAATCGTTTTAACTTTTTTTGGCTGCTGCTTGATGCGCTGCGCGAACATCTAGTTCTACTCAATGTGTGTATCAAACAACGAAAGAAAAAGTTTAGGAGCGTGGTGTATCAAAAAGAGTCAACTGGAGTAGTACGTAGTTTTCCACTGAAGTAAAGAACAAATGGAGGTGTTTTTTGGTCTAAGTTCCTAGTGTGCTTCTGTGAGCCGTTTTTGCCTCTTACTGCATGAGTCCCTTCAGGCTGTGTTTAGTTAAACTGCACCTGCTTCTGTGGTCAAAATCACACAGGTATTTCCAGGGAGTTTAGTCCTTTGTGGACCAAGGGTCTGTGGTCAAAATCACACAGGTATTTCCAGGGAGTTTAGTCCTTTGTGGACCAAGGGTCTGTGGTCAAAATAACAGACAGGTATTTCCAGGGAGTTTTTTCCTTTGTGGACCAAGGATCTGTGGTCAATATCACAGACAGGTATTTCCAGGGAGTTTGCTCCTTTGTGGACCAAGGATCTGTGGTCAAAATCACAGACAGGTATTTCCAGGGAGTTTGGTCCTTTGTGGACCCAGGGTCTGTGGTCAAAATCACAGACAGGTATTTCCAGGAAGTTTGGTCCTTTGTGGACCAAGGATCTAGAGGGAATGCGGGTTCGTTCCTCGTTTAAACCCGATCCTTCTCCCTATCTATGAGACCATGAGAGGTAGGTAGTCTTTCCTATGTCTGATCAAACCGACAAACCAAGGTCCTGTGAGCAACACATTAAAGAGTACGTAAACGAACCCATGGCAACAAAAGTTGCTGAAAAATTCTATAGAAAAAAAGCACTTCCATTGGAAAACACACACGAACACACACACACTGTACCATCAAAGATGCACACGCAGACAGGAAACAAAACAACACAAAACACAACAAAACAAAACTTGACGCTGTTCTCGTAGCGATATTGTCTTTCAAAGACAGCAGCCTGAGTTTTGCGCAGAGAAATCTGCTGTGATTGAAAGTGGTATACAATTCATTATTACCACAAACAACAACATACCGTGTGTAAAACAAAAAAACAAACATAACAAAACAAAACAAAAAACAAAAAAAACACACACGCATACGCACACACACACACACAAACAGTATGAAATCTACTTTGCATGTTTTCTTTTATTTAAAAAAAATATATGATAATACTGATCTTGGACGTGCGTTGTTTCTACCTCGAATCATCCATTGTCCTTAGCATCATCAAACTAACAAACAATTAACTTCTTAAAAACCCAGAAAGGATTACCTGCTTACGTCAGCATTCACATGCATTACTATGTCTAATCATCTGCAGCTTTGTGCAAAGTCATGTATATACTGACCAAAAACAAAAGAAAACAAAAGCAGAGAAAGTTACCAACTTACGCAAATCTATGTTCTTGGGAGCTGTCAACAAAAATCAGATATTTGGATAATACATTTCCCACACGATTGCTAATACAAACAGCCACTCAGGAAAATACAAAAAAATTCAATCACCGAGTAGACATAAACATAGTTTTGCCAGTTACAATGAGTTCCATGCATTTTCTGAATGTTCGTAAGCAAGATCTCATATTCCGTGGTAAATTGAAATGTACTGTACAGAAAAGAAGTTTCCATTGTTTTAAGTTTGTGTGTGCGAGAGAGAGAGAGAGAGAGGGGGAGGTAGGGGGGGGGGGGGGAGGGGGAGGGAGGGACATACACAGACAGACGGACAGAAAGAGACAAACAGACAGAAAAAGAGAGAAATTTAGGAACACAAAATACTGAGACAACGTGCCTACAGACACAGAACGCCAGACAGCTTAAACACACAGACATACAGACATGTATAGATATGTCTGTATGTTCACATTCATTTAACGTCTTTTGAACATATGTCTGTATGTTCACAAGACGTTAAATGAATTTGAACATACAGACATATAGACACACACCACACACACACTACACACACACAAAACACACCGCAAAACACCACAACACACACACCACCACACCATACCACAACACCCACACTACTTACTACAAACCTAGGGCCAGGCTCACCAGGCCAGGAGGGAAGGGGTGAAAATCGAACCGAGCTACCCTTAAGAACTCCTCTTTATCCACCCTTGTCGACTGCCCTAGGATTTATAGGAAAACCCGATACCAAACTGCGGAGATAAACCGCCGCTTGGCATCTCCTCTCTCGGGGGGTCACGTGATAACAGTCCCGCGGTGTAGGAACCTCGCTTCTGAGCAAGCAGAATAGGCCCCGGGACTCAAATGAGTCGTTGGTTACAGACAGACACGAACTGTAGACAAAATCTGGCCGCTACCAGCCGAAATAAGCCTCAGCTCGGAAATAAATCAAAAAGTATCTAATCTTTCCCTAACATGTCGTCAGGGGCTCGACGGTCGGTTCGGGGAAAAAAGAAAGAAAAGAAAAAGAGAAAAGAAAGAAAAAGATTCTGTTAGTGTTGTCGTGCCGTGCAAAAGAAACCACTGTTTTTTGGTTATTGTCGCTGTTGTTGTTGTTTGTTGTAGTAGTTTTTAGTTAGATATGTTTAGTTTTTTTTTGTTCTTTGGTCTTTTTTTCTTCTTCTTTTTTAACAGCCAATTGATATGGAGTAGGCCTACTTGTGGGATTCGAAATATGGTTTAGTTTTTTTTACACTTTTATTGATTACACTTTCTACGTTACTGATGACTTGTAACTCTGGAGGTTATCATTAATATCGTAACCGAAGCCAACAAAATCTAACACGCGGTACTTGTCATCCCAATGTAAAAACAAAAGTAAAGGTAAAGGTGTCCCCATAATCTATGTGGTCGCAGGGGAGCGAGACATCTGAGACCTCAACTTCTCAACGGGCCAGCATATTGAGGGCGGCGCCCATCTCCTACCCTCGCTGCTTTACCTTCCATGACCCTAAAGAGGCAGGTACCCATTTACAGCGGGGTGAACTGGGGGACTGTGCTGAAGCCAAGACGCGCAAACGGTCACCCATCCAACTGGTAACCACGTTGGATGCTGCTTCACCTTGGCTGGGGGAAAGCGAGTGCTCTGACCACTGAGCTATCCTGCCCCTAAGCCCCAAAGTAAAAGAAAACAAAATCCAACAACAGAATTACAGTAATGTTCTGCAGTTTACTTTTGAGATAATCATCAGTATCGTAAGTTAAGTCAACAGCATCTAACGTTTGGAACTTGTCATCCCCAATTTTTTTTTAAAGTATTCAACAACAGAACTACAGTACCGTTATGCAGTTTCCTTTATATTTACTGATGAAACAAAATTCGAATAAGATTTCTATGCAGAGTGTCCTGCTAAAAAATAAAAGGTGCAATGTAGGTGGATACTTCTTTAATTGCCTTAAAAACATCCCCCCCCCCCCCCCCCCCCCCCACCCCCCTTCTGTCAGTGTCTGTCTGTTTCTCTCTGTCTTTCTATTTCTCGTATGTCTGTCTCTGTCTTGTCTCTAACTCTCTCTCCCTCCCTCCCTTTTAACCACCCACCAGACGAACGTACCAGCTTTCCACTACAGACAGACCTGAAACCTCCTCACACTGCTAGGCCTCTACCTGTGTTTATTATACTCCAGAGAGAAGGAACACGTCTACTAGGCCTACTAGGCCCCCAAAAGGAGGACCAGCCAGACAGCCAGCCCGCAGAGGAAAGAGCAGAAAGAAGGAAAGGAGGGGGCTGGGAGTGGGGGTGGGGGTTCCGGGCGGCACCTGATCCGATAGCCAAGTGTCAGGCACTTCGGCTGCACTTCGGGAGGTCCGCTTGTTACGCACAACGGACGATGACACGTGCAAGAAGTGTCTGAGATCATCGGGATGACGTCACCGAGAGAAATATATGTTGTGTTCTGTATAGGCTAGTAGGGAGGGTGTGTGTGTGTGTGTGTTTTATTTGTGTGTGTATGTGTGTGTGTGTGTGTTTTGTGTGTGCGCGCGCGCAAATGTGTGTAGGCGTGTGCATGCTGCCCTCTGTAAGTCATAAGTTGGTCAGTCAGTCTGTTCATCTGTCTGCCTTTCTCTCTCTGTCTCTCTCGCAGGAATAGATGTGTGTGTGTGTGTGTGTGTGTGTGTGTGTGTGTGTGGAGAGAGAGAGAGAGAGAGAGGAGAGAGAGAGAGAGAGAGAGAGAGAGAGAGAGAGAGAGAGAGAGAGAGAGAAAGAGAGAGGTGGAGAGTGATAGAGACAGAGACAGAGACGCAGAGCTTGCGCATGCCTGTGCACTTGAAGATATTGTATACTGTTTTCAGTCATGGTCTTATCACGACCTTAGTTTTCATCTGTTCCTTTCCATGGCTACGATCAAGTTCGTATCGCCGTTCCAAAATCAACACAGTCATGTACAATAAACTGTCTATGGCAGAGGATATTTTCCCCACTCTGGAGCAGGCATCTTGCTCAGTCAAGCTCTGTGGCATTGTCGTTAAGCATGGTGCCCTTGAGGTAATGTTCTCTGCATGCACTCTTCTTGCTAGGATTGTATTGACGTCCGATGCACACAGAAAAATAAGAAGCCTTTATAATCAGGAGGGGGGAAAAAAGCATCTATAATCAAAACATCACCGACTTGACCCAGCTATACAGTGCAGGATCTCTTCTGGTTTGGGTCCTCATAGCGACAGACGGACTACTCCGTGACTGGACTTTGGCAGTGGGTTCAGTATGAGCGTGTTGTGGACTCGTGAGGCTCGGAATGAGGAAAACAACACTAGGAGGTCACACTACGGAAAAGAGAGGAAAGAGAGAGAGAGAGAGAAGAGAGAGAGAGAGAGAGGAGAGAGAGGAGAGAGAGAGAGAGAGAGAGAGGAAGAGAGAGGAGAAGAGAGAAAGAGAGAGAAGAGAGAAAGAGAGAGAGAGAGAGAGAGAGAGAGAGAGATAGAGAGAGAGAGATGAGAGAGAGAGAGAGAGAGAGAGGAGAGAGAGAGAGAGAGAGAGAGAGAGAGAGAGAGAGAGAGAGAGAGAGAGAGAGAGAGAGAGAGAGAGAGAGAGAGAAAGGCAAAAAGAAAGCCAGAAAAAAGCAGCAGCAGCAGTAGGACTGGACTGCAGGGTGCACCTTAGCAGTCTCCGTGAGATTCGTGCAAACGGCGATGACGGCTTACAGGCCTGACGCTAAGACAAACAAATCCTGTCACGCAGCCATCAATAATTCTATGTGTCGCTGAATTAAAACTGCCGTGGGATCCTAACACTTCGTGAAACTTTGATGGCACTCGGCGCCTTCAGTTACGTTTCACTGTGAGCAGGTGTGGGTGTGGAGTGCGAAACGATAGGAATGGGGACACGAGATAACCCTACCCCCCAAAAAAAAACAACAAACAAACAACAACAAACAAAACAAAACACACAAAAAACAAAGAAGGAAAGAAAAAAACTGAAACAAAACCACAAAACAAAACATACAAACAAAATTGAAAAACATAACAAACCTAAAAGCAAACCCCAAACACCCCCCCTCCCCCCCCCCCAAAAGAAAAAACAAAACAAAAAGAAAATCAACCAACCAACCAACCTACCAAACAAAGAAGGACCTGGCATAGGACAGGCACAGTAAGGAAATAGCTAGGCTATGTAGACAGATAGATGTCCACTGACACATATGATAATACACTCTCTAAATTATTCAGCGTAGCTTTACTGAGCGTAAAGCAAAGGAAAGGGAAGACAGTACTACTTTTTTATTTTTTATTTACTGCTTTTCTTGTTCTTACTGGGGTGGGGGTGGGGTGGTTCCTTGTGGTTTGTGTTTGTTTTGTTGTTGTTGTTTTTATTCGTTTTTCCCCTTTTTTTCTCTCCTTGAGAATTATACAGATCCTAAGACAAACTTCTTCTATCCGCGCGCTTGCTTGTGTATGTATGTATGTATGTATGCATGTATATATGTGAAGAGGAGAGAGAGAGAGAGAGAGAGAGAGAGAGAGAGAGAGAGAAGACAGACAGACAGACAGACAGACGTGCAAGAAGACAAAGACATAGGGATAAAGTAATGGGCAAGGAAAGACAGGGACACAGAGACAGAGCGTTAGTTCTTCAGTTTAACGTCCTTCCCCTAAATAGTGATATCAGACTGTGTGAGCGTGCGCGCGCGTGCGTGTGTGCGCGCGCGCGCGTGTGTATAAGTGAATGAGGTTTGTGTGAATGTATGTGTGTGACAGACAGAGAGAGACATGGGACAGACAGACAGAGACAGCAGAAAGAGACAGACAAAGACAGGGAGGCAGCAGTGTCTCGATCGGGTTGACAGAGTGAAGAATCTGAAATGTTCACACGTACTTCAGATGCTTCTGCCCGTCAGGTTTTCCTTTGAATAAATACAGTCGTCCATGAAGAAAACTCAACATGAACGAGTGAGCATAACTGTATACATAACAGCGCAAGAAGAAGCTGTCAACCTTCAGTGTGCAAACACACACACACACACACACACACACACAAACACACACACACACACACACACACACACACAAGGTTTATGTACCTGTTTTCTTTCATCTAAACAGTTATCATAAAGGAAATGGATATGTGCACATATTCTCTATTTTGTTGTTGTTTTGTACTGGCCGTAAATTATCACCCCTTCCCAGCAATTAAAAAAAAATTCTTTGATTTTATTAGCAATAACAATAAACATTTTCAGTGTTCTGTACATTGTCCCCCCCAACCCACCTCTCTCATTCCCATCCCTTTCCGATCCCTCCACCATCCTCCTGCTCTTCCCCCTCTTGCCCACTTCACACACACACACACAAACACACACACACGCGCGCGCGCGCACACACACACACACCCAGGGGTGGGGTGGGTGGGTGGGTTTCTTTTGAGGGCAGGGGAGGGGGTTACACACATTGAGATAGGTTTGGGTTTTTTCACGTGAAATTCAGTAGTTGACATTTTATTTACATTTTTCATTGGAATTACTGATTTTGTTAGAAATTGTTAGAATTGCATTTTCCTGTTGTTTATTGTAGCTCAATAGGTTAGTAATGTATCGGTGTTGTTTGTTTTTTTTCTATAATTTTGGTTGTTGTTTTTCTATATTTTTTATTTTTAAATTTTGTTTATCATTTCGCATGCATTGATCCCCTGAAATTCCTTCTCCTGTACAGTACCAACTACACCCTCCACCCTCCTCCCTTGACACTCATACACCTCCCCCCCCCCCCGCCTAATATCACAACTGTGAAAAGACGTTAAATGAATTTGAACACACACTATTTGTCTTAAACTCTTTCTTCATTCTCTTTCTTTCTTTCTGTTTTTCCCCTCTCATTCTTTTCGTTTCTTTTCTTTCTTTCTTTCTTTCTTCTTCGTCTGCAATTGTCTTTCCTCTGTTACAGCTTCACCATTCAAAGGTCCTTTTCTGTCTTCTTTCGCGGGTGCAGTTAAAACGAGCATATCCATTGGAATTTCATGACACAAGGACGCTGAACGGTTTCCCCTCTGCAGAAAAGTTGTTTTCACAGAATTAAGAAGTAAAATCCAATCTGGTCCCAAGGCGCACGTTCATTTACCTGACTGGAACTTAATTTGCCTGTCATTAACCCTCACTTTGATCAAACACACGGAACCGTGATTAGAGAGCGGCAGCGAGGTGGTAGGAAAGCCTGAAGCTGGGGCAGTTAGTGTGTGTGTGTGTGTGTGTGTAACTCTGTGTGTGTGTGTTGTGTGTGTTGTATTCGTAACTCTGTGTGTGTGTGTGTGTGTGTGCATGTGTGTGTGTGTGTGTGTGTGTGTGTGTGTGATGTGTGTGGTGTGTGTGTGAGTGTGTGTTCGTAACTCTGTGTGTGTGTTGTGTGCGTATATGTAGTTATTTTCGTTAATTTGTTTCTTTTATTTATTCTTTTATTTCGAGGATAATGAACACACGCGCGCGTGTGTGTAAGTGTGTGTGTGTGTGTGGGGGGGGGGGGGGGGGGGGGGGGGGGGGGGGGGGGGGCGGGGGGCGGTTGTGTGTGTAACTCTCTGTGTGTGTTGTGTGTGAGTGTGTGTTTGTAACTCTGTGTGTGTGTGTTGTGTGTGTATCTATTTATTTTCGTTAATTTGTTTCTTTTTGTTAAATTCTTTTATTTCGAGGATAATGAATACAAACGTGTGTTTGTGTGTGTGTGTAAGTGTGTGTGTGTGTGTGTGTGTAAGTGTGTGCGTGTGTATGTGTTAGTATTATTTATTCATCCTTTTATTTCGAGGATAATGGAATAAGCACTCATGTTCTTTTTTACATCCAGTCCCCGTGTGTATGCAGTTTTGTAAATTTTGTCATCCGATCCCGCCGGCACAGAGTGACCTACTCTTCAAAAAAGCGGAAAAGGTTTTTACGTGTGCGCAAAATGTTCTGCGTGCGTTTGCTTACGGGACATCGGTTTACAGTCTCATCCGAAGGACTTTTGGGGAGAGAGGAGTCTGCACTGATGTTAACTCCAGAGGCAAAATCCTCTTGAGCGAGATTTGAACCCGGGTCACTCTAACCACCAGGCTATCCCGTCTCCCGCGCGCGCGCTCGCAGGCACGCACGTGTTTGTGTATGTGTCTGTGTGTGTCCTGAACACAAAACTTTTACGCTCCATGATTTTTTCTATCTAAATTAAGCCACACACACACACACACTCACACACACACACACACACACACACACACACTCTCTCTCTCTCTCTCTCTCTCTCTCTCTGTCTCTCTCTCTGTCTTTTTTTCCTTTCTCTCTCTCTCCGTCTCCCTCCATCGGGATATAGGCTTTAAACGCAACTGATAAAAAAAAGAGAAAACTCAGCAAATAATACTTGATTGTCTATAATATATATATATATATTTGTGTGTGTGGTGTGTGGTGTGTGTGTTGTGCTTGTGTGTTGGTGTGTGTGGGTTCGTGTGGACTGTGTCTGTGTGTGTTGTGTGTGTGTGTGTGTGATTAACTCGACGACTGTAAGGAAAGAACCTGAAGGGTTTCTAGTTTAAGCCTCGAAGGATTCACGACTCGTACTGTATGTGTCTCTCCGAGGGATATGACGTGGTGCAAACTAACTGCTAGAATTCTGCCAGCAATGAATACAGAACGCCGACAATGGAAATGAAGGAAAGTATCAGGTCTATGATACAGAATAGCCGTCTGCTGGAACACCTGATCTCCTACTTAGAAAAGAGTGAGTAGACACACAAACAGGCACACACTGACACAAATAAAAGAAGACTGGGACGTATAAGTACTTCTGTCCCTGCTCGCAAAGTATGCCCATGGGTGCGTTCGTACATACGCGTGTGCGCACTTTCTTTATAACACACACACATGCACACACAGACACACGCACGCACGTGCGCGCACACACACACACAAACACCCGCCGCAGCGCATGCACACACACACACCGCACGCATGCACACACAAACACGTACACATGCACGCACACAAAACACACACACCCACACACCCTGTGTCTCTATTATATTGCATAATATTAAATCTTTTTGTCTAAAATATTTCATTGCATAATAATCATTTTTCTCCGTCTGCCCATTAAAACAATCTTGATTCAACTGATACCTTTTTATCTGGTGATCATAACTTTATTATTATTATTATTATTATTATTAACATTCCTATACCTCCCCTCACCGTCTCTCTGCATATTTGATAACAACTTCCCCCCCAAAAAAAAAGAAGAAAAAAAAAGTACCACTGTAACAAACAGCACCAACCCAGAATCGCACACTTGCACCAAAAAACCCCGAAGTTGTCCTAAATTCAACAGTTCTCACATTTTATCCCAGTCAGCAATTGCAGTCGTCTTTACCAGCTTACTTAACGGTTGTTCTAACTTTACTTACTCGCTCCCGTCCATACGTTTTACCATAAAGTGAAACCGCAGTACGCTTGCTTGTCTTGTGAAGTACACAATTCTAAAACGTTTTGCTTCTCGAGTGTCATCATGTCTAGGACAATGGACATAATAATTTTACTGCAGATTCCTCGAGATCCTATTCTGATTTTTTCCTCACAATCGGGCATTTTTCGTCTGATATGAATATTCAGTCATGGTTTTTAAGTTTGAGCGCTATGATTCTTTAGGCCTTAATCGCTGGGTTTGCTTAACTCTTAAGTTGCCATCAATAAAGTAATACCATTTTTTCTTCTGTTACGAGGTGGTGGCTGTCCTGATGTGACCGTTAAGTTGCTTTTAATAAAAAGAAGGAAAAAAATCTAGACAAAAATGGAAGTTACGATTACCAACAGCCTTGGTGTCTTAATTATTTCATAAATGACTTTCAGACATTTTTTGTTTTGACAATTTGTTTAACAAACTTTATTTTTCAACTGGCAGTCTTTTTAACTTGTCTTTCTGTTATTATTATTGAGCTTTGATTGTCAACGAGTTGACACCCTGATAAGATGGACTCCCTGGTCAGTTGGCAGCCAGCTATAAAAGCATCCCGACTGCTGCACTGGCCTCTGGTTTCATCACATCCTACCTCCCACCTGCCGGCTAGTGTAGCAGTGTAGCAGAGGTGAGAAACATTGCGGACTGAAGACGCGCGTGCCGCGGGTACATTCATATCAGTGGCGTGCACACCACACCTCACGCCTCCCCCTTGTGTGTTTGTGTGTGTGTGTGCATGTGTGTGTGTGCGTGCGTGTGAGTGTGTGTGTGAGAGAGTGTGTGTGCGTGTGTGTGCGTGCGTGTGAGCCTGTGTGTGAAGTGTTGTGTGAGAGAGAGAGAGAGAGAGAAGGGGGGGGGGGGGGGGGGGGTGTAAAATATAGTTAACAATTTTAAACTAAACCAAACGCAACAAAAACTCTTATAAACTTCAATTCTAGAACATGATTTTGAGAAAATGGACATTCTTTAAAAAAAAAATCCCAGTACACCCCCCACCCCTCTCCACCATCTCCACTCCCTTCCCCAGCCCCAACACACATACACCTCACCCCCTCTTCCAACCCTCTTCCAACCCTACCCCCACCTCTGAAAAAGGAAACGAAAAGAGAAAACTGCTAAAGCATCGTGGGCAAAGGAAAAAAGGACATCTCCGAAGTCGGCATGTGGCTGCCGTCGTGGTGGGCGAAAACGGTTGCGTACGGTTGCAAAATCTCACCATTAGTGAACCTCGGGGCTCTAGCCAAGGAACAAAAAAAGAGGACAGGAATAGATTGATTTCAAAGAGTAAACTTTTTGTACATGAAATGCTTGAAATGGGAGTGTTGCCTACTGGAAGTAAATAGATAAATGGATGGATGAATCCATTAATTGATTGATCAGTTCTTCATGTGTCCTGGCTAAGAGGGAAAGCAGGAAAAAGGATCCCAGACATCTTTAAAAAGAAAAAAAGAAAGAAAAGTATGAACATTTGTGTAAGAAATTTTTGGCAACTAAACAGAAGGTTTAAAAAACGTAAATTTATCACTATAACAATGAAAGCATAATGAATTTTTAAAAAATTTTAAGGATGAAAAAACTATTGTATATGACGAGTTCTCTCTCTCTCTTTCTCACTTTCTTCACCTTAACATAAATGATTAGCGCAAGTCTTCAGGCGTCAATTTTCGCCTTTTACTTGTAAACAATTTTGTTTTCCCCAATATCAAGAAAACATTTTTCATATCAACCAGCAAAAAAAAATGTGCATAAAGGTATTACTCATTTAAATCAACCTGCCCCCCACACATACTGACCAATCCACCTAGCCAGCGAGCTATCATTGACCATCGACCCACCACCATCCATGTCCCGCCCATTGGCGATGGCCAATGAGTGATGGAAATAGCCCGCCATAATTAAGGGGGCTTGCTTTGCAATAGGACTGGAACCCCACTTCTTAATTTCCTGCCAGCTTGATTTAGATTTGCTTCTGGAATGATACGTGTGCTATTATTATTGTGGTTTTATTCCGTTTTGTTACCTTTTCCTTCCCTCCCTCCCTCCCTCTCCCTCCCCCCTCTGCTCTTGTCACAACAACAAAAAATAGCTCAAGGAAAATGTGTTGGTTGTGCTTTCGTTTTCTGTTAATCAGGTCTTTTCGCTTTTGCGTGATGTTAGATGAATTAACGGAATATTTGTGCATCTGTTCTGCTCGCACGCTAGCTGCAAGTCAGGGGGGGAAATGCGTGTGTTGTAGTGTAGTGTAGTGTAGTGTGGTGTGGTGTGGTGTGGTGTGGTGTGGTGTGGTGTGGTGTGGTGTGGTGTGGTATGGTGGTGTGGTGTGGTGAGTGTAGTGTAGTGTGGTGTAGTGTAGTGTAATATAGTGTCTGTGTGTAGTGTAGTGTAGTGTAGTGTGTGTGTAGTGTAGTGTGTGTAGTGTAGTGTAGTGTAGTGTAGTGTGTGTGTGTGTGCGCGCGCGAGCGCGCGCGCGCGTGTGTGTGTGTTGGGAAGTGAAGACACTCACTCGAACCTGTATATTTTTTATGTTAAATGTATGTGGGTTGTTAATGTATTTAAATGCCTCTCTCCGTGTCTGTTCTCAGGCTATTCATCTACTTTGCATTTTCAAAAGGCTTTAAAAAAAATTCTGGCTCTGACTGGAGAACTGCTGTGTGTGTGTGTGTGTGTGTGTGTGTGTGTGTGTGTGTGTGTGTGTGTGTGTGTGTGTTCATCTGTCAATTTTTCCCTCAACAACTCCCTGTCCACATTTTCCCTAAAAAAAATTCTCTCTACCTCTACAACAGTCCCCGTAACTATCACCACCACCACCACCACCATCACCCCCTCCAAACACAGCCACCAACCACACCATACAATCCCCAACGACACCACCACCCACCACAGCCAATCCCAACCCAACCTAATCAACCAACCAAGCCACCCACACCACCACCACCACCTCGACCGTCATCATCGTCACCGGCATCAACATCAACACCCCACCCCGCCATCCCCAATCCGTCCAATGGCGATCGAGAACGACAGTGACAGAGAGGACACAGAAAGAAGAGAGAGGAGGAGGAGGAGGAGGAGAACACAGAACTATAGTGGTATTGCTTGGCAGGGGTAATAGGAACCAGGAAAGGAGAAGGAAAAAAAACACTGAGGGGGGTGGGGAATGGGATGGGGGTTGGGGGGTGGGTTGTGGAGGTAGTTCTCATTTCCCGCGCTTTGTTGACTTTGGCGAGCTAGGATCGGGGACGTGAGGAGGTGTGTGTGGGGGGGGGGGGGGGGGGGGGGGGGGGGGGGGGGAGAGAGGGATGGGAGGGGTGGGGGGGGGGGGGGTGTTGTGGAGTTGGTGGTAGTGAGTGGGGGTGAGTGTGGAAGGGGCAGGGGGGGTGTGCAGTTTCACAGACAGTCCAGGCGCCTAAGCAGTCAGTCCTTTCGCAAGGGACCTGGGGGGTGGTGGGGGGGGCGTTGTGGAATCGAACCTTCGGTCCCTCGGACGATTATTTTCCCATCTGTTAAAACGTTTGCAATTGACGCCTGTGTTTGTGCAGGTTAGGAAGTTGGCAGGAGATTGAAGCGGGAGGGGGGAGGTTTTAAGAGGGAGGGGGGGAGAGTGAGAGAGAGGCAGAGACAGACAGACACAGTCAGACTGACAGAGAAAGCGAGAAAGACAGACAAAGACACACAGAGAAAGAGAGAGAGATACAGAAAGACACGCAAGCAGACAGACAAAGGTAAAGACAGAGACGGGGACAAAGAAAAGTTATTGTCGCGCGCTCGCGTGCGTGCGTGCGTGCGTGCGTGCGTGCGTGCGTGCGTGTGTGTGTGTGTGTGTGTGTGTGTGTGTGTTTTGACACTGGATGAGTTGAACTGTTGCCAAAACTGAAATTCGCTTGCAGTCGCCACCATCTCGATTTAAATACAATCTGCCTGTCTTGCTTGCCCGAATGTCTGTCTGTTTGTCTATCTGTCTGTCTGTCTGCCTCTGTCTCTCTCCCTCTCTCTCTGTCTTACACACACACACACACACACAAATAAGTTCCAATCGTTTTGTCCTTTAGCTTCATAACTGTCATTCAGATTTTTCACATCAGAAACAGAATAGCAAGGCTATCATGACTTAGGTTGGTGAAAGTATTCATGTGACATGTTTGCAAGGTGACTGTTTTGCAAAGCAGGTATTTACCTTTGCTTCTTTCTTCTTTGTCAAACGCTCAGACAGCAACTATTGTCTGCCATATAAGCGAAAATACGTTGTGCTGCCGTTAAGCTCCTGACACGTCAGGCCCAGCGCATCCAAGATCCTCGTGGGAGAGAATTGTTATTTGTTAAATCTTTCTGGGTAGGTGGATGGGGAGGGGAAACGGCAGGAGAATGGGCCAAACCTGTTTATAAAAAGGGAATTAATCATCTCACGTAAAATGTATTACGATACGATAAGCCTATGCATGGGAATTTACTCAGAAACATTGATGATAACACCAAATTTTGTCCAGGTACCTGCAATTTTTTACAATATGATATATACTTTATAGCAAATCCCTTTTTCCTGAACACAACATTTTTTTCCTGTATTTATATTGTAATTAACAGAGAAACAATGACAGCAGCAACAACACAGCCAGCAGCAGCAGCAGCAACGACAAACATGACAGCAAATCCATGACGATATTGTTCATATGATGTCATCCTGAACGTATGAGTCTGTTCTTGTGAAGGAATTTCACCTTTTTTTTCCCTTCTTAATAACTTGACGCATATAAATATCTACTTTGTTGTAAAGCCTCATTACTTTATCAGTTACGGAACTGATTTGTAATCAGCTGTGGACTACAGGGAACGGGAGAGTTCAGTGGTCAGAGCGCTTGCTTTTCCCAAGCTCAGGTTAAGCAGCATTGAGTGTGGTTATCAAGTGGATGATGGGGTGACAGTTTGCGCTCCTTGGCTTCAGAACAGTCCCCACCCAGTCCGCCCAGTCTCTCTCTCTCTCCCCACCTCCTCCTCCCCCCACCCCGTGTGTGTGTATGTGTATGTGTTTTAAAAAATTTTAAAAAAAATTATTCTTTGATATCGAGGATATTGGAATAAGCACTTCTGTGCTTTTTTACATCCAGTCCCCGTGTGTGTGCGATTTTGTAAATTAAGTCATCTGTTCCCACCGGCACACAATGGCCTACTCTTACGAAAAGCGGGACAGGATTTAACGTGTGCGCAAGATGTTATGCGTGTGTGTGTGTGTGTGTGTGTGTGTGTGTGCGCTCGCGCGCGTGTGGTCTCTTTCTTTTTGTATGAATGTATGTATGTATGTATGTATGTATGTATGTGTATTAATTTTGTGCTTTCTATCTACAATTCATGACACTACACAGGTTTTAACGTATTGTCAGCCCAATGCCCTGAGAGAGAGAGAGAGAGAGAGAGTGAGAGAGAGAGAGAGAGAGAGAGAGAGAGAGAGAGAGAGAGGAGAGAGAGAGAGAGAGAGAGAGAGAGAGACAGACAGACAGAGAGAGAGAGAGAGAGAGAGAGAGAGAGAGACAGACAGACAGACAGACAGACAGACAGACAGACACAGACAGACGCAGAGACAGAGAAAGACAGAGATAGACAGACAGAGACAGACATAGACAGACACATAGACAGACACAGAGACAGACAGACAGAGACTGAGACAGCAGAGTGACAACGCCAGAGACAAGAGGGAAGATTTACAGCTGTGAACTTCCGTCATGTGATGGCGATGACAGCTCCGCACTGAAGCTCTCCGTCACTTCCGCATACCAGGCCGACATTTATTTCACACGCCATCAGACGAACAACGCTGACACCGCTGCCTATACGCGTTCGGTCAACGTCATATTAACCCCCAATTTGTTTTTGGGGTTTGGGGTTTCGCTTTTTTCTCCTCCAGTCTGTCTCAACTATTTTCTTCTTCTTTTTTTTCTCTTCTCTTCTTATCTGTCTTTCTCTCTTTGTATACTTTTTTTTTTTTTGGGGGGGGGGGGTTTCTTACGCGTGGCGTATGCAGTGTGTGTGTGTGGTGCGTGTGTGTGTGTGTGAGTATTATTTTTTTAATTTTATTTTTTGGGTGTATGTGTGTGCGAGTATGTGTGTGTGTGTGTGTGTGTGTGTGTGTGTGTGTGTGTGTGTGTGTGTGGTGAGTGAGTGAGTGCGTACGTGCGTCCATCTCTTGCTGGCTTTGTTTCTTACTTCAATTTCATCATACAACTTTTTTTTATTGCTTCTGTTCTGTTTTGTTTTATTTTGTTTTGTTTCAATTGCTGCCTCATATTATTTTTTGGCATTCTTATCTTGCTCTTCTCACGTCACTCACTCCGATCTCCTCCGAAGTCGGAGTATGGCTGCCTGTCTGGCGAGGTACCTTAAAAAAGTCATACACTCAAACTTCTCATTCAGTGTGCAACTTCAATCAGCACAGTGAATCCCAGGCGGGATGATGAGCGAGTCAGAGTGCACATTCTGGGGGACCCCCAGAGTGTTAAGCTGGGGAACGCACAACAGCAGTAACACTCCGATCTGTCTACCCCAGTCATGTTTAGGCTATTCCCGTGTCCTCACCATTACAAGTGCACAGCCACCATACATATAAATCCTGGTCATGCAGGTGAAGGTATTGTTTTAAACATTTTGCAAACCATCTCATTCTATTCACGATTTCCCTGCGTTATATCCGAACTAGATCACAGCTGCAGTGCCTGAGTCATATAAGTATGAGAAAACGCATAGGGGATTTTTTTTTTTACAATTAGTGAACATGGGGTTTTATTTCAACATTTCAAAGGAAAACACTTCTGAAGGAAAGAAGTCAACCCCCAAATATTGACCAAAAAAGTAATAGCAGCAACAATGACCACAACAACAATAACAGCACCACCATCACCACCACCACCAATAATGATGATGATGAAACTACCTCTAACTCTACTACTACTACTACTACTACTACTACTACTACTACTACTACTACTACTGCTACTGCTACTACTGCTACTATTAGTAGTACTACTGCTGCTGCTACTACTGCTACCACTACTACTACTACTACTACTACTACTACTACTCCTCCTACTCCTCCTCCTCCTCCTACTACTACTACTACTACTACTACTACTACTACTACTACTACTACTTCTACTACTACTCCTGCTCCTGCTGCTGCTAAGTATTATCAATTAAAATCCCCTCTAAGACACGAAAACAATCTACGCACACATCTTTCACAACAGGTTTAGAACAGAACCTTTTAGAACCACGACAACGTGATCCTTTTAAACTATTCACGTACTGGTGTCTGTTTGATGAAATCTTTTTAAAAAAACCACCACAGGGCGCTTAGGGACAATTGGGGCTACCAAAGCTCAGGTTAGCTGCCGGGGAAGTGGAATGAACAAAGGCTGAACTGGGGTACATCGAAAGGAAATTAAAAAAAAAAGAGAACTGGAATAAAATTGGCGCGAGAGTGTGATACGATACAGTCCCACAGCAGGTGGCACCGTTATGTGAAGCGGGGGAGAATGGAGCGGAATGTTTACGACATGAGGCGAGAAATGAATAGTCAGGTGAATCTGTTGTAGAGATGGTAGTCATTGGTGTTCAGTTTTTTTTCTTCCTGTGTCTCTATCTGTCTCCGGATGTCTGTGTATGTGTGTCTGTCTCCCCCTCCCTGCTCCATCATCTTTCTATTTCTGTCCTTCTATTCTGAGAGCTAAAAAAAAATCACATAGGGACTGGTAACCTCTTTTCTCACTCCCCACCTTTAAAAAAAGTGAAAAAATGAAAGACGAAAAAAAAGACACCCCCCTCCCCATCTAGAATGATGTAATGAATATTTATAGGGTGCAGTTCTTCCTCTTTTTAGAAGCAGTACAAAGCGTTTTGCATAACAGATGTAAAAATAGCAACAACCATAGAAACACAAGCATTTCACAAAAGATACAAGACCAACACTTTACATTCATTCCTCTCTGTTCCTCATGACACTGAATCTCTCTTATTCACCTATCCTCCTTCCCCTCCTTTCCTAATGTTGTTTACTCCCACCTGCCCACCCTCCCTTACACACATACACACGCATCACAGATGTTCAATGAAAAATGTAATAGTGATGTAAAGAAACTTGACAAGAGATTTTCAAGAGACCAGTCTTCAAACTCGTCTTGGAAGAAGAAAGGGATGAAGAATGAAGGGGATTCTCGGGCAATGAGTTCCAGACAGAAGGGGCTGAATATGAAAAGACACGCTGGCCAAAAGACTGTTTGTTCCAGGTATCACTAAAAGTTGTGTGTTTGGTCGAAGTTGTCGTGCGGGTAGTACATATGGTTGATTCATCTCAGTGATGTATAGTGGGCATACACCTGTGACAGTGTTAGCACAGAGTTAGGAGTTTTGGACTAGATACGTGCACAAAATAGCTAAATAGTGGAGTAAAAAGACATAAGTGGGGTGATATAATGGGGTGAGAATTTTTGCTCTATAAATCATTTTAGCTGCAGTGTTTTGAACTTTCTGAAGTTTCCGTATGAGATGTTCTGGACAGCCAGTGAGAAGCGAATTACAATAACCAAGTCCAGACAGGACAAAGAACAAGCCTCAGTTGGTGCTTGAAAAGACAGCAAATGTTAGATGGAACTTATCTGACGAAGTTGAAAAATGCAGTTTTGCAGATATTGTTGATTTGCTGCCAGACTGAGAGACTGAAATCTAGCGTCACGCCAAGATATCTTTCAGATGAGACAAATTTTACGTCTGCTTCTCCTAAAGGAGGAAAGAGGGAAGACCACTGTTGACAGAAAGATTGTTTGAAGAAATAATTATAGCTTCGGTTTTGCTATTATTCAACTGTAGTTTATTTTGGATCATCCATGATTTGATATCTACGATACAGATTAAAATTGCTTCAAAGGCTGAGTCTTCATGACAGAGAGAAGATTGTAAAGCTGGCTGTCGTCAGCAAAAAGCATGATGATCAATAGAATGCTTACTAACAACATCACAGAGAGGTTGAATACAAAGAAGGAAAAAATACGTCCTACTAGTCGCCATGGCACAAAGGTTAGCGCCTTGGAATAGGGACTGGAAAGTTGCAAGTTCGAGTCGCATAAGCATCATAAGGTATTTTTCGGACTCCGACCGGCTCCTACCCAGAGGGTGAATTTGCTATGGGCTCATTGGGAAGACTAGAACCACACAGTCCAGCTTCATTCATCCACTTTACGGATGCGATTTTGAGAGTGTTGCTCAAAGTACCTGACCAACACTGCAGGTGTCTGTACCTCTTGGGCCAGGTTGACGCCAGGATATATTATGATAGGAAGCATAGAGTAAAGTCCTGTCAAGCAGTTTCACCTTGCACTTTTGTGTCTGTGGTAGGTTTGTGTCAAAGTCTTCAGTGTTAGAGGCTCACGGGAGAGAGTCGATGGAGGGAGGTTGTGGTGGTTGCAAACCCGGGTATACGTACGCATCTCAAGCATGCAGTCTTGCTCTGTGACTGAACTCTTACTGTTATAAGTAGGGAGCTTGGTTGTGTCGTCCATTTCCTAGCTCAGACCAGGCACCACTGAACAACACTAAAGTGATCCAGCAGAAATGCAGGGCCCACATGGCTGGTGGCCAGAGGGCGACCTGACATTGATTGGCTCCCTGTAAACTTCTGACCCTGAGGATGCGATATAACGACTCTGGGTATGGTTGATGGGGAAAGATCGAAATAAGCGATGCGGGAACAGTAGGACAGGAACATCACAGAAAATAAGGCATCACAAAAACCAAAGCAAAAGCATAGATCTCAGCACTGAACCTTGGGGAACACCCCCATATTTGATAATTGTGTGATGAAGGAGAATGACAGCTGTTTATAGAGACTGTTGTGTCGGTTCTTGATGAGAGATAGGATCTGAACCACAAGAGTGTGGAACCTGAGATAAAAACAAAATCTTAGACAGAAAAGAGAACATCATAATAAGCTTTTTAAATAAAAGATCACTGTGATCAATAATATCTAAGACAGAGGCTAATCCGGTAGAATAAACAGTCAAACAAGAAGTACAGAAACAAAGAACACACGAAAGAAAGATAAAACAAAAGAAGAACGAAGAAAAGACTGAATAAATGTATAAATGATGAAAAAGAAAACAAAACAAAACAGAAAAGTAAAGAAACAAAAGTATATAAAAAAGTAAAGTATTACTTTAGGCCTTAAACGGAATTTGCAACAGACACCATCACAAAATACTCTACCTACACACATGGGTAACAAATAAATACCAACCAATATGGGTGGGGCTAAATCATTCTGTTTATATTGTTTCTGAAACTGTTTTTTAAAAAACCTCTTAAGCAAAGCAAATCCTATTCTTTGACCAACAAACTGCTTACATGCATATCTTGTGTGCCTAGATTTGGAGATATTTGATGCCAGAATTAGGTGGGGGAAGGGGGCGGAGGGTCTGAAAACTAAGTTTAAACGTCTGCAGGCTAGGGGGTGAATGAATGGGCCCCGCTAAAAGAGCACTGGTAGCGGCGTGACGGTGTGATGTGACACCGCTACCCAGCAGGTGGTTTAGAAAGCGGGGCCCCAAAATTGAAAAGAAATGATGTGACAGGACATTAACCAGTAATAAATAAGTCTGAACAGATAAAATACAACAAAAAGGAAATGAGCTTGTGTGTCTTGTCTTTCTCTGTCTGTCTCTTTCTGGGTCTCTGTCCTCGTCTTTGTCTGTATTGTTCTGTCTCTTTCAGTGTGTGTGTGTGTGTGTGTGTGTGTGTGTTGTGTGCGCGTGCGTGCGTGAGTGCGCGCGCGCGCGCGTGTGTGTGAATGTGTGAGAGAGAGAGTCTGTGTGTGTGTGTCTGTTTGTCACTCGTTTTCTCTTTCTGTAACTCTGTCCGTCTGTCTGTCTGTTTCTATCTGTCTCTGTCTGTCTAACTGTTTTTCTGTATCTCTCTCTCTCTCTCTCTCTCTCCTCTCTCTCGTTGTCTGTCTTTAACCCTCTCCAGGCACTCTCGTTTTCCCATTATTATTATTATTATTATTATTATTATCATATTATTATTATTATTATTATTATTATTATTATTATTATTATTATTATTATTATTATTATTATTATTTCTGTTAAATTAAAAAAAAAGAAGTTTCATATCCTTTTTCTTCATCACCTCCCCTGCAGCTGATGAAATTCACCATGAAAGGAAAAACATCGGACCATAATTATCAATGTCTAATTCTTCCCGAGAAATAAGACCATCCTAAAGCGCATATAATCAGCTGAGCAACACCGAGCACACAGTTCTAAATAATTAAACACAATACACCAAGACTGTAGTGACAGTCTTTACTGTTTGCGTGGTGTACTTGCAATCTGGATTAATTCAAACATTTACCATTATGAAATCAACCCCCCCCCCCCCCCCCAAACAAAAAAACCCCAAACAAATAATGCCTGTCACTTCTTTGGTGATGTGCAAAAACAGATATAGAAGCCAAACGTATTTCATCGTATAAAGGTGAGTAGTTTTTGTTGTTCTGACTGTGTCCTTGAATGTAACTTTTCGTTAGTTTTTCTTGTCGACAATTTAATATTACTGAACCTTTCGGTTGGGAAAGTCTATGCCAAAGATAAGATTCCTTCAGCCTTCATGCAAGTTGCATACAAAGCTATGGAGCAGTCTTTGCAGTCAGAAAATACATTCGAAATATTATCACTGTCTACTTTTGAGACGATGAACACACCTCCATCTCCTTTCTCTTTATCTATTTATTTCTGTGACTCTCTCTCTCTCTCTCTCTCCCTCCCTAGACACACACATACACACACACACCTCTTGCATCACAACATAAACACAGAAATACACAAGCAAAACGAAAACAACAGACACGTGTCCCCCCCTCCCCTCCCTTCCTGAACTCCCACACTCAGTCAGCCGCCCCTTCAATTCAAAACTAGACGTCTTTACTACTGCTTTCTGTGAACTGAATGGACAGGCTATACAGCTCCCTTTATAGTGAGGTTTCTTTGAAGCCTGGGAAAACACACACACACACACGCACGCATGCACGCACACACCATACATACACGCAAACACATATTTCACACACACATACAGACACACACGCTCAAACACAACACACACTGTACACACACACCACATAGTCTTTAATATTAAGCAGTTATACACTGTGCGCACACACACACTGCACACACACCACACACTGCACACACGTACGTACGCACGCACACACACACCGTCAAACCAAAAAAGGAAGGGGTTGAGAAAAATCACAGAAGAAATTCTTTGCATGCTATCAGACTGGAATTGTCCAGTGGTGTGTGTGTATATGTGATGTGTGTGTGTGTGTGTGTGTGTGTGTGTGTGTGTGTGTGTGTGTGTGTGTGTGTGTGTGTGTGTGTGTGATTTTTTCAGGCTAGTGAAAGCTCTGCCAGTTAAACTTGACAATTCTTAGTTTTTCAAGGAACTTGCAAAAAGGCTCCCAACATTCCCCCTTAGCAGTGCGTTTTGTGTTCATTGAAAGGGGGGGGGGGGAGGTGAGCGTGTTGAAAAGATAATTGCATTCATATGGAAAATCGGTTTAGACCATATTTTTCGCAATATCTCCTTTTGAATTAAGTCATGGCAGTGTATTTTATAGGCGCTTAATATTAATTAAAGACTGCCATGTAAATACTTACGATTATAACAGTGTTTAAAAGTGAGTTCTAAGCATGCGTGTGACATTAGGCCAAACATGTATATCTTCACCTTCACCAATCCTGTAGTTCCGTGGACCGTGGAGGCACCAATAAAGATTTTGGAACCAGCTTCCTCCACTCCCCGCGGTCCTCTGCTTTCCGTAGCAATTTGTTTCACTCAAATTTGCATATAAACATTTTTTTAACCCCCCAAAACTGATCGTTTGCAAATACTTCATTTTCAATGTAATATCTCTTTATATGTTTTATTTTTTGCACGTAAGCTCGCTGAACAGGGGGGGACCAAGTCTATGGAAACAACACACTAGGTCGATGGGGCCTATTGTCCATGTTTTGGATAAAACCTCCCAACACTCTTTTTTTCACTGTCTATGCAAACTCAGCCCCGATAACGACCCTCGTGGCCGCCTGAGCTACACAGCACACAATACATCGACTGTGTAGGGACCACACATGGAAAAAATAACCCCACCCTCACACTCTATTCTACCACTCCAATACTTGGGTTTTTTTTAAACTCATCAAGCCACACTGATCAGCTTGCAAACTATCCTGTTTTTCTTTTTCGCCTAAGCTTCATCTGTCAAAGTGAACAAGCTCTTCTACAAACCCCTACAGGGACGCCCTGCAGAACGTCTTTCAGGACGCTTCTGCAGACGTCTTTTTTCTTAACTGGCTGAGCCTAGATAATCCGACATGTTCATTCTGTTCATGTACCAGCCCCCAGCATTATCGGAGTGAGGGGTTCAAATCTGGTTCTTTGGGCTAGTGGCGAGGAACAGAGCAGTTCGAG
Source organism: Rapana venosa (assembly GCA_028751875.1). Taxonomy (NCBI): domain Eukaryota; kingdom Metazoa; phylum Mollusca; class Gastropoda; order Neogastropoda; family Muricidae; genus Rapana; species Rapana venosa. The sequence continues at coordinate 47,516,602 of CM054137.1, forward strand.
GAGAGGATAAACGGCTGGGTAGTGGGGGTGGTAGGTGAAGGAGGGGGGTAGGTAAGGTAAAGGATTGGGGCAGGGGAATGAGTGTGAGGAGTAGAGAGAGCGGGCGGGAGGTCTGACGAACAGTTGAAGGCAAGTGACGGGGTGAGGAATTTAGACTGAGGGATTGGTTACACGAAGCGTTTTTCACTTAAATGTATTCTTAACCACTACAGCCCCCCCTCCCCCCTTCCCGGCACCCCCCCTCCACCCCAAAGTTCATTTAACTTTCTTTGCGTACTTACGGAGTTGTACAAGCCACACTGTATGAGTGTGATACAGTTTCTAGAAAAGAAAACAACAAATAACAATGACCACACACACACACACGCACACGCACGCACACATACACAAACACACACACTCTCTCTATCTCTTACTCTCTCTTTCACACACACACGCGCACACGCAAACGCACGCACGCACACACACACATACACACACGCGCGCGCGCGTTTGTATTATGGTTCCTTCTTTATTTCTCATGCAGATGCCATGAAGCTGCTAGTCCGACTCCATTAATTGTGATATCAGGACACTTTGCCATATCCCAGATCATTCTGTCGTATCACAGAGCCAGATAGCCACGAGAAGCCATCAGGCTTTACCCGTCATGAGGTCACCAACCAAAAGAGTCCCCCCCCCCCCCCCCCCCACACACACACACTGCTACAGGATCATTTCGTCAGTATTGTATTGTATTGTATTGCATTGTATACCACTTTAAGTCTCGGCAGATTTCTCTGCGTGAAATTCGGGCTGCTCTTCCTGGGGAGAGCGCGTCGCCAAAAGAGCAGCGCCACCCATTATTTTTTTCCTTTTCCTGTTTGTAACTGTATTTGTTTCCCGATCAAAGTGGCTTTTTTCCCTACAGAATGTTGCCACGGACAACTCCTTTATTGCCTTGGGTTCTTTTACGTACGCTTGATAATTGTGTGTAACACAGGGGACCTCGGTTTATCGTCTCATCCGAAAGACTAGCACCAAGACCACAACTCACGGTCTAGTGGATGGGGGAAAAGTTTCTGGTCCAAACGGGGATCAAACCACCACACTATTCGAACCCGGACTTTTCGTTTTCTAGGCAGGTGCGTTCCCTCTAGACCACCGATCCATTTAAGCATGCAGTGGAGTAGATCGTTCTGATCCATCATCCGCAGAATACCACCTCGTATTTCGCAGGATCCATCATCTAGTTCTCAACAACAAAACCAATTGCAATCTTTTTTTCATTTCCAAACAATAATCTTTTTTCATTTCCAAACAATCATCTTTTTTCATTTCCAAACAGTCATCTTTTTTCTGTTCCAAACAATCATCTTTTTTTCATTTCCAAACACTCTGTGGGCAGCAAGAATGCATGCAGCAACACTGAGAGGACAACAACAAACAGGCAGGATTGCAGCCAGCTACACTACACATACACAACAGCCCCAGATAAACGGCGTGCTCTGACAGAAAACTCAAACAAACTCAATCGCTTCTAATAGGCTTCAACACTCCAACACAACAGACCTGGTCTCCAACGAGATATCCCCGCAACTTATTCCCTCCTTCAACTGGCATATCTCTGTCCGGCAAAAAGTTGACAGAGATTATTTTCGCTTTAACGCAGGGGAGTAGGAGGGAGAGGAACTGGGGTACTTGAAGGTCGGTTTACCACAGGTAGGATCAGGCCACGGGGCCACCAGGTATTACCCCGCTCGGGGGTGCTGTGTGGATAAGGGAATTGGAAGGGGGGGGGGGGGGGGGGTTAAGACTGGGCTGACTACTTGGCGACAGATTTGAACCACACTTTGGGCAAGTGTCTGTCAGGGAAACCTGAGCGGGATGTTTGAGCCATTAATATCTTTGCTTTGCACTTGTGACTGCCAGTGTCAATGCCGTGACATTATCTCTCGCCTCGCGTCCACCGCCGTTTCGATTTCGTCTAGATGATTGCCAACAATGCGGGTGGATTTTTTTTTGGGTGGTGGGGGTGGGGTGGTGGTGGTAGGGGCTGGGAGGTGGGGTAGGTGTTAAGTGGTGAGGAAAAAAAAGCAGTGATTGTATGCAAGGATGGGTGGGTGGGTGGGTGATGGGTGATTGTTATCAGCCAGTGCAACGGTGCTTGGAAGCAGGTATGCGGCAGGTAAACAAATGCGACGAGTGCGCGAGTGTGTGTGTGCGTTGACTTTCTTTTCATATAGGTTCGTGGTAAGAAGTAACTGTGTGTTTGTGTTTGTGTTTGTGTGTGTGTGTGTGTGTTGTGTGTGTGTGTGTGTGTGTGTGCGCGTGTGCGTGCGTGTGTGTTTTCGTGTTGTTCGCTAAATCCAAACGTAACACTATCTCATTGATATTAATCAAAGTAATGATGATAAAAGCACGCAACAATAATGATAATAGTGAGCTCATCAACAAGAAAATAATGTTATTCTTCACGGCAAAATGTAACTGTTGTAGGTGGTGGTCAAATCTTTTTCTGTCCATCAGTTGTATGTAAAGTATTGGTTTCTATCAATGGGTGCAGAAACTAATGGCATCTTTTTTCAACAGACCAGCAATGGTTTTCTTTTAGATTTTGATGGTACCTTTCTGATCCTTGTCATTATGTATTACTTTCTAAACATACTTCAAAACATCGGTACATGTACGGGATACCAGGTACTGCACTGCCCTACCTTCTGTCCAGCACGTCATTAATTAAACAAAACCACAATTATTATCGTACTTAATCTTGCCACGAACACACATCTTCAGTTTACTAATAGGGTTTCACTAAGTTGCATACTTGGCACATTCCTTTTAATTCTTCATGTACAACTGTTGAAATATCTCTGAACCTTTACCAGACCGTACTGTCTGAATAAAAAAAGGCTGTATGTCTAGGAGTTAGTAGCCTTACTATAGTGACTTTTGAGTAATTCACAGATAAAACAAATTGTACTCACTGCATCTTGTCATTTCCTTGTCTTTCTGTGTCTTGAATGCTTGTAAATGAACTAGATTTGGTTAAACAAAACCCCACACGTTTGACATAATCATATATTCAACAAAGCACTGTTTCCCCTTAAGCTAAATTCACTTTTTAGCAACAGCAGTCAAATCATCTTCCATCTGGCCAATTAACCCCTTTCTAAACAAACTAGGAACTATATTATGGAACGCAAACAAACATACAATCCCAGTTAGTTTCTCTACGCGTGTACAAGCTGCTAGCTTTCCATACCAACACTCTTTTCTTTTCTAACACTGATCTCCATTCCATCCCATTTTTATTTTGTTTTGTTTTCTCTCCTTGGACCTTACCTCTATTCAACTTAATCCACACAGCTTCTCTTCTCCTCAGACTATAAAACACCGCGTCTTCCACATGTTGAAACAAAACAACAAAAAACTAAGAACATGGCAGCTACTGTTTTCTTCTGAAACTTTCAACCGTTTAAACCCATTTTGGACAACTCACTAAATTCTGCAGCATTTCAAACTGAAGTCTTCAGGCATGGCCACTGCTCCAAAACCTGTGCTATGTCTTCTCTTTGGTGTATACACGCTGTGAGTGTTATTGTCTTGTATGAATAATATATTACAAAACCAGCCCGAAACAAAGGTCAGTGTTCTACGAACGCAAGCAACGTGTGGTTGCGAAAAATAAAAAGAATGCGGTGATCTTGACTTAAGCCTTTAAATCTCTTGAGGATCACAGGTTTGTGGCAATTCAATTCCAGCGAAGACGGTTTCAGATTGACATTTTGCGCTGACTCCAGATAGCTTCTAATGGAGGAGAGTATCGGATCAAGTGTTCTGGTGATATTGCCGCACATTCTGTATCTACTAAGCTCTAAAAATGGTTGTAGCCTAGTATTCTAGAAAAACCCCAAAACAAATGCACATGCAGGCAGAACCCCTAAAACATGAAAAGGGATTGGGTTGTGGTCGTGATGCTATTCTTGTGCATGAATTTCACGCAGAGAAATGTGCCTTAGCTAAAAGTGGTGACAATATTACGCACCACACTTTGGAAAAACTAGCGAACATTAAGGTATACAATACACTTTGGAAAAGCTAGTGAACATTAAGATATACAATACACTCTGGAAAAGCTAGTGACCATTACGATATTCAATACACTTTGGAAAAGTAGTGACCATTACGATGTACAATATACTTTGGAAAAGTAGTGAACATTACGATATACAATACACTTTGGAAAAGCTAATGAACATTAAGATATACAATATACTTTGGAAAAGTAATGAACAATACGATATACAATACACTTTGGAAAAGTAGTGAACAATACGATATACAATACACTTTGGGAAAGTAGTGAACGTTACGATATACAACATACTGTGGAAAAGTAGTGAACGTTACAATATACCCACTTGGGAAAAGTAGTGAACAATACGATCTATTATAGTTTGGAAAAGTAGTGAACATTACGATATACCATACAATTTGGAAAAGAAGGGTTCATCCTTCTTCATCTAAGACCGTCAGCAAGATTTGTCTGGTTTGTTAGAGCAGCCAGGCCCTAGTCGTCGCAGATTCTTTTCATCATCAGGTTCTCTTAAATACTGCAGACTTCAGACTTCTGCAAAATGACAATGAGCCTTCGAGGTTTGTAGCAAACAGTGAGATGGTTTAAATATTTTATTATTCAGAAATGAGAATAAACATTGGAAACAAAGAGCATTTTGGAATTATAGCAACAACAAGCTTGTAGCTTATGGTGTGTGTGCTCAATTAAACCATGAAAATTGACATGAACATGACGGCATGCTGAGCTGCAATGTGAAAACCAACAACAAAACTTTTCATCGATTGCAACCTTTGCTATTGTAAAAAGAACATGAGTTAAAATGTGATGGACAGTAGAAAGATGTCATTTGCGTAATACGGATTTTAGTGTGTGTGTGTGTGTGTGTGTTTTGTGTGTGTGTGTGTGTGTGTGTGTGTGTGTGTGTGTGATTGGGAGAGAGAGATAGAGAGAGAGAGAGGGGATGGAGGGAGACAGACAGACAGATAGGCAGGCAGGTACTCAGACAGACAGACTGACAGACAGAGACACAGACAGTCGTACAGACAGAGGAACACAAACAGACAGACACAAGAGACAGCGACAGAGCTTCCATGCATAAATCATCACAGTGCTAAAACCTTCCCGCATCATCATCAACATCAACAACAACACAGGCCCCAAAACAGATTTCCCCCTGTTCCCCCTAACGTCATTTTTAGACAGATAACGCGGTCACACCACCAAGAAGAAGTGGAAGCGCCCGCATCCTCCCCTTCCTCCGGTCAATGTCTCCTTAAAGACAATTACCCTAATCCTGGACCAGGGACGGTGTCTCCTTTAAGACAATTACAATAATCCGAGTCTAGGCAATGAAGTCTCCCGTTTAAGACCCTGTAAGACAATTACGTGAAGCGGGGGACGTAACGGGCGATGACATGGATAACGTGGAACTGGTGCTTTACTTGCTGCTGCTGCTGCTGCTGCTGCTGCTGCTGCTGCTGCTGCTGCTGCTGCTGCAGGTGAGGGCAGTGCCAGCTGAAGAGGCCAAGCCTACGAGAATAACTCCTCCTTGCACAACCTTTTCTGTATAGGTCACTTTTCTTTCACCTCAGCAGGATCAAACCGTTCAACGTCAGGACAACTTGACGAAGTTGTTTATCTTTTTTGTGTGCCTCAGTTGCCCTCTTGTGTTCCTTGCTGTTTCTCTATGGTTTGGGAAGTTCATATTTTTTCAGATTTTTCTTTTTAATTAATTCCCTGTTATATATTTGCAAAAATGCTTTCCAAAATTTTTTTTAGCATAATATTTCATATGGATGAGTTGCGGATAGCTCAATGAAACGTTCTGAAAATGGCGAGAAAGAGGTTTGAAATCGAGAGGAACGAATCCGATCACGGTCTATGCATATTGAGAGGAAGGGAGGGAGGCAGAGCAAGCGAGCGAGTGAGTGAGAGAAAGAGAGACAGACAGACAGAGAGAAAGAGAGAGAGACGAGACAGAGACTTAGAGACGCAGAGAGTCGGAGGCAAAAGCAGAAGAACGCAATACCCCTATGAATCATTATTATTCTCCGGGCTTCCAAAATCAGCCTGGAGAACTAAAACCTCAGCTTCCTTGGCAAGACAAGGCCGCTAAGATGATGTTGGCTGGTAGCGGTGGTCTAAAGGGCATGCCACACATAGGGGCACACCAGTTGCCTGTGGCCATGAAACCTGACACGTGAAGTAACCTTTAGCCAGCCAGCTGTCTGTGCAGTCACTGTCACGCAGCGGCCTTCCGGACTGGACTGTGGACTAATGTCTTCTTGTCTCCACCACCTTGTCTTATCAGCTCTCTCTGTCTGCCTGCCCCTCTCTATCTGTCTGCCTGCCTCTCTGTCTGTCTGCCTGCCTCTCTGTCTGTCTGCCTGCCTCTCTGCCTCTCTGTCTGTCTGGCTGCCTCTCTGTCTGTCTGCCTGCCTCTCTCTGTATGTCTGGCTGCCTTTCTCCTTACCCACCCCCTCACCCCATTCAGCCCTTACCATATCTTCCTCCTGTCTTGTATTTATATGTTTGTGTCCCAGTCTCCCTCAATAGTACAAATGCTGAAGGAAACGACAACTTCGATGATGTCGTGAAAACAATAATGAAAAACTGAGAAGTTGGATGATGAAAAATAATAGTAAAAGGGATGGAAAAGAACAAAGAGATATTAAGGGGGAAAAGACGCTCTAGAAGAAAAGTAAAACCAGAAGACAATGAAAAGAATGGAAGGAAAAGCAGAAAAAACAAGATAAGCAACGTAGATTTTATTAAAAAAAGATAAAAAGCAGCAGCAGTAGCAGTAGTATCACCACCAGCAGTAGCAAAGAAGCAGCAGCAAAAGCAGTAGTGGAAGTTCCAAGAAGATAGAAGAAGAAGGAGGAGAGGAGGAGGAGAATTTAAGTTCGTGGCGCTAAATGAATCATTTTCCAGTGCAAAAGAAGTTACCTGACCAATCCAGCCGCCTTGGCGCAAAGCCTGATGCAAATTGCAGGCTGGGAGTTCGGGAGTTTAATTCTTGACAGAGACATGCATTGTGGCACTCGTCTGATTTCGATGATCTCCTGACACGGGCTGAGAGTGGATATGGGCTTCATGGTCAAACTGATGCCACATGCGATCAAAAATTATCCGACTAAAGTCGTTATAAGTAAACCATGGTTTTAACATATTCACGATTTACATAAACATTAACTGGATTGAAAAACCATATGTGATCTCCATTATCTATTGTTTATTTAAGCACTTTAAAAGTAAGTGCTAAAATAATATTATTTAGCTGTTAACCTTAATACAAAAATAATCTGAGATGAAATCAAAATCTGGTGTGCATACGAAAACTGCCAAAGCAAAAATAGGTCATCTGATACTTCTTGGTAAAAGTTGGCGCTACAGTCTTTTTCATCTTCTTCTTCCTTTCATGCTACCCCCCCCCCCCCCCCCCCCCCCCCCCTACCCTTCCCCCTTCCTATTACTACACTTCTTTCTTTTCGCCTTTCTTCTTTATGTTGTTCTTGAGGCTAACCCAGTTTTCTACCCCGGACTAATTTGACTTGCAGCTAAATCCTTTCAAGCCGTGCCTGTAGTTAAAGAGCTTATTGATCTCCTTTGAGAGATGTGATCCATTGATAAAGTGACTGGATGCATATCTTGGGGGAGTCAGAAAAAAAAGTGCCTCTCCGCCTCCCCCCTTACTTTCCACGTTCTTACCTCGCAAACTCCACTACCCCCTACCCCTCCCCACCCCGCCGACGGGCGCGAGCGTGCACCACAACACACACACACTCGCCCACTAATTCTGACAACACCAATCCACCCGACTATTGAACCAGCACTATCTTTTCTTGACCTTTTCTCTTACACTCCATTCCTTCCTTATTAACTTCCCTTACACTTCAATTCCATCGGTCTAATACCTGGATGTGAAAAACGTTGACATTGAAGACCAACAACACACCAACTAACCAACACACACACACAAACACACACACACCACCACACCACAACCCAACACACACACACTCCCTGCACTCCAACACAAGTCCATTGCAGCGAACATCATTTAGCATTCACTCTTCCATATTTCCATTTATTCGTTTCTTTTATTATATTTATTTTTTTATATGTGTTTAATTGTTTTTTGTCGTTTTGTTTCTTGCTTTAATAACCCCCCCCCCAAAAAAAAAAAAAAAAACAAAACCAAACCCAAACCAAAACAAAAAAAACCCAAACTCAAAAAAAAAAACAAAACAAAACCAAAACAAAACCAAAAACCCCAAATAAAACAAAAACAAAAAACCCAAAACAAGCAAACTAGCAAAGAAAAAAAAAAAACAGCCACCACGACACCACCCTTACGGTGTCTCATTCAAATCATTCGTTTATTTGTTCGTTCTTTTACTGGACAAACCAACAAGGTAAACGATTAATTAACTTCATGTTCAATTGGACATTTGTGCTGATTTTCATTGATTGTTGTTGGTAACAGGACTGACTTCCCACCCACCCACCCACAACTTTGTCTAATACTCTCTACAGTTAACATTTCATGATATTTTATGGTAGCAGAGACAGGTACGGTCTGTTTGTGAAGCAGATCACTTGCAATATTTCCATGGTACAAACACTTTCTGTGCTCACTTCATCCTTACTGAGACATAGGAAGGGTCTTGTT
>CM054137.1:47532836-47540336 GCA_028751875.1 Rapana venosa
TACCGACAGACGGACAGAGAGACAGACAGACAGACAAGAGACTCAGCATTGCTCCTCTATACTACTCCATCCCCAACAGCCATCACATCACCCATCCCCAGACTAACTCCCCCCCCTCTCAAAACCAACCAACCAAACACGAAAGCAGAAGACGTCGAGCCGACAAACTCCAGTTCTGACGCCGCCATCCCGGCAGACAAGGGCCATAACCGTGGCAAGAACCATAACGGCGGTTATGGGCCGTCCGGGTTGAGGCGTTGTTCCATCAGAAGGCCATCAAAGACCAGTAAAGCTGCCAGCCCCATGAGCAGTCTTCAGCACAGAGTGCCTTAGTCTGGCAGACTTATCAGCTGCTTGGAATATCACGCTTCACTTTGCCACAGATTCGATCTCAGATTGCCAGAAGGTCGCAACTGTCTGGGGGTGGTGGATGAAGGGGGTGGTGGGGTGGTGGAGGGTGGAAATGGTGTGGGAAGAAGGAGGATCTGTACGGGAGTTCGTGTGGACGCTATGACCTTTTCTTGTTGTGAAAGAAGTTGGTCTGTAGTATTCATTGTAGAGTGGAGTTTGTTTGTTTATAGGTGTGTGTGTGTGTGTGTGTTTGTTTGTTTGTTCATAAAATGCAGTGCTGTGCTATATTATTACCAACGAATATGTAGCGCTATAACAAATGTTACCAGGTGGCTCCAGATGTCTAGCAACAAAGCAACTGAACGGGATATGAAGAAGGTGCAAACCACCACTGGTAAACTAAACTGCATTCCTTTCGTCAAATAGTCATCGTTTAGGGACGAAATCAAAGTTTCAATCTGAAGATACAGTACTGGCAATATAAGTAACATGCACGCAGCTGCTGATTTAACGGGAAAAAAGAAACGTGAAAAACATACATGGTAAATCATACCCAGTGTTTATTCTAGAGAGAAGAAAAATTATTACACACACACACACACACACACAACACACACACACACACACACACACACACACACACACACACACACTGATCTAATATCACTTTAAGTCAACAGACGTAAAATTGAAGACACACACACACTGTAAAACAAACAAATAAACCCCTTCAACTAATCTTTTTCATGGTACTCCGCCCTTGGATATTTGCATTTGATGTCTTCTAATGTCTGGGCACAATATAAGCTCTAAGCATGTTGATGCTCTATGTTGTGCTTTGTGTTGTCCTTGTATGTTGTCTAGTTCAAGAATAAACCCACGTCAAAGTAATAATTACAAGGCATTTTTGGCGTGTGCTTTATAAAGGTAGGTAAACATGAAGAGTTAAGAAAACCTAACCAACCAAGCAACCATTCCAAGAAGAAAAATAAGCAAACACAAAAAACGCTGAACAAGGGGGGGGGGGGGGGGGGGGGGGGGGTGAGGGTGGGGGGGGGGGGGGGGGGGGGGGGGAAGTAGTTAAAGAAGTTTCTTCATTTGAACGGAAACAACACACTGCTTTATTCATTTCCTTTTAAATTAAAGCAGTCTAAATACTCCCCTAAAATTCATGTCGGTGAACATAATACATTTCCACTTGTCTTCTACATTCCCATACCTTCTTGGAAATGAGAATTTCACAAAAATATTTATGACAAGATTAGGAACAAAAGAAAATAGTTCCTTAAATATTTGACTTAACAGACTGTGATTATAATTATATTCCTGCTGCTGCAGGTTCAGACCATAGGAAAAGAATCCAGCTCTGTGCACGCTCTAAAAGGCGTGACTAACAACACTTATATCACTTATAGGAACAATTGTGGCAAACAATATGTCAGTACACCAGAAGCTTCTGATACTTTCAAAGCATCCGTTTTCTTAAAATATAAACAAAGTGTATATAGCTAAAAGTTTTGCTGGTGATGGTGTTCTGCCCTCTTTTTTTACCGTCCTAACCAGACGGCCATGAAGGAGCAATAAAGCTGCCAGCTTCAGAAACAGTCTTCAGCACACACTGTTGGAGACTGGCAGACTTATCAGCTGTTAGGGATATCATCCTTCACCTTGCCACTGATTTCATCTCAGATTGCCGGAAGGCTGCAAATGGTTGCTGCTGAAAAGGATGGAAAAAAAGGGGGAAAGGATCCGTATGGACGTCCTCATCTTCTGTTGTTGTCTTCTGTTGTTTACTGAATTACCTGATACACGGGGTTTGTTGTTGTCGCTGTTGCTGTTGTTGTGATTGTCTTAAGATTACTTCCTCTCAGTCTCCCCCACCCCCTGGTTTTTTTTTCAGCAAATCAGTGGATTTGTCTTGGCTAAAACAACACAAGTAGTGTCGAAAATGCAAGGAACATAATTATGATAACATAAAATAAAAACTTAATTAAGGATTAAAATTCAAACGTATCTGCCACCGTCGCACAGAAAGCACGGAGGCAGACCGGTGACTTGATAGTCGTTGGTTTGAGCCCCATCAGAGCACCCATAATTATTTGTGGCAGTTTTGGGGTTACAACTGTACTCCTAAACAGAGTTAACTCGATGCGGGCCTTGTTGGGTACTGGGAACACACGTCTTCTGGTAACGAAAGTGTTTATGTTTAAAAAGTCATTCATATTCTTCTGCAGAATCGATTTATTTTTTTTTTTTTTTTTTACTGGTTTAATTTAATGGTAAATGATGCAATAATGTAGTGTCTTAGTATAATCATTACGAAACTTGTTCTTAGATAGATGGCTTGATGAAAAAAAAGCAAATGCATTGCTTATTCAATGTACCATCTGGAAATAAAATTTTGACTTGACTTGACTTGACAGAGTGTGGCTGTAGAAATGTGGTGACGATCATCACTCTAAAGTGCCTCTGTCATCTCTCTCTCTTGCATGCACGCTCGCCCATATGTGCGCGCACAAGCGCGCTCGCGCGCACAAACACATATACACAGAAACAAACAACCCCACCTCTACCTTAAAGATTCAGTTTGGTGTTGATAGCCTTACTTTGTTTTAATATAGCAATTAAGTTTACATTCAATACAGTTTATGCAAAATGCAACGAAACTCCATGCACTGGTTAGAAAAAAGAAAAAAAGAACATGACCTACTTAGCCCGCATTTGATTCATTTAAAAACCATATCTTGAAGTGTGCATGCCTTTGGGTGTAAACTGTTTATTTCCTTTTTAACCCACTAACACTTTTCAGGAATAGTTCGCAAACCCAAAGCAGAAACTTAGGGCATGCTGTATCTGCAGCTAAAAGCGCTGGCTGTACAGTGAGGAATGTGCTCTCCTTGTTGCTGTGTAAATCAGATTGTCAGAGACATTGCTGTGCCCCGGTCTGACAGACGTATCAGCAGCTCAAAATCAGGCCTCACTTCTGCCACAGATCCCATCGCACACTGCCAGCCAACATGTTGCAAAAACTCTGAGGTGAAAATGGGAAGAGAAAGGGGAATAAAAACAAAAAGTTGTGTTTGGACTCTATGACCCTTTGTTGTCGAGTTGTGGAAGAACCGGTGCTTTGTATTATTTGTTGTTAACTTTTTTTGTAAGTTGCAGTAATTTGTAAATGTTGTCCTCTCGCATGATGAATATTGTAGATTTGTGTTTCAGCAGCATTGCCGGATCTCTTCAGGTTATAACTACGCAGCAGCTTCATAGTCGCTGTAACTATTTTGAAATGTATAGGCTGTTGTTGTTGTTGTTTAGGCTACGTTGAAGTCCCAGTGGAGATTTTCAATTTAGGCACTACAACTCAAACGCAACGAGACATTTGAAGCCTTTGCATAGTTACTACTGTCACATTATTTTTTTTTTTTAAAGCATGTGTGAAAACGCGCAACATTGTTCATGTAAACACTCATCATTCAGCACTCATCTACTTGGTCAGTTGCTGGACATGTCTTCTCAGGACAATGACCAGAACAGACTCTGCTTTGACTCTGTTTAAAAAAAAATGGTAGTGCCAATACTGACAGGGGTTACAGACGTGCTGTGGGCTATATCAACTACGGATATCACATCCTTGATCCATGCTCACCTGGAAAAATGGTACACCTGTCCGCCCAATTAAACTTTGCCCTGAAGAAGAAGTTTCGTGTCTTTGTCCCTGTTCAGGTGCAGAGTGGGGGAGACTGGTGCAACAGTCTGGATGCAGTTGCAAGGGGAAATGAGGAACGGGGTTGGGGGTAGTGGTGGAAAGGACTGAGAACGGCAAGTTTTGGAGTTTGTCCAAATGTCACTGTCTTCTCTTCTTGTATTCCGGGCAGAGAGACTGATGTATTGCAAGACATAACGTGCTAATTGTTATTATGTGCATAAAACGTACAACGCTAAGCCAGGATGTCAAGAATGAATGGCGCGCTCATTTGCTTGTACATCGTCTCTGGAAAAATAACAACCTCAACAGCAATAAACACGACAAGAACCTATGGGGAATAAAAATCCCCACACATAACCAAAGAAAAATCACTTAATTCCACACTGACATAAGATAACAACTTTAAATGAAAACAGGTGTCTACGCAGGTTCTGCTTTCAATAATATGATATTATTATTGGGTTTGTTTTTTTTTTTAAAATTAATATAACTCTCCCATCCCCCCAAAAACATCATGTTGCTGCGTATGAACAAAGGTATGCTACAAGCAGTCATTGGACACTTATCAGCATCCTCAATGTTATCCAATTTCTCTATACAGTTTCTGTTCGCCCCTTGTCACTGAAGCAACGGGTACATATTCGAGTTTAAAGTTGATAGCAAGGGATGTAGACAGGGCGTTCATGTGAAAAACACAGCAAGAAGAGAAGAGAAACAAACGTGCTGTATAATCCTCTTGCCCAGTCCCTTCCTTGCTTAGCCATGTCAAACCAGCAACCTAGCTTTTTAAAACAATCCTGGATTTCTTCTGTCTCCAAAATCCAGAAAGGGATCCGTTAAATTAATAACGTCATTTGCCAGAATGAGTTTTATTGCAGTAGCCAGACGTTTTACGACTGTTGCCAACGGAAAAGATGAACATGGTGACCGTATGTTTTAACATCCTTTATGCTGTCACGCTTACACCATCAGTTTGTATTTCCTCAACAATAAATTGCTCTCTCTCTCTCTCTCTCTCTCTCTCTCTCTCTCTCCCTCTCTCTCTCTCTCTCTCTCTCTCTCTCTCTCTCTCTCTTGTTTTTTATGGGCTAATACTGTTTTCTCTTCACGAATAAAATTTGTCCTATATTTCATATGGAATAGTTTTTAATCGCTGTAAAGTTGAAGGTGGAGTGAAGCTGATGCATGCTTCGTTGCTAGAATATTAAAGAGCTTGAGGAAGGTCATGAATTATTCTTCGTGACAGTTCTCTCAATAACTCATACATCTTTATGTTTTCACATTCAAGCCATTGCCATGATTCCGAATGAGAACTGTAGCAGTCGCAAGGAAGATATTTTAACAAAATGTTAAAAACAATTTTGATAGTGGCTGTTATTGTACTAGAGTAAGGAATAATACTTCCAATAGTTTGATAAAGAAATCAACTATTTAAGGTTTACGCGTTTCATTACCCCCTGAACTAAAGAAAAACATCTCACCTCACCAGAACCTCCCCCCCCTCCCCCCCCCCCCCCCCCCCCCCCCCCCCCTTTATAAAAAGAAAAGCACATTTAGGTCGGTTGTGCGCCTATGCCTTTCTGCAAATCCTGTCCCTTCTACAATGTTTGTTCATGTTTGTTTGTTTGTTTCTCTATCTACCTCTCCATCTGTCTCCATGCATCGTTTCTTGGCGATGACTTTCAGAGAGGCCAGTGGGTTTTCTTAGGTGGCCTTATGCCCACGTGGCTTTTTTATGATCTGATGTTAGCTGACGCTGCTCCATGCTTTTTAGTGATATTATAGTCAGTGTATCTTAGGTTTAGTGTCTTGTAACACCACCACATTGACAGAACTATACCTACGATGAATATAGAAATGTTGTATCTCTTATTTACAGGTTTAAGCTCAATGCTTTTAGAAGTAAATTTTCAAAAAAAAGCAACACGTATCTGTGGTGAAAATCCTACCAATAATCACATTCTTAGACAATGCAGAGATCTAAAAATAACAAAACTTTTTACCTGTCTTCCCAGTTCGTAGCTTACAGCAAATTCTAAAAGACATTTCATTAATGAAAGAAATTGTATTGTCATTAAGTCATACTCCAATTTTCAAACTCCTTTAATATAAGGATAGCATCTTGTTATATGAACTGCAAAGTTAATATTTTAGCTGTTAATTTTTAACTTTTCAGAATTCTTGTTTATGTTGTTTTTTCTCAGAATAATTCTTTATTGCGATTGATTAGTTATGAGCATACCCCTCCCCCTATACACACACAAACGCACACACACACACGCGCACACACACACACACACACACTTTCCCGTCTGATATCACTATTTAGTGGAGGGACGTTAAACTGAAGAACTACTAAACCTACGATCCTTGGTTGTGGATCTGATAATTATCGGTGTACCTTGTCCCGCATGAATGCAGGAAGATGGAATACAGAAACGCTGGATGAACCCTTGTCTTGGGTTCCATACAGATGTCTTAGTCCTTTTCACACAGGTTTCAGTCCGGACAATGCTGTTGTTGAGTTTACTACTGTACAGAAGATTTCTGGAATGGGACCTTCACTGCAATGATGAATTCCAGGTGTGTGAACGGGTTCTGCTTCTGCCCATACACATTTATGTCGGCATAGTGGCAGTGGGGCTCTACTGAGGCTGGCCATCAGCCTGGGTCTTCTCAACGCTGATTTTCATGCCCTCATCTTGTTGATAATGGAATCTGCAGAAGGACTGAAGACATGAGGGGATGGAAACGACTGACGGAGCATGCATCAGCGGCTACCTTCAAAATGACGTTGCTGACAGGCGAACAGGGTCTTGCTGATGTTTTGTACAGTCTTTTGACGAGGTCGGCGAATTCTTGTTTTAATGCCTGGCAGACAGACCATCAATGTCGTCAACAAACCCAAGTCTGTGATGGTTTTTCCTGTAATGCCAGCTCGGCTGACGTGGTCTTAAAGCGCGTCAGTCATCATGAGTTCCAGGAATAATATAATGAAAACTGCAAGGTAACAGGCAATGCTGACCGAATGCTTAAGAGTAAGTTGATGGACGGTGTTGATAAGTTTCTACCTGTTATAAAATTTCTTCATTGTGACCCACAGTGTGTGTCCTGCCAGATTCTGTCAAATGCCTTCTTGATGTCTTTGTTGTATACGTGTTTAGCTTCCTCTGCTGTTGGAGGTTTTTTTCTTCTGTTTTTGTCTTTTTGTTTTGTTGTTGTTGATTTTTTTCATAGCGCCGGTTAAAGATCTACTTTTTTCTGAAAATGCAATCTTTTCTTCAGGAATAACGGTATCTGCCTACAGCAGAAGTTTTTTTCAGAATAGTTTTGAGCATTACTTTGTAGGTGTAATTGATTTTGAAATTGATACTGGGTCACTGTGTTACACAGTTTGGCTGACATCCATTTTTTTCATTCGATCACTCGTGTATTCATGAGGC
>CM054137.1:47545336-47580336 GCA_028751875.1 Rapana venosa
ACCTCGCTAGGTTGCTTGCTTGGCTGTCTACCTATCTTACTACTTACACCTCCCTACTTTGCACAAGTGTGTGTGTGTGTATGAGTGAGAGAGAGAGAGGAGAGAGAGGGGAGAGAGAGAGAGAGAGAGAGAGAGAGAGAGAGAGAGAGAGAGAGAGAGAGAGAGAGAGAGTGTGTGTGTGTGTGCAAGATCCCTGTCACGATTGTGTTGCTGGTGGTCACGATGGTGGTAACATGATTGTGGAATGGCTAAGTGTGAAGGAGGAGAAGAAGGGCTGGGAGGGTTGGGGTGGTGTAGACATGCTGTGCTTTGAAGTAATGTCCATGTTCTGTGGTACAAGTGCCATGTGTTTTCTTGTGTGGTGGTGGTGGTGGTGGTGGTGTGTGTATGTGCGTGCGTGTGTGTGTGCAATTCAGAGAGAGAGAGAGAGAGGGAGAGTTAGTGTGTGAGTAAGTAAGTGTCTGTGCGCGCGCGCGCAATTCAGAGAGAGAGAGAGTGTTTGAGAGAGAGGAGAGAGAAAGAAAGAAAGAGAGAGAGAGAGAGAGAGAGAGAGAGAGAGAGAGAGAGAGAGAGAGAGAGAGAGAGAGAGAGAGAGTTTAGCAAGCTAGCCAGCCCCCAACACCCAGACAAACACAAACAAGAGATAGCTAATCCATTGATGATTTTAGCCAGATCAATCGTCAACATCATATCATAGTCCCGTTCTAGTTTCTTGAAAAAGAAAACCCAACAACTATCGCACATTTACTGCATATGTTAGAAAATACCTTAAATGACACTACTGTTGTGTCATGAAGTGGTTATTGTTGTAAGGTGGAAAGGCTTTAGCTAAAAACTGTTCCCTAGGTTTAGAAACTCTTTGTTGAAAAAAAAATTCGGACATTCATTCCAAATGATAGAAAATGCCTTAAATGACACTACTGTTGTGTCATAAAGTGGTTATTGTTGTAAAGTGGACAGGCTTTAGCTAAAAACTCTTCCCTAGGTTTGGAAACTCCCTGTGGGGAAAACCCTTCTCCTTTCTTTCATCAGGTGGGCTGCCAATGCACAGAGTGTAAACCCCAAGACAAACGATTCCAAAACTGATAATACTTATTGTCCTTTTTTTTTAATACACTTCTACATCTTTACTTCACACACACCATCCATACACTTCTACATCTTTACTTTATACCCATATCATCAATACACCTCTACATCTTTACTTCATACCCATATCATCAATAGACTTCTACATCTTTACTTCATACCACACCATTGCACTTCTACCTCTTTACTTTATACCACACCGCCATGCACTTCTACCTCTTTACTTCATACCACACCGCAATGCACTTCTACATCTTTACTTCATACCACACCGTCAATACACTTGTACATCTTTACTTCATACCACACCATCAATACACTACAACATCTTTACTTCATACCACACTATCAAATCACTTCTACATCTTTACTTCATACCATATCATAAATACACTTCTACATCTTTACTTCATACCACCACCATCAATACACTACAACATCTTTACTTCATACCACACTATCAAATCACTTCTACATCTTTACTTCATACCACACCGTCAATTCACTTCTACATCTTTACTTCATACAACACCATCGATACACTACAACATCTTTACTTCATACCACACCATCAATACACTACACATCTTTACTTCATACCACACCATCATACACTTCAACATCTTTACTTCATACCACACCATCAATACACTTCTACATCTTTACTTCATACCAACACACAATACACTTCTACATCTTTACTTCATACCACCACTATCAAATACACTTCTACATCTTTACTTCATACAAACAACCATATCCATCCATATACACTCTCTACATCTTTACTTCATACCACACCATCAATACCTTCTACATCTTTACTTCCATACCAACCATAAATACACTTCTACCATCTTTACCTTCATACCCCATATCCCCCATCAATACCCCTTCTACATCTCTTACCCTTCCCCCCCCACCCACCCCCATCCCCTCCTCCCCCACCCACTTCCCTCTTGCTAGCCCCCATCCACCCCCGTTAAACCACCCCCCCCCCCCCCCCCCCCCCCCCCCCCCCCCGACCCCCACCAAAATAGGAAGTACTCGTTTCACGTTTGCAGTCTCAACCGAGCTTTTATTTATGTAATGTTATTAATTGCCATTATTCTACGTCGTGTTTTCATGTTTGTTGATAGAAAATGATATATAAAAGATAAATTCCATATAATTATTACTATCATCATTATTAAAATGACGTGCTTAGCAGTTTTTAAAAAAAAAAAAGTGCTGTTACGTTTTGATTGGGTTTACACAATTTAACGTCTCAGTTAAACCAGTTAACGACAAGAAGCCATTTAACGACACAGCCACCACAACACGATAGAAACATGCAGCAGATACATAAACAAAAAAACACACATGGATAAACAGACAGAAACAGACTGTGGAGCGAATTTCCTGACACGAACCATTCGCAGAAAGACATGTCAACAGGAAAACAGAAAACAAAAACTTAAACAAAACAAGAAACAAAAACAAATAAGAGATTTTTTTAACAAAATAGAAAAAAACGAAAGAATGGTATACACACATAGAAAGAGATATTCTATTTAAAAAATAGAAGAGAAGACAGGAGGGTTTAGAAAAAGACAAACAAGTTATGGATAAACAAGTCAATAAACAAGCTTGTGAAGGTATGCTGGGCGTTGGCATTTTCCTCAGGTGAAAAATTGCTTTGTGTTTTTCAGTATAAACAGCTGAATTAGGCATGCTTACACGAGCATCCGCCTCACAGCAACAAGGTCCTCATTTGGTGTGATCGCGAGTGAACGCACACACGTGAGCGTGTGTCCATGTATGCGCGCGCGTGTGTGTGTGTGAGAGTGAGAGAGAGCATGGAAGTGAGCGCCAGTTTGTATTGTAGTATATCACATGCAAGGAGAAGGAAGAGGCTGAAAAGGATGATGATCAAGAAATGCAGAAGATCTGTACTAAGAACGGCACATGACACGCTAACGAACTTGTGGAGAAGAGTGACTACTGCAATGCCACACTAATTACCATTATGACACTGAAGAAAACAACAACACCAACAAATCAGGACTCCTCGATTCTGTTTGAAGGAGACGAAGACGGAGCGGCAGCAGCAGCAATGGCAGCAGTGACAGCAGCAGAAGTAGCAGTGGTAGAAGTAGTAGCAGCAGCAATAACAGCAGCAGCAGCAGCAGCAGCAGCAGCAGCAGCAGCAGCAGCAGCAGCAGAAGCACAAAAAAAGAAGAGGAAGAAGGAAGACGAAGGACAACAACAACATCAACATAACAAAAACACAAACACGTAACAAAGAAAAGAGGACACGTGAACATTCTTAAAAAGGGAAGGCTGGGTTTTTTGGTGGTTTTTGTTTGGTTGGTTTCGGTTTTTGGTTTTTGTTACTTTGTGTTTTTCATAGGAAATTATTATTAATACTACTACTACTACTACTACTACTACTACTACTACTACTACTACTACTACTACTACTACTAGTAATACATAAATTTATACAGCGCTATATCTTGCAAAAAAACAAATGAAAGCGCTCTCATTCATCCTTGTCTTTCACATGCAGCCAGTTACAATTAAAAGATTTTTACAAATTCAAATGTAAACACACACACGCGCACAATTACCAGTTTTTTACAAATACAAATGTAAACACACACGCGCGCGCGCCCACACACCCACACCCACACACACACACACACACAAAGCTTGTACACTCGGGCAGGCTGATGGGAAGGGGGGGGGGGGGGGAGTTGGTTATTGAGGGCAGGGACAGAAATGAGATGAAACAAGAGGGGAGAATCTTAGGTTTGAAATAAATGCGTCTTTAGGCTGGATTTAAAAGCATCATAAGTAGGCTTTTGACGAAGGGAGAGAGGGAGGTCGTTCCAGATCACAGGACCAGAAACAGAGAAAGAGCGACGGCCAACAGTGGACTGGTTGAATCTAGGTATTCTTAAGCACAAGGTATCTGCAGCAGAGGAGAGGGAACGAGAAGGAGTGTACAAGTGAAGACATTCACAGAGGTAGGAAGGTGCTGTTTTGTGGAGACTTTTGTAACAGAGGGTACAGATCTTATAGTTTACCCTCTGTGGCACAGGCAGCCAGTGGAGAGATCGCAAGAGAGGAGTAATGTTCTCAGATTTTTTTCTTTCTAAGGACTAGTCGAGCTGCAGAGTTTTGTATACGTTGAAGAGGGTGGATAGATGATGCTGGCAGACCAGCCAGAAGAGAATTGCAATAGTTGCAATAATTGCAAATTCAGACTATCCAGCTTTCGTCTCATGGAAACAAAACTACAGGCTTTCTATTAACGTTTCAGTCTAACTACATATAGCTGTAAGAAATGTACAAAGCAGAAGATAGACCATACCTTGTTGGTGGCTTTTCTTGAGTCAGAACCCCTCCCCCCCTTCTCCACCCCTACCCCAGCTGTACAGGCCTTAGCACGCTCCGGCAAAGTTTAAAGCAACTAACCTTTGTCCCCCCCCTCCCCCCACCCACCCCTCCCCCTCCTCTCCCAACCTCTTAATTGTAGGTCTACATATTATTTTGGCCAAAGCGAAAAGCTTTGTCAGTTATTGATGATGTAGTGCCACGGCCTAGAGTAAGACGTTGGAACATGATGGTTTGAAGTAATACACTGACATTGTTTTCATCCATCTCAAACTTTCAGCATAACAATCTATTGTCTCTATCAAAAGATTGGAGATTAAAAACAAAATCTGAGTGTGGCTGCTTATTTGGCACGACACTTGAAAACAGCCCTACATGCCAACTTCTCATCCAGCATGTCCTGACAGCGCTTCCCGCACCGGATGAGTGAGACAGAGCGCCAGTTCTGGGTAATTTCCAGCGTATTTAAGAAGCGTGATACCAGCAAAAACACCCAGACATAGATGCACCCGAACGCTGTCAGCAATAAGGTATTTCGTTTTGATACAGGAATATGTTACAGAAAACGTTACTGCTTTATCAGTGAAGCTTTAAAAAAAATACAGAAAATCAATGCTGAATCAACAGTTTTTAGTTAGCAATGGATGTTTCTGATTTCTAGGCTTTGCCATTTCCCTTTTCATACTGAAAAATGTTTGTTTTTTTTTTAAACCGACAATTGTATCAACAACAACAATTACAACAACAACAACAAAAAAGGGTGTTTATTTCTAAGTCACTAACCTGTCTATCAGAAGCTTCGTTCTTCGCGATCTGGAGTTCAGCGTTGTGGATATCACCCCCCAGTAGAAGCAGGCTTTCAGTTCCAGACAGCTGGTGAGGCCAAAGCCTTGTTGGTCTGATCGTTGGTCCTGAAAAAGTCAAGGAAAATGTCATTGCAAATAATGTGATAATCTGCCTTTTGTCAAGTGAACTATTGAATTGGAACATAACCTGAAGTGCTAATACACATTTTTAAAAGCGATTTTCGTTTAAAAGAAACGAATGATTTTGTGGAATGGGCATATGTCGGCGAGGGCACACGATATATTCACACACACACACACCACCACCACCACCACCACCACCGCCGCCGCCGCCGCCACCACCACCAACACCACACAACCACCACCAACACACACACCACCACCACACAACACCACCACCACACACCACCACCAACCACACCACACCACCTCACCACCAACAACAACACAACCACCACCCCCACACACCACCACACCACCACCACCACAACAACAACAACAACAACAAACACCCAAGCACGCACACATGCACATAAAATAATCGTCAGTTTCTGAGATAGGGAAGGATGTCAAAAGAAAGCGCTAGGGATGCTGCTGCCCTTACTGCTGCCACAGCAGCCGCTGCTTTGCTTTGAACCTGTAGCTACTACAACTACTAACACCACACCTGCTGAGAGATACTATAACTACCACAACAAACATTCTACTAATGCTTCTGTTGCTGCTGCTGCTGCTGATGGTGCTGCCTCCACTACTACTACAACATCGCGCGCGCGCACGCGCGCACGCACATACATACACATACACGTGTATGGTTTCTTCTTGTCTCCCTTACAATCAGTATCCAAAACACACAAGTGTGAGTGAGATGGACAGTGCAAAAGATGGGGGGTGGTGGTAACACAGAGAGAAGGAGTCTTTCTTGATTGATTGATTGATTGATTATAATGTTTTACTTCAAAGGTTAAGAGGTAAATGTCAACATACTTTTTCCCCTAAGTCTGAGTATTAACTATTATCAATGGTGACAAAAGAATGATTTCAAGTAAACTTAAAGAAAGAAAAGAAAGATAAAGGAAAAATAAGACTTTAAACTTAAGATTAAGAAAGCAACTAAAAAAAGTATATATATGAAGGTATAACAAAAACCCTGACACAAACAAAAAAACACAACAACAACAACACCCCCCTTCCCCCAAAAAAACCCCAAACAACCCCCCTCCCCCTTGATATTAATTGACAAAAAAACACGGTAGTACGCAAAGACTGACATTAAAAATATTGTATCAAATAAGAGCAGCGAGCTTACACCCTGTTTATGTCAAATGTGATAGCCAAACAATTGCACAAAGAGAGAGAATGAAAGAATGAACGATAATTTATTTTGATTGAGGGAAAGGGGCGCATGATTTCTTTTTTTAATATCCAGCCTTCAGTCAAGTAATTTTTTAAAATGATTTAAAAAACAACAAATAAACAGAGATTTGAGAGAATGAGTCACAAAGTAATATAAATGTAACAAACATGTCAATACAGAAAATTAGTTTTAAAACATTAAAAGGAAGGAAGGAAGGAGAGAGAGAGAGAGACAGAGAAGAGAAGAGAGAGAAGAGAGAGAGAGAGAGAGACAGAGAGAAGAGAAGAGAAAAGACAGAGACAGAAAGACAGAGACAGACAGAGAGACAAGAAGCTGAGAGAGAGAGAGAAAGCCAGAGAAGAGGACAGAAGACGAGAAAAGAGAGAGAGAGAGAGAGAGGAGAGAGAGAGAGAGAAGAGAGAAGAGAAGAGAGAGAGAGGAGAAGAGAAAGAGATGATGAGGGGAAGTGAGAGAGTGAGAAGATGGTGATATGAGAAGAGGAGGGAATATAAGAACAGACAAAGAACAGATCAAGAGATTTCCAGTGTCCTTAGATTCCCCTTGATGTGAACTGCTTGATGAAATCTTGTTTGATATGAAAAAGTATATCATCAGACAGATTTATAATGAACTTAGCATCCTCTACAGCAATACTTATCTTTCTATCATCTCTTTATCCCTCCACCCTTCCCCATTGTCTCACACACCTTCTTACATACTCTTGTTTAAAACAAGTTTATCACAGGGTGTTTTATTAAGTGGAAGATGACAACAACTACTCTCGTTTGGACTGGGAAACCGGAAGTGTAATTCAACCTTCAAAAGGAGAGATGGACATGAAACCCTCAAAAACTCAGTTTGCTTTTGTGGTGTGTGTGTGTTTTGTGGTATGTGTGTGTGTTTATCTGTTGTGTTGTGTGTGTGTGTGTGTGTTAACGCTTTGTGTGTGTGGTGTGTGTGTGTGTGTGTAACGCTGTGTGTGTGTGTGTGGTGTGTGTATGATTTGACGGGTAATCTGATAAGAGGGGCAGCAGATTTGGCTGATGAATCTGGAGCTATAAAAATAGGTGATGCTAATTGTGTGGGGAGGGGGTCGTTAATTTTGAAAGCTCCAATGCTGGTACCAGGTGTCTTTCAATCTGTCTGTACAATGAACGAAGGGTGGATCGTATAAACCGTTTATGTGGTGTGTGTGTGTGGTGTGTGTGTGTGTGTGTGTGTGTGTGTGTTGTGTGTGTGTGTGTGTTGTGTGTATGTGTGCGTGTGTTGTGTGTATGTGTGTGTGTTGTGTATGTGTGATGTGTATGTGTGTGTGTATGTGTGTATTGTGTGTGTTGTGTATATGTGTGTATGTGTGTGTGTGTTGTTGGGTGTGTGTGTTGTATGTGCGTATTGTGTGTGTGCTGGGTGTGTGTTGGGTATGGTGTTTGTGTGTATGTGTGTATGCGTGTGGTGTGCGATTGGCACAGTGAGTTTATAATTAATCTCCTTAATGTTCCCTTTTTCCAAAATCAAGCAACAAAAGCATACAAAACATAATACAGAACATCTGCCTTTTCAAAAATGCCGCAGAAATATCTAAGTGCTGCAAACAATGGAACGTTGTTGCTGTTATTGTTATTGTTGTTGCTGCTGCTGCTGTTGTTGTTGTTGGCGTTCTCGATTTTTAACGCCCTAGGGGTCACCCACAGAACACATTCTGACTGATTCATCACACCTGAATCACTGTGAGACCGTAAGTACACACTGGATGACCATTTTGCATATATTTGGGTGGATCGGTGATCTAGAGGTAACGCACCTACCCAGAAAGCGAAAAGTGCGGGGATGTGGCGGTTCGACCCCCGTTTGGGCCCAAAACTTTTCCCCCATCCTGTGGAGTATGAGTGATGGTCTGATGGGTTTTGGGTGAGACGATAAACCGTGGTCTAGTGTGTTACACATAATTATTCAACGCGCGTAAAAGAACCCATGGCAACAGGAGAGGTGTCCCTGGCAAAATTCTGTAGAAAAAAGCCACTCTGATAGGGAAACAAATACAGCTGCAGACAGGAAAAATAAATAATGGGTGGCTCTGCTCTTGAGGTGACGAGCTCTCTCCGGGAAGTGCAGCCCGAATTTCACGCAGAGAAATCTGCCGTGACTTAAAGTGGTATAAAAAATATATATGACTGGTTTCAAGTATCTCGCTAAATGGGCAACCATACTCCGACGTCGGACAATTTTTCTCCTTTAAATCTTTTAAAGGAGAGTGCAGATTGTTACGCTACGGCTGAAAACAATCCAAATGTGTTAATTTAAAGCAAAAACAAGTTGTGTAGACTCACAGCATTTTAGTCGACATACAAAAACCTAACTAAGCTATTGATTGGCCTGGCGCAAGAATAATGGAAATGAAACGGGAATATGTTCATCCTATGCCTTTCTTTAATCAGTTACGGGTCAGCGCTGTCTGTAACAAAGCTATCAATTTTTACCCCACAATCATTTCAGCTCTGTCAACACGGAAGGACAATTTTAGACCCCCCTCTTTCAAAACAAAAAATAGCAAACAATAAAAATAGCAAAGAAACCACACACTAAAACCACAGCAACAACAACAACAACACAAAACGCACACCCACAAAACCCCAGACAAACAGCACCACCCACCAACCAACAACAACATGCCAACCAAACAAACACAGAGAAGCAAACAAAACCCTTTTTCTGTTCAGGTTTTGCTTGCACGTGTTTGCATTGACACACACACGCACATACATACAGACAGACATACAGACAGACAGACACACACACACACACACACACACACACACACACACAACACACACAACACACACACACACACACACACAACACACACCACACCCTTAAAAAGACGTCTAAACTAGACAGCATGCCTTTTCAAGAGCTACACATTTCTGTAAATTAAGAACAATCCTTGTCAAAGAAGGGCTGTATATCGCCAAACTGTTCAAATACATAGTTGACACAGCTAGCTATCCATCCAAGCTGCAATCTTTTCTTTCATCTAAAAATACCTACCTTTGTTGTATCATTTTTGTATATATATATTCCGAACTGTACTAGATTCTTTAAATCCGAAATAACTAAATCGCTCCATTAGTGGTTTGAAGGGCTTTTTTGTTTTTTTGTTGGCGGTGGTTTTTAAATTGTATATATCTATATCTATATATACATCTATCTATCTCTACATATATACATCGAAGTTTTGATATGTTCTTTAATCTAGAAATTAGTTATTTGTCTTTCATATATATCACTTTTGCTTTAAAAATCCACAATGACATGGTCCAACCTTTAATTTAAGAAAGAAGGTAATGTGTTCTATCTAGACCTTCTTAAGAAATTACACAGGATACAATTCAGGCTTTAACATGCTTTTTCTTCTTCGTCGAATGCTCAGACATCAATTCCCGAGGCCCTGATAAATGCTGCAGTGTGCTGAAGGCCCTCCAGAGGTCCAAATAGTTTGCCCCTCTTCGGCAGGTCAGTAGGCCAGATATTGGCCCTCAGGTTTTGGTGTATTGGACAGGTCTGGAGGAAGTGTTCCGCTGTCATGGGAGAAGTGCCACAGGGGCACACCTCAGAATCACCAACGTAGAACATGGTAAACATGATGTCTGAGTCTGCAGTGTCCAGTCCTCAGCCTCACAATTGTTACTTGTAACATGCTTTTCAATTTAAAAGTGAAATGTATTTGTTACATTCGAACCCTCTTTACACAGGATACAGTCCTAACTTTCACATATTTTCATCTATATCTATTTCTATCTAAATCTCCTTTTTTCCCTTTTCGGTTAATAAACCACAAAACAACTTACTACAATCATCTGAAACAGAGAAGAATAGACGAGGTGAATCTTGCACACTATGGAGGCTCAAGGAGCCAAATATCTATTGTTGTTACTGTAGTGGTTGGGCGTTCACCAGCTTAGCACTCCCGTGGGTCACATAGACTATGCTGCTCAATGTAACTCCGCCACACTTTGGAATCACTGTGAGACGGTAAGTACACACTCGACTAGATCAGAGGTTGGCCTGTATGGTTACTTTGAAGTATCTTACCATATGTAAAGCCATATCCCAACTTCAAAGGATGTTTCCTCCTTTTAAAGGAGAGAACAGGTTGCCAGCTAACAGCTTCTCATGTTGAAGATAATCTCTCCAAATAAAATTTCAATAACAACATTTTAGATATTATAAGCCTTTAAGCTTTTCTTACATCAATTACTGACAAAGCTTTTGGTCTCGGCCAAAAATGTTTTTGACAGACATGTTTCATTACAAAAATATGATCAACAGATCTCTCTCTCTCTCACACATTAAATAACCATTCACACGCATTACGTATACATGTGTGTGTGTGTGTGTGTGTGTGTGTGTGTGTGTGTGTGTGTGTGTGTGTGTGTGTGTGTGTGTGTGTGTGTGTGTGTGTGTGTGTGTGTGAGTGAGTGTGTGAGAGAGAGAGAGTGTCAGAACGGTATGAATTTTATGTGAAGTATTTCAACACTTCTAGTCATCTGACAGCCAACGTAATCTATCTCGTTTGAACTCTTTGCGACAAACGGCTGTGCTTTCTTCACTGAGTTTTTATTTCTTTTTCACTCGTTAAATAAATAAGTTTAGTTTTAATTCTATGCCACTGCAGGGCTAATTGCGATAGCTATTTTCAGCTATGATTTGGATACAACAAAGGGCATAATAAAATTATCTGTAACAGAAAAGCTTACAAAAGCAATTTACGACCTGAAATGATCTAGTATTTCATGTTGTTTATAGCCCAGCAGACAACAATGGTCATATCACACAGAAATACATGTACACAAGCTTAAAAAAAGACAAAACAGGCAACCCACAAAAACAAGCTCTCTCTCTCTCTATCTGTGTGTTTGTGTGCGTGTGTGTATGTATGTATGCATATATATATATATATATATATACATATATATATATATATACATCTATATCTATATATATATATATATATATATATATATATGGAAAGATACCCTCAAACACATAAAGGTAGACTGCTAATTAAACCTGGGTTTGATCAACACATATTCACAAATTCTCTCACAAGCACGGATGAATAAAGTTACTAATTTATTGACCAGATGCTTCGTTAGCAAATAAAAACACACATACAAATGAACATGCAAATCACACACTGGCACCTAAACTGAGGGGGAATAAAAGCGTGGCATACACAAACATCTCACTGCTTTGGTAAATCTCGGAGCTCTAGCTGAGGATCGAAGTAAAACAAACAAACAAAAACCACTGGCAAACACACATAAGCAGGTCACTGATAAAATGATTATTAACAGTACACCATCATGACTATGGACCTACATACGTGGCCAATGTCAGAAAAGTAAACGCGAGAAGTTAAGCAAAGCAGAAATCATTCGTGTGCACGAAGGTTAAGTACAATAAAAACTTAAGGTAGATATATGTGAGACATATAATTATGAATTCATTAAAAAAAAAATCTTTCATTTTGAGGATAATGGAATAAGCACTCATGTGCTTTTGTAAAAATCCAGTCCCCGTGTGTATGCAGTTTTACAAATTTTGTCATCCGTTCCCACCGGCACACAATGGCCTACTCTTCCGAAAGGCGGAACGGGTTTTAAAGTGTGCACAAGACGTTATCTCGGTTTATTGTCTAATCCCGACTTTTGGGGAGAGTTGAGTCGGCACTGATGTTAACTCCAGAGGAAAAATCCTCTTGAACGAGATTCGAACCCTGGTCAGCAGATCACGAATACATCACTCTAACCACCAGGCTATCCCGTTCATACAGAAAGTGACAGCGTTATTAGTGAAGAAAATCACACTGTTCGAGTAAATTAGTAAAATAGCGAGAAAACAAGTAAGTAAGCAAATCAGCAAGGTCAGTAAGTTAAGTAAAGTGAAGTCAATATATCAATAAGTATATGACTAAATGAGGATGTGAGAAAGCATGCAGGCACACAAACAAGCAAGCTAGCATATTACCTAGTAAGTTAACATACTAACAACAAGTGAGTTAACTATTCAAAAACGAACCGATTAACAGGCTCGGTAAACTGATGATGGTCAGACTAAGCATACAACTAGAAAAACCTGAAGAAAACCCCCAATTCACTAAACCATCAACCAACCAATCATCCCCGAAGATGGAATGCGGCTACCTTGATGGCCGTATACGCAAAAACCTCACCATTGGTGAACCTAGGAACTCTAACCAAGGAACGACAAAAACAAAAAATCCAAAACAAAACAAAAATTAAAACAACGAACCCGAACAAACAACAACAACAAAACCAACAACAAAAACCAACCACCACCCCTCCCCCCTAAAAATCCAAGCCATACCTCAACCAACCAACCAACCAACCAATCACGTAAGTAAATCAATCACTCATTACCAGGTAAACAAACGGACTCAACTGCTTAACTGAATGCCTGGGCAAAAAGAATAGAAGCTTAATAAATGACGGGAACGTCTACGTAGACTAATGATTAAGCAAAAAAAATAATGTTTACACCTACATACCAAATAAAAAAGTAAATATATCGACAAAAAATTCAAAACCTAAACATAACACAAACACTAGTAGAAACAAGAAAAATAGTACAATTACTTATAGGGTTAAAAGGGATAGGTTGTTTTAAGAACTGGCTGAATAAATGAATGAATGAGTGAGTGAATGAAAGGCTCTAGGCTTTTGGTAAATTATAATGGCTGAACAAATAGATAATCCAAGAACCATTCGATTCAAACACTGCTACTGATTACAATGTGATGTGTATGTGCGCGAGTGTGTGTGTGTGTGTGTATCGCATTAAAAAAAAACACACTATGGTTGATCTTATTTAAAATTCATGCAGCGATGTTCAAAGTCCCCATCAAGGACAAATATTCAAAGAAACTATAAGGAAGTAAGGTGACATTCATTTGAACAAACTAGGCCTCTAATGACGCATACGCAGCTGCCCACAAAGGCAGTCTTTGTATGACGTCGTGTTGTTCAGACTGATGCCTTGTCCTTCATACACGCCTGTTAGAGAGGTAGTTATTAAGCTCCGTACGACAGGAGAAGCCATGACAGAATTCTATGACCGTTTCTTTAAAAGCGTGACATCGAGAAAGCTAGGGGAAAATCCTCCTCCCCCCCCCCCAACTCCCCCCCCCCCAACTCCCCCCCCCCCCCCCCCCCCCCCCCCGACACACACACACACACAAAGCACCCAATACCTAATATCACTTAAATCAAAGCACTTTGATTTGTTCCTTTGCAAGATTCAGCGCTATATAAATTCCATACATTATTAATGTGAAAAGACGTTAAATTAAAGAAGAACCCTAAAACCTAAAGGAATAAATGAACAAACCCTATCAACCAACCAAATAAATAAACAAACAGAGGTGGGGTATAAAGAAGGTGTTGCCAGGGACAAGACAGGAGGGGGAGGGCAGTGGGAAAAGAACTGTTTGGGCTGTCTGACAGGTAAGCATCCTCCTGCTGAAAGAAGCCCGGAGACAAGGACAATGAAAAAGCCATCCCAAAACGCGCAACAATCAGAACTGACAGCGCAAACGGTCTTTCTAAAGCACAAAATAAGGAAGATGGATTTCAAAGATACTCAACGAATGAGACGTTTTGCTCGCATGACTAGGTAATTGAAGAGAACTGTTTTTGGTGACCTGATGTTAACCTTTAACAAGGGGAAAAAAACAACTAACCACAGTAAGGACATGATTGAAGGCATGTGTATGTTTGTGTTGACCACTGAAGCCATCACCTGGCCACGGAGGAGATTGGTGTACTTCACAGTTTGATTTAGCGTAGACTCTCTGGGTCGTTTATCAGCCAGCATGTACCACCAAATCCTCACTGTGTAACTACAAAACAATAAAATAAATTACCCCCCCCCCCCCCCCTTTTCCGAAAAAACCCACCCAAACCCTGAACAAAACCAAAACACCCCAACAAAACAACAACGAAAGAACAAAAAAACAACCAATCAACCAACCAACCAACCAAATAACCTTCCCCCCAACAACAACAAAAACACCACAAAACACAAACAACACACACACACACACACACACACACACACACAGCAAAATAAAGAAAACAAACAAAAACCCCACATCTCAGCTTTTCTATCTTTGGGATGCTTTATCACATCACCAATGGATGCTATTTCACATGGTTTTTCTTACAATTTCATGTTCAAGGAAACTTCTCTCTTCTTTCATGGTACCCTTGGTCACTGGAGTTGTAAACATTATTATTGGGTGATTCATTTTTTTCTCAATATTCTTTTTGTTGTTGTAATTTTATTGGGACTTTCATTTTTCCTTGTCGTACTTTTAGTCGTTGTTTTTTATTAAAAAAAAAAAAAAAGGCTATGTGAGCTTTTCCCCCAGCAATGTCAACTGCTAATTATTTTACATGGTAGCGTTTTTCCTTTTTCTCTGGGCCTTCAAATGTCAATTAACACAACCACCACAACCACCACCACCACTCAACAGAAACCAAAGCCATCCCAACATATCCCACCCCCAAAGAAAAAACTAAAACAAAACAAAACAAAATACACAAAAAACCCAAAAACCCACCAACAAAAAAACTCCTCTTAAACAAACAAACAACAACCCACCCCACCGGTCCCCCAACAACAACAACAAGAAGAATAAAATCACAACGGGTAACGCCACCTTTTCATGCCTTTTTTCCACCCCTTCTTCTTCTTCTTTGTCTATATTCTCCAACCTTTTCACAGGTTTATTGGATAAGCTGCCCATTATTGTTGGCAGTAATGGTAGCAGTCAGCTCCCTTTATAGGTGGCAGTAATCTCTGGGCAGGTTTATGTAGTTTTTGGGGGGTGATGATGAAATAAAATATGAGGCAACGTGGGAGTTCTGCCTGAAACGATACTCCCATTTTGCTAAACTCTTAATCCTCAGACGTGTGTCGCTATTGAAAGGCAGGGCCAGGCTGCGGGCAGGCAAACAGAGCTCGCTTTAGGTGTGAGATGTTTAGGGATGTGTCAACGCCACGTCCTGCGCTTACGCGAAAGGCGAGTGATGCACGCAGACTTTCACACATAATCACGCGCATGCCAACATTGTATAAGAGAGTATGGCTGGTGCGTGTGCATGTGCACGTGTGCACGCATGCAGGTACGTACGTTCGTACGTACGCATGCACACACACATACTTATCGATGCCGAGTCCACTCCCCTCAGAAGTCCAGATTAGGCTATAATTAAACCTAGGTCCCGCGGAACATCTTGCGCACACGCTAAAACCTGTTTCACTGTTAGGAAGAGTAGGCCATTGCTATCTTGAGTGGAACGGACGACAAAATTTACAAAACCCATACACACAGGGACTGGGTGTAAAAAACCCACATGAGTGCTTATTCCCCTATGAGTGTTTATTGCCCTTCGTGGGATGATTAAAGTGTTTTTGACTTTGACTTGTTCATTATCTTCGAAATATCTATCTATCTATCTATCTATCTATCTATCTATCTATCTATCTATCTATCTATAGTTATATTATATGATGGGTTCAAACGGTCAAATACGCAAATTCTCCCCATTGGTAAACATCGGAGCTATAGCAAAGAAACGAGAAGAAAATAAATCATCGTAACATAATCACGCACATGCCAACATCGTATAAAGAGTATGCCTGGTGCATAAGCTCATTAATTATTATATAGTGGTTAGATCGTTGTGCCCGCGGTTGAACGGCCCGGGTTTGAGCCCGAAATCGAGCCACCACTCAGAAACCTGGTCAAGGGGAGTTTCCCCCCCCCCGGAGTTAACATCAGTACTGACTCCACTCTCCCGGAAAGTCTTTGGATAAGATTATAAACCGACGCCCCGTGAGCAAATGCACACAGAACATCTTGCACACTCGCGGAAAACACGCTCTACTTTTCGGAAGATTAGGCAATTGCATGCCGGTAAGAATGGACGACAACAATAAAACACATGTACATTGGTGTCGTGTTTATGCACCATCCCCAAAGTCGGATTGCGGCTGCCTTAATGATGGGCAGATACGGTGGCATACGCAAAAGTCTTATCATTTTGTGAACCTTGGAACTCCTAGCTGAGGATTAAAAAAATCTGTTTCTCTCCTCTCTCTCTCTCTCTCTCTCTCTCTCTCTCTCTCTCTCTCTCTCTCTCTCTCTCTCGACTAGCAGGGTGAAGGAAATTAAGTGTAGGTAACCCACTCTTTTCAACATCTTCCTTGAGAGAATCATGGCTAATGCACTGGAACATCATGAAGGATCAGTCAGCATTGGTGGCAAAACGATCACAAACCTCCGCTTCGCAGATGACATTGATGGAATAGCAGGATCAGAAAAAGAGCTTGCCAGCCTAACATAACACTTGAATAAGGCCTCCAAAACATACGGCATGGAAATCAGTGCAGAGAAGACCAAACTGATGACTAATAACACCAACGGCATTAGCACTGATATCAGGGTTAATGACCAGAAGTTGGAAACAGTTCAAAGCTTCAAGTACCTGGGAGCCATTGTATCAGACCAGGGATCCAAGCCAGAAGTAGTACGCAGGACTGCACAGACAATAACAGCTTTGTCAAAACTAAACACCATCTGGAGAGATAAAAATATCTCACTTATCTCCAAGATCAGACTAATGCGCTCCCTTGTCATATCCATATTTCTGTATGCCTGTGAATCATGGACTCTGACTGCAGATTTGGAGAGAAGAGTACAGGCGGTGGAGATGAGATGCTTTCGGAGACTCCTTGGTATCTCCTACAAAGACCACATAAGCAACGAAAGCGTGCATAACAGAATCCAGCAAACCATTGGACCCTATGAGAACCTTCTAACGATCGTGAAAAAGCGTAAACTTAAATGGTATGGGCATGTCACAAGATCCAAAGGACTTGCAAAGACAGTTTTACAAGGCACTGTCCAAGGAGGAAAAAGAAGAGGCAGACCAAAGAAGAGCTGGGAGGATAACATCCATTCGACAGGCCTAGAACTCAACAAAACCCTGAGAAAGGCAGAACAGAGAGAGGAATGGAGGGAACTGGTTGTTGAGTCTTTGAGGGTGCCCCCACGGTCGTCAGACTACGGGACAGATAGATAGAACCATTTCAACTCCTCCATCATCAAAAGAATGCTTCCAAATATTTGAATAAGAAAAAAAGAAAATACTTTAAAGTCCAAAATTTTGGCGACAGCATTGGAGGCCTATTCTGCAGCATAGACCATTCTTTGATTTGTCCGACCTGACTGGAGTTTGGTCTCCTGGATGAGCCATTATCAGAGGTCTCGGCAGTGCATTAGCTCGACTATCCCTGGTTCCTTATGGAGAAACACCTCTCTAAAATGCTAAAAGGCTGTGTTCACCTTTGCGTCTGGCGGCTGCACGGTGTTTTAAGTGTGTGATTGTGTGTTACTTACCACAACACTGCCTCACTTTATGACTGTGTAAGAATGAGTTGAGTGCAAGCGTTTTGATTTGTCTCTGCAAGATATAGCGCTATATAAATTCCATTTATTATGATTATGATTATTATTATTAAAATATAGATGTGCTTTTGTTCTCACTGGAATGATAATTATGATAATCCTGTAGCTTACCAATGCTTCCACCAAAAACTGATATTAAGAGAAGAAGGAAAATATACTGGAACATTAAATGTTGCTGCAAAGAAAAAAGACAACTGGAATTATAGGCTATAAAATCTCTGTGCCCATATGCTCGGGTATCCATAAGGCTGCAGATATTTGTTTTTTAAAAACTTTGCAAAAATTTGAATTTGAACAAGTAACAGACTGATGTTACCAGCCAGCAGATAGAGAGAGAGAGAGAGAGAGAGAGAGAGAGAGAGAGAGAGAGAGAGAGAGAGAGAGAGTTGGCTGTAACATCAGTTTGTAACTTGTCAAAATCAAATTTTTGTGAAGTTTTTTTTTAATGGTTCTTTTGGGGATGAGGCTTAAATGTGCAAACACAATAGTGTGTGTGTATGTCTGTGTGTGTGTGCGCGTGAGAGAGTGTGTGTGTGCGTTGAGAGAGAGAGAGAGAGAGGAGGTGTGTGTGTGTGTGTGTGGTGTGTGTGTGTGTGTTTGGTGTGTGTTGTTGTGTGGGTGGGGTATGTGTGTGTTGTGTGTGTGTGCGCGCGCGCATGTGTGCACGCACTGTGCATGCAGATCACACAAAATTGGATGTATATGTGCAGCTGAAGTTGCATACATTTTTCGATGTATGTATTTGATTTCTTGTTTCCATGTATTTGAGCTTGTACTTTGCATCTTTTCATATTGTAACGTGTCTATGATTTTTGACAGTGTTACAAACACGTTTTTCTTATTATTTTTATCATTAAAATGATTATCGTTATTAGTGTTGTTACCAATGACACTACTGATACTTAAAGCATACAACTACAACTACTATTCTTCTTTCGTTTCCTTCATTTTTCTTAAGGCCAAAACAGGTATATAATGCAACAAAGAAATCAAGGCAGGTGGGGGGGGGGGGGGGGGGGGGGGGGGTATAAATACAAATACAAATCTACCGGCTGATTGATTTATTGACAAATTGACAGATAGACAGATAGACTACGCATTTATACATATGGATGGATGGACAGACAGACAGTTATATAGAAGATAGATCGACAGATATAGATAAATAGGCAGAAAGACAGATAGATAGACAGATAGATAAATAAATAGACAGATAGATAGATACGATTAGATATATAGATAGAGAAGTAGAGATAGATAGAAAAGTAGATAGATAGATAGATAGATAGATAGATAGATAGATAGATAGATAGATA
The DNA here is from genome assembly GCA_028751875.1 of Rapana venosa. NCBI lineage: Eukaryota > Metazoa > Mollusca > Gastropoda > Neogastropoda > Muricidae > Rapana > Rapana venosa. Next base: position 47,564,840 of record CM054137.1, read on the forward strand.
GATAGATAGATAGATAGATAGATAGATAGATAGAATGACGACACATGTTGATTAAAAATAAAACCGGTAAAATAAACAAGTTGCTGAACGAACGATTGTTTCGAATGGATGACAGAATTTACAAAACCGCATACACGCGGGGACTGGATGCAATAAAGCACATAAGTACTTATTCCATTATCCACAAAATAAAATAATAAAACGAATAAAGTGAAAATCCAAAAATGGAGCATTACTTACCTCTGGATCAAAGTGGCAAGGGTCCCTAAAGTTACAGTACAATCCCAGTTCAGAAAATCAGAATAATCAACCCGAACCTTAAACAAGAAACACATGAAGCTGTTTTGCTTTGTAATATGAATGGCTGACAGCCGTTTTTGTATTCTAACTATCCTTGAAATAAAGGAATAAATAAATAAAAAATCATCTCTCAAAGATTCAAAACCCACATGCACGCGTTCAGAAACACCACAACGATAGAAGTCTACTGTCGACACGTCTTTGATGACGTACACCTAGGGACAGACTGCCCTCTGATGACGCAGCTCAATAGCTGTGCCCTTTTCGTGACTTACAGTTATGACTGTGGGTTACATCATTGTTAGAGTGCAACAAGATACTTGAAATATCTTAGCCACTGACTGTTGCGAAGGTGCATTAAATTACACATGTGTTTTGGCCGCTGAAAGACATGCAACTCTTTCTTTTTTTTTAATCTATCTTTTCGGCCTTTACATCTCTGTTGCCACTTCAGGCTGATCAATGTGTGCGAGCGCCCAAACGCTTGAGTTAGGAAGGTAAATTCCTAGTTTCTCAGTCTTTGCTTTGTTTTGGTTTGGTTTATGGGTTTTGTTGTTCATTTGGTTTTCTTTGTTGTTGTTGCTTTGCTTTGTTTTGTATGCAAGTGTTCAAAGAGTGAAAGAAAACTTCAACAGAAAGGACTATTCAAACTGATTGTGTTGTCAGGTTTAGGTGTATTACTTGCTCCTTCTTTTTACTCCTAAACAGCCAGGTTCTTTGATGTAATTGTATGAATACGTCCAACGACGCTATGAAGTTTTTGAAATATTGCTTGAACATTTCCTATCTGAGAAAATGTCATTACACACATGTTAAACTTTGTATGCATTTTTCGTAAGGGATACTTGACTCAATGTAGACTGTAGTCCTTGTAAAACTATGTCGTGGGGCCTACCGGCTGTAAAGACTAGAACTGAAATTTAAAGTTCGCCTTTTGTATGGGAATATCGGAACTAAACTGTGCCTTGTAAAAGGAAGTATGAACATACTTACCAATTTTTTAAAATAAAAATTTCAGTTGTGTAAAAATGTATTGAAAATTTATTTTTTCATTTTTCAGAAAAATGTTTTCATCATGAATATTCAAAATTATTTTAAACCATCCTCTAATCGGAGATGGAAAGAAACAAGAGGAAAAGGGAAATCGACCTAGAGGCCACGTAAAACATCTTACAGACAAAAGCGTGGTTAACACCATGGATACAGTCCTCAGTATTATTCTGTGGTTTTAAGCCAACACAATGTAAAAATATGTCAAACACTCTTAACCATGAGTCTGAAAATCTATCAATGCACAGTATTTCAGATATCCCATTTAAAAGATACAAATCAAGTCAGCAGCAGAACAAAAAGCTATCACAAAAAGGATTGAAATTTTGTTTGTTTTAATCTGGTAAACACACCATGGAAGAGCTCTGCGAACCTTTTCTCTTGTGTAGAAAACACCACCCTAAGCAAGATGTCTTCATTGATCTCAAGACGATATTCGGTATGAGAAAATTGCAACGTATAGACATCACTCTTTTCATGGGTATAGAGCAGAATTTACACATCGTTGGCTCTAAAATCACAGTATATGCAACATGTCCTTCTGTGTGTGTGAGTGTGATATTAACACGTTTTTTTCTCAGAAAAAATCATGATGTAGTGGGTAACGAAAAAGAAAAGATACTCATTATCTTCTTGCACGTTTCCTTAAGGAAACAATATAATTGCACACCTAAGGTTTGGAAAAGAATGGATGGAGCGACCAGTCTTTTTAGAGACCCCTTGCCAATTCACCATGAAGCGAAAACTGGACTGCTGCCATGCTATTATCAACAAATAATCTGGCCTTGTAAAATAATCCTGATAGAAAAACCATGTCCCTTAGAAGTCGAAGCAGCGATGGGAGTGCACAGAGGGTCTTGTCTGTTACTGATTTTATAAATACTGGCACTGGCAGAGAGGAATAAAGGAGAGTTGTTAAGATATCAATAGTGCACAAAGACCTAAGGATTTTAGGGCTAACTGACTGACTGCCTTATTAAATGATTGTTAAACTACGCGACTGATAAGTTGATTGAGTGATTATTTTTTCTAATACACCTAATGTTCGATGTAGACTATTATTTGAAAAGAAACCCTCTATAGAATATGGACAATGTTTGTTCTTTCCTTTGGAGACCTCTCAGATATCCTTGAATCATTGCCCCATGTCGATGCATTCACTGTCTTTTCCGTCCATCAACCATTTCACCCCATTGTGACATTTGTTATGATAATGGGATCATGGCGTTCTTTGCAGCTTTACTATTTTGAAAACTTGTACCTAAAAAAAACAACAACCATCAACAAACAAACAAAGAAATGGCATTATCTTTACAGTCTCAAAAGAATACAAACAAGTAGCATTATTTGACACGGCTACCATGTTGATTTATGGGCAGAAGTGACTTAAACATTGAATAAGAATAATCATCTTAGTTCTGAACCACAGATTTTCAAAACTTCGTCAGCAGTGCTCTTCCCTTCTGCCCTCTTCTCCCCTATCTAACCCTCATGGTCGGCTGGACTGCATTAAACAGAAGGACGGGTGTAGCGGGTAACACCACCCACAGCAGCTCGTCCCAGGTTTACCGGGTAAGCTCCCCTTATTGTTAGCAGTAATGGCAGCAGTCAGCTCCCTTTATAATTAGCAGTCATTCTCTGAGCCGGTTTTATGTACTTTGGGGCATGATGATGAAACAAAATATCAAGCAACGCTGGAGTTGTGACTGAAAGGATACACGCATCTGCTAATCTCTTAATCTGGTAAAGTATGTTCGTTAATGAACTCGACGGGCGTACTGCGGGCACACAAACAGTTATCCTAGGTGTGAAGTTTAGCGAGGAGTCATGGCCACGTCAGTCTTTGTACCCGAACATGAGGGAAGGCTGGCGGGTGCACACACGTGCATGCAATGTGCACAGACACATGTGTGGCGGTATAACACCTAAGAATAAAACAATATAAACAATATAACGAACGTAAGGTTAAAAATTGCATTTTGTCTATGATAGCAAGGTAACTTCAATTTTAACAAGAGATGAATTCAGTGAACAAGACAAACAACAAAATTAATCTTTTCCCACCTTTTGCCTATTCTAAACACACCCTCACTTCCATTCCAAACATTCTATTTAAAAGAGTTAACTCTGGGGCTGAAAGGTTTATGAAATAAAGTGATTTTCAGGATTCTCAAATTTAAGATAGGTTATTGCATTTAACTTAAACTTATCCCCAATAATACATAAATGAACACTTTGATAAATGCACTACTACTACATGTGCATTTCAAATGGAAGCTTGCAATTGTTGCATACATACTGAAAATGATACAAAACATTTATAACAAAGCTTTAATACATTATTTTCTACTCTGCAAATCAATTTAAATTTCTTTAACACGTTTTAGTTTATTTGACAGGGTAACTTAAAACTCAAATGTAATTAACATATAATTTTTACAGACATCTAAGAACAGTATTTCTTATTTGAAAGTGGTTCTGGATTCCAAAATAATAATTCCCAGATTTTGGCCTAATGGTGGCCATCTATAGTGAGGGTGGTAGTAGTGGTGGTAATTGTGGTAGTGGTGGTGGTGGTGGTGGTACTGGTGGGGGTGGGGTGGTGGGAGGGGGGTGAGGTGTGTTTGTGTGAGAGAGAGAGGATCTTACGTGGGACAATTATGGTCATATAGTTAAGGTTCTCTCTCTCTCTCTCTCTCTCTCTCTCTCTCTCTCTCTCTCTCACACACACACACACACATTCAGAATCATCTATCTACCTACCTGCATATCTATCTATCTATCTATCTATCTATCTATCTATCTATCTATCTATCTATCTGTCTGTCTGTCTGTCTGTCTGTCTGTCAATCTATCTCTTTCTCGTCCTATCTATCTACCTATCTATCTATCTATCTATCTATCATCTATCTATCTATCTATCTGTCTATCTATATATCTATCTATCTATCTGCCTCGCTATATCTATTATCTGTTTATCTATATGTCTGTCTGTCTACCTATCTGTTATCTACCTATGCACTTATGAATCAACCAAACCCAGATTTTGGCCTAATGGTGGCCATCTATAGTGAGGGTGGTAGTAGTGGTGGTAATTGTGGTATCAACCAATCAATTAAGCAATTTATCTATCTATCTACCTACCTACCTGTCTGATGTCTGCCTGTCTGTCGTTCCGTCCTGTCTGTCTGTCTGTTTGTCTGTCTGTCTACCTACCTACCTATCTATCTATCTATCATGCATGCATGCATGCATGTATGTATGTATTTATGTATGTATGAAGTATCTGTCTGTCTGTCTGTCTCTCTGTCTGTCTGTCTGTCTATTTATCTATCTGCCTATCTATAGGTTATCTACCTATGTACTTCTCTCTCTATCTCTCTGTCTGTCTATTTGTCTGTCTAACTATCTATCTGTCCGTCTGTCTATCTATCTATCTGTCTGTTTTTCTGCCTGTCTACCTATTTATCTACCTACCTATCTGTTACCTACCCATGTACTTCTCTCTCTATCTCTGCCTATACTATCTATCACTATCTATCTATCTATCTATCTATCTATCTATCTATCTATCTATCTATCTGTCTGTCTGTCTGTCTGTTTGTCTGTCTGTCTAATTCTTTGAGCTTTTTAATAAAGTGAATGTTTGATTCGTTATATCGTTCGTATTTTTCTATTAACCAGCTTTCCTTCTACATATTCTTTATTTTTGTCTGAAACAATAAACAGAGCATACACCAGAGAGAAAGAGAGGGAGAGAGAGAGAGAGGGAGGGAGGGAGAGAGACAGACACACACACACAGTGAGAAAAAAAACACCATACAGAGACACACATAGATAGATAGAGGGGAAAAAAATAACAGACCAACTTTTAAGCAGTCAGTCAGTCTCAGTAGAGACAAAAAAGGGAGAGAATTCTTTCCCGATGAGCCAGCCAATCGTGCCGCCGCTCAGCCATACAGATCTCCTGACCCTTGAAATCTGTGCAGGTCGCCCTGCGGAATTCTCCGAGGAGGTTCCTTTGCGATAACGAACGTTCAGAAACAATTTTAAGCCGTTTTTAATGAGTGATTCAACCCTATGGTATGGGGAAACGGCCAAAGATAGATCCGAAAGTGTCTACCCATGATTTATGGAGATTCACTACAGCCTAAAGGTTTATATAGAGAGAAAGAGAGAGGGGGTTGATATTGGTGCCGGATTTGGAGTTAAGTTGTTGTTTTTATCCTTCAGCAAAGCTTTTTTATAGTCTTATACTTTAAACATATGCGCTTCTGTTCATTTTTGGTTTTTTGGGTGTTTTTTTCTTTTCATTTCTTTTTGGTGTGTGTGTGGGGGTGTGGGGGTGGGGGGTAATAGCCTAGTGGTTAGAGCGGTGGGTTCGTGATCCCAAAGCACGAGTTCAAACCACCACCGAGGTAACCGTTCATTGGGAAAGTTGCCCTGGAGTCAAGATAAGTACCGACTCTACCTTCCCGAAAGTCCTTCGGATGAGTTATTAAAACGAAGTCTTGTGTGCGAGCACACACAGAACACCTTGCACACGCGTTAAAACCTGTTCCTCTTTCGCAAGTGTAGGCTATTTTGTGCCGATAGGAATAAATAACATTTCAAAAAACGCATGTACACTAATGCCATTTTAAGACATTATACCCGATGTCGTGATGTGGATGCCTTAATGCTGGCTAAAACGTTCGCATACTCAAAATCTCACCATTAGTGAGAACCTAGGAGTGCCTGCCGAGGAACGTAAGAAAGATGTTGCGTTCTTGTTTGGTTTATAACTATCAGATTTTGATGGCATGGCTTGCTTATCTGATTGAAAAATGGGAAGACACCGTTGGCACTAATTTGCACCTTAAGTCTGCCTTTGAACGAATGCAAAAAAACATGCTTATCCTGTGTTTAAGAAAGAAGGTGGCAGGGCGGTTAAGCTCACCTACCTTAACAAGTAAATCGTGAGGTTTTGGCTTGGATTTCCCGCCTCGCCCTTTCTTCTCAGTTTGATGAGAAAGTCGAACTGAATGTCAAAGTCCATCGGATGAGACTATGAACCGAGATGTGGTGTGTCAATGCATGCAGAATATCTTGTGCATCCGTTAAAAAACCTGTCAGGCCTTTCGGAAGAGTAGGCCATTTCGTGCCAGGAGGAATGGATGACAATTATTTTTTATGAAAAGGAAAACAAAAAGTATGCACACGGGTGCGGTGTTTACACACTATCCATGAAGTCGGAATGCTGCTACCTTAATGGCTGGTGGTTGGGAATAAACGGTCGCATACGCAAAATTCTCATCATTGGTGAACCTCGGAGCTCTAGCCGAGGAACGAAAAAAGAAAAATGAAGTTCCCCTCGCCCTCTCTCTGCTTGTTTTTTGGCTTATTATTTTGATTGTTTTTTTTTAATATTATAAATAGACTATACACGCCGAAGATATAATACTATCACATAACTATATTGATATCTTTTCACAATATGCTGGGACATGTACATCAGCCAAAATGATTGACTTTTAGTCAGAGGAACCTTTACAATAGTATATTATCTATTCTGGAATCAGTATCTTAAGAAGGATACACGGTAAAAACAACGGTCACTTTGTCAAAAAAAACCCAAACAAACACAAAAACCTAAACGTAAACATCGTAAACATTTTCTGAAAAAGCTGTTTTTTTAAGAAGAAAAGATTAACTTTTGAACAGCGCATGTTGTTTCATATTAGTTCTATCTTTACAGATTATCTATCATTCTAGCCTTGTGCTTATTGAGTGAGGAAGCAGTGAAAACCTTTAAAACATCCAAGCTTTCGGGGTAGTTGTCGTTAGTTGTAATTTTTCTTCTTGTTTTGTGCTATTGCTATTGTTTTTTTGCTTTGTTTTATTTTGTTTGTTTTGTTGTTGCTATTCTTGTTGCTGTGGGGTGGTTTGGTTTGGGGGTATTTTGTGGGGGAGGGGGGGAGGATTGTTGCTGTTTGGGGGATTTTTTGTTTTCTTTTTTGCTTTCTTTGCGCTCTCTCTTGAGAACAACGAATGACTTATCATAATGACACTTTTTTTTTTTTTTTTAAAGTACAATGAGTAGTATATTACCAAGAGAGAGAGAGAGAGAGAGAGAAGACAGACAGACAGACAGACAGACAGAGACACAGGCAGAGACAGATAGACACACAGGCAGAGACACAGAGAGGGGAGAGAGAGAGAGAGAGAGAGAGAGAGAGTCCTCTGCTTGGTATCCCTTTTACGCGGTCTTTCGATCATTCCTTGAGGACTTCTTGCTCTCAGCGTTTGACACTAGGCTATGGGTTTTCTTTACTTGGGAGTGGTCAGATCACAAAGAGCGTTGTAGGAGCAGTCAGTAATAGCTGTACTCACAGATGAAGCGACCCCAAAAAAACACGCTCACTCACTCACTCACTCAGTCCCATGTCCCAAAGGACGTAGGGGGGACATGAGAGAAGACGCAACAGATATTTTTATCCATGCTTCACGATCCTGTGTGGCTAGTGGAAGGTGTTGCAGGGGTTGGGCGGTCCAATCTCTGATGTTGTCTCTGATGTTGTCAACCCATGATTTCTTTTGGCGGCCTCTTCTTCTCTTGCCTTCAACCGTTCCCTGCAAGATGGTTTTTGCTAAGGTGTTGTGTCTTGTGGTGTGACCAAACCACATCAGTTTCCTCCTCTTTATGGTGGAGAGCAGAGGTTCTTGGGGGCCCACACGCTAAAAACTGTCAAAAACATGGTTTGGGAATAAGTCTGCTTTTATTTTTGGTGGGAAAAAAGTCGATGGACGATAGTGAGCGCCACGATGCTGTGCTCTAGAGAACCTAGTGGTTAGAACGTGTGTTCGTGGTCCGAGGGCCCGGTTTTAAGCCGCCACCACCACCAATACAAGGCGCCAGTTTTAGGGGATTTTTTCTTCTTCTGATGAGTTAACATCACTACCAACTCCACTCCCCCAAAAGTCCTTCGGATGAGATTATAAACCGCGGTCTCGTGTGCAAACGAATACAGAACACCTTGTACACACGTTAAAACCCGTTCTGCTTTTAGAAACAGTAGGCCATTTCGTGCCGGAAGGAACTGGTGCATTCTTTTTTAAATACCCAAAATAGATACACACTGGTGTCGTGTTTAGTCATCATCTCGAAAGTTGGAATGCGGCTACCTTTTTTGTGGACAAAAATTGGTCGCATACGCAAAATCTCACCATTTGTAAACTTCCCACCTATAGCCGAAGAACAAGACACAAAAAAAGTTGAAAGAATATCCACAGCCAGCAATGAAGACCAGCGTGGGTTACAATGTCACAACCACAAAATCATACCAAACATTGACATGGACAATAAAAAAACAACAACAGAACATCACCACGGGTTACGAAACTTCTCGATTTGTGTCTTTTTGATCTGTGTGAGAGAAAGAGAGAGAGAGAGAGAGAGAGAGAGAGAGAGAGAGAGAGAGAGAGAGAGAGAGAGAGAGAGAGAGAGAGAGAGCGCGAGAGCACAGGTAAGTAAAAAGATGATTTGTGGGCACGAGGAACAGACAGGAGCGCCACATCGGCGGACAGTTATAGAAAGCTAAACTACCAGCGTTGTAACACCTCTCGGTTGATGGGCCCCAGAAAAGAGAGAGAGAGCGAGAGAGAGAGAGACAGAGAGAGAGACACAGACAGACAGACAGAGAGGACAAGAGACAGAGACAGATGTACACTTGAAGAGTTGCATGGGTTTTTTCATGTGCCCCGAAAGGTTGTTGTTGGATGTTTGGTTGTTGTTGGTTGGTTGCTGGGTTTTTTTTGTGGGGAGGTTCAGGGTGGGGGGAGGGGTGAATAAAACTGCGACGTGACATGATATCAGACTATGTAAAGATGTCAGCTGTCACGTCAGTTTGATTACATCTCTGTTGCCTGCCCAGCCATCCCAGCCAAAAAGAATACCACCCCCCCACCCCCCAAAAAAAAATATATATAAAGCGTTTCTTGCTTCAGCTTTCAATTTTTGATTTTGAAAGTTTGCTGCTCCATATTTTTCATAGTCACTTTCTTTAACTCCGACACCTCCTTCCAAAATGTTATCTTGTTTGTATGTTTCTCTGTCTGTCTTGTCTGACTGACTGACTGATTGTCTGTCTGTCTCTCTCTCTCTCTCTCTCTCCCCTCCCCCTTCCTTCACCCCATGCTTGTATGTCTATCTACCCGTTTACCACTAGGACAGATATATAAACAGGGTTGTTTTTTCTAAGACCAGGATAAGCGCTTTCTTCTTTCTTGACATCTGTCTGCCTGAGATGTACACGCACACAAGTTTTTACACTGAAGGGGCTTACGCCTATGTATGGGTTCCTCTATTCCTCCTTTCATAGGTGTGGGTATTACCCAAGGTGGAATGGCGTCACTAGATGCAGCATTTTAACCTCTTGAAGGAAGCTTCATATCAATGATTTGACAGGTATGTGCCTCCTTAATTATTCATCTAATCAGATAAGTGCATTTATAGTTAATTTCTTCACGTTTGGTGACATCAAAGTGGTTGGGATAGTGGGAAAGAAAAGGAGGGGAAACAAATGGGAAGGGAGGATATACAAGGTATAAGTACAGAAAATAAAGTTTGGAATAATAGCATCGTTAATTTACACATAAGTTTTTATCTATTCATGTAGATTTCTTTTAGAATTTATGTATTTCTTTCTTTATCACTGACTGGTTTCCTATCTTTTCCATTTTTTTCTGCTTTTCCCGTTTTCATCATCTTTCTTAAGAAGATGCGACACGATAATGATAAGATAAGAAACATGAAAGGGGGAAAACTGGGAAGTCACAGAACACCTGATGGATTTGTTTATTTCGACCTCTAAAAGTTGATGTGCTTTGTCGTTTTGCTAATATTCGCTTATAGGGTTGACTAGTTCAGTTTTAAATAAAAAGAATGATTTTATGAGATGTTGGCACATTTTTTCAGTATGAACTCATATATCAGACCTGTCGCATTCATGCACTTCACTAGATGCACAGCTTACACGAATAGTACAGCTTGATGTTGTTGTACCTGTTGTATTAACTTGTTGTTGTCAAGAGATGCAAGTAGACATATGAAAAAGATATCGGCTCTCTTTGTTTTAATGTATGTGGCGTTCGTTTCAATTTCCGCAAGGTTAATATTTTCTGACGAAGTAATATCAGCACTGATCTGAAGAGAATAACAGGTAAAAGTAATAGAGCAAAAATACCAGTGGCTATACTTCTTTATAATGACAACACATGCACACACACACCACATCATAGAATTTGTTTTGTACTGTATTGTATTGTGTTGTGTTGTATTGCATTATATACTACTTTCAGTCACAGCAGATTTCTCCTTGTGAAAGTTGGGCTGCCCTCCCTGGGAACTGGAAAGAGTGAATGACCATAAGAATAACGTTACCCAACCCAGCCCCCCTCCCCCCCAGCCCCCCTTGTCTGCTTATGTTTTTGTATCCCTATGAGAGTGACTATTTTTCTACAGAATTCTGCGACTGACAACTCTCTTGTAGTCGTTAGTTAGTTTGTGTTTTTACATATGCTCAGGGCACATACTCCAAAAACCGTCATTATGGCAGGCTAAACTTTACATACTAAGTAAACATTAACACCAACCCCCCCCCCCCCCCCCCCCCCCCGTCAATCCCCCTAGCACATATCAAAGAAAAGCTTCAAGTACCAAGTTTTCCTTCTCATTCTGTCCATTTTTAAGCCAACACAACAGGCCCAATCTTAGTCTGTTAAAAAAACCCTGATAGTTTTGTGCTAGTCTTTTTTTTTTTTAAGAACTGTTCCTCGGCTAGAGCTCCGTGGTTCACCAATGGTGAGATTTTGCGTATGCAACAATTTTAGCCCTCCATTAAGGCAGCCACATTTCGACTTCGGGAATAACAATGTTCCAGACGGGGATCGAGCCTGTGCAGTTTGAAAGCAGTAGCTCAACTCATTTTTGCAGTCGTAGCAATCTTGTTTAATTGTAAACAAACAGTTTTGATAATTTTCAACAAGAACCACCCCCCCCCCCCCCCCCCCAACAAACCTCAACGCTCCAACAATACTAAAGAATCTTGGAAGCTTCCGCGCATACACACACACACACACACACACACACACACACACACACACACAACACACACAAACACACACACACACCATTTTCTTTCTCCTCCCAGCCATTCTTCTTGCACATTCTACCAAAAAAACAAAAAGGATGGAAAAAAACCCTTAACGTTACTAATGAATATGCAAAAAAGGAGAAGGGGGGGAGGAGGGAAAAAAAAGAAAGAAAAGATAGTCGCCCAATCACAAAAGACCCCTGTCTGACCAAGACCTCCCTTCAAACCATATCCGGCGGATGTCTTCTCCTGTTTCGCCGAGACAGGTCTTCCGGCCGACGATAAGCCCAAGACCGTGGGATCTGCGGGGATCATCTCTGGGATTCACCCTGGGATCCAGTTAAGATGGACTGGGCTTTGGACCTGTCAGGAATGTCCGTTTTTATCTCCCCCTCGAGAGAATCCGCGGGCCAAGGAAGACACTGCTGCTCTCAGACCTCTGGGCAACTCTAGAAGCGGCCTCGGGGAACCGCATCAGATCAACCCAGAAAAGGGGAAAAGAAAGAAAAGAAAAGAAGAAAGAAAAGAAAGAAAGAAAAGAAAGAAAGGAAGAAAAAAGAAAGAAAAGAAAAGAAGAAGAAGAATAGAAAGAAAGAAAAGAAAGAAAGAAATAAAAGAAAGAAAGAAAGAAAGAAAGAAAGAAAGAAAGGAGAGAGAGAAAAACGAGTAAAGGAAAAACCCACGAAAAGGGACGAAAACTGTGAAAGAAAGGAACAGAAAAAAGAATGAAGGTATAAAAAAACGGAAAAAAGAAAGAAGAAAAAGCAAAAAACAAAAACAAAAAAGGACCCCAAAATTACATAAGGAATTAAAAAAAACAACAACCCAGGAAAACTTTCTCGAAACGATCTACATAACAGTTGAGTTTGAGATTTGTTTGGTTTTTGGTGTCGTTGTTTTGTTTTTTTAAAGAAAAAAAAAAGTCGAAAGCCCAAGAAAAAAACCGAAAGGTTATGTCAGCAAGTTTACCAAAATTTAATAATTGGTTAGGGGAGGAGAGAGAGAGAGAGAGAGAGAGAGAGGAGAGAGAGAGAGAGAGAGAGAGAGAGAGATGAATATCGGTAAGTTAACAACATTATATTTTGTTTAAAAGAAAACAACACCCCAAAAACCCAGAATATAAAAATCCTGCAAAACAACGTGCAACAAAACTGAATAAATAACCAAATCATACATACAAAACAAAATAAAACAACGAAAGAAGTGTTATAAGCAAAGTTTTCAAAAGAAAAGTACGGTCACAAAAACACTGCCTTATTGTGAATGTTGAAATATATGCTGAACTGTTATATATATATTAAAAAAAAAAAAAAAAAACGAACGCGAAGAACAAAGGACGAAAAACAGTGAAGAGAAGCACAAATAACAAAAATAATAAAACACGGAGGAAATTGTCGACAGTAAATTTAGAAAACAATACTCTGTTTTATAAAAGAACCGCACAAATAACCACAATTATGAAAATGAAGTCAGTAAGTTGGAAAATAAACGACTATGTAGGACAGAGGTGCTTGAAGACTAACATTTGAATAAAAGAAACATGAAGTCATACAAAATGAAAACGGTAAACCTTGTTGTGCATTTCTTCTTTATGGAGGAATAATATTTTCATCTTTTTAAGAAAGGTTATCTACCCTTTGCTTCAGTTTTGTAGTTTACCAGAGGGTGAGGGCTGATGATGGGAGGTAACCCTTGGTAAAATTATGCTGTTGCATAAGTTACGGAAAAAAGAGCAAAATAGTATTTTTATATAATCATATACTTTAAAAAATATTCATACAAAATGTATTTCAGTGCGTCGGAAAACAAAAATATTTGCAGTATTTGCATTACACTTTAAAAGTTTTCTCAACTTCTGCTACCAACATTGAATGTGGTTTTTTTTAAATCATCTTTTATATCAAATTTTTTGTCTTTCTTTGTCAATAGCTTTTCTTTTCTTTTATTTTTCCTCCTAGTTTTAAACAAGCAAATAAAATACTGATCTAAATTTTACATTGTTTTTCTCGAATACAGTTTTTTTTTAAATTCGTTATTCATTCGCACTTTAGAAAAAAATCTGTCCTACTCACTTTTTTGTATCAGAAGTGTTCTTTTGCTTTAGCTGCAGCCACCTGTGTGTGTGTGTGTGCGCGCGCGTGTGTGTGTGTGTGTGTGTGTGTGTGTACAAAAAAATAAAGGGAAAAACACAGTGTACATGGGACACATTCGTGTAAATAACCTACCTTTGATGTTTGACACACAGTATGATATCAATCCACAGGTAGAGGTAATTATGCTAACGGTTTATTTTTCGCATGGAAACAAGAAATGTCGAAATTGTGTGCCGTGTGTATGTGAACGATACTTTTACGCTTGCGTGTGCGTATGCAACAACAATAACGTTAATCTAGTTAATGCTTTAGTTTGGCGTCTGATGTGTACGCATACAACCATAAGTTCGGGTGAAGATTATTATACTAACAGTTAAGTTGACAGTACTGTGTACAGTTAATCAACTGTTGATTGTAAATCTGTAGGCTACTCCTCTCTCTCTCTTTCTCTCTCTCTCTGTCTGTGTGTGTGTGTGGGGTGTGTGTGTGTGTGTGTGTGTGTGTGTGTGTGTGTGTGTGTGTGTGTGCACGCGCACGCGCGCGCGCAATACTGTTAAAGTTGCAGGTGCGCGTGCAACAACAATAACGTTGATCTGGTTTATGATTGAGTTGCCATCTGATGTAAACGCATCCGACAATACGCTTGGGTGGGGCTTATATATACTGACAATATGTTGACAGCGTTGTGTATTGTTAATTGACTTTTGATTGTAAATCAGCACTTAACCCTCCCCCCTCCCCACTTCCCACCACCCCTACCCCCTCTTTCCCGCCTTCCTTCTCTGTCTCCGCGAGCGTGCGTGCGTGCGTGCGTGTGTGTGTGTGTATGTGTGTGTATGTGTGTGTGCGCGTGCCTACTCTCAGTGACTTAGACAATATCAAATGAGTAATTAGAGAAGTGTGCTAATGCTTTACTCAACTAAAAGTCAATGGTCCCCATGAAAAGAGTGGTACGCAATTGACATTAACATTCATTTTCCTGCAGATGAGAGCACACGAGGCATAAAACAAAGAGTCAAAACACTGAAGTAGATCATAACATGAAGAGATGAACTGACATAATAATTATGTTCATCAGTCCTTTCTTTGGTAGACGCCATCATCAAGCCTCAACAAAACTATCCAGAAAATCTGGAAAAAAAAGTTTGGCGGAAAATGTTGAGCTTTTATTTAGCTTTAGACAGGGAAACATTGAACAAATTGTACCTGGTTTGTAAACTTTTTGACAAAATAACGTTTTGTAAGAAGATAATGATGGTGATTTAAGAAATACCATTACTGAAAGTTGCCACTGAGAGAAAGAGAGAGAGAGAGAGAGAGAGAGAGAGAGAGAGAGAGAGAGAGAGAGAGAGAGAGAGAGAGAGAGAGAGAGAAAGCGAGAGAGAGAGAGAGAGAGAAGAGAGAGAGAGAGAGAGAGAGAGAGAGAGAGAGAGAGAGAGTGCCCACTGCATCTGTGTCAAGTCAAATCAAGTTAAATTTTTATTTTCAGATGGTACATTGAATAAGAAAGCATGCCTTAACTCAGCTGCCACAGCAAGCCATGATAATAATATAGAAAACTACTTCATTTTGAAGGAATTCAGTCCAACTGACTCTTTCTCTAACTGAATGCCTGGACATGTAATTTCATTGCGCATACAATCAACATCTTCAGACAATTGTATTGGTCTGCAAAAGTAGTTTGTTGATGAAATTTGCCGATTTACGACAACGTTATTGCTGCTTTGTGGATGGAAGGTTACAAAACTTCTGATTGTTGTTTAATAACTCTGGTTACCATTCTAATTTGAACGACGATCCAGACTGCAACACAATGGCAGAACTTTCTTGGAAAGGAAAGCGGCAGAACTGACAGATACTGGCAATTCTGACTGCTTCCACGGGAGAACTTTGGTTCCAGAATTAAGAAGATTGCTGTATT
>CM054137.1:47585336-47630336 GCA_028751875.1 Rapana venosa
TGTGTGTGTGTGTGTGTGTGTGTGTGTGTGTTGTGTGTGTGTGTGGGTGGGTGGTGGGTGGTAGGTGGTTTGGTGTGTGCTGTAGTTTGGTGTGGTACGGTGTGATGAAGCATGGTATGGTGTGATGAAGGATGGTGTGGTGCGGTGTTGCGTGGTCTGGTGTGGTGTGACCACGTCGCCACTAGTGTGCTAGCATATATCACCGTACAGTAAAGTATGTCACCGAGTCATAGAACATTAAATATGCACATCACCCCTACATTATAAGCAATTCTTCACAATCTCCACTAACTGATTAAGGAGAGAAAAAAGTGAAGAAAGCATTCTGTTGTAAACATAATTATCTGTTAGTGTCTGTAGTCACTAGCTCTCGTGCAAAAGACAAAGCTCTGTACACCTTACAGTAGTGACCAATTCTTTAAGACTTAAAGAAAGAATTTTTTTTCTAAAGAAACCCAACTAACACTTGATGGCAGGACTGATGATAATAAATATAAGGCTTCACTCCTAGTATCGCTGATATCATTTATTTCAGATATGGCCTTTGATCAATTTCCTTATGTTTGAACAATGCAATGAAACAGACAGTCTACTCCTGCTTCGGTACTTGCCGACACCATTAGAGTTTGGATGCTCGTGCCTCCTCACTGATGGCATAACAGTTTGGATAATCTTTGGCTGTATCATTATAGTTAAATCCAACAGGGGAATATCTTGTCAGCGATAAGATGAGAGGTAGTGATAGTACATGGTGGGGGTAAGAGTTGGAAAGAGAGACAGACAGGATGGGGAGGGGGGGGGGGGGGCAGGGCAAAGGAAGGAATGAATTATCTTTATTTTTCAACAGATACAGATATTAGAATTCACATGCTTTTTTTTATCCGGCTCTGAGAGAGAGAGAGAGAGAGAGAGAGGAGAGAGAGAGAGAGAGAGAGAGAGAGAGAGAGAGAGAGAGAGACAGACAGACAGACAGACAGACAGACAGACAGACAGACAGACGGAAACAGACGGACAGACAGGGAAGCAAACAGAAAAAAGCAAACAAAACAGCTCCTGCCTTCTCCCCACACACACAATTCCAACACACCCTCCACCCTGCTCCCTCGTCACTCATAACACTCCCCCTCCCCAACCCCCTCCCCTGACTTATCACACCTCCACCCACCCCAGCAACCCCCATCCATCCACCCACCAACCAACCACCCCTCCCCGCTACTACCCCCCTTTTCATCCAGTCAATCCCATGAATGACAAATGGTGCCAGCCCATCGCCTTGGATGGTTCCAGACTTGCGGATTACCAATATCCAGCGCCAGAAGAACCTCCTTTGATGGAAATGTCTCGGTCCTCTTTTTTGGCCACGGCACACACACACACACCACACCAAACTCTGGGCAGTCCTCTCCCCATTTCGGGCCTCGGGCCCCGTGGTGGGCTATTGTTCACAGTTATTGGTATGTCAGCCCTGGCAAAGAGCTCTTTTGTTCAGGCGCTTTCCGTGTTCCTCCGCCGGATTAGAGAACGAACGGAGGGGGGGCCCGAGTCCATAAATCGGCATTGAAAGGCGAAGCGTTGGTTGGTTCTTCGTGGCGCTGTGATTGGTGATGATTCTAGGGGTGGCTGGCTAGCTGATGGTAGTAGTGGTTGTTGATGTTCTTCTCTATCATGTTCAGTCAGTCAGACCAGGTCAGTGGAGAGTGACTGAAGTGGTTGGGAGCTAGCTGTCTGTCTTTTGGAACGGAGAGAGAGAGAGAGACACGGGGAGGGGGGGGGGGGGGGGTACCCAGGGTAATGGATTGATGACATTGAGTTGTTTATTGATTGACCTGAGTACTTACGGTTAAAACCTACAATCTATTATGATGCATTGGCCAGAACTAAGAAATTGGTCTATGTCATTCATGCTGTTTAGAGCCAAGCTGAGCGCGAGAGGACACAGTAAGGTTACTGTCATTGTAATCAGCAAAAGAACATGAGTAATAATCTTAAAAGAAATAAGAGATCAAGCAATCAAACGACCAATCGTTCACTTAATGAATCAGTAAAAAGACACTGTTCAAATGAATCAATCAATGGGAAACTGGACAGTAGCAGGAAAAGTGTTAAATATGAAAGCCAGATAGTGTGACTTGCATGTAGAGCCCAACAAATCCAAAACTTTTGGAGCAAAACAAAATCTGCTATAACGTGACACTCTATGGGCGAATAACGTTTTTGTTTTTAAAAAGGGATACTTTTTGTCTCTGAAGGGAGCGCACTGTCTTAAAATCATAATTGCAGAGTAAGTAGAAAAACGAGGACAACACTGTTGTTGGTGATGATGATGATGATGATGATGATGGTGGTGGTGATGATGGTGGTGATGATGATGATGATGGTGGTAGTGGTGGTGGGGGTGATGGTGATGATGATGATGATGATGTGGATGCGGAGGAGGAAGAAGATGAGGACAGCAAGGACATTTGTTTGTCTATCTCTCCTGCTCTCGGAGTCTAAACACACACACTATTTCCTTAGTACTGAAACATGTCAGAGACAGAATTTAGGCTTAGCTAGGATTTAAAAAAAATTTCACCTCCTTAGCCTGGTATTCCTTTTTTATCTGTGTATATATCTTTATATAATGTTATTTGTACAATATTACAGTTTTTCTCTTTTTCTTTGCTAAAACATTTCAATGCTTACAGGTTCTAAATGAAACAGTCATTGTTCACGCACATCTGCACGTGCACAAGAAGCAACATCACACAACAGAACGATGGGGAAAATGCAACATAGACAATAACCTATTTCTCTTGGATTATTTTTGTTTATAGCATTTTTTTTAATCCTTCTTGTTTTGGGGACATTGCAAACTGTTTTCTGCTTTATTCTAGAACCAGATTTTTAGATGAAGTATTCCATTATGCATCATTTTGGGAGACCATTATTTTGCGCGTCGCTGCTCCTTAAAACAAGCAAACAAGCACGCAAGGGGGAAAGAAGGAAAGAAAGAAAGAAAGAAAGAAAGAAGAGAGAGAGAGAGAGACAGACAGACAGACAGACAGACAGAGACAGACAGACAGAGACAGACAGACAGAGAGAGACAGAGACAGAGACAAGGCAGAGAGAGACAGGAAGTCAGACCGACAGGCTGACAGACATATGAAAGATAGACAGACACGACGGGGAGGGACAGGCAGCGTCCGAGCTCAGTGGAAGCAGTTTATATGTAAAAACCAGCACATCACTTTTTGTGTAACCGAAATATTGAAGACAGAGAGAGAGAGCGAGAGAGAGAGAGAGAGGAGAGAGAGAGAGAGAAGAAAGAAAGACAGACAGACAAACAGACAGAAAGACAGGCAGACAGGCTGACAGACATACAAAAGATAGACAGATAGGCAGACACGACAGAGGAATAGGCAGCATCCAAGCTCAGTGGGAACAGATTACATGTAAAAAACCAGCACTTCAGTTATTGGGTAACTGAAATATTGAAACACCAGAGGGAAAGAAAATCAAGAGAGAGAGAGAGAGAGAGAGAGAGAGAGAGAGAGAGAGAGAGAGAGAGGAGAGAGCGAGAGAGAGAGAGAGAGAGAGAGAGAGAGAGAGAGAACTCGAATGATTTATTCACAACAAGGCCATTGGCCCATACATGAAGGGGGTTGCTGAACTGCTTACTATTTTGGCGGGGTAAAAGGAATAGTAACGACAAAATGTTACTGTATAACAAAAAGTCAGCTACAAAAATATGACTTAGGATAACAATATCTATCTTATTCTGAAAGCTTTACACAAATATAAAGTGAGGCTGTGCACAACCTCAGGATGACTTGATGCCAGGAGTAAACAGAGTCTAAATAAATTAGGCTGTCTACTATATTTAACAGGGATGTAATTCTGCCTAACATCCTCTAATACTGGACAGCACAACACAAACTGTACTTCATCCTCCGGTGCTTGCTTATATAATGGGCATAGCAGCCTTAGGTCATCAATATCATGTTCTCTGTAACTGAATTTATGAACATTTATATCTGATACACCAAGTCTAAACTTAGACACAATTCTTTTCAAATGTATATCCATATCAAGTTTTAGATCAGGTTTGACATGCGAACTTATAATTGTCTGTACATTTGAAATCTTTCACTGCTTTGTATATGATCACTCTATTGTTGCCATCGGCAGTCAATCAATCTTTGCCTGAAAGCGTTAATAATAATAAACTGAGAGAGAGAGCAAATTTCAGAACTGCATTTAATATTAAGCAAGGCTAGTTATGTTGCCATGACATGTGCGAACCAACAAAGGAAGTCATATCAAGGCCAAAAACTTTAGTCACTTATTGATGCAGGCAAAGTATCAAAGCCTACATCAAAACGTCACCATGATTTACAATATTATGCCGAGATAATCTTCATCTATGACAAGTTCCTAACAGTCATAGCGATCGGTATCCTCCAACAGAGGAGAATAATCTCCCCTAAAGTAGTAGCCTACTGTGGCTGTCATTGTAGCGAGATATTTCCAAAAGCCACACACGCAGACGTTTTTGAACAGCAATACTTAAATATTTCGACAGTGAAGACTTATAGGTTTGCCCGACATGACCCATACGTTTGAGCTCCTTCGTGCGTAGTACGTACATGCCTTGACTCAAAACAGAAAAAAAATAATCAAAAAACAATCCCTGGACAGAACAGTAGCAACTGACTCGGAACCCAAGCCGTAAAACTTCATCAAGAGTGTACTGAATGTCGCGGAAGAGGATCACACACACGCCTCCATCTTCACGTGCAAGCTAGATTGACGTTGAGTGTTGTCTTCGGACAACCGTGGTGGTTTGAGACTTGGAAAAAAGTCTTTTCTCTTTTAGTTTTCTGTTCTGCGAACCAAATTAACATTCAGACAATCAGCCGCCCGGATGAGGAAGTGCGTAGCGATTTGTTCTCGTGCGGCTGCGCATCGGTTTCAATTACTTTTCCCTTTCTTTTTCATTTCCTTCCGGGTTTGCTTGCCCGTTTCCTTGTTAGACAATTTTGTTCTTCGTCCTCTTCTGTTCTGTTTCTTCTTCTCTGTTTTGTTCTTCTCCCTTCTCCTCTTTCCTTCTTCTCCTTCCTTGTTCTCACCCTCCTCCCTTTTCTTGCCCTTGTTGATGTTTTTCTTCTATAATTTGTTTCCATATTTTTGCTGGTAGCTTGTCCGTCTGTCAGTCTGTCTTTTTTTCTTCTTGCTGCTGTTTTTACTGTGGTGGAACTTATTTCCGTTTTTCCGTTTGCTTGTCTGATTACTTTCTTTGTCTTGTATTCTTTCCATAGTTATGTTGTTTACTCGCTGTTGCAGCTATTGTTTAATCATTGTTATTGTTTACGAGAGTACTTGTTTTTAGCTATCTTTTTCTTGGTGTTTTCTTTCCTGTTACCTTTCACTCTTCATTTCAGAAACACGTCACGATATTGTGGCGCTGACTGGACAAATGATAAAAGAATGTGGGTGGACAAGACCAGGCAAAAAGATTCTCTCTCTCTCCTCTCTCTCTCTCTCTTCTCTCTCTCTCTCTCTCTCTCTCTCTCTCTCCTCTCTGTGTGTGTGTGTGTGTGTGTGTGTGTGTGTGTGTGTTTGTGTGTGTGTGTGTGTGTGTGTGTGTGTGTACAGATCGATTGTTTTAAAATGTGCCTTCTAAGGAAAATACAGAGACTGCTCTGCATCTTGCGTTCGTTTCTTGATTAAATCAAAGTTAAAGTTTGTGCATGTTACTTTTATTTATTCAAAAGTCTTTTTCTTTACAGCTACAAAACTCCTGAACAAATATATCTGAGTTCTCGACTTCTTCCTTCTCTCTGGACACACACACACACACACACACACACACACCACACACACACACACACACACGCACGCACGCACACACACACACACACACACACACAACACACACACACACACACACACACACACACACACACACACAAATGCAACTACAAGCATAGAGAGGAAGAGAGAGAGAGGGGGGGTGGAGGGAGAGGAAGAGCTTATCAGTGGACAAAAGGGTAGCAGATACATGCACAAAAAGATGTTTTTTTTCAATATTTGATGTTGTGTCTTTCTTTTTTTCAGTGATCGAACCCCAACCAACTTAGGACAAAATGTAAATACTAAAGTATGAAATCAAACATCACGGATGGTTTTTTAGGAGGCCAGCTGACGCTGACATGAAACAACGCTGCCATTGGCTCATGGAAACCAAACCATACATCTGACCCTTAGATGACCATTCCCTTCAACGACACAGCCTGTCCCTTGACCGCCTCTGCATTGGCTACCAGCGGCACTACAGGGTTGTCCAGTGCAGAAAGTCCAGCCCCCGGCTCTTCGCTCTTCCATGCACAGACAGACAGACAGTGACAGTCTTTTCTTCCCTGGCTGTGCACGTGAGACTAGCGCTGCTGGCTGCCCCAGAGCCTCAGGTGACAAGCGGGACCGGGAATTAACCCTGGGTCGCTCCAGTCGGCAAAAATTGCATTAAACCCACCAAACTCCGAGCTTAGATTGAGTTTCCCAGACTTTTCTCCTCCCTCCCCCGTCGAGACCAGCTTCCCTCCCCTTACCATCTTGTCCTCGACCGACTCGCAGTTTCCCCCCTGGGCGGGAAGAAAATCGCCCTTGGAGATGATCCTGTGAAAGCGCTCGCACCATTCTGGAAGAAGACCCCCTATACTAGACACTACACTGAAGTTGAGCGCGGGGGGTGTCAGGGAAGACACTGTCGCAGCGCTTTTCGGAGCTCCACAATACTTATTGTACGAAGACGCTGGGAGACTCGGGTGTCCTGGTGTCCAAATTAGGCAAAGTTGGCAGAAGCGGCGTCGCAGACAGTGCAAGCACCACATGCCATAAAAATGCCACGAGACTGGGCAATTGGATTACCGCCCGGCCACCCATCGGGCCTCGTCACTTTTTAGACAGGGGCGACCACCGGCTCCACCTGCACCCGACGGTAGAGGGCGTTGCTGGCTGATCAGGGAGCGGGGAGGATGATTTCATTGAAGTCGGGCAAAGTGGCAGGGAACGAAGAGCTATTGCCTACCTCGGCCTCCAGTGGATTTGAAGTCTGACAAAAGTTATGACATTTCCAAGTGTCCCTGAAGGAGGACGATCCCAAAGACACTCTTCCTAAGATGTTTAAATCTTCAGACAGATTGCAGTTTGCTCCCCCCACCCTCCCCTTCCAGTTAACGGAGCTACTTTCCAAATTAGATTTCACTAAACTTCCCCAGCAGCGAAAATTGGTAACTGTTCCAATAGTTGGGATAATGAAATAAATTGATTCAAGGTAAAATTCATTAATTGAGGACACCAGAAAATAAGATACATGACATGGACGAGTGGAGTGGAGGGGAAAGGGGAAACAGATACTGTGATCTCTCTTTTTGACCATCTGTACAAACTTCTTCCTTCGTCTGTCTGTTTGCTTGTTTGCTCATGTTAAAACGATGACTAGATTCTGTGGATTCCTTCACCTTTTGGCCTGACAGACAGAGCAGCTAACAATCCCAGTGATCAACTGATCAGTTATCTTTTCTATGCCGCCATCTATAATTTTCTTCAACTATAAATTTATTCATCCAAGTAAGACTAACTAAAATCATCCGCACAATTTTTTCTTACTGCATACATTTTACACAGCACAATGCATGAAAATATGTATATACCACAATAATTGTAAAAATCTGTGGCCTTCTTCGACAGTTACTGTTGTTGTTGTTGTTGTTTTGATTTGTTTTTCTTTGCAATAAAAAAAACCCCGAACAAACAAAAACACAACAAAACATTGTTTGAGAGAAATTCAACCGCCCGCGTATCAATTTCACTTCCTAACATTTTTCGTTAAAAAGCATTAGTTTTGTTTGCAATCGTTTCCTTTGCATTGATTAGAAATGAAATATTTATAATTTGTGTTATTTTTTCTCCCTTTTCGTTTAATTTCTTTTGCCTAGTGTTATTTTACTTGCGTGCTTTTTTCCCCTCGTGGAATCAGTTCCTAATGTTCTGATCTTTGTATTCAGTTAAAAAATATGTTTTTAGTAAATTTAATACCTCACATGTTTCCTTGCCTGAAATATGTTTTGAATCATGTCCTTCTCTCTGTTTAGATAAATAGGAGCATTCCTTCCTCTCTTCTCCGTTGTTTGTGCTTATTAGTGTCTGTCTCTCTCAGTGTCTCCCCCTTCACCTACCCCTCACCCCCACCCCTCTCTCTCTCTCAAATATAAATGTTTATAAACAGAATGCATAGAAAATCTGATACATGTTCTTTACACAATGAAGCAACAGAAAACGAAATACAGAAATACATTTTGTTCTATGTTGTTCTGCCTTTAATGACATTAGGCAAAAACTATACCCTAGCAAAATATACCAACCAGCCTCATGCATTTTGACTGTTTGCTCCTAGGATGTAGTCATCGTAATATCATCAGCAGTTTAGCTTTATATCTATATTCTTGTTTCGTTCCTCGGCTAGAGCTCTGAGGTTCACCAATGGCGAGAGTTTTACGTACGCGACCGTTCTTACCCACCATGAAGGTAGCCGCATTCCCACTTCGGGGCTGTATGTTGAGTATGTTTGCGTTTCCGTAACCGAACCGACCGCTGGCATGAATTACGGGATCTTCAGCGTGCATATTCGACCTTCTGCATGTGTATATTCATGAAGAGACTGGAGATCTGCACTTGAAGCTGACTTGGGAGATGGTAAAACTGTCCACCCTTAATTCACCAGACGCCGCCGAGATTCAAATCCACTCTCTCTAATTCCAAGGACATGAGTTTCCAGCTCTTTAACTTTTGTCTAGCCACTCCTCTTCCTAAAAAGTTCACTCATTTGGACAGCCTATTTGTTTATGTGATTTTCTGTTGTTCTGTATTCATGATCCTATTTCACAACTGATGTTTTTGTTTGCTTTGACTTAAACAAAGCAAACAGGCAATAAAAAAAACCCACAAAATGCACATACATACACACATGCATACGTACATACATACATACATACATACATACATACATACATACATAATCCCTAGCCGACTAGAGACATACTATATATAAAGTTTTATCTATAACAGTGAAAATTTATATAGCTAAGGTATTCATTCAAAAGACCATTCGCACCCATCTGAATATACTTTGCATTACCAATCGTTTTCCCACTTGAGAAAGGGCAAGCACTCCGGCTCCGCATTCTACCCTCCACACGTGCATTCATTGGAGCCAGCACAACCAATCAAAATAGTATATTAAAAAAAAGTGGGGGGGGGGGGGGGGGGGGGGGGGGGGGGGGAGTTAAGTACACAAACAAAACCAGCACAACAACAAAAAGAAAATAGTACAATAAAACACACACACACACATTATCAAGCCACCTCCCACTAAGCAAACGCACCAAAATAAATAAACAAATATAGTCCCCCCAAAAAAAACAACAACCAACAACAACACACACACAAACAAACCAAACCAAACCAAAAAAAACCAACAACCCAAACTAATTTCAAGAAGAAAAAAAAACGTAAAATAAACGCCACAAAAATAGTATAATTCTGTAATATTCCTTTAAAAAAGGAATCTCATACCTCCCATGTAGTGTAATAGGAAAATGCTTTAATCCACACGGCGGGATGCTAAGATAAATTGCAGAGAAATAACAGAGTCCCCGGACACAAAAGACGACGCTGTTCATGGACACGGGATTTCCACAGCGGTGGTCTCTCTCACCTCTAATCCTTTCCCCCAGAGTCTTCCTTTACACAGAAAAGTCCCCAAGGATTGTGATGCACACAAAAGTATTATGAATATGACTGCATGAACAGGCAGGCACAGACACGGCGGGACATGTATGGTTTATCATATCAAGAACCGGTCGCTGAGGGGTCATATATACATAATATTGCAAAAGAAGTATGTATGTATGTATGTGTGTGTGTGTGTGTGTGTGTGTTTAAACACCGAAAATAAAGCATAATTTTCAAAAAACGGATTAAAAAAAATTATCAGATGAAATGGACATAACATATTCTCAAAGTGAGATAACTTCGGTCAAATCATCATCAATATTAACGGAAGAAAATCGCAGCTTTTCTGCCCACCCATCTTACTTCAGGACTGTGTTCCATCTCTCTACCATAACAAAATTTTTCTTAACAGACGATACCCTCTAACCCCCATGTCTAGCCTATAAGTAAAAAATGTATTGTAACTTTCCTTTGTTGTTGCTGCTGCGGGTTCCCCAGCTTAACACCATGGTGTGTGTGTGTGTATGTGTGTGTGTGTGTGACAAATATTCAGCTCTAGCAGTTGCACTCAGAAAATCGGGGCCGTTGTAGCTCATATGAAACTGTACTCAATTAAACGCAACTTCTAAATGTAACAACAACAGGAATTTAGTAAACTAAATAAGAAATAACGGGGATGCTCTATACCTAGGCTAGGATCATAGATCATAGAGGTAACTCATATCTTGGTTATTAATCTTTTATAATGATTTAGTTTTAACTGTTCATGTATGAGTTGTTTCAATGTTGTATTTCAGGAACACTACTGAGAAGCCAAGTCACGAGAGAAGACGAAGAGAAAGGAAAAAGTGGTGAAGACAGAGAAGCAGGGGAAGCAACTGCAGTACGCAGAAAGCAACAGCAGCATCAACGGAGAGAGAGAGAGAAAATAAAACAGAAAGAAAGCAAGAAAGAAAGACAGATCAGCAGCACCAGTAGCCTACCCTATGTCGGAATGCAGCTACCTTCATAGTGGGTAAAAAAAAACACGGTCGCATACGCAAAATCTCACCATTCGTGAACCTCTGAGCTCTAGCAAAGGAACAGAAAACAAAATCAACAGCAGCAACAACAATAACAATATCAAAGAGGTCAAAATTGATCTACGAACAATAATGAGGGGGAAAATCCCGTAACATCACCAAGCACGAAGAGAAGGAGAAGGAGAAGAGGGAGGGGTGGGGAGGAGGAGGAAGAGGAGGAGGCTTGGGAAGCTAAGGATGATAACGGAAAAGAGGACAGAAAAGGGAACTTTAGTTAATAAGCAACGAAAAATAATAAGCCAAAAATATTTTCTTGAATCAGTCTGTCGATTCTAAATATTTTTATCTTTCGTTTTTGGTTATCATGCTTCCATCACATGTGTTTTCTTTATTCTTTCTTGCTTTTGTATTTTTCATTTTCCTCTTGTTTTATTATTGTTCTGCTTTTCATCTCCTCTGTGCTTTTTTGGGGGTGGTTTTTGTGATCCTTTTCTTTTTCTTTTTGATTTTGCTTTCAGTTTTTCCTTAAGAGTTTTTGTTCTGTTTCATTTTGTTTCTTGTTTGGTTTGGGTTTTTATTGTTGTTTATTTTTTTCTTCTGCAATTGTTTACTTCCTTCTTTTCGTTCTTTTTTTGCAATTTGCCCTTTTTTCTTTTTATGGTTTTTTACGACAGTTTTTGTCTTTTAATTTTTTTTCTGTCGCTAATGTAGTTTTCCTTTTTGTGTGTGTTGTAACTTTTCTTTTTCTTTGACGTTTGAGCCTTTTCTTGTAATTGTTTCCACTACTTGTTTGGGCTCCTGTCCTTGCGTTGTTCACTTTTTTGTGTTTGTGGTTCATCTTCTTTTCTTGTTCTTCTTTCCTACTTTCTTTTTGTTCATGGTGTCTTCTCTTTCTTTTCTTTTCTGCTTCTGTTTGTCTGTCTTCATGTCTTAAATTTACACGTTTTTTTTTTTTTAAGTTTTCTTTCTTTTTCGTTCTGCTTTTTATTTGTTTCTTTGGAATTATTTTTTGTTCCCCCCCCCCCCCCCCCCCCCCCCCCCACCGACACTCCTGGTTTTCTTCTTCTTGTTGAGTTATTTCTTACAGGTTTTTTAAAATATTTATTTGGTTCTTTCTATTTGGTGAATTATTTTTGTTTTCTGTTTTTCCTTTGTCTTTTTTTTGGGGGAGTTATTCTTCTGGTTTCTCTGCTAGCTTCCAACATCCTTATTATCAGCAGCATCAGCACAACTATCTTTCCCCCTCCTCCCTCTGACTCTCCCTCTTTAACTGTCTGTCTGTCTCTGGTCCGCCCCCCCCCCCCCCCCCCCCCCCCCCCCCCCCCACTCTCTCTCTCTCCGTGTTACTTCCCTTGTTTGGCTGCCGGCATGACGGCTTTTTCCATCTGTGTGCAGTGTTTTACTCTGTTTTCATATATCTTGGAAGCTTCAAATTTATTTAAATGCCTTCCAAAGGACTACAGAAATGTTGGAATCTATGCTAAACTCTGCTTTTCGAGATACGACTCTGCCCTCTTTCAAAGTAGATGACAGAGTTAATCTGACTGTTGCGATACTTACAGACTGACAATACAACTACTGGCCGTACCCCTCTCACTCCCTCTCAAAATGTTTGTGGAAAGTGTCCATCTCAGGTTAACACAGACAAAAATGAGAGCTAAAGCACACCAGAGGAACCGTGAAGTGAAGGTAAGCTAACACATTCTGTATTCAGGTTTGTATTTGCCTACTCCTCCAAGCTTCTGCTATGCGTCTGAGAATACTGACCACGAATGCTTTACTGATATGTGTGTGTGCGAAAGCCACTGCCCTGACTGTTCAAGAAGTTATCAAAGCATTCACTATATTGATATGAGACAACACAACAGAGATACACAGGAAGAGACTGAGTTTCGCATGACGATGCAGTATACAAAGCAAGGTATACAGTAAAATTATGAATGGAATGAACCCGGTTCGAAAGTGATGAAGTAAATGTTGTGGAACATACAGAGTGTAACGATATGGACATGATGAAAGATGATGTCTGTGAAGATGTGAATGAGCTGAAAGATCATATCTGTGATGTTGCGAATGAGTTGGAAGATAATGTACGTGAAGATGTGATAGAGACGAGAGATAGTGACTGTGAAGGATATGCGGAGCGGACAGAAAATAATGGGACTGAGGCAAAATGCAAAGTGTGTACTAATCATGTGAAGGATTCCAGGGAATTTCAAGAGGAAGAAATTAGTAATATACACATTTTAAAGTGCTTAAAGAACATTTTGCAGGAAGCACCCCGTGCTTAATTAAGGGTACGGGACTTGAAACACGGGTACTTGAATAGAACCTTACAAATGTGTACAAAGGAGGTGTTGTAAATGATCTGTTTTGCCATAGATCCATAATGAAAGATGTATGTGTAAGTTATTGTGTGTGTGATCAATCAGATAATATTTTCATCACACATCATCAGTGCTCTGTAATTCAAGTCTTTAAAAAAATTTCTCTGTAGTTGCAAGTCATATCATGGTGTGGATTTTATGCCATAGGCATAGTATTTACTTTTTGGCTGTCCCTAATTATGTTCATTTTCAATATGTGTTTTGTGCCCCTCTCTCCTGCTGTTCCTTTGTGAAGGGGCGTTCAAGCTTAACACAATAAACCATTGTCATGCTCTCTCTCTCTCCCTCCCTCTCTACCCCCTTCCCCTCTCTCCCATCTCTAGCCCCCTCCTCTCTCTCTTTACCCCCCCCCCCCCCCCCCCCTTTTTTTTTCGTTACTTTTTTCCATCCTTCTGCAGTGCTGTCAAGCAGGCCAGGCCTTGTCAATGTCATTTCTCAGACTGTCGCGATGGCCCGCCAAGTCCCCACACCATTGATATGCAAATGACATCTTGGAAAGCCGATACGTATCTGGGGTGATCACGGCGGCCCCTGGGTAGAGCAAACCCCTAGGGGAGAGGAGGAGAAGGGGATGGGGGGAAGAAGATACCAAGAGAAGGGTGGATGTGGGAGGGGGGGGGGGTGGAAGGGATGAGGATGAGGAGGTGGGAAGTGGCCTGGGATCTGACGAAGGGCGCTATCTGGCATGCAAATAACTCCCCCACCCCCCACCCCAATCCCCCAGCCTCTCTCTACCCCCCACCCCTCACCCCCACTGTCCCAAACGAGTTCCAAAACATATCGTGCCCTGGCATCGCTGCATATGCTTGGAGGATGTTGCCGGAGAGGGCAGACGAGCTGCAAGGAGACAATGTAAAAGGATCACCGGGGATTGAAGCTCGGGGAGAAAGGAGTGGTATCGGCACGATACCGTTTCACGCCTTTTAGCCCATTTAGCCTTGTGCTGGTTATAGAGCATAGGAGGAGGCATTGATGCACAAAACGGAATGGAAGATAGGGAACGAACTGCTTGTTGTTAAACAACCAGCGTGACGGAGCCCTTGCTTGCTCTGAACGCACCAGAAAGATGGCAGAGAGGGAGACGGGAGGAGTACACAGAAAGACACTGGGACAGGCTGAAAGACAAAAGTGTAGATAGACAAACAAGAGAGATAGAGAGAAAAGGAAAAATGTGTAAACAGTGAGAGACATAGACAGATAGATAGATAGATGGATGAATAGATAGATAGATAGATAGATAGATAGATAGATAGATAGATAGATAGATAGTCTCTTTTCCATAATTCTGTATTCCAATCAACCACAACTCTCCCACCTATCCTACAGCAAGTTTAGAAGCAGCATCAGGATGTCATTACAACCTATTTTCATAGAGGAATGTTCTAATTATCATATGCCAAATTCAGTAGCTAGCACTGCATTTGGAGTGCACTGTTTCTATTATTTCTGGGAGAATAGACATGAAGAGAGGAGACAATGACCATAAATCGGGTAAGGGGTGGAGGAGTGGGGAGTGAGGGACCGAAAAAGCATACAGAAAATGGATATCTCACACACACAAAAAGAGAAAAAGACAACCATATAAAACACTCATGTTATAGGTTTGTTTTTTTACGTCTATGCCCCTAGCTGACATGGGCATTGATATAGCAAGCAGAAATATTACAACCCTCAGGTACTCTGATGATACAGCATTCGTGGCCAATGATATCAAAAGCATGAGAAAAATTCACTACAGAGTCGGTGCAGAATTACACTGATGGCCTTAAGTTAAAAGCCAACAAAACTCCGAAGTGATGCACATTAATGGTGCAGACACGCATCAAAAGATTAAAATCAATGGAACAGATGTGGAATACATTTTTTTAAAGTAGACATTTATCCTCTGTAAAAAGAGAATAATGGCTCTTGTCTACCAGATGTTAAGACTAGAATCAGTATGGCCAAGCAAAATATGATTCAATAAAAAAAATATTTAGAAACTCAGAAGCATACCTAAACATCTCCAAATCATAATTGTCAAAACATTAATCTGGCCTGTGTTGCTGTATGGGTCACAAGCATGGATACTACGAAAATTGGCAAGAGAAAAAAATAAACGCATCCAAAGTGTGGTTCTACAGGTCAAGTGGTCAGACAGAACAGATGAAAACATTCTTGATGTACCCTCAGTGCAAAGACAAATGTTGGCTAAAATTGATAAGCGCATACTAATAATATGTTCGTCATGCAAACAGAAACACACAGACAAATCTGATGATGAAAGTTCTCCAAGGTAAGGTTGAGAACAAAAGGCCAAAGAGGCAGACCACCAACATCCTACACTGCCATTATCACTGAGGTCAGCGGCCTGGGAGGGCTACAGGAGATGGTAGAACTCAGCAGAGGCAGAGAAAGATGGTGAACCCTGGTGGCATTGCGTGGAGCTTCTACCGTCGTGATGGAGACAATACCACTGCACTATGCCCAAAGGAATGTTTGACCGTTTACCATTCTTTATCATTGGTAACATATTGATTGTATCTGACGTAGAGTATCCATTTACTAAGATTATTTCACGCGGGTTTGTAAAAGAGTGATGCAAGCAGGTTGCTAATTTTGCGTTTCATAAATTTCCTGTCCAGGTAGGTTTTGGACCAAACAGTAGATGCAGTCATCTTTTCAGCAAATGAGATAATTTCTCATGTGATTCTCTCATAGGTGATGATGGATCCCAGATAAGTAAATGGATGAACATTTCAAAGATTCATCAAATGGACACTAGTTTCAGTAACGAAGAAGATGCGGTTCAGCATCAGTTTGATCACACACACTCGCACACGCACACACAGAGTGAGTGAGTGAGTGAGTGAGAGAGAGAGGGGAGAGAGAGAGGAGAGAGAGAGAAGAGAGAGGGGAGGAGAGAGAGAGAGAGGAGAGAAAGAACGAACCTGAGAGAGAAAGAATTCTGAAAGAATTTATTTTTAAAAGGCGGTTGGCCATCCATGAAAGGGATTACTGATCAATACACTGAATAATGATAGGGATATACGGTGAAGTACAGCAGTGACAAACAAATGTAAGCGAATCCACAGTGAGGAGGGGGGGGGGGGGGGGGGTGGATTTTACAATCTTATGACAACATAAGAGGGAGGGAGAGACAGACAGACAGACAGAGACAGAGAGATACAGAGAGAGACAGAGACAGACAGAAATAGAGACAGAGGGGAGGGGGTGGATGAAGAGGGAGCGGGAGAGACACCGAGGGCAAAAAAAAAAGACAGATCAAAGAGACAGACAGACTGAATGTCACAGACCGCAACCCAGGGCAGATACAAAAAGAGAGATAAGAACCAAAACAATAGACCAGAGCACAGAGACAGGAGACTAATGCAGAGAAGGTACCAACACCCCACCACAGACAAACACCCAAACTCACAACAAGGCAAGGAACCACACACACACACACACACACGTACACACACACACACCACACACGCACACACACACACACACACACACACACACACACACCACACACACACACACACACAACACACACACGAGCACACACAACAACACGAGCAAAACACGAGAGAGAGAGGAGAGAGAGAGAGGGTAGTCTGGACCAGAGTGAGACCAGAACATCATGCGAGTTGAAGATGCGATAAATCACCAGGAGGACAAGTGTCCATTATCTCCTCGCTTTGTACCCCCCAAACCCCTCATCGCACGGGTGTCAGCAAGGAAAGGGGGGCTGGAAGAAAATGACACGTTGGGAGCGACACTGATAGAACTACGACATGGGATGGGCCTTGTAAGGTCCCTGGCCCTTCGATCCCTTGCACACACATCCTGATTTACCGACCTCCCCTCTCCGGAGGACCCTACATCCCCCCCCCCCCTCCCCCTTTTCAGAGGTCTTCCACCAGTAACGGAATGCTGGGGGCTAGTATCACTTGGTGCTTTTATGGTCGGATGTGGATAGGGGTTTGGGTTTACTTTGTTTTGTCCCTCATTTTTTTCCGTAAAGGGGGAGGAAAGCATAGGTAGGTAATAAGTCATAACGTCTTCAAGATGTATAAAAAAAATTAAACAAGAAACTAAATTGAAAAAAATCCAATGTATATTGTTTCCCTTCAATCTGTCTGTAGAAGATCAGGTTACGTGGTAGGTGTAACAACGTGAATACTTTAAATGTTATCAGTGACTGACTACGAGATCAAACGGAAAGCCCGCATCAACGTTTCATAAAGTGTGGCGCAAAAATGATTACTTTCTATGTTATTCGAATCCCAATATTAGTTGCTTCTTTCTCGACTCTAAAGTCATGTTGGAAAAGTAGTTTCACCTCAGATGTGTCGCTAACTGAAAGTGGATATAAACAAAGTCAGTTCTGTTTACCTAAAACAAATAAAAAATGTTTAAAATGCTCCACGTTAATTTGGTAGCTACAAAATAAACAAGGATACAGATATCTGCCGATTCCAGGTATGTAAGGATATAAACATTTTCAATGTTTTGACCAAGCATCTCATCATCATCATCATCAGTCCCGTGACCTTGGCGGTCGTGGGGGAGACACGAAAGACGATGCCGTGGTAAGCCTCCTCCATCCATCTCGGTCCTCGGCTCTGCGCAGTAGTGCCGAGTCATTCATCCTGGTCCATTCTCTGATGTTGTCCATCCATGACTTGTTCTGTCTTCCCCTCTTTCTGCCACCTTCGAGTGTTCCCTGCAGTACCGTTTTTGTCAGAGTGTTGTGGCGGGTGACGTGTCCGAACCATGTCAGCTTTTTCTTCTTGACGATGGTGAGAAAGGGTTCCTGTGGACCTGCCAGCCGTGTTATTTGGCTCTTGACAAATTCATTGGTCTTTCGTTCTCTCCAGGACATGCCTAGCAGTTTTCTATGGCATTTTGTTTCAAATGACTGGATTCGCTTATACCCTTACATACCTGGAATCGGATATAAACATTTTTCAATGTTTTGACCGAGCATCTAAGATGCAATAAATGGATATAGCCATAAAACTGTACGCAATAAAGTTGCTTCTAGTCTGTAACAAGACATTTACTGCTATGCATGTTTCACTCTAGAATGGGTCTCTTTGCTGGATGAGCCTTATTCCTAACAATAATAGTATTGAATATAATAGAAAAGAACAAGAGACTCGTTTTAAATGCAACATTCAAATAGGAGCTTTTACATGTCATCCGCAGATCGACAATACCCTCTGCAGCGTCTTTTTCTTCAAGAAAACGACAGGGTCTATTACATTTCCAGCTTTTGATAAGACCAATAGTATCAGTAATGTAACCATAAATTTCCTGACGGTCACATATAATGTATGTGTCCATACAGTAAAGAAGTTGGCAGATAAAAGATGTATATTATGCCAATGCGGTTGAGTAGGCAAAATGTGATCTGAAGTTTTCTGGCTCTCCCTTTCAGTATATTATAAGAAAACGACATTTTACTTTCTTTTGACCAACAATGAATAGCTATCAACTAGTTGAGTTAAAATAATGTGTAGTGCGTACAAAATATGCAAACTGATGGAAGTGAAGTTTAAGTTCTGTCTAAAACGTACGTTTCTTGTGAAACTGAATAGGAAACGATTGATCATTACCTTTTCTGACAATAATTATTGTTTTATACAACGCATTTATGAATTCATACCTTGCCCATTATGTCCATTGGTATACTGGCCAGCAATGAAGAACTACCAGTTTAGTCTCTTTTGTACAGTAATTCCTCGTGCTTCGGAACCTTGTGCTGTCTGTCTATCTGTCTGTCTGTCTGTCTGTCTCTCTCCTACCCCCACTCTCTCTCTCTCTCGCTCTCCCTCTCTCTGGTTCGTTTGGTATCCTTAGCTATTTCTTGCGTTCTCCTTATAGTATTCACCAAAGTGCAGTTAAGAAAATGTCACTTTGTTCATACCGGTTGATATATTCCATCAGCAGTCTTCATCACCTTTTCACAATGATGGTATTTACGACCG
This sequence comes from Rapana venosa, assembly GCA_028751875.1. Lineage (NCBI taxonomy): Eukaryota > Metazoa > Mollusca > Gastropoda > Neogastropoda > Muricidae > Rapana > Rapana venosa. Next base: position 47,604,501 of record CM054137.1, read on the forward strand.
TTCTGTTTGAAAAGGGCAAGACCAAAGAACTTTGGTCGAAGATAGTTTTGAGGGCAAAATTGAGATTCGCATATTTCTGTGGAGATTCTATCAGATATGGGAGGAAACATCATTTTAAGTTTAGTTCCTCTTATTCCCCAACCTTCTGAACCACAGGCACAGGTGGAAAGGGCACGGCTCTACTGTCATCTCAAAATAATGACACTGTTACATTGCAAGAATCTCCAGTTGTTGTTCAATATTCTGAAGAATTTTCTGAAAATCCTTTGATTTAAGTACTTGTTCTTCCATTTTGCTAATTCCTGCGCCTGGAAAGATGATCTGTTTGATTGTGGGTAAGTTTACTGGCCAATTATAATACTAAAGGATTTAGGGGTACTTAGTGCAATTGCCTATGCTTCCTTTTAGCTGATCTTAATGTCCATCTGTTGCATAAAGGTGTAGAGGCTAAATTTTGTCAGTGCATATCAATCTATACGCTAATGAGAGCGTGATATCAGTGCCAGGTTCTTCAATGTTGAGAGGAGTTTCAATACAGTCCTGGAGGTTGGTCTTTTTGTTTGTCCCATCACGCACGCACTTCATGACCACTGTAAAAATCATTGCTACATCAGCCGTCCTTGTCTCATTCATGTCCCAACTTCTTACCTGCGATTGCTGTTTCGTATCTTCTGTGTGAAGTTGATATAAAAACTCTTGATAATGATAACTTATTGTTGGGATTTCATGTCACCGAGAATGCAATGCAGTATCATTTGCTTACACAGATATCATCAAAAACTTTTTGAAAGTCGTCAAAATTGATATACAGCTGTGTCTGCCCTTTTGTGCATTGTTCAAGGACACTGCGCAGAGTAACTAATCTGTACATCCTGTCCTTCTCTGGAAGCCTCCCTTTTTGTTTTGTGAAGTATACCATTATTGGAAGAGTTGAAAACAACAGAAAAGATTTTGTACACGAAAGAAATAGCATAACTGAGAATTCAGAACATTGTGAAGGTTGTCATTTTTACCTAAAGATGCCGGTCACTTGTATAATCTTTGGTGTATTAGTCTTTTCTTGAACTAGCTGGGCTTTAAAGTAATACAAGGGGGGAAAGTCAATGACAATATCACTTACAACCTTTGCATGCATTTAATAAGGTAAATTTTGTTTGAGTACATGCATAAATGATAAAGCTCTTTCTCTCTCTTTCACTGCAAAGGAATTAACTTAATAGATACCCCCCCCCCCCCTCCACACACACACACACGCTTGGACAAGTCCCTCATTACAAAAAAAATACACCCAAAATATCAAAACTCCATAACAACACACCATCGTCTCCTTCCTCCCTTCCTATCACCCCAGAAAAATGAACGCTGAAACCATCTCTCTCAAATACTGACACATATCAACAAAGCCTTCCATCGGAGGAGGAGGAGGAGGAATACGTATGAAGCAAAAACATAGAGCCCGGGAACGAGACTGATAAATTTCATTCCGATCATCAATCCACCCCGCACGGCCGCTGCAAATAGATCGGCGCGGCCCCGTTAGACCGGGCAGTGTGTTCAGTTTCCGGAAGGTGCTAGGCCGGAACTGGTGTGGGCAAGGGAAGTAATCGGGAAGAGAGGAGATAATGACGGTCATTGTAGCTGTCATAACCTCCATACCATAATTCTTCGCCCTCTCCCCGATAGATCAGATCTCGAACGCTCGCTAGCACGCACTGCTAACACGCACACGATTTTCAGAATATTATCATTGGGGGGAGGGTAGTGTGCAGTAGGGGAGAATGCTAGGGATGGACCAATGAGATGAGTCCTCTCTTTACCTCGCTTTTCTTTCTTTTTTTCCAATTTTAGATTATCTCTCTTGAAATTTTATTCATTTCTGCAAATATATCCCTCTATCAAAGACCGTTTTCAAAGATTTGAACAGTTGGATTACTGGGCTGTTAAAAAGCAAACACATGTAAACACTCAGAACTTCTTGCAAGCGCGCAACCACTGAAACATTGATGCTTTGGGTTTGTTTGTTTGTTGTTGTTGTTGGGTTTTCTCTTTGTTTTGTTTTTATAAAAAACCTAAGTAGAGATTATCTTTGTCACGGTAAGCTCATTAACTAGTATATATGTGCCCAATTATGCTATTCATCCTTTTCTTCCTGTTCTCCATAACTGGAGAAAGAAGACCTCTAAAGCTGATGTACTCCTGTTCACTGTACATACAGTCTCGTTTTCTAGCTCAAATTATTTAGCTTTAGATGCTTCCCGTTCACAATGCAACAAAAACGTCCTACACAATCTTCAAACTGTTACATTGGGAATCGCATGAAGAGAAAGAAAGAAACAAACAAGAAAACAGACAACACGTACCAATCGCTTTTTTTACACGACTTTACTGACAAGTTCAGACGAATCAACCAGTACTGTTGTTTATTTGTATCCCCTTCTGAACAAACAATCATAGCCCCTTCCCTCTCTTTTCCAAAAAAGATATATATATAAACAAAAGGAAGAGGCCTATACTCAATAAACATTCATAGTCGACCACTATCTCTATCTCTCGCTATGTATATAATATGTGTGTGTGTGTGTGTGTGTGTGTGGTGTGTGTGTGTGTGTGTGTGTGTGTGTGTGTGTGTGTGTGTGTGTGTGTGTGTGTGACTGTGTGTGTGAGTGTGTGTGCGCGCGCGTGCGTTTATGCGTGGGTATGTGCATGGTGCGTGGCTATAAACACTATTACCGACATTGCAGACAGGAACCCGCGATCAAAGCAGCGCTTTAGGACACAGTCATGCTGATCACCTGCAATTCGCACCGGTCAGGCTTCTCTTGTATTTTCCACCCTGCTCTCTACTGAGAACATGCGGGGAATGCATGTGGAGCATCAACCACACGGTGACAGACACCTTGAAAAACAATCTCCTCAAATGTCAGGCCATTTACAATGATTGTCCAAAGCTGATCTTAGCCAACAGATGCGCCCTAACAAAACATATGTTTCTGACAAGAAAAACAAAATACAGTCAAATTTTCCTTCCATAACGGATTTAAAAAATAAATAAAAAACAAAAAAAAGGGAAAATGCCAACAGCATCAACAATGATTAACCTTTATACCTCATACTTGAAGGGGAAAAAATGTAACCAGGAAGAAGACAATCGGGTATGTGTATGCGAACATTACAGACAGAGTTATCTGAACCATATCATGAACTGAACCGATGACATCCTAAGGAGCATCCAATATACGAGGGGAAACTAATAGGCATGCAATTCACCCAGTATGAGAGAGAGAGAGAGAGAGAGAGAGAGAGAGAGAGAGAGAGAGAGAGAGAGAGAGAGAGAGAGAGAGAGAGAGAGAGAGTTAGAGTTCAAACTGATTAATCAGTTTGACATTTTGTGTTTCTAGTCTTTCTTAACACTGGAATATGGTAATATCCCCGGCTCATATATCCAAAACTGATTCTGAAAACAAGTTCAATTCATGGTCCATATTTTTAATTTGTTTTCTTTCTTTATTAATTTTTCTTTGTTTTGAATAAACAACAATACCCTGTTGTTGTTTTCTTTTTTTAAAGAAATCTTTGAAAATTATAGATGAAAGAAAAGAGCAGCTGCATTTCCATTCTAAACAGTAAACACAGACCTCAGATATCTATCGCAGATTTTTTCACGAGACATGCCTTCTTCTCATATCCAATCCGCCTTATTTCTTCAAAATCGCTATCCGTCTGTATCTTCCTTACACGTTTTTGCAATACTCGTTATTTCCATACGTTAATTACTTTCCTATGTTTTTCAACACAGATGTACACCTGGGGGTTGACTGTAAATACCGTGAGCTAAAAAAGCAATTAGATCTCTTCATGTTACCTTCGATCTTCTGTCGCAAATTTGTCAAGTTTAATTGTTCTGCTGAAGTTTTACTTCATACGCTTTCCCTTTTCGCTTTTCTTTTTATGAAAGCTTTTATTTTCTCTTTGTTTATTCACTTCTGGAGAGCAGCTCGAGACAGGTCAGCTTGATTTCTTTTAACTGTAATTTAACAACCTGGTAAAGCGACCAGAAAGAAGCAGGGGAAACAGAAGGGGAATCGTCACTCGCAATCTATCCATCTGCTTAGAAACCAACACCACAATCTGGACAAGGTGTGTTGAGTCGGGGGATCTCTTTCTCTGTGTGTGTCTCTCAGGTGGAAGAGGGAAGTAGGCTTCCACTTTGTTTCTTTAGCTTCTCGTCTTTTCCTTTCTTCGTGAGATTAAACGAATTCAGCCAAAAAAGAAACCCCAAACAGATGGAAATTACTTAATTGTCAAACACGTTTCGCTTTGTAAAGAAATTTGATAACTTTTGCGAGAAGAAGAAGACAAGGTAAAAACAAATCCAAGAAACGTGCTGGGTAAATCACACAATTAACAGAGAAGAAAGGAGGGGAGAAAAAAAAGAAAGCAGGATAATAAAATCATCTTATATTAAGATAGACTCGTTAAGCTTCACAAAAGCAATCACCCCATGTGATGTAAAGTCTAAACACTCTAACCATTGAGGTACTAGTAATCACATGATATTCATACTGTAGTGGAAAGACTTGGTCTGACGCTGAGTCAACAAGATATCAACGAAAACAGCAATAATGATGATACTACTACTACTACTACTACTACTACTACTACTATGATGATGATGATAATGATGATGATATCAATACCAGATGAATAAATAGTACGATTGCAAAATATAGTCGCAACAAAGCTGCAAGGCACATCAACTCGAGAAAGAAAGAAGAAAGTTAAAGGTGTCGAATAGAATGAGAAGCTGAAAGCATTAGTTGATAACATGACCAATTTTTTAAAAGCTGGCAACAGACGTTTTAATGTTCTGCCTAATCATTTATACGTCTTTTACTTTTAACATACATGCAACCAATATTTGTGAATACACCAGTGCTATCAGAAGATTTCATTATATTCATTTACTTATTTGTAAACGTATTCATTTGTTTGCTTCTTTGAGTTTGTGTGATTCTGGACACAATTGTCAATCCTACATTTTTTGTTCTTTTCTGTACTACTTGCACGTAAAAAGACGCAATTATGAAACCATGCAGATGTCGGGGAATTAGCTATTTACATCTTCCACGGCGTTTTCGTCTCGTTTCCTTCCTATGCCCATTTTAGAAAAAAAAAAATCGTGCGCAATGTTCTACACCCAATTGACCTTTTGCTCAAAAGACCAGCCGCTGCGATGCACTCTGGATATCACCGAAGAATCCCGGCGTGAAGATCGAGGGATTGATCCCTATCGAAGGCAAATATTTTTCGGGCTTTAATCTGCTCCTATCCAGAGCTGAGCACACAGCTGTTTCAGTGGGAAGACTACAAAGTTGAATATCTTCCACTTTACGGCTGCCGTCTTAAGAGTGGAGCTCCACATTGATACAGGACCAACACAACACTGAACTTCTAGGGTTTGGTTCCCATTGTGACGAATACTAAGACTTGGGGAGAGAGACTCAAAGAATGGATCTGACACACTTGTCTGAATTTTCGCTGGACTCAACACAATCACTGCTATCATGCTTATCTTCACTGGCTATCCTCGAATAAGAAAATTCTTTCATTAAATTAGCTGTCTTTTTTGCCTTGGTCTTATAGTGACGTAAGTTTCGATTTCAATTTCGGTTTCCTCTTCACACCTACGATGAGTACAATAGAAAGCCTCTAGCCTATTCAGCAGATACCACTGAAAATCACCAAAAAGACACAACTAAATTGCAGGGTCTCTTCTGGTTTGTAGCCTAATGGCAGCCTTTATTCACAGCTTCGAACATATTTCTGGTTCAGAAAGTAGAATAGTGCGAAAGTGGGCAATATAATTGGAAGAAGCAGCAAGCAGCTTGGGAGCAGTAGATTGGCACGTCACAAACCAGGACATTGTAAAATATGGAAAAAAAATTCTGGTCATAATCAGTAATGCATGAAACGTCGGAAAAAGAAAGGTTTGAAAAAAACATTCCTGCCTCTAAACTGATTAATTTATTCGTGCATTTAGTTATCATACATTTATCTATTCATCTCCTTGTTTACTTATGGCACTCGGACAGTTGCTTCCTTTTGCATTCACAAAAAAGTTAGCATTTTCCATTTGACCCCAGTATCAGCTGGTTGTAAAATAAACCGGTATTGTTTGGGCCTTTGTCGTTCCAGAATTCGACCAGGGTTTTCATTTAGACCGTTATTTCTTTGATAATTGGGGCTGGTTTTTATGTGGCAACAAACCTGGTGACACCACCGGTGCGAAAAAAATGATTGGTTAGGAATTAAGTAATAATTAATTATACTTTTTTGGATGCCTCTTTTTTACTTTAAAATTTTTTTTCTAACTCAACTAAGCATCCACCACATGTGTCTTAAATAGAACACTTTAACGGTTTATATCAAAATTAAACGTAAATGTGTCATGTGTTTGGGAAGGTAACGTATAGTTTACTGCATTGTAGGAGAGATGTGAACATATACAGCAGAAAAGTTCCTGAGTGCTAAAAGGCAGTCTTTGCAGTGCTAACATTTCCATTGCAGTGAGGGAGAAGCTCTCACCACTCAAACAAAATTAAGCATAATTATGTGACCCAATTTTTCCTCCAAGGTAATTGATACAAGAAGAAAGGAAGTGTTTTATTAATTTGAAAATGATCCTCTGCACACATTTTTTTCATCAAAATGATGACAAAACTTTGCAGCCTGTATGTACACGATTACTTAACAGATGATGAAAAGTCAATCATAGTATGAATGACATCTACAACCATACCAATGCACAACATTTCTTCTTCATCGTCGAATGCTCAGATAGCAACTATTGTTGTCTGCCATGTGAGCGAAAATGTGTTGCACTGATGCACTGTATTTGACCCCAGTGCTTTTCAGTTATTCAATCCACTACTGTTAAATAATGACAGACAAAAAAGATCTCTACATCAGTCTGGAATAACAGCTGTGAGAACTGTGTCGCTCTACCAATTCATCCTTTCCAAGCATTTCCGCCAAATGAAGAAATAAGACTACAAAGACTTTCAGAATTCTGCAGCAGAGTTGAAAGCTATTTAGTTTCCTCTAATGGCAGATGGGGAAAATATAGCCTGCTTGTGGCAGTCGTTACCTGACGGCCTAATCGACAGTATTATAACACATGCACTTCCTGGGGAGAACATGAAAGATCGCACCCCTTGAGCCACAACCGTATAATGGGAGACCTCCAGAGCCTAACCATAAGTTGTCCACGCATCCCCATACTCCACTCTACCTCCCCGAATCTTAGGCCAGAAACAATCAGCAGGACATGCAGAAACATCGTGACGCCCAATTCTTGTTTGAAATCCGACTCTGGGGGCCATCTGTTACCGGGCCCGTGTCTTTCCCATCAGTTCTAATCGCCGTTGAAAACGCCGTTGAATCTTCCCTGCCACACCTGCGTTCCTTCCTTCCACCGTGTGAATGTGCCATTGTTTTCGGACCGGGGAAGACAAAAGATAAGAAGAGTCAGGCCTGGGCAGCTGAGCCTATGTGTGTGGTTTCATTTCATAAACGTACAGATGCGCCGTGGAGGTATTGGGTTTTACCATGAAGTGCTCTTAGTAAAGCGGCAAGGCAAGGCAAGTCTTGGGTATAGAAACTAGATACAAAATAATTATGATAGTATGAAGTACTGCCTGCTGGAATTAGAGAGTGAGAGAGAGAGAGAGACAGACAGACAGAGTGAGAGGCAGAGAGACACACACACAGACAGACACAGACAGACAGATTCAATTTATTGATATACTAGGTAGTTTTCACATGTTGTAATATTGCAATTGCCTGTACAGTGTGGATTAGTGATCTCTAGGTGGATCATTGGTCTAGACGTAAAGCACCTGCCCAGAAATCGAGAAGTGCACGTTCGATCCCATTTTTCGTCCAAACTTTTCCCCCACCCACTAAACCTTGAGTGATTATCTGGATGCTAGTCTTTCAGATGAGACAATAAACCGAGGTTCCGTATGCAACACGCATCGTACAAGAACTCACAGCAACAGGGAGTTGTCCTTGTCAAAAGAAAACACTCTTACAGGGGAACTATTACACAGGTAAACAGTAAAAGGAAATATAGTATAATCGATGGCCTCGCTTTTATGGTGACGCGCTCTCCCCGCGGAGAGCAGCCCAAATTTCACGCAGTGATGAAGATGGTAGATCAAATCAAGTCAAATCAAAATAAAATGGAAAGGAAATGCTGGGAGCAGAAAGGTAATCTTAGGACACAAGACATCGAAAACAAGTCATACAAAGCAATTGTTCTTCTAGTCATATTTAACATGGACATCCACTTTCGTATATTGGTAACCACAATAACCATTTTCAATCTCTTTGTTAATGTGCATGCACATGATCAAATACGTATATCATGGTATTTGGGCTGAAAGAAAATGAAAATATGAAACAGTATGCGCTTTAGGTTTCAATAACGCGCAGTTGATCATATAAGTATTATTTTGCTGTGGTGATTTTTCAGACATATCTAGGTGGAGCTTATTATCCTGAGACGGTAACACTTCATTGGAAATTTCAGCTCTTTCGCTACAGTCCCCCCCCCCCCCCCCCCCACCAATTCATGGCTTTTATTGTCGAGGAGAAATGTTGCACACTGGCCAACTCCCCGCATTCGTCTCTCTGATGATTTATACCATCTCTCTCTCTCTCTCTCTCTCTCTCTCTCTCTCTCTCTCTCTCTCTCTCTCTCTCTCTCTCTCTCTCTCTCCCTCCTCCCTCCCTCCCTCTCTCTCTCTCGTGCCTTTCTCTGTATTTCTGTCTCTCCTATCTCTGACTGTCGTAATTAAGAGTTAAGATCCTAATTTGTAATTCTGTGATGCAAACCCTGACTTGTGTTGGGACTGGATATGATGTTAAACGACACAGCGGCTTAGCGCTTATCTATTATCCTCGGATAAATCATTTGTTCTGGTCTCGTCTTGTCTTTTTGCTTTTCAGGATTTTGACATTGTCTGCTTACTCTTACCTGGTTACAAGAACACCGTCTGCTATCTCTGCAATAAATGAATTAATGAATAAATAAATAAACGAATAAATAAAGGTCTTAACCACACCGTGACATCGGATTTTCCGACCGTCACTGTCAGCCAGGGGCCGATTTATCACTCAAAAATCTCAAATCGCTCCTTTCCAGTCGACTACCGAAAGCGACACGTGGGATATCAAGCCCCATATTTGGCAGCTGATTAGCATATCGATGACAGACTGTCAAAAGGAACTTGTTCTACAACGCTGAAGGTGAAAACGGTTCTATCCTCGCGGGGAGACGCCTACGTCAAAGCCTTGTCCTTCTGACGTAGTTATCTGATGACGCAGGCTCGCTTATCTTGCTCCTGCATCGCCCATTCGTTCTTCACCTCGCTCTCGTGACGACGACCTTTGAATTGCCTCGGTCCCGATCGGCGCATGCGTGAATAATTACCGCTCTTGTTGGGAGAAGGGGTTTAGTTGGAGGAGCGGGCAAGATGGAGGGAAATTGCTGTTTTGGTAAGCTGACATCGAAATTAAACCCCTGACATCCCTTTTCGATAGCGAGGGTAGATAGCTCTCCCCCAATACCATTCATTTCTTTTCACGCTCATTTTAACAGGTCATTCTGTCTCTGTCTCTTCCCTCCAAATCCCCCCTTCTGTCTTCGAAACGCAATGAGAGAGAGAATAGGCAGCTACACAGGGGCATGATGACCTTAAGTAATGTTTTTGTTTCTCAGATATATAGTGTTCTTTGTGAAGTGGCTCTTACTGAATTCAATCACAGACGTTTAAAGCTAGAACCAGTATATGCTGAAGGGATTTTTTGGGGTGACGATTTCGTTTGGAATTTGGTTCAATGTAAGTTAAAAAAGAGAACTTCTTGCTCATCGCAGTTTCTAACCATACAGTTTTTCACATTATTTTAAACACACACACGCGCGCGCAAAAAAATTAGTTAAAATAAATTTTTAAAAATTAAAAATAACGTACAGAGCATCAGGCGATCAAAATAATTCACCTCTGCGTGATTTTTAATTTATTTTCTCCTTGGTTTAAATATTCAATAATCAAAGCCACATTTCTAATACACAAACAATTATTTAAATCTTTCACAGTAAAGTATCTACTGTTCTAAAGAAAAAAAACCCACATCACTTCCTTTTATGCATTATTCTGATTATGACTGGACCATATGGCATTAACTACATCTTGATCAAAACAGTAGGAATAAGACTACAAGTAAATAAACTGAATCATATGCAACATGTCCGTTAACTTTCTTTTTCATAATTTGAAGTTTTCACGAAGAAGTCATAACAGTTCATATGCCTGGTACGTTTGTTCTGTTGATAGTCCGTTCTGCCTTCAACATGCACTGTAGAACAAAGTTTTTACGGGAACATCTCCTACCCAGACCTTTAAAGAAAAGAAAGACATTCCGTCCGCTGCTGTAGTTGCCCAGCCTTGCATTCCTTGCAAGATAACAATGGCAATGGCAATAAGCGAGACAATGATCTTCATTCCTTTCCACCAAAGAGAGAGAGAGGAGAGAGAGAGAGAGAGAGAGAGAGAGAGAGAGAGAGAGAGAGAGGAGGAGAAGGAGGAGGAGGAGAGAGAGAGATGGGGAGGGGCACAGAGTTTCTAGCAACCTAGTCCCTCCCACACACCCCTACGCACCCACCCCCACCACCCCTCCCTCACCAAAGAAAGTCTCTGAACCAGGACTGCCTCCCAGGACGAAAAAAAAGCCCACACATCTAGCTTGGAATAATCCAGGGATGAAGAAGACCTTCATTAGACTGGGCGGTAAATGATACGTTTTGTCAGGCTCTTGTAGCAAGCCAGTAGCGTGTGGGGTACGCTACACGGAGCGGAGGGGCCGGTCGGAAAAGCTTCCCTCCCTTGTCCTGGTCCCCTCCCTGTCGCCGCTCTGTCGCGACAACTAACGGCTTCTACCGAGGGTCTCGGTGACGTCTAATTAAGTAGCCGCATACACAGTTTCATACTCAGATTGTCTTCCCCCCCCCCCCCCCCCCCCACCATGCCCCCACCTCCACCACCCTCACTCTCCCCTGTATCCCTCCTCTGCCTCCCCCATCCCACATACCAATATGTTGTGTCTTCCCTCACTCTTCCCAATTAAATTTGTTCGCATGATGGTTTTTGAAAGCACCATAGTTGGGTTGTTTTCTTTCTTTCTTTCTTCTTTCCCCCGAGACCTATCCCCTCACTACTTTTCTGAACACTTGCTTTTTTCTCGCTGAGGACCCCTTGGCCAATGACCCGTGCACAGTCCACGCCGGTCATACCCATGAAATTTTAAACTTTCATTTGTCTAACAAGTAAACCGTGAGGTTCTGGGTTCGAACCCCAGCCTAGCCCTTTCTTCCCAGTTTTTCGGGAAAATCGAACTGAATGTCAAGTCTTTCGGAGGAGACTCTAAACCAGTCGGCCCCGTGTGCTCACAGACTTGTGCACGTCAAAAGAACGCACAACCGTTGAATATCGGAAAGAGCAGGGCGGCATCTCCCGACTGTCCTGGCAAAAGTGGTAGGCTCAATTCCCAACTATATTCCCGAAGTCGGAATGCGGCTACTCTAGTTTTAGGAAAAGAAGACGGTCGCATTTATACCAAAAATCTCACCAGTGGTGAACCTAGACGCTGAAGCTGAGGATCGAGAAAAAACACACCAAAAGGAAACATGAAATAATATTGTAGCAGTTGGTCTATAGCATGGTTATACAATTCTGCGTTCCTTTGTTAGTCTTTCTTGAAGACTGTGCTGGTAGACTGGAAGTATCTCCTACTAAAGATTCTTTGATGTGAAACAGTAACAGACATCAGCACAAACACAACAGAGACACAATGGAAGCGCGTCATATTGAATTTTTACTGATTAACAGAAAGTGTGAGTAACAACAACAAACAAAATGTGAGCAAGCATTTTGTCCTAATGTTCAATTTTGGGAGGTACCCTTTTGTTCTCTTATTGCTGTCCTGCTGTTTAACTCCAAGTTCTTGGAAACGATTTTGCAATTTTTTTGTCTCTCCAACTTTTCTATTTTCACCGATTTTTTTTTTAGCCACTGACCATTTTTCTTTAACGACACAAATAAAACTAGTTTGTTTTTTTGTGGTAGTGATGACAAAAAAGACATTCCTTCGAGTATCTAAATAAGCACCCCCCCCCCCCTCCCCCAACAAAAAACAAACACCGCCCCCCCCCCCCCAACACGGCACCTTAGAAAACTACATAATAAAGATAATAAATTCGACGCTACCTAGTTTTGTCTCACCTTTCTGCATAACCAGATACAGAGTTAGGGGCTCCGTTCACTAACCCCTAGATGGTTACCTTTCTCCATTAATTTGTTCCAGTCTTCCCTAGGCCCTGCTGGCTTCATGGCTTCTCCCTCATAACATAGGATTTAGTTGAGGTTGCCAATGAGAGCAGCTGGTGGCTTGCATTTTATTTTTGCCTCAGTCTTTCCTTGAAAAACAGTCTTCATAAAGGTCAATCTCTTGGTCCAGTAGCGCATGACCCACTGTCTACCAGTAGTGACTTTCCCTTTACTATTTACTAACCCATCCATCTTATCCCCCTTTCTTTGTTGCCTATGTGCAAGTGACAATGGTTTAATGTGAAACAGTGTTGTGGTTTTTGCTTTCTTTTTTTTGTTTAGTCGGTTGGTTGTTGTTTTTATTGGCGAGGGGGTTTGTTGTGGTTTATTGTTGTTGTTGGAGTGGGGGAGGTGAGGGGGAGGGAGGGGGATTATTGTTTTTGTTTTGTTTTCGTCTTGTTTGCTGTTGCTTTTTTTTCCTTTTTAACCCTGATTAAAGTTGTGAACTTTTTTTTTCCTTTTTAACCCTGATTAAAGTTGTGAAAGATGAAATGATTCTGTGTATATTGACAAGGGAGTCACAACACTGTTAATGTTCGGACAAGACAGACCAATTATATAATATATAATATATATATATATATATATATATATATATATATATATTAATATATATATATATATATATATATATACATATATATATGAATGTCTGTGTGTGTGTTCCTTTCATATACTTTACAAATGACAATTTCAGTTGTCTCTCTTGTAACAAAGTTACTAAAGATAGCTTTCAGTTTCTTCTGTGTTGTTTATGCAGGTTCTCTTTGTTGTTCTTGAGAACACTGAAAAAATGGACATTATCAAAAAGTACTTCAGTGATCCAAAATGTGTATAGATTTTATGTGATTATGTCCGCTAACCAATGTAAACAATGAGCCATAATCCTCTGCATTTACTTCAATCCCTTGCAGGTTAGAGAAAGATATGTAATATAACAAAATACAAAGTGTTCTCTTTCCCAATAAGACATCTCCATTTTAAGATTAAAGCTGTATATACATAGCCTCTACATACAGAAAATAATTTTCTCCGAAAAGAAAAGAAAAATATCAAAAACAAAATCACATAAGGCATATGATTAGTCTTGAAAGCACAGTGTACTGGTGTACAGTATGTGTGTGTGTGTTGGAGGGAAAGTTGATTGCGACTTTGTGCAAACAAAAATACTGTTTACTTTTCATTTTTTGTTGTTACTCGAATGAAAACCCCTTGCTTAAAACAAGTTGTCACAACAAAATTTTATGTCACTGCATTTTTTTAAAAACAGACAAAAACAGAACAAAAAACGACAGTGTAAAGAGCAATATTTACTTGAAAGGTGAAGAAACAGGGTAAAACTTTTCATAACATGAAGAAAAGTTCATAAATATTTGTAAACTGATTCCAAGAAAAATAGAAATATGCATCCTACAAAAGTTATTTGAAAATATGTAATCAAAGCAGGGCATCAAACTACCTAATAAACCCAAAACAAAATAAATAGAGGAATACATAAAAAGGAAAGGAAACAATGAGAGGCAGATCTCACAACAGCCATCGCCACTCCAATTCCCTGCATTCAGGTAATGATAGTAATATATTCTATTTACTATGGCACATCTCAAAACACGTTTGACACACCACCAATAACCAGTGATACAAAAATCGGGCTATCGGTGTCCTCAGTGTCCTGGAAACCTGTTCATTTCCATATGATTTAATCGGCGTTTCAATATCATTACAGTGTGAATCTGATATACTGGGTTCTGCTAAATTTCAAAGCGTTAAGTCCACGTGAACTATTTACAACCAATGTAGCAAACAATCAGATATTTTCAGAAGTTAGTTACATTGGCAGTCCCTTTGAAATCTTACGCGCGAAAGTGATATTTTTCTAACGTTTCGTTCTGCTACACTTGTTATTATTGTTTATTGCTCAAAGTACAATTAGAGGAGGTTTCGTATTAGCATACGAGCGAACTGATTCTTGAATAAATCAGGGTTAGATGAAGCTTTTTCGTGCTTCTTTGCCTATTTTTTGTCCTGATATTTATTCTGTCAAAGCGCTTGCGGCAAAAAGCAAATTTGTAGTAAACAGATACTGTAACCTTTGAATTCTGTAAGTGGTGTCAGATTGGCAAAAGCGCTCTGTTGTTAATTTTTGTTTAAACTGTTATGTATTTATTTCTTTGTTTGTTTGTTTACTTCCCTATGGACATGGCGTATCACATGCCATTTTCTTTTCGGTCGTGTTTCTCTCTATGGGGAGGATTTCTTTGTGTGTGTTTATGCAGTCCAGGATTTCAGTTGTCAGGCGAAGTTTCCCCCAACGATCAGTGACCGATCAAATCACAACAGTCCTGACTGGACGAACGCAATATGATAGCCATCGCTTGTGGACGGGGGAATGTAAATGTGTTGTTTTTGCCAACAGTGACGGGAATGGGGAGCGACATCAGTCGCCAGTCGCAGCAGGGCGAGGCGGGGCGGGAAAGGTACGCCTGGGTGGTCCCGCTGTCTCCCCTGTCTCCACCAACAATAGGTGTCGCTGCTTGCGATCTCCCAGCATGCTGTGCGTTGCACTCTTCCTGCCTCCGCCGCCGCCATTTTTGTTGTCCTCTCTTTCTCCCTCGCCCCTCTTTTCACCTGGCATGGAAATGAATGAGAGGTGTTTAACTTGCCCGTCATTTGCATTTACACGGATGCAGATGCCATGCACGTAGGCTTTCCCGTCTTTCTTTCTTGCCCTGTATGCTGTTTGTTTTTTGTCTGCCTGCTTTGTCCTTTGTGGCAACTCGGGCCATTCTTTCTAGGTGTGTGGGGTGGGACAGATTTGGTGCAATCTTTCAAAGGCTGGGAG
The DNA here is from genome assembly GCA_028751875.1 of Rapana venosa. NCBI lineage: Eukaryota > Metazoa > Mollusca > Gastropoda > Neogastropoda > Muricidae > Rapana > Rapana venosa. The sequence continues at coordinate 47,619,792 of CM054137.1, forward strand.
GAGGGTTAAACTGTCTGGGCCCAGTATTATCTGAGATTAACAGTCTTGTATTTGTGTACCGAGCGCGAATAACAGCCAGGGCAGATTGAGCCTTATGACAGTTTCCGATAGAGAAGCTGTTACTAGGTTTGTTTCTCTCCCCCTTTCTTCTGAAAGATTACCAACACTGCAGCTTATTCAAATTGTGATGGATATCCAACAATGTCATTACGCTTTTGAGGTACATAACATGCAGACAGTTACGTACGTCTTGACTGCTTTTCTTGTGAGAGATAACACTCGTTATACTGCCTGAGATTCCGCGGCGTTCAGTCTTGATATGTCACATTTTAATCCTTTAACATGACACCGAAAGCAGCGTGTTTGGATGTCTAATACTTTAAACCATATACATGGCAGTGAAGGGACAGATGGATGAGTGAGTGAGTGAGTTAGTATATAAGCACGGTGATGCAGACTTCATAGTAAAACAGTCTAGCTTTGATTTGCTTTTACAAGATATAGCGCTGTATAAATTCCATTTACTACTACTACTACTATTACTACTTCTATTACTATTATTATTATCATCATCATCATCATCATCATCATCGTTGTTGTTAATGTTGTTGTTGTTGTTGTTGTTGTTGTTATTATTATTATTATTATTTAATGACAACATCAATAGCACTTTTCATATACTTTTAATCCAGTTTAAGTTCAACTCTCTAAAGAATGTTTTTAATATAAAATCGTCCTTAAATCGAAAGGTGCAAATAGCAGATCACAAGCCGTTGTCGTCATTATTTAACGGAAAATATCATAATGCATAATAAATAAAACGAGCTCTTTCAATCTTGTCCCCGTCAATCTGTTCATTAGTGATAAGCTCAATAGCTCAATATTATCTATCAGATATTTGAATCGGCCTTTCCTCACAAAAGTCACGAAGCAAAGGGGGAAAAGACAGAACCGGAGGAAAAAATATTGAAACACACACAAAAAATGGCAAGAAAGGAGAAAAAAAGGTCGGTGATGTGCTGAAAAACATCGTCGCAGAATAGTTGGCCAGCTTGTGAAACTATCATCAGCCCACCAATAAAAGATGGCTCAGATTGGTTAGGAAGCTGGTTGCAAAATCTTCATTGGTGCTCTCCCCAATTGTCCATGGGACTACGGGATAGATGAAGGTGAAAGATTGTTTAGTAGCAATCCCGGAGAAGATCGCTTTCAAAATAATTCCAAAGTTGCTACTTGGAAAACCTCTTATTACCAAAGATGTATTAGTTAGATTTTCTGTAGTATTTTGTGCAGTTTCTTTTTGCTTTGCTGCTGTGTGTTTCACTCGTCGGAGGATAGAGCTATAGTCAACAAAGGGGAACAGGAGATAGGGAGGTTTCTTCTTGAGGATGTTTTGATTGGTTTTGTTTCCCTGTTCTTTTCATTTACTGCTATGCAGTCTGCCAGTATCTTTGCCACTGCAATGCAGCCTCCTAATTGGACTCTACTAACATGACAGGATCACAATTACATACGATTAAAAAAAAAGATACGCACACAAAATCATCACTTCATCTCCAAAAACAAGCAAAGCAATCCAAAACAAAGTAGAACGACCCCCCCCCCCCTACCCCGCCAAAAACAAACAAACAAACAAAAAACAGAGGCTGCAAGTAGATCCAAATATGTACCATACAATTTCACTGAGTGACCAAAAAAACCACACTTTTTTTTTACACTTGTTTCAAAAACTGAACATGGGCGAAAGCCTTCATAGTATCTGAAACCTATGTTTGTGTAAAGACTGAGAAGATATTATAAGTCGTACATCTCTTGAGCACATAGATCAATATACTGCTCACAGAAAGATCGTAAATATCTGTCTAATATTAAGAAAATAAGTGATTTACACATTTTGGCCTCCCCATCTTTCTTCTCACGCCACTGAAATGTCTCAGTGCAGTGCAGTGCAGTGCAGTGCAGTGCAGTGCAGTGCAGTGCAGTGCAGTGCAGTGCAGTGCAGTGCAGTGTAGTGTAGTGTAGTGTAGTGTAGTGTAGTGTAGTGTAGAGTAGTATGGTGTGGTATGGTGTGGTGTGGTGTGGTATGGTGCGGTGTGGTGCAGTTCAGTGCAGTGTGTGGGTGGGTGGGGTGGGTGTGGGTGTAGGCGCGTGTACGAGAAAACATTCTCACCCCCAACACACACACACACACACCCACTAATATATATATATATATATATAAGAAAGAGAAGATGAGAGGAGAGAGAGAGAGAGAGAGAGAGAGAGAGAGAGAGAGAGAGACAGACAGACAGACAGACAGACAGAGAGACAGAGAGAGAGAGAGAGAGAGGGGGGGGGGGGGGTCCCACATGCAGACGGAAGAATATGACTCAAGCAGACAGACAGGCGAACGACAAGAATACAGAGAACACAAAAAAGGAGTGATGTTGCAATGGTGTGACCGTCATTTGCTTTTATTACCTGTAACCCTTTCACCCCCTGTACCCTCTCCTCTCTCTCTTTTTATTTCTCTCAGCCATGCGTGGCTGTCGCCGGGATTAACAGCATAATGCGAAGGGGAGAGAGAGAGAGAGAGAGAGAGAGAGAGAGAGAGAGAGAGAGAGAGGAGAGAGAGAAGAGAGAGAGAGAAGAGAGAGAGAGAGAGACAGACAGACAGAAGAGAGAGAGAGAGAGAGAGAGAGAGAGAGAGAGAGAGAGAGAGAGAGAGAGAGAGAGAGAGAGGGAGCATAATATGAAAGAGAGAGACAGACAGACAGAAATAGACAGCCATCTGATTGTTTACTCGATCCTATATTTACATTCGCACACAACATGATTAACGCACATCTTCGCAAAGCGAAAACCAAAGACACACAGACACCCAAAAGGACACGAGATTATATAATTATAGAAAATCGGTGTAAGTATGCACTCTGTGTGTGTGTGTTTGTGTGTGAGGGAGTGTGAGTGAGTGTGTGTGTGTGTGAATGCGTGCGCGTGTGTGTAGCGTATGAGAACATGCATACGCATACGCCTGGAAGACAGCAAAAGAATGACCACCAACACAACACACACACACACACACACACACACATGTACACACCAACGAATGTGCGTGTGTGCACGTTCAAACCGTCTCTGTCAGCGCGTCAGACTGTACGTATGCAAGCGTGTGTGTGGTGTGTGGTTGAGAAAATAGTCTAACAACAAGCCGAGACCGGGGGAACCGAGAGAAAAGAAGGGGATCAGAGAGACAGGCAAGCGACTACAGTTACCCCAAGCAAGGATGGCGGGGCGACTGCATCCCGGTGCCTGTCGCCAGCCCTTTCCACGCACTGACAATGCTCTGGTAATGGCACGGAAATATGATAGTGGCACATTATTCCTGAGATTCGCGCAAATTGTTTCTATTATCCCGCACCACAATGGGCGTGGCGGGGAGGAGGAGGAGGAGGGTGAAAGGGTGGGGTGGGGGTGGATGAAGTAGGGATTTGAGAGAGGGGTTGTGGGAGAAGGGGGGGGGGTGGGGGGGTAAGGGGGGATGGTCTGGGCTTCTCCTGAGGTGGCGAGACAAGATAGTCTGGGTGGCTTCTTTTTTTCTTGTTAGTGTGGGTGGTTTCTTTTACTTGGGAGGTTTTTTTGTTGTTGTTGTTTTTGTTTTTACTTCTTTCGAAAGATTTGCCACTTTTATTTTGTCTTTGTACCTTCCGTGCTGTTTCCATTCTTACAATAGTATATTTAGCCTCTCTCTCTCTCTCTGTTTTTTTTTGTTTTTAAGACTGGATCAAAATTTATACACATTTTTGTAGGGGGGGTTTTACTCTGAAAATGTTTAATCTCGAAATTGGTTCAGAGAAAAAATTCTTTCAAATCATAATGTCGAACTACTGTACAAATAACGGATCTTGGGGGAAAAAATGCTATCTGCATTTAGTCGCCTTTGCTTTGCTCTATTTCTTTTCCTATATTTCTCTGCTGTTACTGCTTTCAAAGCAAAGACTTGTTCTCGGAAATTCTTCATTCTTTTTGTATAAAAGTAATATAATGCCAATGTACGATCCCTAAAATAGACGCCAAGTTTCAGTCGTTTTAATGGCACCTGTCTTATCCCATGTTGTTCATTACTTATCCTATTTCCTTTTCATCTTTTCTGTTCTTTGTGTTTGTTTGGGTTTGTTTGTATTTTTGATGGGTAATGATGATTGGTTACAGGCCATCTAAATGGGCTCTGTGCACATAGTGCATTGGATCATTGTAGTGTCAGTATAATGAGCGATTGTTTTCGTCTTTATGCTTAAATCATGGTATCCAGCAGATACATAGTTTTCGGACCATACATCTCGATCTTCATCCATAGATCATTCTGAAGAATTCAGGATTTCGAGAAAATAGTTAACCAGTCAATATCAATAACTTAATGTTTTGAGCATAGTGGCATAAATTAATGGACTCTGCAAAAAATCATTAGTAACCGAACGTTTTCTTTCTTTGAGACTGTAAAAGTGAAAATAAGACTTTTATGAATATTCTGAAATTGGGAGAGTGGTTTTACCTAAAAATTATCAAAATTGTTGGCGTTTTATATAAAAAAATTGAAGGGTAAAATCAGCATTTTGAAAAGTCTGTTGGACACTTAACCTCACTTTATCACCTCTCTGAAAGACTAGCACCCAGACAGTTAACAGTGGTATAGCAGATAAAGAAAAGGTTCAGGTTCAGATGGGAATCAAACCTGCAACCTCTCGCTTTCTAGACAGGCGGTTCAACGGACCCACAGAAATTAAAAGTCAGAAAATTGCTAATCCCCCAGATTGATGATCTGCGCTAAATGAACACAGAACAAAATCTGGATTTATTTTTGGCTCACAGACTGGCACACAGACCAGGAACCATGGTCTGATAATATAGAATGGAAAAAAATGACACCCGAGTTTGATTTGAACCACTAACCTTTCACTAGATGGATGTGCAACCTCCCGACTAACACCTGAGGCCTGTGTACTAGCCATGCTTTGACGCCTGTCATTTTGCCCCTGTCCCTGTGGTGATAGATATCTCTTCACGGGTCTTCAGTTTCCCCAAAACGGGACTTTTTTATCGTCAGGCATCACATAATCAGAGGCGTCACTACAGTGTCACTTTCACAAGTTTCAGAACCCGCGACAGATAATTTGCTCACGGGCATTCATCAGTGTGTGCTAGATAACATTTTAGAGGACTAAAAGCGCCGGGAAACAGTTTGCTGACTACCCATGGGGAGATAGGTATCAGCTTAGAAGTATCAGAATCGTGTCGTTTATTTGTTTTTTTTACTCGTTGTCATTTGTTCACACTCCATGATTCCTTAGTTCTGACATATATCACAGTGCTGTGTTAGATGGATGTTAAAGGCTTCTTTGGACTGCTGAGTCAGTGGCGTGTCAGACACTGTCTGGCTTTCGGGGCACACACCTTCGTGTGATTCCAGTCACTGTATCATCTACACTGCTCTGAATATCAGCATCTAGTCGCTCGTGGCTAGGATAGTAATGACAACATTAATGAGAAGGCAGAAAGGGTCCTGTTACAGCTGGTGTTAAGCCTTTACTTGTTTCGAACAATGCTTTTCCTTGATGAAGAGAAGGAGTTTTGAAAGTAAAGGGAGTTTGCAACTGTCTTGTCTGACTGCCCTCACATTTTTAACAACAACAACAACCCAAACAAACCAGATACTGCTGTAAATGAGCAGTTCGAGCAGGTGCGGAATTTTGTCATTCGGAGATTGTGTCTCCTACAAAAATTTCCCACCGACAATATTTAGAACACATTTACCTCTGCTTTGAAGTATTACGGATATTTTTTTTTAAAAAAAGGAATGAAGCGTTGGAATCGCAGAAAAGGATCAAACTCAAAATAAAAACTGATAGCAACACCATTTTTTACATGTTATACTTTGTATATGATAATAAGGCATGCGGAGTTTCTTCATCGCTGTACCTTCTTGAATGCTGGTGTCATCATCGTCTTCTTCTTCTTCTTCTTCTTCTTCTTCTCCTCCTCCTCCTCCTCCTCCTTCTTCTTCTTCTTCTCCTCCTCTCGTCGTCGTCGTCGTCGTCTCTTCTTCTTCTTCTTCTTCTCCTCCTCCTCCTCTTTCTTCTTCTTCTTCTTCCTTCTTTTCTTCTTCTTCTTCTTCTTCTTCTTCTTCGTTTCCTGGCCATGCTAATTTTTTTTAGTCCGGTCTGCATGGCAAAGTCTGCTGTGTGTCGCAGAGACCTCGTCGGTCCTCACCGTTTTTCCTGAAGCTCTCCTGTCTAGGGCCAAGTCTGATGTCCCAGGGGAATGCCACTTTATCAAACATGCATAAACATCTCCTGCAGGCGTTTCCACAAGAACTGCTCTGCCTGCAGTAAGCTGAAACATGGACATTCCGAATAATCATGCTAGTTCTCACCGTTATAAGGGCATACTCATGTACACAACGGATAAGAAAAGTCCAATGCTGTTGTCGGGTTGTTGTTTTTTTTCTTCTGTCTTAGTGGGGCCATTAAACTTAATATTGTACAATGCTGTATTTTTGGAATATGCACAGATATGCGCGTTAAAATTGCAACTGTCTGAGAGCAAGCATTCATTATTTCTGGTACCAGTCTTTTCTTCAATGCAGTGAGCAAGGAGCGTGCACGCACGCACACGCACACGTACACACACACACACACACATACGATGGTCTCTGTCACAAGGTGAGCAACATTGCTAAACGTAAGAAACAGAAATATTCCATTGAAAAAAATACATAGAAGCAAAGAGGTGTTTTGGGAGATAGAGAGAGAAAGAGAGAGAGAGAGATTAAGCGCTGGCATGCAGATTTGCATGGATACATCCATAATGGACACGAACAGTAAATAAAATATAAAACAAATTAATGCTGCGCATTTGTGTGTGTATACCCAGACACAACAATGCTAAACATGTGTGCATTTCATGATGGCGCTCTGTCAGAACACGCATGCCTCGATTTCTGCCACGGACGCTGACAAATTGAGACACTATAATTTGTTTGTTTGTGTGTTTGGCTTGGTTTGGGTTTTGGAAAATCTTCGAATGGGACAGTGATGCAATTGTTTTGACATTTTCAGGGAGGGTACGTATTCCACAGAGGCCAGTCCCAGACAGACAGGCCAGTTTTTATAAATGTCATATAATGTAAGGATGAGAGAGAGATTGAGAGAGGAGAGAGAGAGAGAGGAGAGGAGAGAGAGAGAGAGAGAGAGAGAGAGAGAGAAGAGAGAGAGAGAGAGAGAGAGAATGAGTGAGTGAGTAAGTGAGTGAGAAGGGAGGGAGGGATAGAGAGAGAGAAAAGAGAGAGAGAGAGAGAGAGAGAGAGAGAGAGAGAGAGAGAGAGAGAGAGAGAGAGAGAGAGAGAGAGAGAGAGAGAGAGAGAGAGAGAGAGAGAGAGAGATAGACAGAAAGGAGTGAGAGGGTGGGGGTGGACAGACAGACAGACAGAGATAGAGAGTAGAGAGAGAGAGAGTAAAGAGAGACAGCGTGAGTGACAGTGAGAGAAAGACTGACAGAGAGACAGACAGACAAACAGACACACACTCGCGCGCACGCACGCACGCACACACCCACACACAGAGGCATAGACAGACTCACGGAGAAACCAACAGAGAGATGAGACCGATACAGATGATGATACTTATGATGATAATGGCAACGATGATGACAGTGATGCACTCTGACTTTAAATTCCTTTTATTCAACTGGCTATAATAGTTGTTCTTATTGTTATTTATCTCTTTAACTGGATGACACAATGTGTAAGTTAAGAGCTTGTTGGTATAACTTTGTGAGTAGACTTGGTGCCTCACTGTTGGCAAAACCTAAAGTGTTGCTGTGCTTGTTTGCCACAAGGGTGGGGCTAACTAAAATAAGTTGTGGCTTGATGTTCATTCTTCCCCGGCTGTGTTGTTACTGACTTGTGTTTTGAAGTAATTCATTGAAAAACAGTTGTATAAATAAACCAATATAAACATGGTATCATAATTATTTTACTTCATCTGGCCCTTTATCTAAAACTGATAGGGTTTATAGAAAATACGATAAAGAATATCTTCTTTTTTTTAAAAATTGGCACGCCATAAAACTAATGGAATAAAGTTAAATAACAAAAACAATAAAACCCCGACAAACATTATTGAAAGCGTAAAAAAAAAATCCCAAAGCAGCATAAAAACTCCTAACAAATAAACCCCAAATCAAAATTTGAAAAAACAACAACAATAACAGCAACAACGGAAGAAGTAAACACGCTAAAACAACAACGGCCCGAACAGCAGCAGTAACAACAACAACAACAACAACAGCAGCAGCAGCAATAATAACAAGAACAGCAATTACCAAACACACGAGAAAAAGACCGAGAGAGACAGCGAGAGACACTCAATACAAAGAGACAAAAGTGACAGTGTGAGGAGAGAGAAGGGAGAGAGAGAGAGAGAGAGAGAGAGAGAGAGAGAAGAAGAGAGAAGAACGAAGAGGAGGAGACAGGAGAGCCCCATGCCCACAACAACAGAAAGACACACACACACACCACACAACACACAATAAACACGGAGGCATGTACAGCAGATGCAAATGGCCACAGTGAAGACAGAATGTCAGACAGACAGAGAGCGATGCTTGCTGCAACACAAAATCAAGGACAAAGAAACAGTCCGAAAAGATCGTGTCGACAGTTGCCAGTCTCCCCGTGCCACCAGAGGATCCCTGCCTTAAGAACGAGGCCGGAATGATCGGGTAAGGGAAAGACGAAAGGCTCTTTGAATGTGCCGGGAAAAAGTCTATGTCCCTCTTTCTCTCTGTCTCTGTGTGTCTGTCTGTCTCTCTCAGAGAAAGAGAGAGAGAGAGAGAGTGTTTGTGTGTGTGTTGTGTGTGTGTGTGTGTGTGTGTGTGTGTGTGTGTGTGTGTGTGTGTGTGTGTGTGTAGTGCATGTGTGTGTGTTATTGTCTGTTTTGTCTTTTTGTTTGTATATATGTATGATGTACGGACGTGTTTGTGTGTATTTCTGTATCTCTTTCTCTCTCTGTCCTCGTCTCTGTATCTCTCTCTGTCTGCCTTTATGCTTGTATATGTATGTATTTGTGTGTGTGTCTGTCTCTCTCTCTCCGTATCTGTTGCTCTATCTTCGTCTCTCTCTCTCTTTATCTCTCTATCTTCGCCAAGATCTGTCTCTGTGTCTACCTTTGCGTTTTGTATGTATGTATATTGTTGTATGTATGTATGTATGTATGTATGTATGTATGTATGTATGTGTGCCATTCTCTCAGAATCTTTCTCTCTGTTTTCATCTCTGTCTGTCTGTCTGTCTGTCTGTCTGTCTGTCTGTCTGTCGTCTTCTTCTCTCTCTCTCTCTCTCTCTCTCTCCTCTCTCTCCTCTCTCTCTCTCTCTCTCTCTCTCTCTCCTCTCCCTCTCGTGTTTTCTTCACCTTCTCCCTGGTCACTTTGCATCTGTCAGTGTCCCTGAGTGATTGGCGGTGATCGGATTAAAGAAGATTTAGGCACTGCAGTTAATTCTACCTTCCCATCCCCCCTTTCCCCCACCCCTCCTTCACTCTCACCACCATACCCTCCTGCACATGCTCACCTATTCCTTTAAATTAATCCTCATAGCTTTTCTTTCACCAATAACAGCCGGGGCTACAACCGTATGGTTGGCCTATTCAATCGTTTTGTTTTATCAAAGGTAACCTATCTAGTAAAGGTAAAACACTACACAAAACAACCACGAATAAATAGCAAAAATCATTATTTCCGGCTCTTTTTCCTTGTTTTCCTCATCTTTCATAATATGTGATATAAATTTCGTATTTACTTGCTTTTCTCTTCTTTGCCTTTCTTTTCCTGAAAGAATACAATACACAACTTTCTATGAAGTTACTGTGTGATTCTTGCACTGGCTTCAAATATAATTTCTTCCCAACCTGCATTCCTTCTCCTTTCCTCCTCCCTTCGGCCCTCCCCCATTGTTTGCTTCTTTGGGGAACACAATTTTCTTCTTTTACCCTCCAGAAAAAAAAGTATTGCAACCATGGCTTTTCCAGACCCTTGTACTATTCCCCTCTAGATTTCCTTCTTGTTCTTGTCACGAAATCTCACTCGAGCATACCTTTAACCCGACCTTTACCTTGCTCGTGACGTAAACCAGAGCACGACAGTGATTGGTTGTTAGGTAAACGTGTACGGGTGCTAATAACAGTACTACCGACGGAGGAAACAGAAAGAAAGAAAAACCCCGCACTGGGAGGTTTGGTTTTTTCTCTGTGTATACTACGTTGCACTGAGCAACAAACTTGCCTCTTGAGGTGCTCGACTCGTGTGGGGGGTTTGTTTATATTCAAGTAACCCAGCGTTTGCTACAAAGACAGGGTGGAGCAGGACTGGAAGAAATCTCCTCCCCCAGGGTAGAGAGGGTGATGACACTTAGAAAAAGAGGAAGAAGAGAGAGAGCGGAACAAACAAGAGAGAGAGAGAGAGAGAGAAGAGAGAGAGAGAAGAGAGAGAGAGAGACAGAAAGACAGACTGAGA
>CM054137.1:47632836-47697836 GCA_028751875.1 Rapana venosa
ATATGCTAAGCTTTCCACGTGATATCAAGTCACCCACATGTTTGTTATATTGCTGAAGCATTTCTTCCATGTTGATATCACATACATTTCTGTCAGTATTTGACTGGTCCTTCCAAGGTTAGCACGCAGTGCGTTATAGTGTTGTCTCTGTGTGTGTGTCTGTGTGTGTATGTGTGTGTGCGTGCGCGCGCGCGCGTGTGTGTGCATGACACTCAACTCACTTACGAGGAGTGTAGATATGGAGTTGATAGTGCTGTCACCACTAATCTTGGTTTATATTGTTATTACTGCTGCCATGCTGTACAAACTTTTTACAAGATGTTCCAACCACTATGATAATTATAATCATTCCATAACTTGTCCATAAGGCAGCATATGCTCAACCTCAGTACCAAGCATTCGCACGTGCGTAATTCCTCCTGAAGATAACCCTTAACCCGTGAATTGTTGACAGGGGGAGAGAATGCCAACGAGAAAAGGTGGAACTGATAACACACAGAGAATTGTAAGGCACCGAACGGACATTTAACGTAAAAAAGGAACGAAGTGCAAGAAAAACAAGAAGAAGAGAGAAGAAGAAGAAGAAGAAGAGAGAGAGAGAGAGAGAGAGAGAGAGAGAGAGAGAGAGAGAGAAAAGAGAAGAGAAGGAGAGAATGAGGTGAGAAGCAGAGTATAAAAAAGAGAACAGAAGAGAAGAAAGATCAAAGAAGAAGGCGATGAAGGACAGAAATGAGAAGAGTATGAGAGAGAGGAAATGAGTGAGAAAAATGAGAAGAGAGAGAATGTAGACGAGAGAAGAGATGTAGAAATGTCAGGATAGAGAGAGAGGAAAAAAACAGAAATGCTAACAACCAAGCACAGCAATAGATGTGGTTGAGATGCAGATATTATTTCTACACAACAATACATGCATAATCACACAACTCACAAACACACACACACACACACGAGAACGTAAGGTCTGATAAAGTTTCATATCTAAATTTCAAGACTTACCTTTTTGTTAAAACCCTGAGCTTTTGCTAATACAATTGAATAGTATACGTAATATTTTAACAGTTCAACCTAGTTTGTTGTTTTCAAAACTGTGTCCTTCAATTTGGATTAAACAGTCAATGCCGATAATAAACAGTTATGTTGACAGTGGCAACAAAACAACGGTCATTAGATTGTGATAAAAGAATCAGTAATGACAACAAGTGGTGGTCAATGGCAATGAAATCACAACTACCAACAACAGCAGCAATAACAGAAGCAACACAGCAGTGTTGTCATCCTAAGCACTTTTATCCTTTTCTGTACGCCCTGATACTAAAAACCCTACACTGTCAACAAAACACCGTATATGAATATGTTAATCATATTAGTCCATCCACCAGCCAGCTGTTTAGCAAACAGCACGTGCTTGGCATTTAATTAAGGCATGCTGTTCTGCAGTTCTTCCCAGCCAGATAACCTTCAGGCGATGAGCTGCTGACAGCCAGGAACGAGGAACGGCAAGGCCGATAACGCAGAGGGGCTGCCAGATGACAACAGCCTTCGTTCCCGCTGAACAGCGGACCGGAAGCATGCATAATAAAGACAAACGAGGGGGCCAGAAGAAAGATGCAAAACAGATAAGGAGGCTGTGTGGTACTCTAATACTAACTACACTGGAAACTTTCGGATGTAACAGTGCTACTCTTTTCGGATAAGACGGGTAAACCGGCGTGCAGCATGCGTAAAAGAACCCACGGTTGCAAGAGAGTTGTCCCATTGCGTGCCGGTGGGAACACATGACAGAATTTACAAAACCGCATACACACGGGGACTTGATGTAAAAAGCACATCAGTGCTTATTCTATCATCCTCAATATAAAAGGAAAAAAATGTTAATGTCATAGTTTGGCAGTGAGGTGTGTGTGTTAGTCCGTCGTTTTTGACGATAGCCTCCAAAACAGCAGAGGAGGCAGCTGCTGTTTCGGAAACTGAGCAGAAATTTGATTATAGTGGAGATACCTTGCTCACAGTACATCCTCACTCTCTCGGCCAAGTGGGCATAAGGACAGTCAGCGTTGGAGATGTTCTCCAAAGGCCAACTAGCCCCCAGGGCTGCATGCAGCACATAAGGACTGTGCAAGTCAACAAGCCTCCTAGTCAGAGAGCCATAGGCGATCACTAAAGACTAAGCTGTAAAGTGGAATTCCATGAGTGGAAAAGCCACTGGTCATACAGCCTCTCACTTTGCTGTTGCCCCCAGTGTCAATGGTTTAATCAAGAACTGTGATAAACCCCAGGCGCTGACGGCAGTGAGGTACCATACTACTACTACTACTACTACTACTACTACTACTACTACTACTATATGGTCTGGGCGCTAGTCTTCCGGATGAGACGATAAACCGAGCTCCCGTATGCTACTCAAAAATTATTTAGCGCACGTAAAAGAACACACGGCAACGAGAGTGTTGTCCCTGGCAAAATTCTGTAGAAAAAAGCCACTCTGATAGGGAAACAAATACAGTTGCAGACAGGAATAAGAAAAACAAATGGGTGGCGCTGCTTTTGTGGCGACGCGCTCTCCCCAGGGAGAGCAGCCCAAATTTCACATAGAGAAATCTGCCGTGACTTAAAGTGGTATAAATAAAATAAAATAAATATACTGCAGCTTCAGGATATAACAGCGCAATGTCATAATTTGGCAGTGGGGTACCCTACTACTACTACTACTACTACTACTACTACTATATAGAGCAATGTCATAATTGGCATTACTACAGATTGAGACAGCCTGCTTGTTTAAAGACAATGGTTAGATGACCTATTTTGACAATATTTGGTAGGGACAGTAATCAATATAATAATAGGTCGTTTTTATCATTGGTGTTGTTGTTATTACTGCTATGTGCACAATATTGTTATTATCACTTATATGTGCGTTATTATCACTACTATGTGCGCATCCAGCAATATGGCAAAGTGAGGCCATATGGTGTAGATTTGACAATGCGTGTAGAGTACAATGTATAATAACTCTATGTTAACGCACGTACACTTTCTCGTCCTTCGGATGAGACTATAAACCGAGGCCCCGTGTGCGAACGCACGCAGAACATCTTGCGCACACGTTAAATCCTGTTCCGCTTTTCGTAAGAGTAGGCCATTGTGTGCCGGTGGGAACAGATGACAAAATTTACAAAACTGCATACACACGGGGACTGGATGTAAAAAAGCACACGAGTGCTTATTCCATTATCCTCGATATAAAAGCATAAATAAATAAATAAATAGATGTTTTAACTAATAACCTCAAGCCAGTGACACCTCACTCTCTTCTTCTTCCTGTCTCTCTGTCTGTCTCTCTGCTTGTCTTTATATAATTTTTACACACACACATACACACACACACATACACACACACACACACACACACACACACTAAATGCACGCACGTGCACTCACGTTTTGAGTGAGGGTGCAACTGCACACACCTCTACAGACAGATGTATGGACAGATAAACAGACAGAGACAGAGGAAGAGAGAGAGAGGAAGAGAGAGAGAGGAAGAGAGAGTGAGAGAGAGAGAGAGAGAGAGAGAGAGAGAGAGACAGAAGCACGCACACAGAGACAGACAAACAAACAGACACAGACAAAAACACAGAGAAATAGAAACAGATACACAGATGCGCCTCAAACAAGTAGAAAAATAACAGACAGAGAGACACAAGCAGAGCGACAGAAACCGAAAGGGGGAGAGGCAGTGGGGAGGGTGTGTGTGTGTGTGTGTGTGTGGAGGGAGGGGGGGGAGGAGAAAGGGTCAGACTGATAACACAGGACCCAGCAGACGACATCTCCGCGGGGAACAGGAACCGGAAGCGTGCATAATGAAGACAAACGAGGGGCCCAGAAGAAAGATGCAAAAGCGAAAGGGAGCCAGCACACACAATACCTACACTACAGGCTGACTGTGGGTGTAATAACATCGAGATTATTGTCTCTCCCCACCACCACCCCAGTTCCATGCCAGGGAACAAGCCCCAGAGAAAGTTCTTTTTGCATACCAAGTACAATGACTCTTGGTCAGATAACTGAGCGAAATATGAGCCGGGGATTGTCTGCTACTTCTGCCACGTCTAGCTGAACACAGAAAGCGTCTGTATTAATGTGAAATCATATAGGCTCTTGGATCAGTGGTCTGGAGGAGATAACGCAACTGCCTAGAAAGCGAGAGAGTGTGGGTTCGATTCCCCCATTTGAGCCCGAGCTTTGTTCCTCCCCATCCACTAGACCTTGAGTGGTGGTCTGGGTGCTACTCTTTCGGATAAACCGGCGTGCTGCACGCATTCAGCTCACGTAAAAGAGCCAAGAGAGTTGTCCCAGGCAACATTCTGTGGACATGACCCTGCTCTGATAGGGACGTGCAGACAGGAAAAGTAAAAAATAATGGAGGATGGCGCTGCTCTTGTGGCGACATGAGAGCGCCCCCGAATTTTCACGCAGAGAAATCTACCACGACTTAAAAGTGATATATTTAATATAAATACAGGCTTATTCTGATTGTGTGTTCATTGTATGATAGATAGATAGATAGACAGACAGACAGACAGACAGGTAGATCGATAGATAGATAGATAGACCGATATATAGACCGATAGAAAGACAGATAAAAAGATAGATAGAAAGACAGACAGATAGACAGATAGATAGATAGATAGATAGATAGACAGACAGACAGACAGACAGATAGATAGATAGATAGATAGATAGATAGATAGATAGATAGATAGATAGATAGATAGATGGAAAGATAGATAGGGGGAGACAGAGAGAGAAGGAGGGGGGGACTGAAGCTCAAACCATGAATTTGCAAAACCTATTTTCTCATAGCAAATGAACCCACCCACACACATGACGCAAGTAGAAAGAGATCCTAATCTTGACTCAGTTTTCACCACGTCGTTGACAACCTACCGTTTGTTTCGTTTTGTTTGTTCGTTTTCACTTTGCCTCAGAACAAGCCCTCCCTCCATCCACCCCCCCCCCCCCCCCCCTCCCCCCCTCTCCACCTTTTTATGTTTTTTTTACTTTGCCACGAAACAACTCTCTCTCCAGCCCCCACCCCAATTGTCCTCGAATAAAAGAATCATAAAATAAAATACAAAATCTCAGTCTCTCTCTCCCCCCCTCCCCTGTATCTCTCCCCCCCCTCCCCAATCGTACCCCGTATCAATTGCTGTTCGGTCCAACAGTCAGTGAACAAGAAAGCCAAAGATCAGTTGTAATGAGTTGACTATTGTGTCTGGATACTGCTGTTGGTTGGCTGAAGGGAAATAAATGCATTACCATCTGTTTGCCCTTTATCATATGTGGTCTGCTGGGACCGACTTGCTACAGGGGGGTTAAATCGCGGAAAGTGTCAACTACCCAATCAATCATTTAGTTCTGTTTGGGTACTATTAGTGTAGAGCTTTTTCCGGTCAACCCCTCTATTCCCGTTGGACTCGTTTCAGAGATGATGGATAGTTTCACTTTAGTTTCTGCTCGTATTCTTTTTTATGAATAAAACGTGATTTAATTATTTTTTTGCGTTTCAAAGAAACGAACAGAGTCAAATAATTTACTCTGTTATACTCTTTCTAAGATAAACAGTATCTAAGTATTATACGTAACACATACATAAAATTATTGATATATGTAATCTTAATCAGTGTGTCACTCTGAATACGCTGGATTTAACGAAAAGTGGTTCCCGAAGTCGGAATGCAGCTACCTTAATGGTTGGCTAAAACAGTCGCACACGCACAAAATTCTCATCATCACTGAACATTGGAGCTTTAGCTGAAGAACATAGAAGAACTGAAACTAAAACTAAAACAAATACCCTCACAAAAACAAAACACAAAAAGTCAAGCATTGCTACAAAATCTGGAATATTCTGGAATTAATCCCGTTTTGTGTGAAGCTTCTTTTCCCTGTTGATCCTATCTGTCAGTTGGTTTTGTTTTATGAGAAGCGAATGAAACAACCAAAGCTTTAGAATGAAATTAACGAAATCGATAATCCTTTCTCTTAACTTGTTGAATTGTGAATACACATTGACACTCTTTTCTTTTGTTTCAATGCTTGGGGGAAACAGTTTGTGTCCAGGAAAAAGAAATGCTTATTATTATAATCAGTCCTATTGTCTTTTGAACAAACAGAGAAAGCAAAATTGGAAAGAAAAATAAATGGCGACTGATGTAATGAATGCTGGTACCATTTCTTCTTCATCGTCGTCGTCGAACGCTCATACAGCAACTATTGTTATTTGTTATATGAGCAAAAATGCGTTGCGCTACCGTTAAGCGCCTGACAAGTCAGGCCCAGCATTTCCGACTTCGGCATCTTTTTAAAGTCTTTCTTGGTGAAAGGCAGGAGAATGAACCAAGAAGGCAGAAAATAGACAAGAAGGAGGTGACAAGAAGAAAAGGAACAAGGCAGAAACAAAGAAGGGAAAGAAAAGAGGGAATTCTTAGCACGTAGAATAGCTTGGGATAACTTGTCCAGTCAGACAAAAATGTGTACTGTATAACTAATGCAATCGGGGGACCACAGGGTCTGGTGCTGGATGTCCCGCCTGTGAAGGGAAGTATGTGCATTTCTGAGCATCCGCTGTACACCTCTGCTTCCCGGGGATAGTGAAGCTGCAACCTCTTGTTTGGCTTGCCAGGCAAGAGGGGTACCCTTCAGAAGGGTGCTGCATAGCCTCTGCTATTGCAACTTTCCACAGCAGGCACCTACTCGTTGGTGTCCCCTGTTTTCGCAAAGACCTGCTGTGGGGAGACCGAGCGCCTGGCGGGATAACCAGGTAGGGTAGGTGGAGCCCGTTTTGCTGACAAAATCCACCTAGGAGAGCGGAAAACTCTCATTTCAAACCCATGCATGGAGAAGGAAATCTCGAAGAACACCCAGGAGGAAACCCTATCATGCGCCAAAGGAGCTGAAATCAGAGGTGTCGGGCCGTCAGGCGCTCCAACCAAACTACGACACCATGTAATGTAGCCTAAACCCAGGCAACGCAAAGAAGATGACTAATGCAATCAATCTACAGGCACTCGGCATAATCTGGGAGAAGAACAATAGGTTCTCTGATATACCCAATATGATTTGAGAACCCAAAATTAAGTTAGGCGAGACATAATTAGAATAACACGGAGTACGTACTTCTTTCCTGGACAGTCAGTCAGTCGTCAGGGTAATTTCAATTCCACACTGTTGTAATAATATATGTATTTGAGACGGTCTGGAAGCAACTATTCATATTCATTCAGGTCTATGGTATTGGAAACGGTCAAAAGGAGCAACTACTTCAGTTATCTCCCTCTGTCTGTCTGTCTGTTTCTCGCTCTGTCTCTCTCTCTCTCTCTCTCTCTCTCTCTCTCTCTGTCCTCTCTCTTTTCTGATCATTGTCTGCCCTCTTTCTGATTCTCCTGCCAATAAAGCAAAGCCCAAGACATGTCTCTACACAACTCATGCGTGACTACCTGTATCTAATAATAGGTAATCGTGAACTCGCGCGCGCGTGCGTGTGTGTTTGCTTGATGTCTGCGCGAACATAAGTGCATACATACTCATTTGTTGTACATGTCTTGTGTGCATGTACGTGTGCGTAAGTGCCCTCATGGGCATACATGTTTTGATCATGTTTGTTTTGAATGCGTGCATGCGTGGCCGGCAAACCCGCACAGTCATGATCAACTTCTGTCACCTCCACCCTACTTCTTTCACACACTCCTTCATATTCAACCATTTTGTCTCACACCCCCCCCCCCCACCTCCTACCCCCACCCCCCTCCCCTCCCAAAGCCCCTCAACGTCCTCCGCCATCTTCCTTCCAGTCTCCATGCTCATTTGTCTTGTAAACCAAGTCGCGTCGACTGTGGGAGAATTTCTTTGTCGTGGGTACCCAGGCTGGAAGGAAGAAGGTGGCAATTCAGGCAGGGGCTTCCACGCCCCTCCATCAGTCATGTTTTTTGTCCCGGACAAAATGGCGCTTGTTCCCGACTACCCCCCCCCCCCCACCCCTTCTCCTCCTCTCTCTCTCTCTCTCTCTCTCTCTCTCTCTCTCTCTCTCTCTCTCTCTCTCTCTCTCTCTCTTTCGGCCAGAACTAAATACACCTCAGCTTAGCATTTCTTTTTAGCCCAAGCCCAAATTAAAAGAACAGCATCCCTCCCTCCCTCCCTCCCCCTCCTCCTTCTTTCGTCCTTTCTTTCCCCCCTGTCCCTTGTCTGCAACCAGTCACAAGATACCCAGTTACACGAAACAACAACAAGGGGTGTAAATTTCAGTGGGAGGGGGGGGGGGGGTGATGATTTTTTTTTCTCTTTCCTTGTTCATCCCTCCCTCCCCTCTTCCATCGGCAGGAAAGGGGTGGGGGTGGGGGGGTGATGAGGGACTTGTGGGATGTTTTCCACTACATCCATTGTTCTGCTATCGACCTATTTTGTCCAGCCCTGTCTGATAATTTTTCACCTTCAAACCCAGTGGTGTCTGGTTTCATTCACACCTTTCCTGTCCGCCCCTCCACTGGTTTTTTTGTTTTTACTAGGGCATGTGGCTAAGACAGACAGACAGACAGCCCGAAATTGGGAGAAAGAGAGAGCGAGAGAGAGCGAGAGAGAGAGAGAAAAGGCAGAGTAGAGGGCAGAGCTTGGTGTAAGGTCTGTCTGCTTGCATATTGAACAATAAAGGGGATGCTTTTCTTTTGCTTCATTCTTGGCGTGAGTGTGATGATCGTTACCTTTTTGTCTGCAGTCTGTGCATGCCCATGTGATTGTTGTGAGAGGGTTGGGGGCCAGAGAAAGAGACAAATTTATGTATATTAAAAAAAAAAGATATGTGCTGAGTTGGGTTTTAAATTTATGTTTTCGAAAATATGTTAGAAACAAAAGTTCTGGTTTTGAACTATTGCAGTTTAGGGTTTCATACCAGGTTTCGCTTTCAGTGTGATAAAGGAGCAAAAGTGATGGATCAATATGACGTTTTGTTGCTGTTGAGGCCAGTGTGCAGTGCAGCCTCTGGAATAAAATGTGCTGACTCTGATTCTTGAAGCCACCTGTGTCTGATATCCTCAACTCGACCGTCCATGTATACCGGGTGTCATTGCTGCTTTGTTCCTCGGTGATGAAAGAAATGGATGAAGGTGAGATTAATGTTGGGTACCTCCTTTACCTCAGTTCCCTGTCTCTTACCTTTTTTCTTTCATAAGTGTTGTTAAATGAGCAGTTTTTAAAGAGTGGGTAGCTTTATGACTGCAGAAGGAAGATGCCAGAGAAAACAGCACGTTTTGCAGAAATAGATGCAGATATAAATTTTTTTAAGTCATTTATTATTTTAATATATGCAAAAGTCTAAGACTGTTATTCTAACAACCATCTCCCAACTGACACCACTTCGTCACTGTTGAGACTACAAAATGAACTGATTAAATATCGAACCAAGTGTCAATTATCAATGTGCATTGGAAGAAAAAACAACAACAACTAAGATGATAAAAGTAGGTTCTTATTCTCATTGCCTTAGCAGTGAAGAAAAGTAAACTATGATGTATTTCTTTGCAAACTTTACCATTTATTTGAGCAGAATCAATTCAGAAAAAAGTTACTGACCAATCACAAATTGTTAAGTAGACAGAAGAGGAAGTCTTTTCATATCACCTGTAAGAATGCTATAACTAATAGCCTGGAAAACAATAACGATAAACATAACCACAGAAAACAGGCAATTCATCAAAATGGTATTTATTTTTAAAGAAAGACCAAACTCGACAAACATTTTTTTTATTCATTTATTTGTTTATTGATTGACTGATTTATGTTTGTCTCTTTATCTATCTAACTCGTGTTATGGCAATCAAAACACTCTGTGGTAGCAGAAAAAATGCAGACCATAGAAAAAACACAAGAGGTCAGAGCAATTCTATTGTGGAAACACTGAATGGGGACAAGAGGAGGGGCAGTGCAGTTTCCCAAATGGAGAAAGTTTGAACATATATATATATATATATATATATATATATATATATATATATATATATTATATATATATATATATATATATAAGGACGGGAAACAGAAATGTAAAAAAAGACAAAAGTAGAGATAGGAGGACGGATAGGCAAAAATCAAAAAAATTCCACAGAAAAAAGAACTCGGTAAAAAGCTGAGAGAGAGACACACACAGACAGACAGACGCGCGCGCACGTACGCACGCACACATGTATATATTATTGTTTTTTCTTGTCTGATTTGTATGATTTATCACTGAATAGGTTTTTATGCTATGTCTGCATAATTTATACATTATCTTTTTTTTTTATAGGCAGATGGCTTGATGAAAAAAAAGCAAATGCGCTGATTATTCAATGTACCATCTGAAAATAAAAGTTTGACTTTGACTTTCACACACACACATACACACACACACACAGACACGCGCGCGCGCACGCGCGCAGACACACACAAAGGGGGAGAGAAGACAGAGAGACCGACTGACACAGATAGACACAAGACAGAAAGACAAGACAGACGGGGATTAAAAACATACAGGCAAAACACACAAAGCCAGAAAATGACCTAGTACAAGTTTGTGTGCTTATAAGACAAGGAGTGCAGGATTTACCGATTAAGAGACAAAAGAATGACACAGACAATGAACAGTGAAGAAGGAGAAGAAGACAGATAGCATGGGAAAACAAAAGGAATATAAGGCCCCCACAAAATCCCTGGTACATGTTTGTTTACAAAACAAGCAAGGGACATAACTTGTAGTGAAGCACTTGCTGACACACGCTTCCTTCATCCCTGCTTGTAACGTTTACATGACAAAAAAGGCCTAAGGTATACTTGAGTGTGTGTGTGTGTGTGTGTGTGTGTGTGTGTGTGTGTGTGTGTGTGTGTGTGTGTGTGTGTGTGTGTGTGGACGCAGAGAGAGAGAGAGAGAGAGAGAGAGAGAGAGAGAGAATGTATATGTTGTGTTGTGTTGTGTGTATGTGTGGGGGATGGGGGGTGGAGGGGGGATCAAGTGACTGAATTTTAGAAAGAGGGGGAGAGAGAGGGAGAGAGAGCCTGCGCGCGTGTGGGGGACAGGAGAAAAGGAGAGAGAGTGATTGTGTGTGTTTGTGTGTGCTGTGCGTGTGTGTGTGTGTGTGTGTGTGTGTGTATGTGTGTGTGTGTGTGTGTGTGTGTGTGAAGAATACAAACTTGGATGAGTGGAGCTCTCTCACTCACACACACAACTACACACAGACACAGACACATACAGACACACACAGACACACGCACACACCACAAACACACACATTTGTTATAGTTATAAACTATATTAGCATTTCGCATGTATTTATTTGTTGTTATCATTGTTTAGCCCTTTTCTCTGTACTGTCTACATTATTTAGGATTAGATCTATTTAACTTCATACATCCATCAACTTAAGTCCTTTCCCCCTTCCCATCGTCTAACATCACTTTGAGAGAACAGACGTAAAATCGAAGCAACAACAACAACACATACCACCACCACCACCAACACTACCACCGCCGCCGCCGCCGCCGCCGCCGCCGCCACCACCACCACCACCGCCACCACCACCACCACCACCACCACCACCACCGACAATGACAACAGTAGAAAGAACAACTTTGTGACATCATAACATCTCTTGTTCTAATGGCTCTGCATAAATATGAAGCTGCATTCTTAATGATGTTAAGATTACTACATTCTAGCAGTAAACAGTCTAAACCTATTTAGGACTGCTAGTATATTTTACTGGGATAATTATATTTTTGTCTAATGTCATGAAAAGCAATACAACATAAATGAAAATGTACTTCATCTTCTGTTACTTCATTATATAAAGGGCGTGTGGTATCAGATTCACTATGTGCTCTGTTTTTAAGTTTATGAACATTTACACCTGACACAACTGGTCTGAATTAAGCCATTTTTCTTTTGATATGCCTATCCATTTCAAGTTTTAATATGGTTTGACGTCATGTAAGCTTATGAATTTTCTGTTAGTTATATACCTGTTACTAGATTGTATATGATCTTTCAATCGGCGCCAATGACAATCAATCAGTCTTTGTCTAAAAACAGCAATAAACCTTCTTTTAAGATTTCCAACACCTTGATTTAACCAGATATATACAAAGCCATGTTTAAATAAGCAGATACGTATTTGTGTGGCCCAGTTTTTCTTTGCCTTAGTAAATAAACAAATAAAAACATCCCGTAAAAGGCAACCTGTGCATTTCCATAATTCAACATTTTAGACCAATACCTAACACAAATTACAGCAGAATTCATTGAAAGAGGATTCATAATTATTTGCTTTTGCCGTAAACAAGATCATTTGGTGCTATCTACTCCTAAACATTGCTTCAAAACACATAGATGCACTGACTCGCTTTGTGTTATTGCTGCATCAATGCCTCAAGTTTCAGAACCATATAAGACTATGGGTTCTATGCATCAAATAATTATCTTAATGAACAAATCAAATGAACTGTTGTTTAATGACAGCAGTTTTGTTTTCATATCCGTGGTATATTAATCGTTGATTTAATCGGCAACCCCCTTCATGTATGGGCCAACTTCCTTAAGGATAAAATTAACATTTTCTCTCTCTGTCTCTCTTTCATGCACGCACAAACGCACGCACGCACAGATCTCTTTATCTCTCTTGATCCATTTATCTAAGTCATAATCTATGTACTATCTATCTTGCTAGCTAGCTACCTACCTACTTACCTACCTACCTGTCGATCTATCCGTCCATCCGCCTATCCATTCATCATCTATCTATCTCTCTCTACTTTATCTATCTATCTATCTATCTCTTCTTTTCCTCCTTTTCCGTGTTTGCTGTAAGATATAATACATGCATGCATACACAACACCATTCCTTCACACATCATCAGTGCAGTGGATGCCGATGGAATGGTTTTGTTGGAGGAGGTGTCATGTACACGAAGAGGATGGGGGGGGGGGGGGGGGGGGGGGGGGTAAAAACGAGATAAAAGCTAGATCCATACACAGAAAAGACAGACAGACTTACAGACAACAGATGTGCAGATATACAAACAGACATATATACTTACAGACATACAGAGACGGTGATGGTGACAGTGACAGATACATAAAAAAAAACCTAACATCACGTGCTTGTAAAGAAAGGTGGCATTCCATAAATTGATAACTCTGTTCGAAGAAATGCAAAAGTCACATGTGCATGTATCGATAAATGTTAATACCCTCACGCATGCTTACGGATATTATGTATGTACACATACAATATACCACGGCAGTATGACAGTTGTCCCTGATAAAATTCTGTAGGGGAAAAAAAACCCTACTCTCAGAGGGAAACAAATGCACGTGCAGACGGGATAAGAAAAAATGGTGGCGCTGCTCCAGTGGCGTGCCAGGGAGAGCAGCCCGAATATTTTTATGCAGAAAAATCTGTTGTGACTGAAAGTGGTATATACACTACAATACAAGGCCCTTCTACACACACACACCACACACACACACACACACACACACACACATCACACACACACACACACACACACACACATCTTCGGATGAGAATATAAACCGAGGCCCCGTGTGCGAACGCACGCAGAACATCTTGCGCACACGTTAAATCCTGTTCCGCTTTTCGTAAGAGTAGGCCATTGTGTGCCGGTGGGAACAGATGACAGAATTGACAAAACCACATACACACAGGGACTAGATGTAAAAAAGCACATAAGTGCTTATTCCATTTTCTTCGATATAAAAGAGTAAAATAAAATAAAATAAATGAACACACACACACACACAGAGGCACACATACATACACACAAATGTAAGACACAATTTATTTCAGTTCAAACTACTTTAATCGTCTTTGACATCTTATACATACACAATGCATACAGACATGTGCACGCACACTTAAACATACACGCATGCACAAATCCATCCATCTACTCCTCCTCTAACCACACATACACACATACATACATACACACACACGCACGCACGCACGCACGCACGCACGCACACACAGTATTGTGGCGCTGTCGAGTCCAGAAGCTTAGCAGGGAAGGTGACGTCAACTTAACTGGAAGCGACGTGCTCAGCGCGCATGCTCATGCTTGGTAGCAGGAAGTGACATGCTCAGGCAAGATGTCGGGCGACAGAGGACGAGGGCATGGTAGTGTAAGAATAGATGAGGATTATTAGTCATTCCGTCTGTCTCTTGGTCTGTCTGTCTGTCTCTGTCTTCTTTTAGTGTCTGTCTCTCTGTTTATGACAGCCTTTGCCTGTCTGTCTCTGTATGTCTATCTCTGTCTTTCTGTTTGTCTCTCTCTCCCAGCTGATTGCATTCTGACAGGCTAGTCTTCCTGGGGCTGTGAAGAAGTGTCCCATTCTTCCATTCCTTTGGGGCATTACAGAATTCCATTCCTAACTGCAGAGACTGCACATCTATGCCTATCACTGTCTCTTCTATCGTGGATGAAGAATACTATTATCGTCTCTGAGATCTTCACAACTTCACTATTATGGTTCTCATGGCCATCCTAAATCAAGAAGAAAATGTCAGATTTTGTGGCGGTTTATTCCCTGGTGTACGAGTTACTTCACTTTCAATTTAACACTTGCTTTTATATTCGTAAGGAGCTCGTGTCTAAGTGTTCGGAGTCTGCACGTCTATTAGGGACTGTCGCTAGATGGACATGATGATGATCACTACCACGGGGTAGGCATCTGACTCAAGTCTGCTTGAGCCGATCTATCATTACTTTTTTGTTGTTGGTTTATTTTCAGTTTAGCTTTAGTGGCTGGTGCTCTTCAAAGTATTGCCAAGGCTCTTGGCTTCTTCAAGCTCTATAGCAATATAGAAGCTTACGGGCTGTAGACTCCTTCCTTTCTCAGAGACAAATTGTGGTAAAAATTTGGATAAATTGCATGCAGCGCAGCTTTGAACGCGACAGAAGCCAGCAACAATCTAACAACAAATACCCCCCCCCCCCCCCCCCCCCACCACCTAAAAAACAAAAAAACAAAAAAAACCCCCACAAAAACAAGCACACACACACCCAAATTCACGGCCTCCCACCCCCATCACCTCACAAAATAAAAACAGCAATATAAACACCAACAAACACCCAAAGTGAGATAGTGCTCATCAGTCCAAATCATTTATAGAGCTGAAAAGATATGTGTGGGATAAAACGGAAAGGCAGGAACGATGGGCATCCCGAACAGGAAGCACACATTGTGTTCCGTCGGGTGGATGACACCTCGCCTTACATCACTTTCCAACCTGACACTGCTTGTCATAGTCTCCCTCTTGATTAACTGCTCTCCGCTCGCTATTTCCAACTGCACAATGCCCAGTGAGCTATTTTCAAACTACAGGTGGAAATATTACACGAGGGATATCAGTTGTGTGTGTGTGTGAGACAGACAGACAGACAGACAGACAGTCAGACAGACAGACAGACAGACGGAGACACAGAGAGAGAGAGAGAGAGAGAGAGAGAGAGAGACAATGACAATGACAAATTCTTTTATTTCGAGGATAATGAATAAGCACACATGTGCTTTTTTACATCCAGTCCCGCCCGTTTGGGATACATCTTAATAGAGAGAGAGGAGAGAAGAGAGAGAGAGAGAGAGAGAGAGACAGAGAGAGAGAGAGAGAGAGGCAGTTTACGGTTAAAAAGAGGGGACTCCAAAAATAATGATCATTAGAAACGCTTTCTTGAGTAAGTCTGCTCTGTGTTCAACATCTAGTGAAAACAGACTTCTTCAAAATAGAGACTGAAGTAAAAAGAGCCCACCATGATCGATGCGTTTCGTGTAATGGAAACATGAAATGATTTATCATGTACTTGTATCAAGAATCCTTCACTTTCGTAAACTCAGTAGTCATTTAACTCTGCATCCAGTTGACCAATCATGATTTTATTTAGTGGTGTTTCTTATTCACGTTTGCAGATTCCCTCACTGCCACAACTCTCTCTCTCTCTCTGTCTCTCTGTCTCTCTCTCTCTCTCTCTCTCTCTCTCTCTCTCTCTCTCTCTCTCTCTCCTCGTACCTGTACACGATTACACAGTTTTATTAGATTGCTCTGTGTGTTTGTGCCAATGTTTCTTCATCCCCCCCACTTCCCCTTCTTGTTCTCTCTCACTCACACAACAACCACACGCATTATTTCCCCCCAACACTGACTGACCACTTGTCTTCGTAACTTCAGGATGGACATGGTATTTAAAGACAGCATCCATGAATAAGACTTGGCGTTTCGCAACAACAACAACAACAACAACAACAAAAATAAACAGAAGAACCACCTCACCGCGAGTGTCCAGAATTGAACAGATACCTGCGTGACAAACGAGGAACCGATTGATTCTACTAGCATCCCAAAGGGGAAGCCAACACAATGTTCGGTCAGGGGAACAAGGCACCCAGCTTTCCATCTTCCTTCAACCTCAGGGTGTCACCCTGCCCCGAAATAGTCGAACGGGTGCCAGCCATTCTATCTCAAATGCAGGCAGGATACCCGGCTCTTTCCACATTTCAGAGAAGATTAGAATCCTCCTCATTCACTCACTCACTCACTCTCTCGCTCTCTCTCTCAGAAGAACTTGTCATTGTCTCTCTCTCTCTCTCTCTCTCTCTCTCTCTCTCTCTCTCTCTCTCTCTCTCTCTCTTTCTGTACATATTTGGGGGTGGAAAGGTGATGAACGGTTACATTATGGGTGTGTTGTTGATGTTGTGCTGTGGCATTATGTTCTACTTTGTGTGTGTGTGTATGTGTGTGTGTGTGTGTGTGTGTGTGTGTATGTGTGTGTGTGTATGCGCGCGCACACACAAAAGGGTAATGGAATGGAAGGCAAATAGAGCAATGCATATTCTGATGCTTAGCTTTCAAGCACACACACATACACCACCACAACCACCACCACCACCACCACCCCCACCACCAACAACAACAACACCAACACGCGTGTGCTTGTGTTAACGCGTGTGCTTGCGTTACATATCAAACGTCCACAAAACGTGTACGCATTTATCACACTGTCTGGTTAGTGAACTAAGAGACCGCAGAAACAAACCAGCCCCAAACTACTAATTTCATAAGGACAACTGTTTCACCCGTCTCTTTGTAGTGGAGTGGTTGGGTGTTTGGATATCAAAAACAACGGCACAAACAACTTGTAGAGCCCTCCTACTGCGGGGAATAAGCAATCTCCACAGGGCAAGGGTAAAACAGAAAGGTAAACCAGTCACGCTACCTGTGAAAAGTGCAGGTAAATATTTAGCTGAGCACCTGGTAGAGAAAGCCGTCCGAGAACTGATTTGTCTGTCCCTTCAAAGAAAGGTGGGGGAGAGGGGCAGATCATCTGTCTTACCATCTCACGCCTGCCTTCTCTTTCTGCGCCTCCTTCAAACTCTCCTTTTACTTGTGACACTACTAACGTAAGCTTGATGGGTTTTTTGGATGTTGTTTTAGAGAGGTGTATGTTGTGTGTTGGTGTGTGGTGTGGTGTGGTGTGGTGTTCGTGTGGTGTGATGTGGTGTGGTGTGGTGTGGTGTTTTGTGTGTGCGGTGTGGTGTGATGTGGTGTGGTGTGTGTGTGTGTTCATGTATGTGCGTGCGTACGTGCGTGTGTGTGTGTGTGTGTGTGTGTTTATATGTGAAGCGGGTGGGTGAGTTTTTGTTTGTTTGATTTCCCATGATTGGTCTCATGGACATAATATTCGATATAAGCTGTATCATAGTGACCAACAAATTGCAGTGATATTTTGCTTGGTTTCAATATCAAAATGTCTTGTTTTCTTTCTTTGTCTTCACTTTATATCTTTTATCCCAATTTTTCTCGTCTTTGTCCTCATTTTTCTACCCCTCTCTTCGTTATCCCCCCCTTTTTTATGAGTGTTGCCTTTTGGCTGCTCTTTCCTCGTGTGTGTGTGTGTGTGTGTGTGTGTGTGTGTGTGTGTGTGTGTGTGTGTATGTGTGTGTGTGCGCGCGCGCGCGCACGAACGCTTTTTTCCTTTCCTTTGTCCACTTTTTTAACATAAAAAGATCATTTATTATAATGTACAATAACAATCATTGTGATGACACGAAATTTTTAGAATTTTTTTAAATTGTATTTTTTCTCCTTTTTCATCGTTAGTATTTTCTTCTTCTTTTTTGTTTCGTTCCTTTCTCGAAGACAAGGCTGGACAGGCGAAAAACGTGTGCCAAACTGAAAAGTGATTTAGATTCATTGGCCTGGCAACGTGACGCCACCTACAACCTACAATACATACAGACTGGCGTCTTCCTTGCGGTAATAAGATAAATCATTGACCAAGAATGGATTTTATTCATAAGAGTGGGTGTGCATCCATTTTTCTCTCTGTCACCAGCAGTTGAATGTACATTTTTTTCTTTTCGTTATCAAGGATAGAACATGCACGGATACGCATATTCATGTGAACGTGTATGTGCGTGCATGTATACATACATACCTGCATACGCACGCGCGCGTGTATGTGTATGTGTGTGTGTGTGTGGAAGAGAGTAGGGAGGAAGAAAATGGGTGGGTAACCAGGTATGGAAATAGAGATATTTTTAATCATGCATTTCGTAATGCATGCCTGCATGTGTTTGCGGAAGAGAATGGGGAGGGAGTAGATGGGAACGTGACTAGGTATGAAAATATTTTTAAATCATGCTTTTTGTTCACTGTCATGTTGATACCGTCTTTTTTTTAATTTTTATTCCAAAAGCGTGAAACAAGTAACGAAAAAGCAACACCAGATACATGTTAGTTTCGAAGACGCAATGGACTGTAGAAGTTTCTTTTGGCTTCGTTTTGTTTTGGATTGTGTATGTTTGGGTTTTTTTCTGGGGTTTTTTGTTGTTCTTTTAGTGGTTTTCTTTTTCTGTCTTTGGGAAGTGTGTTTTTTGTTTTGTTTTGTTTATTTTGTTTTGTTTGATTTTTTTTTTTAGAATTTTATTTTGTAACGGGAGTTGGGGTGGGTGGGTACGTATTTTTGTTTCTACGTTTTGAATTGGTGTTGTTGTTTGTTTTACACTATGTTGACAACCTATCAGAGGCATATTTTGCGAAATGAACCCATCATACTTGGCTTAAACGGTATAATTATGTATGCTAGTGTGCATGGATGTGTTCACATGCACACGTGTACAAACAATAGTGCTCTGTGTGTGTGTTTGTGTGCGCGCGCGCGCGCGTGCGTGCGTGTGCGTGTGTGTTGTTGCTGTTGTTGTTGTTGCTACAGGTACACTTCAAACAAAATGAGTGTTTATCTGTTATTGAAATAAACGAATGTTTCTGCCTTGCCTGCCTCTCTCTCTCCCTCCCTCTCTCTCTCTCCCTCCCTCTCTCTCCCTCCCTCTCTCTCTCCCTCCCTCTCTCTCCCCCTCTCTCTTTCTCTGTGTTGTTGCAGGCACACTTCAAACGCATTCTGATTCTGCACTATGTCCACACAGAGGTGGCTGTAAGCAATTAACGCACCGTCGCGCAAGTTTTTATTAACCAGACACTCCAGAAACAAGCCAGAGAGAGCTCGCAGGCAACAACTTCTGAAGCAAAAACAGACGCAGAAAGTCTTTACCCCGTGTCTTTGTAGTAAAGTGCGGGGTGTTTAGATACCGCAAACAACCACACGTTCAGGCTCTTCAGCCCAACACAGGGGAAATAACACCATCGTTGTGGTGGGGGGGAAAAAAAGGAAAGATAAGCCAGGCACCCACCGGCGAAATTTCGCGAGTAAACATTTTCTCAGAGCACTTAGAGAAAAAAATTAATTATGATAATTAGGTGTACCTTACGAGGTTTACGATTCATTATGATACTTTTGTATTTCTTATCACAAATCTTAAGATGAATTAAGATTGTTCTAAGCAATTATAGAAAAAGAACAGATGAATTAAAAAAAAATTGGGCACATTTTCTTGTGTTTTTTTTCTGTCTTGTTTTTCTAATCTTTTTTCTTCTCGTGTTGTGTGTGTGTGTGTGTGTGTGTGTGTGTGGTCTAGCAGAACTTGGGTGAAATACTTGAAGGGTTCAGTGTATGATGAGATACATATAAACGGCCTATCATCAGTGAAGTCTGAGTGTGTTGTTTTCTGTTTGCTCCGTTTACTTGAGTTACACAGCAAGTGTGTATGTGATAACCAGAGAAATAACCACCCCGGTGTGATACTCACATGAGGTGTACATTTTTCAGGAGTAACAGGAGAGTAGACAGATATAAAGGATGCTTAGTGCGCTGCCTTTTCATTGCAGATATGCACAGCGGCAGAAATGCATAGCTTGCAACGTTTCATTGGAATCCTTTCTGTGTCTGACAGGTTTTAACCGTAGTGGTTTACTGATTTTGATTTTTGTGGTCAGCATATGGAAGAGTATAATAATTGTGCATCTCTTACAAGGATCACACCAGGAACTAAGTAAGTAGCAGGACGAAGCAAAGCAATCCCCCTGTGGCCTCTGTGAAGACCCACTGACAAAGTCTGTGAATAACTGAAGACAAGAATGGAACGCACGTGGTGTCGCTAACTGGTTTTCTCGTCGCTCACTAGAAAAAGGTGTTCACCAGTCAAAAAAGTAACTGGAAATTATTTTTTCAAACTGCCAGTCACATCGTTTTATATTAACAACACACATGTCCCATTCCGAAGCCCACCTGGTGGAGAAAAAGAGAAGTTGTTTTTTTCCCACAGAAAATTTCCAGACCGAGAGAAAAGTTCTTATCTCCTTTTAGTCTATCCACTTCACGACAACAACCACTTTAGGACTCAACAGACGTCCATGATGAAATTCTGGGATATGTTAATATCGTCTCTATCCGCCACTAACAATACGGCCTGATCGATTATAAGGATGGATACTTGATATACTTACAAAAAATGGGGAATATGAGAGTGAATATGCTATTTTGCTGCTTCTGACGTACTGGCTGATTGAGCATTTCAACGACAAAATGAATACAATAACAAATAATAAAAAGCAATGGAAACTTAAAAGAAACCATGTGGAATATTTGTTAAAAAAGTCCTATCAAGAGGCATATGGACAGTTTACTTTTTGTTTTAAACTGCCATCTTAAGCAATGATGCAACACAACTGAACATTTACCATTCGCGCGCGCGCGCGCGCGCACACCCACACCCACACGCGCGCGCGCGCACCCACCCACACACACACACACACGCACGCACGCACGCACGAACACACACTTTAACAAAACCGACCAGCACGACCGCATTCCCACTAGCCTAGGTCTACCTCCGCATGAACCCACCCCCTCCTTCCTCCCTTCTTTCTCACCCCCAGGGGTGGGGGGCATGAACGGGCAAGGGTTAATTTCAGGAGCACCGTTTGAACACCTATCATTATCACAGTCCACTCAGCTCCCCCCTACCCCCCAACAGCAAAAGTTAATCTTGTTCCACAACAGAAGCTCGCCAACGACCGACCCCCCACTGCTCTCTCCCACCCTGCCCCCTTTCTGCTGGCTGGTCCCTACCAAGCACTCCTCCCCAACCTCTGCATCCTGCTATTACCTCCACAACACACACACACACACACACACACGCGCGCGCGCACGCACGCACACACATACAGAATACACACACATACACACACAGAGTACACACACATGCACTCACGCGCGGGCATACGCACACACACACGCGC
The DNA here is from genome assembly GCA_028751875.1 of Rapana venosa. Taxonomy (NCBI): domain Eukaryota; kingdom Metazoa; phylum Mollusca; class Gastropoda; order Neogastropoda; family Muricidae; genus Rapana; species Rapana venosa. The sequence goes on from CM054137.1 coordinate 47,654,577, forward strand.
GCGCGCACACACACAGTACACATACACACAGGAGAGAGAGAGAGAGAGAGAGAGAGAGAGAGAGAGAGAGAGAGAGAGAGACAGACAGACAGACAGACAGACAGAGCAACAGAGCCAGAGAGACAAAGAAAGACAGACAGAGACAGACAAGACAGAGACTGACTGAGACAGAAAAAGAGAGAGAAGAAACCTACTAGGCTATACTAGGGTCTTACTAAGGTTAGCCAAGCACCCAGCCATTGGGGGATAGCATCCACCCCTGGTAGGAAGGAGGCTGTAGCATTCTTACTTTAATTGAAAACTATTCCCGCCGCTGTTATCGCCCTGGGGGCATGACAACTAATTATTTACTGTGAAACGTATGCGACTCCCATATTCTCCCCCCCCCCCCCCCCCCCCTACCACTCCGCGCTCGCGCTCTCTCTCTCTCTCTCATTTTGAGTGTCCTTTTGGCGGCCGAGAAGAAAGAAGTAGAAAGTCAGCGCTGATGGGTTATGTAGGGGTGTAACGAAAACCCCCTCTCTCTCTGTTCTCCGAGGGAACAGAATATGACTGTGTATGTGAGAAAAACCTTAGGGTCTAACAGGGCAAGGGGGGATGAGGGGAACAGGAGGGGAAAGGGGGGGGGGGGAAGTAAGTCAATGGATAAAGTTTGAGGAAATAGACATGACATAAAGATGTATCTACAGATCATTCACATCGAAATACGTCTGTTTTTCTCGTATGATAAAAAAAATTTCAGAAACTTTCAGCCACCATGATGAATACAGCTTCACTGTCTTTTCATATGTCTATGTTGAGGGATCGTGCTAACGAAAAAACGTACTCCAAATGGCAAGAACCAAACAAATTTAACGATCTACTCCATCCACCCCAAGTACCACACAAACTAGTCTTATCTACCTGATCATTCTGTAAGCCTTTAACGTTACACACCTACAACACAGAAGCTACTGCCCAAAAAGCAGGGAACGAACGAGTTGTAAGGCCTATATATATGTAGCCCTTTACTTTTTCAACTTCCTCTTCATTTTCGGAGCTGAAACATACACCAAACTACGTGCAGTTTTCGCGGCACTTTCCGACAAGTTTGGAGGGTTTTTCCTTCCGGGGGCCTTATCTCTGGCCTGGCGCCAGGCATTTATTTAACTGTCAATCAGCGGTCGGATCGGCAGAAACTTATACGCTTGCTTCGCCCCATTCGCACCGCGCCGCGCTGCGGGACCCGCGCGTCCGATCCGTTGATGCAGCACATTGGACGCGCGCCAATTTCTTGTGATGGAGGATATTTCACTGGAGATGGAGAAAGAGGCAGAGAGAGAGGGAGGAAGGGGTTAAAATGGTTTAGGATCGAATAGGTAGTGCGAGAAAAGAGATCGAAAGGGGTTAAGATATTAACGAACGGGGAGAAGGGCGGGAAAAGCAGAAAATCTGTATTCACATTGTTCAAAGACTCTGCATCCCTTGATCCGATGTTGGTTTATTCAAGAATTCTGCCGCTGATTGGTTTTGTCTGTAATGTTTGCTTTTGTCTGCAAGTCTCACTCTGCCCCACCCCCCAAAAAAACCAAACACAGTGCCATTTTTAAAGCTGTTAGGATGACTAATTATGACCTCAAGATCGAAACAATCATTCATTAAACACTAATTTTCAACTCAAAAGATCGATAAGAATAATAAAGAAGAAAGCTTAGACGGTGTGCTATTGTGATTTTTTTAAACCAGAGATACGAGACAAGAGTATAACCTACCCTTTCTTTGATAATAGCCCTGACTCCCATGCCAACTAGGCTTTAATGGCACTTCTAGTATACTGACTGTCGATCGGACTCTATTAAATGTCGAATTCCCGTCTCAAGAGTGGAAGGCATCTGACTTCGCTGATCTTAAAGACCAAAAGCTGTACTGTGTCAGTTATTGATGTCAGCTAATTGCCAAAGCCCACACTAAAATGTTATGTTGTAAAATGTTATGCTGAGGTTGCCTTCAGCCATGACAAGCTCTGAATATAACAACCTGCACTCTCCTTTAACGGAGTAAAAAAAAAAATCCTCTGAAGTCGGAGTGTGGCTGCCTATAATTATGGCGAGGTACCTAAAAACAGTCATCAAGTATGCAATTTCAATCTCACAGTGATTCCCAGGTGGGATGATTGACAATGACAATGACAAATTCTTTTATTTCGAGGATCACTCATGTGATTTTTTACATCCAGTCCACGCCCGTGGGGATACATCCTAATAATAACCCAATACTTATACTCTCACGCAGTAGAAACAAAGGGAAATAACCCTTTTCAAACCCGTGAGTCAGAGCGAGCTGGGGAACGCACAACAACGACAACCTTTTTCAGCGAGGCCACAGCACAGCAGTCAACTGCTGGCAGAGTATCAATACCTCTCATATCATAACTTCATTTCTTTTTTTAACTCATGTAGTCTCGTCACTGGGACATCCACTAAAACTTTCGGGCAGTGGTTCTTGGGTGGGCAAGTATTCATCTTGTGAAGCCATCTATCCATCCATTTCTTTCTGGTGTGTGTGTGTGTGTGTGGGAGGGGGGTAGGTTGTATAATGCGTGTGTTGTCATTTGTATTATTAAGTCATTATCACTATTATCATCATCATCATTGTGTTTTCCTACCCAACAGACGAACCAGAACTCTTAGACAAACAGCGTATTCTGCAACACATCATTTTCATTTGTTTTCACATTTTGACCTATCATTTCAATGAAGCAGAAACTTTTGCGTCTATTCATAAGAGAAGAGGCGAGAAGAAAAGAGAAGAGAAGGAGAGAGAGAGAGAGAGAGAGGAGAGAGAGAGAGAGAGAGAGAGGGGGGGGAGGGAGGGGAGGGAGACAGACTGACAGAGTGAGAGAAGGACACAGGGAGACAACCTGGGAGACAGATTCAGACATCTACTTTGAAAGAAAGGGGTAAACCCTTAAAAATATGGGGAGCAAGCCGTAAGCAATCTTAAAAATTATCACGTGTGCACTGCAACTCCCATCCCCCCCCCCCCCCCCACACACACACACACACCCGCGCATATAGAGAGAGAAAAACACAGAGACAGAGCTCTAAACTCTAAAATTTAAAGAATACAGGCCAACATCCCCTTTCATGGGGAGAATCACAAGAGACAGAGACAGAGACAAGAGATAAACGAAAACTAGGAGGGAAAAAGGAAAAAAAATAGAGAGAACACACACCACACACAACCACACAAACACATACACACACACACAACACACACAACACAACACACACACACACACACACACACACACACACACAGCACACACAAGCACACACACACACACACACACACACTCGAAACTTTTAGTTACACAAGCGATAGAACAAGACGAAAACGCGCGCCGCTCCGCGTCTGTTTTGACATCGCTCGATAATTGTTTTCTAGTTCTCCTGCCGGCATCGCCTCGCTTGACGATAACTGGGGGATTTAAAGACAAAACAATACCGCCACAAACTTACGTGCATCAGCCGTTAACGTGTAACGCGCTTGACGAAGAAAAATGACGACAGGGGAGACGAGGAAAATGGTCTGCAGGAAGACTGGGAGGCATGGACAGACATAGACTGGAAGTGCGAGGAATACATGAAGAAAAACATAATAGAAAAAGTGAGCGGTGGGTGTGGGGAGTAGGGAGGGATGAAGGACGGGAACAAAGACTGACAGAAAAAGAAAGCTAAAAAAGAAAGGAAGGAAAGAAGAAAGAATAGATAAATCATACCATGAAACTCAGACGAAAATGATTTTATAACAATTATTCCAATGTTTGTGGCAAGTTTGCCAGGTTGTGAAGATCGTGGCATGATTTTGATGTCTTTTTGTCACACAATAAGAACGAAATTAGTTGTAATGAGAATGACAGCAGCAGCAACAACAATGACAACAACAACAATCATTGTGATTGTCATCGATTGTTACATCAGATGATGATGATGATCATCATCATCATCATCATCATCTTGGCTATCCAGATTTATAACAGTAATACATTCTCCTTTCAGAGCATGATTGTAGCGTGAAGTATTTACATGTGACAGGAACAAAACAAAACAACACGAAGAAACAAAAACTGGCTGAGTGGCAGTGGAAGCAATGGATTACTTGAGAGGGAAGAATAGTACAACTGCAACTTATTGTAGTTATCTTTTCCTGTCCTCGAGCTCTCATAGATTACATATTGGGTAAATTAAACAAAGTAACTCGGTAAAGAAATAAGAACGGGCTAATGACCAAATGCACGAATGAAATCATGAAACAACTGTCGCAGACTCATTCTGATCTATTTTCTCCATACCTAGCTAATCAAAGTTTCATAGTTCATCATAGTTTTCTGTCCTGTAACCAAGAGTTTCCAATGCACCGTTTCCTGGCTCATGGGAGGAAAGCGATTACACTACAGGGGTTAATTCTGTCTCAACAAACAGCAAAGAAACAGGCCGCAATCCACCAACCAATGAATAAACACACCCACATTCACACACACCTACACACACATGCGCGATAGCCTAGTGGTTAGAACATTGCGCTCGCAATCTGACGACCCGGGTTCGATTCCCGTTCAAGGGGGATATTTTCCCCTGGAGTTAACATCAGTGCAGACTCCACTCTCCCCTAAAGTCCTTCGGATGAGACTATAAACCGAGGTTCCGTGTACGAACGCACGCAGAACATCTTGCGCACACGTTAAATCCTGTTCTGCTTTTCGTAAGAGTAGGCCATTGTGTGCCGGTGGGAACATATGACAGAATTTACAAAACCGCATACACATGGGGACTGAATGTAAAAAAGCACATAAGCGTTTATTCCATTATCCTCGATATAAAAGAATAAATATAAATAAAACACACACACACGCCAGAGACAGACACAGAGACAGAAACAGAGAGAGGCAGAGACAGGCATAAAGGCGTCTTGCTAGACGTTGCGTGAGGTAAGTGCCGTGTTTATGACCACTGTAGGTAGGTAGTAGCTAGCTAGCTAGGCCGGTGTAGGTGACTGCTATGTCCCCCACATCTTCGGCCAGGAGGTCACACGAAATTACTTTCCCCTTCTCTCTACTAGCCACCCTGCCCGGTGATGTTTACCAAAAGTACCCCCCACCGTCTAATTTCTCTCCCATGGTGATAATCGTTTGTGGCAAGACGGCAAGAAGGATCGGTTGCACTTCTTACACCCGAGTGTGCTTGTTGACTTGGGAATTCATGCGGACTATTAAATAAATTTAATAAGAGTTACTGAGTAAAGATAGTTAGGAGAAGTATCTTTCATGTGTGCGTGTGTATGTAGCTCTCTGTGTGTGTCTGTGTTGAATTTTTTTTTACTTTATTCTTTTATATTTTATATCGAGGATAATGTGTGTGTGTGTGTGTGTGTGTGTGTGTGTATTTGTGTGTGTCTGTGTGTGTGTCTGTGTCCGTGTGTGTGTGAATTCATTTCTTCAAATGACTGTCTGCATCACACTTTCCAATTGCGATTAATTCTCTTTTCTTTTTTTTTCACCGTCAGCAGTCCCTTAGGGAAACGATTCATGCTGGCCACTGAATAAAATTCCCCAAGCCGACGGAATACAGGAATATGAGACTCCTATCAAAAGACACTGACTAATAATCTCTGATACTTTATCCTGTCTCTCTTAGTGGCATTTGTTCTTGTCGCCAAAAGATATCGTTTATAATGATAGTCTGTTGGAAAATATTTTTAAAAAAAGAAAGGAAAGTGCTGTATTGCTGATTCAGATAATTATAGTCTCAATGAACACTGCGGCATTATCATGGATGTTCAAGTGAGTAAGTTTGGAATCTGACTCGGTTGGATAGAAAAATGAAACTTGTGAAATACCAAGTCAGCCAAAAGAAACCCAACTAAACTGACAAAACAGCGACGTGTGTGCATGCACGCGCGTGCCTTTATGTGAGTCAGAGAGAGAGAGAGAGAGAGAGAGAGAGAGAGAGAGAGAGAGAGAGAGAGAGAGAGAGAGAGAGAGAGAGAGAGAGAGAAGAGAGAGAGAGAGAGAGAGACAGACAGACAGACAGACAGACAGACCGACAGACAGACAGACAGACAGTGTGTGTGTGTATGTGTCCGTGTGTGTACTTGCGTGCGTGCGGGCGTGCGCACGTGTGAGTGATATCAGTGTGCGCGCATTTCCTTGTGTGTGTTCCCCCACCCCACCCCAAACACAACACACAACACACACACACACACACACACACACACCGTCGTTTAAAGCAACATCACACATCATTCCTGAGGGACAGGGGAAAAAAACACGAGGGTAGCGCAGGGGAGGGAGGGGGGGGGGGGGGGGGGGGGGGGTGTTCAGTCTGCCAACACCGTCAGGACGATTCCCTGACGAAACGCCGTAAAGCTCAGTACAGACACATAGCCCAGATTCTTCCCCCCACCCAAGTCGTTCTGAACATGCACATCGCCCCCCCTGGTCCCCCCATCCTTTTCCCAACCTCACAAAGCGTGGAGTCCCAACACGGCAGAGTGTCGCTTAACGACAAATTCATATTCTAACTGCCTCCGACCCGCCGTGCTTTATGATTCGGGTTCGAATAGGAATTGTCACCTGATGCTAATGGCGGAAATTCGGTTGGAAACTTGTCACCCCTGGTGTTGCGATTTTCTCATGTAACTCCTGCCTTATTCATGGTCCGTCCCCTCGGCATCCCAGGCGAGAGAAGCGACGAGGGGGTGGGGGGTGGGGGAGAATTGGGGGTGGGGGGGAGCAGATGGTGAAGGAGCTGAATGTCTTGTAAGATTCCCTTTGTTCTTCTACTCCAGTGTCTCTTCTCCCAGTTCTTGCTCCTAATGTCCACGGCCAGCCATTTATCTTGCGCTATCTGGTATTGTCTGTACACTTGATAGTAGTGGTTTGGGTATTGGCTTCAGCTTCATGATCGGTAGTTGCCTGAATGTACTGTACTGCACTTGAGTTGTGTTGTGTTGTATCGTATCGTAGTGTATTCCACTGTAGTGTGGAATAATAATAATAATCAGTCTTATTGTATGCAGTTGTCCTGTATCATACTGTACTCCGTTTACAACCGATTTTTGTAGTGAAATAGGTCTACAGATTGTTTTCTCGAACGAAAAATCATCACTGCTAAGCAATATTGCCAATTTCAGAATTTGCCATTTTCTTGCTCGCGTGTTTATAATTATAATCTTTCCGCTTGCAAGTCACAATACATAATTACTTACTCCTTAATTTTATTCGCCAGGCGAGATTCTTAACATGTGACTACGAGACCAGTTGGGTTAGATAGAAGTCGAATCAAAATCACACCAAACGATGATAGTGGCAGGCTTCGACTAGTCGACCCGTGCCCTCACGTACTGCAAACAGACACCCAAAGAGAGACACACATACAGACATTTGTATCTCCCCACAGGGGGGCGAAACAAAACGCTATGAACGCCAGACAGAAAAAAGAGGGATGACTGTAATATGCATGTAACTGACACAACGTAAAAAACAGTGATAACTTGTTATCGGGGTGATTTAATGAGGCATTTTATTGTTGATCACTTTGCATGATGATTGATTTGACAAATGCTGGCGGGAGACTGACATTCGACGAAGTTGACAAGTTTACGACAGTTGATATATAAAGAAGCAGGGGGGGAGGGAGCGGGATAAAAGTGATAGCCATAGATAGTTGATAACACTAAGCTTCATAATTTATCTCTATTTGGAGCCGCTATAACTTCCGCAGCAGGTTATGACAGAGAGAGAGATGAACAGCAGCAACAACAACAATAGTGATAATAATAATAATAATGGTAATAATGGTGAAAATAATCATTACAACAACAATTCGGATAATGATAATAATGAAGAGGACGAGGAAGAGATGATGACGACAGATCATCTAAAATCCACAGAGAGAGAGAGAGAGAGAGAGAGAGAGAGAGAGAGAGAGAGAGAGAGAGAGAGAGAGAGGAGAGAGAGAGAGAGAGAGAGAGAGAGAGAGGGAGAGAGAGAGCGAGGGATTGTGAGTGTATGAGTGTGTGCGTGTGTGTGCATGCATGCGTGTGCATGTGTGTGTGCATGTGTGTTCGTGTTATAAACAGAGAAAGACAAAGGATTCTTTCCGCCATAATTTTGATTCACTAGTGACAGCATTCCTCGGGGAATCCAAAAATACGCTATGTTCAAACATGTACTGTTTGTTCATACCCCCACAGCTACCACAATTCGGACACACACACACAAGAGTTTAAAAAAACACAACACCCCCCCCCCCCCCCCCCCCCACACACACACACACCAATCTCTATCTAAAATAACCCCTCCAAAAGCTATGAATGTCACAGGCAAGAGAATAATATAGCGCTAAACTGAGTATTAACGACAAGTTAAAAACCGCAGTAATTTACTGTAGGTGTTATCTAAGCTGGCAGTCTTCAGTTTATCATTTTTCGCATGATTGATTTGACAGAGCTTGGTAGGAGATCAACGCTTTGCTGGGGGGAAAGTGAATGTTATGGCCAGTAATTAAAAACAGAAGGTGATCCACGGCCAAAGAGATAAATAACTGAAAGTTGTTAGGCCACCGGTGCTGTTGCTACTGCTGCATGTCCTATACTACTACCACCGCCAGTACTGCTGCTGTTGCTGCTGCTGCAGTTGCTGTTTCTGCCACTGCTGTCGTTATAGCTACTAAAGCTACTGCCATTGGGAGGGGGGGGGGGGGGGACGAATACAAAGGAATGATGGTAACCAGAAGGAGGGTGAGAATAAGAAGAAATGATTTTTGCAGCCAGATTTGATTATTAATTTGCTCAACAACGAAATAAAGGAAAAGAAACTAACAAAAGGAATACAAAAACCTTTTCTCCTAGTGTATGCAAGTAGCCAATTAGCAAGATTGCGTTTCCTGAATATTAGTGAATGTATGAAGGATCTGATTTGACTAATGACTGTTTCGTTCGATATCTTTTGGTCATCTGTTGACAATGCTTAGTGGTGTTTATGTTGTTGCTAAAATGAATAAAAAGTGAAAAAAGTATAATAACCATAATTATCAGAAAGAAAATAAGTAGGATGAGTTGCGTTATGAGCTATACTGCTCTGTGCGGTGGTCTGCTATGTTGTCCAGTGTGTGTGTGTGTGTGTGTGTGTGTGTGTGTGTGTGTGTGTGTGTCTGTCTCTGTGTGTGCTGTGCTGTGCTGTGTTGTGCTGTGCTGTTCTGTGCTATGTTGTTCTGTGTTGTGTTATTTTAGTACCTTTTTTCCTTTGTGAAGCTTTAGGTAATTTTTCCATGAAGGATAGCCTAGCCTGTACATGGCACTGCATTGTTTCGATTTCTTTTTTTAATTAAAGTTCAATACTGATCTATGCAGCAGAACTTTACCCGGTGTATCTGTAGCTGCCATGGAAAAGCCTAAATGCATGTTACGCACAGGGGATCTCAGTTTATAGTGTCATCCAAAAGTCTGATAGTACTCCAACGGCAGAAAACAATGAAGGGAAAAAATGTACACATAATACTGCTATCCTGAGACTCTCGTTTCTATCTCCTTGATGGCTTCAGTTTTCTACATCACTACGCTAATTTGAGAAAGAAATACATCTTGTTTCCTGAAATGGAAAAAAAAAACATATTTCAGAAAGATTTATTCATTTTGGTTTTTCTGATGTTTTCAGCAATGCTCATTTTTGTTCGTCCAGTCCCGAGGAATAAACTCTGTTCTCTTTTTCAGCGTCTGAACATTACTGGTATCAATGATTTGTGTTTGAGGTCCGATTCTTTTAGGTGGAAGTTTGTTATCCAACCTCTTGATAAACTGGACATTCTAGTAGGATGCTCTTGTGGCGCTGCTCTTGTGGCGACGCGCACTCCCCGGGGAGAGCAGCCCAAATTTCACGCAGAGAAATCTGCCGTAGTGTCAAAAGGTAAAGGTAAAAGTGTCTCATAACCTATAAGGTCCTAGGGGAGCGAGGCGTTAGAGACCTCACTTCTCTCTTATGAAATGAAATGAAATGAAATAAAACGTCCAGATTGTGTGAAGATCATGTGAACAAAACACACACCCCTCCTCCTCCACCCCCCCCCCCCCCCCCCACCTCACCCCAACACACACACACTCTTACTTTATGATGTTAGTCATTTTAACCCCCAACGACAGTACCGACTCTCTACAAGACTAAGTCGGAAAGAAAAAAAGAAAGAAAGAAAAAGATTACACGAAACGGGTGGTTTCCAACGGGTAAGACAAAAGAAGGAAAAAGTCGCGCACCTCGCTAATCGTCATTAAAGAAACCGACGATGTCACCTGCTCCCTACTTCTCTGATGAGATCAGTCTCTTAATGGCTTCTGCCAAATGAGAATCGTGCCGTTCGGAGACCGCGCCGACTGTCGTTGTCTTTTTAAGTGACCAAAAAACACAGCGAGAACAACAAAACAATCGTTGTCACGCTCTTCGTGTTCCAACCAAACGACTGACGCTCGGTAAAAAGAAAGTCTTCAGAAAATGGTCAGAGGGAGAGAGAGAGAGGGAGATTGTGTGGAAGTTCCCAGTGATCGTTATGCCTACTGAAATGGGTCGTAGATTTTGTGTCTTACAGAGGTTGTGTTGAGTTTCAGAGTAATCAAGGTGGCGGCGGCGGCGGTGTCGTGGGTTCAACAGTATTGGTGGTGACGGACAGCCGAGTTTTAGCGTGTGGGATTACAACCTTAGTGACTTGTCCTCTCATGATTGGGTGGAAGACGAGGAAAAAATAAGTGGTTTGAGATACATACACACACATACGCGCACGCACACACACATGCGCGCGCGCGCACACACACACACACACACACACCACACACACACACACTCATGCACGCGCTCACACACACAGCTCACGCGCATGCACGCACACACACACACATAGAGGCAGGTTAGCGGTGGTGGTGATAGGCTGAGAATGATGGTGGTAGTAGTAGGAGTCCTGATGATGGTATCGGTGCGCGCGCGCGCGCAGGAAGAGACAGACAGACAAATAGCCAGCCAGATAGAGATGCAGAAAGGGAGGAGATGGAGTAACAAAAATATCAGGCTTTTAAAAAGCATATTAAATGTAAGACGAGAGATAAAGGTACCCCCAAGAAGTAAAAATAACAAAAACATAATTATCAAAGTTTCATAACAAAACAAAATTAGTGAAAACAATAACATAAGAGGATACAGAGACATTACGGGAACAAACAGATATAGTCATACATACTAAAGAAAGAAAGAAAAAGAAAGAAAGAAAGAGCGCGAGAAAGAAAGAAAGAAAGAAAGACAGAAAGAGAGAAAGAAAGAAAGAAAGACAGAAAGAAAGAAATACAGACAGACAGACAGAAAGAAATACAGACAAAAACACCCACAAAAAAAAAGAAAGAAATACAGACAGACAGAAAAAAAGAATGACAGCAAGGATGACAGAAAAAAAAGAAAAAAAAGAAGAAACGACTCAGAGAAAGAAAAGAACAGAAACGAAAAGAAAGTAAAAGAAACAACCAACAAAACCTCCAAAAAACATTGGGAAAAAAAAAAAAGAAACGAATACAAAACTACAAAACAAAAGAAACTAAGAAAAGAAAAACAAAGAAAGAAAAGAAAAAACAGAAAGAAAAGAAAAAACAGAAAGAAAGGAAAAGAAAGGAAGGTGGAAAAAATAGCGAAGGGAAAATGATCCTCCTGCCACGGGCAGATCCCCCTGTCTGTGCAAACTCCTTGATACAGTCTGTTCACCTGCCACCCTGATCCCACATGATGGATGATCCACCTGAAGGATGGACCACACTCCACCCCCCACCCACCCACCCTCCCTCTGTCTGTCTGTCTGTCTCTGTTCTTTCTCTCTGTCTCTGTCTCACACACATAACTTCATACACACACCCTGTGTATGCATCCCTTTCACTCTGTGCGTGCGTGCGTGTTTGTGTGTGTGTGTGTGTGTGTGTGTATCTGTCTGTCTTTGTATCCCTATGTCTGTGTCTGTCTGTGTCTGTCCGTCTGTCTCTCTCTCTCTCTCATTATGATTATTATCATCATTTCCTTTGGGTTGTGTTTTTTGGTGGGGGTTTTTTGTGTGTTTTTGTTGTTTTTGTTTTGTTGGGGGTTTTTTGTGGGGGGAGGGGTGGTGATTTGTTTAACTTGGCTGTTTTGTTGTGGGTTTTTTTTTGGGGGGATGTTGTTATTTGCTTTGTTTTTGTATTGTTGTTGCTGTTTGCTTGTTATTATAGCAAAGTACACTTTGATACACGCAGTAAAATACATGCTAAGGAAGAATAGCAAGAGGATTTCTCCCCGGATTTATGTAATTGATATCTGACATAAAGAAAGTAAAAGACCAAGTAAACTGCAAAAGAAACAAAAAATATGAATGAATGAAGATGCTTGAAATAAGAAAACAGAAATATAGAATAAAGATAAAATAAAAACAAAAAAAGAAATCTTAAAGCATGCGAACACTAAAAGCCCATAAGCAAAAGTAAAAGCGTACCCTCCCTCTAAAACAATAACAACAACAACAAAACAACAAATAAAACAGGGGGAGAGGAGGGGGACAGAAAAATATAAATATGGGTGAGCTTTTTTTCTTCTTAATTTCATGAAAAAGAAACATTATGAAATAGTGAACTATGTGTCCTGGCAATGCTCTTGTTTACGGGATTAAAGATACACATTCAATAGTAATCATCTTGGCAAGGATCGTATCCACAAAAGGGTTAATACTCAACCAAATTCTACATATGAGCACTAGTATGCACGCGCGCACGCACATACACACACACACACACACACACTCTCTCTCTCTCTCTCTCTCTCTCTCCTCTCTCCCTCTCTCTCTCTCTACACACACACACAACACACACACACACACACACACACACACACACGAGTGTAAATTTTAAAAAAGTAAAGAAAAAGCCAAAAAGAAGACAGCTGGTAGGCTCGTTACTTTTTTCTTGGCTATAACCTGCTGTCATGAGGCCAGTCACACGTCACATGACATATGGATCGAAAGGACAATTTTTCTCGCTACATGTGTGGCACCGGCCTCTGGCGACCAGGTGGCACAGACATAAAGCAAAGTCTTTAGGCTGGACCATAACTTTCTACTGTTTAGCCGTTATGACGGCGTACTTTTTCCTGGAATGTTTTATAAAGTTTTGGGGGTTTTTTCACATTCTTCTTTCGTTGGGTTTATGCTTGTTGACTAGAAATGATTTAGATACACGTGCGTTGACACAAACGTACATCACTGAACCTGACTTACTGGATGAAAGAAAAGCTAAACGAGCCAAACCAACACACACACACACACACACACACACACACACACACACACACACGACCACGCGCCCGTCCCCGCGCGCGCGCACACACACACACATTAGTTTTAAAAACAACACCCAAAAAACAACAACAACCCAACAACAACAACAAAACAAAACACAAACCCAAAAAGCACCCAAACAAACATTAACAACACCACCCCCCCCCCCCCCCCCAAAAAAAAAAAAAAAAAAAAAAAAGAAGAAACAATCACAAAGCCACAGAAGAGGATGTATGTATGTATGTATGTATGTATGTATGTACGTATGTATGGTAACCTCTTTTAAAGATGCAGAGCCCATTTACATTACAGTGATATTCAACAAAATATTCATGCCAGCTGTCAACATATACGAAAACTTAGTAATTTATTTTTTTACCACGCTTATGTATTCGTGTTACTTAAAAAATACTTCAAGCGTGTACTTCACGACGCTTTGCTATTTTTGCCATTGTTGTTATTATCTTAATGTTAGTCTTATGGATAAACTCACTATTCTTACATTGTTTGATTAGGAAATTTAACCCGAAGTTCATTTAACTGACTGTGTCGAATTACAGAGTTTAGATAGAGGTAACAGACTTAAAAGGCAGATATGATTGTTCAATTGGCTGTGTTAATGACATCATAAGGTTAAGAAAAACTGTAACACCACTAGTTGTTGGTATTTCTATACACAATTACAACACTCATGCACTTTTGTCTGCAGATGAGATTGTAAACAACAGCAGAATGTCCCCTCCATTCTCGTAGGCCTACATATCTTCTCTCTCACACACACATATTATTCCATTATTATTCCATTATCCTCGATATAAAAGAATATAAAAACATTTTTAAAACACACACACGCACACACGTACACACCACAGATGTAAGCTTGCAAACAGATGCTTAATGAAACCTAATTAACAAGTCATTCTAAATAGTTATAAGCATGTAGATATTTGTCGTCTTTATATAATGGCTGTCGGTTTCAGGGACAACAAAACTTGTGGATTTAACAAAAGGTATCACTCTGAAATGGTGAGAAATGTTAAAACTATCTTCAATATCATCATTAAGTAAACGTATGTTTTAATTCAACTTCACTCAACGCTAGAAACACGCTTCGCATTTCCTCTAGTTCACAAATGACCGATTGTCTGCTCTATGTTTTTGTGCGTTGGGGTAGCTACAATCTATGTCAGTTTTTTGACGTTCGGTTTTTGAACATTTTTTCCCACATTCTCTGCTTAGTTGGAGGTGAGCAAATCAGAGGAGTTAGTCCTGCTGCTTGTTTTGTACCTCCAGCTTCTTAGTCTGCCTACAGACACACATCGAGTATTTTTGTGATATCAAGCATTGTAGTGTTGTTGTTTTTATTTGTTTGGTTGGTTGTTTTTTCGACCCCCCACCCCCATCTGTATATGATTGTACGAGTCTGTATTGTGCTAAGGTACATTATTAAACAAGTTCCGAGTTCGTTCTGTCTGCGTGTGTGCTGTGTGTCTGCTGTGTGTGTGTGTGTGTGTCTCTCTCTCTCTCTCTCTCTCTCTCTCTTCTCTCCCTCGAGCTCTATGTGTGTGTGTGTTGTGTGTGTGTGTGTGTGTGTGTGTGTGTGTGTGTGTGTGCGCGTGTGTGGGGAGGCTGGGTGGGTGTATACGCACACGCGTATGCGAGTATACACGGGTGCCTGCGTGTGCACGCAAGCGCACGAACACGTACGTGCTCCCTTGTATGTTACACACATGTGCATCACATAGGCACACGAGTGACTGAATGAGTCAGACAGCATAGAAGTAGTGGTTGGGGTACGTTACCCGTGACCGCCAACAGAGTGTGGCGCATGGTGGTCGGGCGCGAGCGCGCGAGCGAGCACGTGCACCCCTGATGGAGTGACACAGCTGGGACAAGGTTTAAAACTGCAACCTGAATAGGTACTTTGTGTCCATTGGCAATGGGGCAGAAAATGAAATACGCTTTAAGCAAAATCGGCCATGATGCGAACAGGCTGTTGCACCACGCACTCTCTGCTGCTATTGTTTTCCAATGCTGTTGCTTTAGAGAGAGGAGGGGAGGGAGGGTGCTTGTGGTTATAGTGCAGAGATCAGAAACAAAAGCCACAATGGCTGAACAACCACAGGAGTGTAAAAAGATGAAGAGGAAAGATAACGAGTGTGACAAATAGACCGACAAATGAAATGCCCCCCTCTCCCCGGATTTGCAAAGAGAAAGGAATAAAAAGTAATGAATGTTGTAATAAATCATTAGCTGAGTAACCGTAACAGCGTGAGAAAGAAGAGAGATTAAAAGTAATCTCAAAAGCACCACCCTCTGTCTCTCTCTCAACCCCCACCGCCAGGAAAGAGACAGAGACAGACAGGCAGAGACAGAGACAGACAGAGACAAAGACAGACAGACAGAGATGCAAAAGGTCAGGCAAACAAACATACAAGACAAAGCTATCGTCACAAGTAATGGCATGAAAGAAACACAATTTAACAAACAAGAAAACAAACAAAAGAAACGAAAAGACAGAAAGACAAACACAAAAAATGAACAGGAAGTAACATTCTAGACATCATACAATTGTGTGGCATGAGCATATTAAAATGAAGATAACTGATGGTAGGGAAATCCAAGCCAATTAAAAGGAACTGAAACAATTCTAAATTGAAAAGATCAAGAAATTGGACAAAAGAAATAAACAGCTTAGGTTTACTGTACATATGTCTTTCTCTTTTCTTTTCTTTTTGCATATTACTCGTCCCAGCCTCCACTTCATTGTTTCAAAACAAAATGTTTGATTTTGTGAACATTTTTATGCACTTTATTGTCCCCGAAGTCGGAATGCGGCTACATTAATGGTGGGTAAAAGCGGTCGCGCACACATAATATCACCATTGGTGAATCTCGGAGATCTAGCCGAGGAACGGAAGAAAACACCACTGTATTGAATGAACCCGTACTTCATCTCAACGTAAAAGCCTATCAGGAATTACACAAGCATGAACATTATTACCATAACGAATGATAATCAGGGTGCTAAACTGCTAGTGGTCACATACACAGACTTACCAATAAAAGTACAAAGGAACTGCATGTGCATCTGCTTAGCAAAAAACCCCCACAAAACCCACCCACAAACGTGGCAGACAGTATTACACACACTCTCTCACACACACACACAGATAATTAATGAACGGAATGCAACATCTGTTGTAAAAAGATGCAACATAAAGGGTTGGGAAGGATGTTCTGGTGGTGGTGGTGGTTGGGGGGGGGAGGAGGAGAAGAGAGGGAGAACAAGGAAGGTAATAAGGTCAGACAAAAATACTGGTGTGTAAGCGTTGGGGGGGGGGGGGGGGGGGGGGGGAGAGGGTGGAGGTTGCTTCGTGGAAGGTAGGAAGGAGGTGAGGAAGATGAGTATGGATGGAGAGAGTAACTGACCAAAACTAAAGGCAGAACCAGTTAGTTGCGTCAACACTGGACGTGTGTTTTGTTGCATGGCTTTGCTGGACATGCTTTCGCAGTTCATACATGTGGCCAGGAACTACTGTTTGCTGGTTTATATATAAATATATATATATCTCTATATATATATCGACTGTGTTTAGCGCCTAGAGATAATATATTATGCAGTCCTGCGGATACGCTAAACGGCTTACACGGCGCATGCACACACACACACACACACACACAAAAGAAAACCCTGAACAATTACACTCACAGAAACAGAGACAGACAGATACACACACGCACGCACGCTTGCACGCACATTGATAGAGAGAGAGCATTTACGTGTAAAGCTCTTTTTTTAGGGTTGTAGGGGGGGAGGGGGCGCCAAATAGGAAGTGACAGCTTAAGGATAACACGGGGTCAGTCGTGAGTCACATACATACATACATATGTATCCATAAAATTTACATAATCATGCACATACATACATACATACATACATAGAGGCATACACACACGCACACACGCAAACACACATACGTGCATACATACATACCTGCATGCATACATACATACATACATACATACATACATGCATGCATGCATGAATGCATACATACATAAAAAAGGTAAAGGAGTCCCATAACCTATAAGGTCGTAGGGGAGCGAGGCGTCAGAGACCTCACTTCTCTAGGGCCAGCATATTGAAGGCGGCGCCCATCTCCTCTCCCTCGCTGCTTTACCTTCCCTGACCCTAAAGAGGGCAGGTACCCATTTACAGCTGGGTGAACTGGGGGAACTGTACTGAAGCCAAGGCGCGAAAACGGTCACCCATCCAATTGGTAACCACGCTCGACGCTGCTTAACTTGGCTGGGGGAAAGCGAGTGCTCCGACCACTGAGCTATCCGTCCCCGTCATACATACATACATACATACATACATACATACATACATACATACATACATACATACATACATACATACACACATACATACATGCATGCATACATGCATACATACATGCATGCATGCATGCATGCATACATGCATACACACATACATACATGCATCCACGCATGCATACATACATAAATACATACATACATACATACACACATACATACATACATACACACACACTATACACATATATAATTACACACATACATACACACATACATTATACACATACATACATACATTCATTCATTCATTCATTCATTCATACATACAATCAACAATGCACAAAGACACACAGTAAATGACAAGATAAAAGGAAACCAGTGTAAGTTCAAAACTTTTCAGCCAGCTATATTTAATTTTTATTCTTTTTTATGATTTTTTTTGTTCACTCTTTAAAGACCTTTTTTAAATAAAAAGAAATATTGAAGAGTATTGTCTGTCCAAGGAGATCCACCATGTAAGTAATTTCTTTTATATGTTAACTGATTTTGACCCGAACAAAAGTTGAGACGATACAGCTGAAAGAAAGAGAGAGACTGAGACAGACATATAGATAGACAGACAGAGAAACAGAGAGACAGAGACTGGGAAATGAAAAAAAGAGATGAATTAGAAACGATTTCATTCAAGGAAACGATAAAACATAAAACAAACAAACACAATCTTCAATGATAAAAAAAGCGTGGGAATTACTTTGAGAAAATGATCATACTGGCGTACGTGCACACACACACACACACACACACATGTGCTCCGATGTTCCGACGTCTGTCCTTCTCCCCCACTCCCAACTTCGCGCCCGAAGTCAAAGCCCTTTGTTACACTGCCATAGAGTCATAAATTAATGCGCGTGCTAAGTCTCCAATCGCATTGTTTCAATTCTGCGAGCCCCCCAAAAGAACCCTCGGTAAGTCGCCCAACTCATGCGGTCGACGCTCCCACTATCGTTTAGTGAGGATTTCCTTCCACTCAAGCGTCTCCCTCTCCTTTTTCTTTCTTTTTCCCCCCCTTCTCTTCTTTTTTTCCCCCCCTCTCACCATCATTCCTCGTCCTTCTTGTCTGTAATTTGCCTCGGCTCAACCTTCCTGTTCAGCCGATTAACCCTCGGTTAATGGTCAAAAATCATTTACACTTTTCGCCAACACTGTGGAACCATTGAACCTAAAAAGCCGCCTGTGTGCAATCGGCTTTTTTGTGTGTGTGAAGATTACGCACCGTGCTTTAAAGATTCAATTGCCCCGTTCGCACGGCTCAAACTCAGTTAAAAGTCCGCGAGAAGGCCTTTTTTGTGTCAGTTCTGTTGGGCGGGGTTTTCTTTTTGGGCACAAGCTCTCATTCAAAGACCCTATCAAATCGGCCTAAACTCGCAAACGGGGAAGAATTGTGCACACAAGGTTGTTAAATGTTTTTAACCGGCGAGGTTGGGTTGTTTTTTTAAGATGATGGGGAAAAAAAACAAAGAAAAGGTGTCTCCGTTTTGAATGCGGGTTTGTAAAAATAAAACTTTTTTGTTTCTACTGTGCAGAACTGGGGCGAGAACTTTAAAGAAAACAGGCAGTCGTTTCGTAAAAGGACAAAGGTTAATTTCAATTACCACAGTCCTTGTACTTTCGTCGCAATGGTACCATATATCACGAACAAGTACTCTTTCAGTGTCAAAACCAAGTGAAACAGAAAGGGGATAGGTCTCTCCTTATGTCTCTCCCTCTCGTTCCCTCTCTTGTGTGAGTGTGTGTGTGTTCGTGTATGTCTGTGTTTGTGTGTCTCTGTGTTCGTGTATGTCTGTGTGTTCGTGTGTGTGTGTGTTCGTGTGGGTGCTTATGTGCTTGTGTGCGTGCGTGCGTGTACTCGTTCGTGCTGAGGGAAAAGGAAGAGAGAGTGAAGAGAGAGTCAAACGGGTGGACGGATGGACACACGCACACACACACACACACTGCTTATTCAATGTACCATCTGAAAGTAAAAGTTTGACTTTGACTTTCACACACACACACACACACACACACACACACACACACACACACACACACACACACACACACACACACACACAAGTGGCAGACAGTCAGAAAGACTGGAGAGGCAGACAAAAGACTGGGTTGGAAACTTTGGTCTGTTCCAGTCACGATATCATAGAAGTGCTTCGTTCTTCGTAGAGAACAACATCCCATTTCCAACTCCCTGAAATAAAGTGGTAGTTTCATTTCTTGCCATCCTCCTCTATGCATTCACTGTTTTGCTACCGAAACGTTGTAACTTGTAGCCTTGGTCTGTTTTGCCAGACTCAAGAGCCGACTAAGGAAACAGTGTGTGAAGTTCACTGAAGTGTTGATGTCTCTAACATGTTTGTTTTTTAAACAACAATTAAAACGTAGATCTAGACTCTTTTAAGCCTTACCAAGAACAAACAAACAAGATGACACACAGTTCAGAGAGAGAGAGAGAGAGAGAGAGAGAGAGAGTGGGGCGGGGGGGGAGGGGGGGAGAGACAGACAGAGACAGAGAAAGAGAGAAAGACAGGGAGAGAGACAGAGAGAGAAAGAGAGATAGACAGAGAGACAGAGAGAGACAGAGACAGAGTCAGAGAGAGATAAACAGACAGACAGACAGAGACAGACAGACAGACAGACAGTGACAGACAGACGGACAGTCAGAGTCAAGGAAACATTTTTGAAGTAAAAGAAAAAAGATCTACAATGTATCGTAATCTTCATATTTCTTCAATTCTCTCCTACACTCTCCACCCAACCCCCAACACCACCACCCCCAACACCATCACCCCCAACCCCCACCCCTACTTATTTTCTTTTTCAATTTTCTCACTCTGCCGCTTCTGTAAGTCGGGTTATGAGAAAGATAATGTGGTAATTAAATCCCTAAGGGTATAAAACGTTTCGACAATTCAGCTCTGTTGTTGTAGTTGTCGTCCTTTTGTTTCTCTGCTTCTCTGATTTATTGTTTTTCATTTTCCTAGTAATGTTTTGTTTGTATTTGATATTGTTGTGATCATTTTGTTTTTTTAATGATTTCCTTGCCAACAAAGACGAACCTAACACTGAAACTTATACCGAATAAGATATATTTTAAAGTAATGTGCATTTTCCAGAAGCTGTGAAAGGCCTTTCCTTTCGAAAAAAAAAAAAAGGGGGGGAGGGAGGGAGAGAGTGAGGGGGGAGGGGGAGAGAGAGAGTGAGGGAGAGAGAGAGAAGGGGAGAGAGACAGAGCCCACACTTTTCAAACTAGTTCTAGTCACATGCACAAAATCACACACACACACACACACACTTTAAACACGGATCATTTTAATATCTTCAATGTATTACATCCTCCCCCTCTTCAACTCCACACCTCGAGAGAAGCTAACGTCTAACTGACAAGGTTTTACCCCCCCCCCCATCCCCCCCACCCTAACAGCCCATCCCACCCTACCCCACCCCCTTCTCGCTGCCATAACAAACGCCAAAATAAACGTCAGTTCACAGACAGGTGTCCGCAGATTTCAAGACAGACGATCACCTCACCACGTAAGAGTGGATTCTGATGATGTGGGGTCGTGACCCCGCCAAGTCAATATATGAAGACAAGTTAAGGGGTGGGGGTGCGGGTGTGTCAAAGGGGGTGGTGTAGCCCTGCTGGCAAGCTCAGACACCCCGGGTCAGCAAGGTCACTGTGGATAGAGCCATCATCATCATCGATTTTGTCATTGGTTACGTGGTCATCAGCCTGATCGTCATTAATCACCAATCAGAAGTAGGCGATGAACTGGAGGTTGTGGTCATTGGGGGGATGAGGTGAGGAATGTAAAAGACAGGCCAGGAAGGATGATGAGAGAGAGTTGGATGGGTGACCAGTATGTCAGCTCTACCCTGGGGGGAAAAATCAAAGACGCCATCACAAGCCGTGGTCTTTGTGGTGATCTACAATCAGTTTTATGTTCCAAAAAAAAAACCCAACCACAAGCAGCAATGTAGACCGATTTGTTTCAGACAATATAGAAATTGTTATGGAGTGAGTCATAAAAGTAAGAAAAAGAGAAACTCAACCAAAACAAAAATAAGCCCCACCTACCCACTGATCCAAAAACAAAAAACAAAAAGAAAAAAAGATACCCTCCAAAATCTACCGCAAACAAAAAAGATAAGGGATTAAATAAAAGAAGCCAGCAAAAAATGTTGAACAAAAAATTAATACTAGCTAGGCTATTTCAAAGCATTCGAAAAAGTCGTCGAAGAGCCCAAGTCAAAAAAAACAACCCAGCAAACAGGCAATACAAGTCAGCAGCAAGCAAACAGACTCCAAAATTCCCCATAAAAAAAACAACAGTCCAGCAGAGCTAGCCTAGCTCCTAGTCGGACCACTACCATCAAGATGAGCCAGGCGTTTCCAGAAAATGAGAGCTGCCCCGACAGTCACAGGAAAGGGCGCGTGAGGTCACCCAGAGCCAACGATCTCAAGCTGGATATGTGTCACCCAGACTTCAACCCTTGCACGTCGTCATCGTTACGAGACCCTGGATGACGACCTAGAAATCCACGCAGAGAACAGGACGGGGGTCGGGAAAAGTCAGATAAGGCAAACAGCCCCTCCGCTCTGTCCTCTCCAGCTCCGTCTTCGTCCAATATCCGCCTGTGATTTTTCAATCAAGCCGATCAGGTCAGGGCTGCGATACGGGTGGGGTCGGGCTGGCAAGGTTGATGGGGTGAGAACGGGGTAGGGGTGAATGTCGTCAATGTCGGCGCAGAGTCTGTGGAAGTGATGACGGGGCAGCTGGGGAGGGCGGGAGTCAAACGATGGGGGTGGTGGAGAAAGAGGGGGAGAGAAATTAAAGCTGAAGTCTTCGGCAGATTTCTCAGAACATGCCGATGAGTGTGTGTGGTCAGATTTGTTTTTTGGTTCTGGAGCTAGTGCTCTGAGGTTTACCAATGGTAAGATTTTTGCGTCATTGACCGTTTTCCCACCATTCACACCATTCCAAATTAAAGGATGATGTCTGTCTAAACACATCAGTGTGATTGCAGGTTTAAAAAAAACAACTTTGTCATCCGTTCTATCCGTACGCAATGGCCTACACTTTTGAAACGCGGAACGGTTTTCTTTAACGTGTGTGCAAGATGTTCTGGTTTATAGTCTCATCCAAAGGACTTTCGGGAGGGGGGGAAGGGGGGGGGGGGGGGGAGTGGAGTTGGTACTGATGTTAACTCCAGGGTCAGATCACGAACTGAATGCTGTAACCAACAGGCTACTCCCACCCCAACCACCGCACCCCCCTTCCCCATAGTTAGATATGATTCCTCCCGCTCTTCATCCACTTCAACCTTATATTCCCGACATTTCTTTCAGTGTTAACTCAAATTAATCAAGTTTTGGTGTACTTTGTATGAATTGTGTGTCACACTCATCTACTCTTCCGGCGTTTTGTGCAGGAAAGTAGATCACAATGATGGACTACATTATTTTAGATGAGCAGTAGCTTACTCTCACCTTAACTGGAGAGGCATATTCCATTACTACCTGCTCATAGCCTATCCTAGGTCTGTTCAATACGTTCAGAAATCTTCCTTGAAGCTACAGAATATCACACAATTATGACTTACAAATGCTTCTCCAGCTGTTCCTTCGTTTCCAGCTCACAAAAGTCACATGCTACTTTTGGGATTGTCTCAGAAGTCTGACAGTATCACACAAATCTAAACATGTATTCAGTTGCTTCAAACGCGAAGTATCCTTCAAAGAAATGCACCGACAAAAGTTTATGCCTATTATCAAATAGCAAAATTGGTCGATATCCAAAATTATGGTAACTTTTCATGGCTGTAATCAAATTACAAAAATGGTCTCTACCGAAATGACTTCAAAAGCTGAAGTACTTCCAGAGTTCTGTTTGCACTGGATTATCACAAGGGGTGCGCCCAGCTAGCCTTTGTTGGCTCAACGAGGCAAATCTGGCCGGACGATAATACCAATAATGGAAAAGTGGGGGGCCATACGGGAGCGCGAGAGAAAGGAGAGAGAAGGAGAGGAAAGAGCCGGGGATGGCAAAGTGGGGTTATTACGATTGGGACGTGCGCACCGTAGAAGATCAAAATGGCAGAGCAATATTTGTCCAACACGAGCGGGAAAGTTCGTGTCCCGATACAAATGATCTGGAGAA
This sequence comes from Rapana venosa, assembly GCA_028751875.1. Taxonomy (NCBI): domain Eukaryota; kingdom Metazoa; phylum Mollusca; class Gastropoda; order Neogastropoda; family Muricidae; genus Rapana; species Rapana venosa. The sequence goes on from CM054137.1 coordinate 47,678,497, forward strand.
ATTGCTCCTCTGCGCCCTGGGTGAAATTTGCAGGGTCTTGCTCGCCCGCCTCCTTCATTTCTGGCCCCGGCAGCGCGGCCCGTGTGAACAAATATTGTCCACTCATTAATCTCCATCGTTTGCTGGCTTACAACCTGGGGTCTCCCTTCCGCGATCTCAGGCCATCGGCTGCTTCACTCCTGAATTCTTCCTTCTTAGTCTGTCTGCTCTGTGTGTGTTTCTTTCTCTCTCTCTCTCTCTCTCTCTCTCTCTCTCTCTCTCTCTCTCTCTCTCTCTCTCTCTCTCTCTCTCTCTCTCTCTCTCTCTCTCTGTATGTCTGTCTGTCTGTCTTTTGGTTTTTTTTTCTGTCTTCAATATTTTGTATGCTTTCTGGGGGGAAAAATGTGTACATTATGCGGGAAACAACCATGTGCGTGATTAAACATTTTCTTGTCTCTGTCGCTGTCTGTCTGTCTGTCTGTCTGTCTGTCTGTCTGTCTCTCTCTCTCTCTCTCTCTCTGTTTTTTTTCTGTCTTCAATATTTTGATTGCTTTCTGAAAAAATCAATATTGTACATTATGCCGGAAACAGCCATCTGCATGATTAAACATGTTCTTGCCTCTGTGTCTGTATGTCTGTATGTCTGTCTATCTGTCTGTCTGAGTGTCTGTCTCTCTCTCTCTCTCTCTCTCTCTCTCTCTCACTCTCTCTCGCTCTTGTTAATTCATTTGCTTTGTTCATTTTTGTGGTCTTTCATTGATCTCTAGATTGATCAATATTTGAATAGCTATTTTAATGAATCATTTCATTGAATCCCACATTGACTTGTTTATCATTTTATTTGTGTTTGTTTCATTCTTTTCCCCATGAGGGCCTGGTGTAAAAAGCCTATGGCTTATCCATTTACCCTCATTAAAATATTAAAATATTCGAGTTCGAGTTCTCTCTCTCTCTCTCTCTCTCTCTCTCTCTCTCTCTCTCTCTCTCTCTCTCTCTCTCTCTCTGACCATAAGATTGATCTTTAATGAAAACACTGATTAATTTGACTTCTCTTTTTGCCACTACTAGTGTACACGTGTGTGTGTACACGTGTGTGTGTGTATGTGTGTGTGTGCGTGCGTGCGCGCGTTCGTGCGTGCGTGCGTGTTAAAGACAATCGGAGTACAGCCGATACTCACAGTTGAAACCCCATACAAAAATACTTACAACACCCGGAATCTCATCCTCCCCAACCATCCAACGCTAACATTCCAATTATCATCAACAATTCGAATACCCTTTTTATAGTTCAAATACTCAGATTCTCTACTGTTCGGATCGGTAGATGTCGCGAAAAAAAGGATCCACTAAAGGAAAAGGGTGGGAGAAGGGGAATCAGAATGATGGAATAGGGTAATGCGACGATTGCCTGTCGCTGTTCCACCAACTGGAGCCCAGTTAGATAAGACCCGTGATGTGTGTGAAAATAATAAGCTTTAGGGGCTGATTTATGTCTTCCGGTCATTGGTTAGGGAAATAAAGAGCAGAAAAGCGGGCTTTTTGAAACCAATCTCGTCCCAACTGCCGCCATCCCTGCATGTACATTTTGCAAAACACACACACACACACACACAGACCCGATAAGCAAGGGCTGGTCTAAAGGCCTTTCTGTTTCTGCTTGATAGTAAAAAGAATAAAGGACTTGTACTGGCCGGGTATCGCCCTAACCTCGAAGTCCTCAGCAAACCACCCGACGACCATGATGCACCCCTGATTGTACCACCCGGATTTGGGTGATAAGCTCTAACGATTCTGTTCACCCACTACCCCCTTTTGTAACAACTGTACCAGTATCACCGGTGTAAAAGGGTGAAGTTTGTCACCCAAGTCATTCAATGCTCTGGACATAATATATTACATTGCCTTCTGTTGGTTTTATACAAAGAATGAAGAAGACTCTCTCTCTCTCTCTCTCTCTCTCGCGCGCGCGCGCGCGCGCGCGCGCGCGTGTGTGCGTAGTGTCTGTGTGACGCCAAAGTAAACTGGCTGGTGTCAGTTTCTTCGTCTACAACCTTAAATAACGGTTATCTATGGTGCTCAGTTATCCAAAGTCGTGACAAGTATAACCAAGAAGAAAATAATTATTGTAATTTTCTTTATTTAGATAAAGTATTTCTTTCTTCTTTCTTCCTTCCCTTGTTTTTTATTCATGCTAACTGCTATTTCATATCACTACGCTTTATTCGAATTGCATTCATTAATCTTATCTTTTCGTAATTATATGTGGTGTCTGTGTTTGGTTCTAATGATTTGTTTCTCAAATGACACAGGACAACAACAAAAATGCTACCAGTACTGTTAAGTAACATTCCAAGTAAACAAACTAAGCAAAACAGAAAAGACCCCCCCAAAAAAAACAACAACAAAAAACCCACCCAACAACAACAAACCAACAACCAAACAACGATAACAACAAACAAACAACAACAACAACAAAAAAACCACCACCCCTCTACCCCAAACCACCATACCCAAAGCAGAGCATCTCCCATCCTTAACCTTTACTGCACTTTTCAAATCCGACAGTCTCATTTTCTTTCATTAAGAAGATTATATTAAAATTTAATGTATCTCAGAACGACTTAAAATGTCATGTAGTCTTCAAACTTAAATGGATGATTATTTCTGCCCATTTGTTTGTTTTAGTTGATGAATAAAAAAAATAAATAAATGTTGCTTTTGGACACGTCTGTTCCTGTTTCAGGGTCTTACAGCCTACGTTTTGGTTTTTTTAAAACTTTACACAGAAGAAAAAAATAGTATGTCCTCCATTTCTTCGTCGTAGGTCTCACAAACTGACACTTAATTAAAAACCAAGCAAACAAATAAACAAACCCTGTCAACACTCACTGTAGGAATTACAGCTCTATATTTTCTAAAGCTTTCTTTTCAAGAAACAGGTCACACCAGTTAAAAATTTTGGTTGGAAACACAATTTCGTCGATCGTTTCAGTGTTAAAGTAAAACAGGCGATGAAGGGTCTAGCAGACACGGTACAAAGTAACGAATAGGTAGATAAAGGAATACAGTGCAAGTTCAAGTCGACTCCGACAATACTACAATGACAACAATACCCAACAACAACAATAAAAAAAAACTAAGCATATGTAAAGCTGACTGTTACGAAATGAGTAGAAACATTTTTAATCAAGCAAAAGGTAAACGATTGGGAAAAACCAAAATTGTTTCAGGGGGGAGAGGGGGGTAGTGGTTGTTATTTTGTTTTAGTCTCCCCCCCCCCCCCCCCCTACCCACCCACCCAAAAAAAACCAACAACATTTGAACACATCTCTATTTTGTCCTAAGCACACTTTTTCCTTGGGGGGCATACACAGCCACAACAACACACTCTGCTGTTCAGTACACACTATAGAAGATCTAAGAACTCAGGCCCTTAGCAACCCGGGTGGGGGTGGTTGCCAAGTAAGGCTGGCTACCCCCAAGTCTTGGACCAACAAGGCTTGCGGGACAACGGCCGAGGACCTCAAATCTGCCCAGCCTTCACAGAGAACTGTGTCACCTGCTGCCTTTCTTTCAGAAGAGGGAGAGCATGATTTCTCCTGGTATTCTGGGGCTCCAGATTGTAATCTTGCGCTGCTCTATTTCTGACTCAGTGTTTGTATCTTAACACAGAGAGAGACAGAGAGAGAGAGAGAGAGAGAGAGAGAGAGAGACAGACAGACAGACAGACAGACAGACAGACAGACAGACAGGCAGACAGGCCTACAGGCAGACAGAGAGACAGAGAGAGAGTTAATTAACAGAATTACGGCATTTTCTGTCTGTCTCTAGCTGTCTGTTTGTCTAACCCCCTTCCTCCTCCCAAACATTACTTCTTCATCTTTCTCACGTGAAAAAAAAGAACGTATGAACTTAACTACTTATATAAGGAAAACACATTCGCGGTTCTTGCTTTATTTAATTCAGATTTGGAAAATCCCCAAAGAGATATTGTATCCATGTTTATTATTATTGTGTGCAAGTGTGTATGACATCTTCAGTTTAACGTCTATTCACATTTAGTGATTTATTTAAGACGGGGAAAATCTAACAAGAAAAAGCAAACGATAACTGAAAAATGTCAGATAACAGTATTGAATAAAAACCAACTTTAAACATACTACAAAAACTGAGTTATCGGACTTCTTATCAACCCTAACACAATGTCCAACAATAACGATGGTTCAGACAGAATCTATCTGTGTGTGTGTGTGTGTGTGTGTGTGTGTGTGTGTGTGTGTGTGTGTGTGTGTGTGTGTGTGTGTGTGTGTGTGTGCATAATCACACCTGATCAATCAAACAAGATCGTAAAGTTCACTGATCCAGTTAATCTCTAGTGTTATTTTGTTCTGCAAGATGGGACACTCTTTAGTTCCCCTTAATCAATAGCCGTTGTGTAGTATTACTCAACATGCTCTTGTTTGCTTTCAGAATCGATTACAAACTGGTAACCAAACAAAGGAAAAGGTTCTTTTGGTACCCAAACTTGTCTCTGAAAGATTGTGAAGAAAAAAAACCTGAACGTCTGTACCTTTTATCCCCTTCCATATGTTTTGGGTAAGGTTTGTGCAACTGTTAGTTCAAAAGGTTTGGGGGTTTTTTTTCTTTTCGTTCCTAGGCAAGAGCTCCGAGTTTCACCAATGGTGAGATTTTGCGTATGCGAACACTTTTACCCACCAATAGAGTAGCCACATTCCGACTTCGGGGATGGAGTCTTTCTTTATTACAACTGTGTACGTGCGTTTATTAATTACCAATTTTTAAAAATTCATCAGTTCCTAACAGCACGAAAAGCCCTACTCTTCCAAAAGGCGGAACACGTTTCTAACTTGTGGGCAAGATGTTCTGCGTGCGTTCGCGTTCGGGGGCCGCGGTTCTTGTCTCATCCGAAGAACTTTTGGGGGAGTGGAGTTGGCACTGATGTTAACTCCAGGAGAAAAACTCCCCTCGAAGGAGCGCCTCGGTGGTGGCTCGATCCCAGGCCGCCAGATCGCGAGTGTAACGCTCTAACCACTAGGCTGTGCTACACCCTGCTGAAGTTTTAGTGCTTCTTCGTTCACTCATTCAGTTAAGCACAATGCGTATATCCAGTAAGGTAAAGTGAAGGTGTCCCATGACCTATGTGGTCGTAGGGGAGTGAGGCGTCAGAGACCTCACTTCTCTAGGGGCCAGCATATTGAGGGCGGCGCCCATCTCCTCTCCCTCGCTGCTTTACCTTTCCTGACCCTAAAGAGGCAGGCACCCACTTACAGCTGGGTGAACTGGGGGACCGTACTGAAGCCAAGGCGCGCAAACGGTCACCCATCCAAGTGGTAACTACGCTTGATGCTGCTTAACCTTAGCTGGGGAAAGCGAGTGCACTGACCACTGAGCTATCCTGTCCCCTATATACATCCAGTATAAAGCAACTTTTCAAGCTTCTCTTGATGATCAATACCGGCTGAGAAGAGTCCAGTGCTGAGACAGTAGTAGCTCTTTATGACCACCATAGGCTTTGTCTGAGATCACCTACTGATGTGGGTTTTTTGTTGTTGTTGTTGTGCCTCAACCGCAAGAAACTGGTCAAGGATCCTCGGCTGAAGCTGGAAATAACAGATCAGAAGTAAATCACCCCGTAGACAATCCCTGTAAACCACAGCCTCTTTCTTCTTTCACAACATATTATAGAACAGAATAAACAACACCCTAAATTCAAGACAGTGCTGGCGATAAATTGTCACGAGCCGGCCTGTCTGCTTTTCTTCAGACAGCAACAGAAATAGTATCGTGGCTCTAACAGCCCAAGTTTACAGCGGTTGTAAGCAGGTCCTTAATGAAACAAACCCACAAATTAAAACGAGACCCGACAGAGAAAATGGGGACTGCTGATAATCTAATGTAATAAAACCACATTCGCCGAGAAGTAGTCAGTCTTCTGAATCCGATTTTTTTTCAGAAATACATCGGCATTACTGGAGCCGTGCCGAGTACAGCTGTTGTACTGTTTCACCGCCATCCATTTTTCTTCAGATTTGGAGAGAGCGAGAGAGTGAGAGAGAGAGAGATGATATCTTTACATCCTTTGTCTTTACTTTTCATCCCCATTAATTATTTCTTAAGCATCAACTAATCGCAACGTACTAGGCTCTCCCAATCTTATCTCGGCTGTAACATGGTCTGGCAGAAAAGAATAAACCTTTCACTAACAGCCTCAGATCAGACTCTCAGGTTGTCTCCATCTTTCCCCAGTATCCCTTCTCCTCCTCCTCCCCTTCTACCCTTTACCCCCCATCCCTTCATGTCTTAGCTTCAGTCTAAGACAGTGAGCGGTCAACTGTAGTCTGATCTATCGCCCCAAGCTTTCCAGCGTAAGAAACGGAGACGACATCAGTGGTCAGCTTAAGCAGAAGTGAACACGGGATATATTCCCATCTTAACCTCGGAAATGAAGACATGATGCTCGTTAAAATAGTCGAGGGTATCGATGTACTGGCTGTACCGGCTAAACCCCCCATCCCACAACACGCCTGAAGCTGGCGCTGACTGCAAAGAATCGTGGGGAAGAATCTTATATCTCAAAAGGGGACGGGTTCAACCCTCAAGCAGACCAAACATATTCAGTCTGGACGCGACTCAGACTGTCCCTATCATAAAAACTTAATCATAAGCACCCCTTGCCACCGCGGATGAGGTTAGGCAGGGGTTTAGACAAGAAAGGGGGAGAAGGAACAGGATCCACGTAAAACCCCAAAGCCCCCGACTGCTGAAACAAAAGCTCAATCCGATTTGCCAGGTCCGCCGCAGTCTTCTCTTCTCTGGTCTTTGTTCTAAAAAACACAAAGGCCTATTAGATCGTGGGGAGGATAAACCCCCCAGCTCTGGTCCAGTAATTCTTTCAACGATCCAACAAGGCGATTTAAGGTTAGGGAAGAAAATAGCGTGCAGACCTCGACAGTAGATCTTCAGCGCTGATTGTTCAAGATACTGGTTATTGTGGATGTATCTCGGACCATTAAATGATCCGGATCAAAGGGAAGCCACCGCAAGAAGATACCATTCACCGCACAATAACCCCTCCAGCAAGCATTGCGTGTCGAAGAGGCATGGCCGGGTAATAGTTAATCATTTATAGTGGTAACATTTTCAGTTTTCTAAACACTATGCATTAAAGTCATAGGGGATAAACTTGATATAATATAGACATAATTATTTTCAAGCTAACAGTTAGTTAGTACAGGAAGTATAAGGACAACTGTAAGAAAACTCCACGGAAAAGTACTGTGGTTTGTCCAGACGTCTGAGTGGAGCAATCTATAGTTAGAATATTGTGAGGGCAATTCAGATTGAAATTAACTGTTCTTAAACAAATGACAAAATACAACACAAGAAGCAGAAGATTGTTTAGCATCCACAACATTTCAGTATGGCAGTCTCAATGATTGTTATCCATGTAAAAAGCAAACGAAAAAAATACACACAAACAAAATTCAAATATGAGAGAGAGAACAAAGCAACAATACTGGGGTAAATAATAAATGCTGTATTAAACATTTTTTTTCAAAAGCTGGCTGGATGATACATGTTCCCTCAAACCCATGCTCCACTTAATTTTGCTCCCTGAGCCTGTATTTCCCCAGTGTAAGTTGTTCTATCAGTTATCATTGATGTCTGCTTCATGTGATTTTGATTCCACGTTTTTGTGTGGGCCACGGACGCTATTGTAAAGTCGGTGTGTGTGGTTTTTACTATTGTAGGTGATTTAACAATGTAGTATTGAATATGTTGAAAACACTGGAAGGCATAAGGCAGCTGAAGAAAAAAATCTTCCAATCGCACTTTGTGTAAATATTGTGCTGATTGCTTTCGAGTATATTTGCTGGGTGGCGTTGGTAGTTTCTGCTGATGTGAAATGTCTTCGATATGGCACTTAATGTTCCTGCCAGACTCTGTCAAATGTCTTCTCGAAGTCTACGAAGACATGGTTGAATCCCTTTCATGTTCGAAATGTGTTTGATAAATGGTATTGTTAAAAGTCTGGTCATTAGTACTTCTGCCTTTGGGAATCTGGCCTGTTCCTCAGCAATGATAGTATGTGCTTTGGGGACCCATCATCCCCATTTGAAATAACAAACTAGACAACACCAACACAGTCCAAGAAAAAAAACTAAGCATGTATGCAAGTAGCCTACACGATAATTTCCATGAAAAAGAAGAGAAGGCTCTTGTGTGCTCAGCTATATTCTACTTTGCTGGGTGCAGGCAATACGTGACACCCGATAGCAGACTGAGGCAGAACAATTCATTCATTCATATGCACTCCCTCATGGGCATGCCATGGGCCTGTCAGTATAAATAGTATCCCGCCTTCTGAAAAATCTGTCTTAAAGACTTCCTCTTTCATCTCAAAACTGCCCCTGCCTTCAACAGCCCAAATCCCATTACCCTGCCAAAGCCTACAACCTGTGTGTGTGTGTGTGTGTGTGTGTGTGTGTATGTATGTACATTTGAATTTTGTTTAAGCTTTTGATAGTTATTGGCTGCATGACTCTGTATGAATATGTTGAATGCAAGCGCTCTGATTTGTCTTTGCAAGATATAGTGCTATACAAATTTCATTTATTATTATTATTATTATTATTATTATTATCACTCTCTTTGTTTCTGCCTTGTTTCTTTTCTTCCTGTCACCTTCTTCTTGTCTAGTTTCTGCCTTCTTGGTTCATTCTCCTGCTTTTTTCCCCAGAAAGACTTGAAGATTATAATGCTCATGCCGAAGTCGGATGTGACTTGTCAGGCGCAAATGGCGTGACGCATTTTCGCTCATATAGCAGACAATAATAGTTGGTGTCTGAGTATTTGACGAAGAAGAAGAATTCATGTGCACTTGAAATGACCATGGTGGTAATAATTAAAAGCTGCAACAGAGGTTGCGGTATGGTTGGTTGTGGTGGAGAGAGAGACAGAGACAGAGAGAGACAGAGAGAGGAAATATACATCTGGTGCAGTCATCTAATTAAGTTATGCTTGCCCTGCACTTTTAACATACTGTTCATTACAGCAACAAAAAGCAACACCAACAAAAACTTATACACCTAGCACGAGTTCCGTTTGACTTTTTCACTTATCAACTGATAAATACTAACTTTTCCTGCTTCGTTTCTCTAGAAACAGTTCATTAATCTTTTCGGTCAGTTTATTTGCACATCTCAACACAGTGAGAAAAAACAACCACGAAGGCAAAATACAATCTGCAGAGTGGGACTGTTTGAAAAGAAAGCTCAATAGCACACACACACACACTCACAATAAAAGCAACGACAGAACAAACAAAACTTTTGCCACACAATTCTTCAACACTAGGGGGGGTGTTCCAAACAAAAGCTGAGAAGAGGGAGAAGAAAGGAAGCCTTCAGCGCGGAACAATGGGCTGTTCGCATCACCACCTCCCTGCCCCAGCTCTGAACAACTTCTACCACAACAGCTCCTCAAATTCGCCTGGTTACCCTCTCACACAAAAAAGTGACCATCGAAAATGATGCCTGCAGCAAGCAAGCAAGCAAGCGATAGAGCACAATGCGCAGGCAAAAGCAAGGCAATCAGCCGATGTACCCATTACCCCGTCACCCACACGAACACAATTTGAGCGTATACACACGCGCCCACGCTTTGGCAGTCGCGTGTCGTTGCACGTGCGGTGACATCGTTTTTTTCTGAGGTTGACAAGAAGATGAGATAGTCGGGCTTTTGTCGCCCAGGCTGATTCATCGACCTTGCACAAGCCTTTGGGCTTTCACACTATGAGAGCGTGAGAAGTGGCCTGGGCTAAAGAATGAAAAATGGCCGGAGAATGTTCACTGGCTTGGGAGTCATTTGTTTGGCCTCTTGTCGGCTGTCTTAATCCCATGTAGTTTGCTGGGAAGAGACTTCGTCCTCCTCCAATTTATTTTTCACTTTTGTGCTTTTCTGGAGGTTAGGGCGCTCTCTGTGCACTCGAAGTTGTTTTGGGTAGGGGGAATACGGTTTTTTTTTCAAGTTCTCCCCACCCACCTCCACCCCCGCCGCCCACCACCACCTTATCTTTTTTATTCGAGGCAGTGTGTGTATTTCCACAAACATATCGCTAGATAATAGCCATTCTCTCAAAAAAAATCTACGTTGTTACGGTTTTACATGGAAACGAATACGACCCTTTTTATATTTACATCCATTCCATGTGCCCTAGATTTTAAACAGCAGAAAAGATCGCTTAATCATAGTGTTTGTCTGTGACTTTTGCATCGTATGAAGACAGGGTTGTTTTTTTTGCAGTTTAATCTGTGGGCTGCATTGGAAACGCTACAACTGTTATTCTTGTGACCTCTCTCTCTCTCTCTCTCTCTCTCTCTCTCTCTCTCTCTCTCTCTCTCTCAAGCGTTTTTCTATGCTTCTTGCGTCCATGAAATTATATGTTTTCGGCATTCCATCAGCACACTATTGGAACAGCTACAGCCATAACTGCCATACTGTAATAACTCTCTCACACACACACACACACACACACACACACACACACCACTAACCTGTATTCTTCCTTTCGTACGCCTAGTCGGAAGACAGGCTATTGTCAGCTTGTTTTCAGAGACTCTTCCCTTTTCGGCGTTACTTGACCACCCGTAGTCTTGATCATACAAAATGACATGCAGAACACACAGAATACAGTCACTGGAAATTTTGGCAAGTATTTTGATCAGCTGGACAAAGGGCCCGGTTATACTGTCCGAATTTGCGTACCAGAGCCTGGTGAGTTTTCTAGGTGGCTGTTTTCTCAATGTTCAACTTTTGTTGTACACGTTCCAACTGACCAGTGTGTCTCTTGAAAATGGTTGAAGTAGTTGATGATAATCCTCGCTGAAGTCATTGTGTCAAGAAGGCTTCAGCTCAATAAAAACTACGAGTTTGTATGCTGTGTTCTGATGGTAGATTCTGCTCTTTCCGATGCCAGAAGAATGAACAAAATTAATCAGTCTGTGTTGGCCTATACGTGGACGCACTTTTTTTACCTTTTGTATTGGACAGATGGATAGCTCAGTCTCGGCGATGAAAGCAGCAGTACTGTGAGGCTTCCTACTGGGCAGGACACGTTCTGTTGTTCGGTTGTCGGTTACTTAATCTCAAGTGTAATTTCTATAGTTGAAACTGAACTGTTTGCAAGTTATGTAGCATACGATTAAAATACAAGAACCACTGTGGGATGATGGTATCATTCAGATGAGCCATTTATTTTGGGCTGGTCTGGACTTGCATGGTGGTCTCCAGGAACTGAACATTTCGGCTGATAAAATCTCTGCACCATGTCTGCACACACATAAAAATACAAATGTTAAATCAATGACAGTACAAGTGTATTACATGTGTACTGTTTAGAGAAACAAAAAGGAAACAAAACTTTCATGCACTCTTGCGTATGTAATAAGAAAATAACTTTGCTTTGTAAACACTGTATGGACAATAAGCATGTGTCTGCTGATATTCCTTGCGTCAGTCAACATTCAACGATTCAGCCAACTGGTGCGTGCGCACCTGCATGTCTGCCATTGGGTCTGTGCATGTTTGTCTGTCTCTCTGCCAGTCTGTCTCTATGTGTGTGTCGTCTCATTTTCTCTCTCTTTACATTTTAGCTTCTCTCACTCTCTCTTTCTAGCTCATAACTTGTCTTCTACCTGTATCCAAACCTTTGTGCTGCAGGTAATAAAAGAAGCGTCTGTGACAAATAAACAGCCAAACTGAATACCTCCCCTCTTCCTATTTATTTCTGAGTTTACATTCTTATTACGCTTCAAAGGCTTGGCTCTTTTCCTGTTTGATACAACAGCAGCCTCCTATTCATTTCAGCACTGTGGAAAAAGGAACGGCTGTACAAATAAGGCAACCCCACTTTCCCTGATACTCTAACGCCTTAATTGAACGGCCAACGAGCTTTGCATGAATTAGCAAATGATACTTGTTCATATATTTGTTTTGTGGAAACTGGACTCTTGCCTTTTTGCTGGGGGAGGCGAGAGCGAGACCGGGGAAAGCAGTAAGGGCAAAGAAAGGCTGTAAGAGAGAAAAAATAAAGTACGCGCGTGCGTGCGTGCGCGCGCGCGCGCGTGCGCGCGCGCGTGTGGTGTGTGTATGTGTGGTGTGGTGTGTGAGAGAGAGAGAGAGAGAGAGATGAGAGAGAGAGAGAGAGAGAGAGAGAGAGAGAGAATTGTTTATTGTGATACGCTTTTAAGCTCATTCACAAGGGGATGGAGGGAAGAGGATTGGGTGCAAAAACACATCAGTTTTGAAATTAGTAAATACACATTCTTAGCAGCCTAAGTAATCATCGCGGTACGGATTTCATGTCATGGTTTAATAGTTTAACATACACAGATATCATAATGTTTGATAACTTGGGGTTTTGTTTCTTTGTTTCTTTGTTTTTAGCAGAGAAAGAAAAATGGACAATTAGCAAAACTGACTGCTGTTAAAGCTTTATAAACCATTTAATAGAGCGTCGTAGGAGTCACTGATTTAGTCTTTTTTGTTTTTAGTTTAGCCTTACCTCATTGTCGGGACATGGAAACCACGTTAATACAATGTATAATTTGTATTTAATGCGGTAGGCTTAAAGTCTTTTCACATGGGGCCCCTGGGACTGGCAGTTCAGGGATGAAACCAACAATCCAGAAACTTTCAAACAACGCGATCATTATGACATGGTTACCACATCATAGAATAAAGCGCAGCGTAACATCCATATTCAGCACAGGGATATCAGCTTATTGTTACATCACCGACTTTTCACACTGTTTACAGTCATCACTGGATAAGTCATGATACACCCACGTTAGAATTTCCTGCTACTCTAGGTTTTATTTGTCATGTGGGGATTTTGGCAGAGAAATCTATAGCAGAGATTTGCCGTTGCCTTCTGATAAAAGCCTTCTCCTGTTAGCGTTACCCAGGTGGCACCATGTGGAGGTAGGAGTAGGGCTTGGAGTCTTCAATGTCAAAGCAGTGTCGGCTCCCATTTACCACCAAGAGAGAGAGAGAGAGAGAGAGAGAGAGAGAGAGAGAGAGAGAGAGAGAGAGAGAGGAGAGAGAGAGAGAGAGAGAGAGAGAGAGAGAGAGAGAGAGAGAATGAATGAATGAACATTTTTATTGAGGGAAAAGAATAAGCACAATGGTGGCTTTTTTCCATCCAGCCCTCAATCCAAAAGGTAAATCAATCAACCAATCATTCAATTAAACAAACAATAATGAAATGTCTAAAGAATTAGGTAAAATGTAAACATGCATAAACAAACGGAATAGAGATAGTTGAATACACAGGACAGATATGAGAGAGAGAGAGAGAGAGAGAGGGGGGGGGGGGGGGGGGAGGGAGGGGGGGAGAGAGAGAGAGATGTAGAGAGAGGGGTGAATGGAATGAATGAATGAATGAATGAATAGAGTGAATGTCTTTATTTGAGAGAGAGAAGGGGGAGGCGTGTGCAGTATTTATCATTATTAGTTTATGAAGAGGACAAGACGAAAGGGAAGAGAGAGAGAGAGAGGGGGAGGAGAGAGAGAGAGAGAGAGAGAGAGAGAGAAGAGAGAGAGAGAGAGAGAGAGTGAGAGAGAGACAGAAGAGTGGGGGAGGGGAGAGGAGAGAGAGAGAGAGAGAGAGAGAGAGAGAGAGAGAGAGAGAGAGAGAGAGAGAGAAGAGAGAACCAGCCAGCCAGAAACCAACTAAGAGAAAGTCAGAGACAGAAACTTACCGACCCCCCCTCCCCCAAAAAAACCACCACCACAACAACAAAAAACCTTTGAGCAGATGGACAGTGTCATCACAATTTAGGCCCAGGGAAAACCTACATGCCCAAATTTAAGTCCAGAACAGGATGAATACAACAACAAACAAATTCAAACAAACAAAACAGAAGAAAAAAATGTGCTTTCTGTGCCTGCGTTACTTCCGTCCAATAACTTTAGTAAGCAGTCCTTGAAAGGGAAAAAGTCACGGGGGTCACAACCCGACAAATGCCCGTATGCGCCGTCTCATTTACATAAAATCAATTTCAATTGGTCAGCCATACCCCCACAGCCCCTCCCGTGTAACTGTCCAGGGGGTTCCATCTGAATTAGAAAATGAGATCACCCCCGGTCCCCAAAGCTCCGTCGATTCATCACACTCACTTAACGTGTCAGAAACAAGGTAATTCGAGCCACACTGTTCTCCAAATTGGAACATGAAAGTTTCTATCATAATCACCTTGTATTAGAATTCCTTTCTTAACAGCTGGAAAGGAAAAGCTGCAGCTGACAGACCCAATCTTTCTCCCAGTGCCTGGTGTTGTCAAGACTTAGGGACATTTACAGCAAGCGCGGGGCGGTTGCGCCATATCAACATTGTTCCTTCTTGTCATAATAAAGGCACCCGTTCGTTTACGAATTGAACACACAGGATTTTGTCCGATTACGTTTGTGTGTTTTATTTTTCAATGAATCGGAAAATTCTATGTTTCGTTGTTGTTTTTTCTGGTGATTTTTTACCCCCCTGAAGTGAATTGTAAAGAACAGCTACGGAACTGCAATGTGTTTCTTGAAATGAGTAGACATGCAGTAGAGCAGTTATTATTGCTGCCTATCTCGCCGTGTGTGTGTGTGTGTGTGTGTGTGTGTGTGTGTGTGTGTGTGTGTGTGTGTGTGTGTGTGTGTGTGTGTGTGTGTGTGTGGTGTGTGTGTGTTGTGTGTGTGTGTGTGTGGTGTGTGTGTGTCGTGTGTGTGTTGTTGTTGTCGTGTTGTTTTTCGTTTTGTTTTTGCTGTATGAGCCACGATGTTAGTCGGGCTGTAAAACACAAAAAGAGATTAACAAGCTGGCCTGAATAAATCAGTCCATATAAGATTTAATGATTCCATCTAGTTTTTACAACTTCTTTGTTTCTATTTCATTATGATGATCTTGACATTCATCATAGTGTTCTCTATGTTTCAATCCCTATTACTCAAGATGTAATAAAATTAATGTTCCTGATTTTGTTTTTTAAAAAGAGGTAAAATGGCGTTACAAACGCACTCACACATGTGTACACCCACCCATGCACTTACCACACACACACACACACACACCACGCACTCACTCCCTCACTCACCACACACACACACAACACACACACACACACACACACACACACACTACACTTTTGTCCTTTTTCTCTCTTTCCTCTCACAGTTTTTGTTCTCTTCTTTTTTATAAGGGGGAAATAAGCAAGTGAAGCTGACAGGAAGGAGAGAGACATCAAAGTGATGCACGGTGATGTACGATACGCGCCCATGTTCATTTGCATCTTTATATATACGGGGAGAATCGACACATTCTTTGCCAATGAGGTGGTATTCATGAGGTCTCATGATTATTCATGGCCTGGGGATTATCCTGGGCAATTAGATGTTATGGATCAGGTTACGTCATAACATTCCCAGCAGTTCCAGTTGGCTTAGTTGCTGATGGCTAAATGTGTGCATGGCGAGGAAAGTCATGCGAACATGCGCGCGCGCGTGCGTTTGTTTGTTTGTTTGTGAATGTGTGAGCGCGCGCGCGCGCGTTCGCGCGTGTGTGCGTGCGTGTTTGTGTAGTGTGTGCGTGTGTGTGTTAGTTACACGCGCTGGTGCGTGCGTGTGCACGTGCGCGCACTGGAGCAGATGCACATAATTATGTCTTTGTTTAAAAACAACAACAACAGAGAGAGAGAGAGAGAGTGTGTGTGTGTGTGTGTGTGGGTTATGGAACAATACACACTTGGTAACATTTTACGCTCTCTAATTATTCTATTTTTTCTGAATCTAAGAAAATGAATAATCTACTACTTCCGCATAAAATTGCAATAACCTATACCTAGTTTTTTTGGGGGAAATAAAATGTTAAATCGGGTGTAAATGAATCATCACCAGAGTTATGGAAAACGAATAAGAGAAATGTAGTTTTGAAAAATAAAGTAACACCACTACCCCCCCCCCCCCCCCCCCCCAAAAAAAAAACAAAAAAACCACACACACAACCATACACACAAAAAACACAACCCTAATAACAAAAAAAACCTAAACAAACAAACCCCCCCCCCCCCCCTCAAAAAAAAACCCCACCCCAAAACAACACCCCCCACCCCCTACCCCCCCAAAAAAAACCACCCCAAAAAACCTTTTCTTGCCTATCTCCCCTTTAAACATGGGTTTCTTTGGGGTGGGTTTTTTTTTTTAAAGGAACCAAAAAATATACAGAAAAACCTTCACTTGTGTTTTTTCTCCCAAAAAGACACCTCCCCCCCCCCCCCCTCCCCCCCCCTATCCAAAAAAGGGAAGAGAAAAAACAAAAGAAAAACCTTCACTCGCCTTTACTAGGTTTGAAAGACAACATAAAAGCCAAAGAAACCATACAAAACACGTTACAACGAAAGAATGATTGGCTGTTTTTGGCAGAATTTTCTTCATATGTTTTATATCATGGCCAACATAAGTTTTAGTTAACACACTCGTTAAGAAAAAGGGGAGATTGCAGACTGCATCCTGTCCTAAGCCTGACTTTTCCCCCAATTCGCTTTGTGCAGTGGTTTGGATGCTAGTCTTTCGGATGAGGCGAGATCATCAATGGAGGTCATGTGTGCAACAGTATTTACGACATATACAGGATTCCATGGCTAAAAGAGAGTTGCTGCAAGCAAAACTCTGCAAAAGGCACTCACAGGAAAAGAAAATATATACTGCGTGCAGGATTATTTAAAATGGGTGATGCTGCATTGTTGTGATGGGTTTTCTTCGAGACTGCAACCCGTTAGAAATCTGTTGTGATTTCAAATTGCATGTATTATTATGCTACACTCACTACACTACACCAATATATTTGTATGTATACTTGGAGCCTATGTATCTACACACCTACACACACACACACACACACACACACACACACACACACACACACACACACACACACATTAGCTGCTGTTTTCGGGAAATTCAGAAATCAAATTGATTGTGTGTATGTTCGTGCGTGCGTGCGTGCGCGCGCGGGCGTGTGTGTGTGTATGTATATGTGTATGTTTTCCTTGAGAAACATATCTAATTACTCCTTTTTTTCCCCTTTATTATCCGGAATGTGAAACGCCAAAAGTCGTTATAAACCGCTGATGAGTAAACGGAAACGTGGCCGCGGATGCAGAGATAGTTTTCAATCCTTTCCTTCTTTCTTCCTCAACGAGAGACACACACCGCACCACAAGGGAGAAAACAACAACTGGAACGCTATTATTAAAGTCGTCACCTCCGCAGTGGCGTCATTATCAGGCAGGATGACATCACGTGGCAGCCATCATGGAACTGTTTACTCTCCATCCGTTAACCCATTAACTGCGCACCGCAGCTTCCAACAAGGTAAAGTGCTCGCTGGCGTCGCGGCTGCCTTCGCTTCAGGGCCAAAATAAACCGCCCGCCGCCTCGGACGTCAAAAGCAGAATAATATCGCTGTTTTCGCTTTGCTGGTGCTTGTCATGTAAAGTTTCCAAGAACGCTCGAAATGCGGAGCGCGAGCGCGCGCCTTTCGCGCGCTAATAGAAAGACAAACAGAACACTTTCCATCCGCTCAACTTCTATTTTTCTTTCAGGATTTTTTTCCCTCTCCTTCCATCACCGTGCCACCGCCGTTTTGGACAGGTATCAATAAAGGATGAGGGGGGGATCGAAAAACAGAAAGGTTTTGTTTGTATGTTGTTCCTCCGTTCCTGCTGAAAGCCGTGCCTTTGCAGGGGATGGGGGGGTGAGATTTAGGACAAAAGGGATTGAGGGTTTGTTGTGATATGACAAAAAGGGGATAAGCCGAATTTTCAAGCAAAGACAGCTTTGTTCGTAATTTGATAGTCCTGATTGCAATTTAAGCCGGTTTGTTGCTTTCATTGGATATATATGTTTCTGCCTGCGTACTTCGCGTCTGACTGGAGTCGCAGCATCATCTAAAATGGTCAGATGCAGGCCTGATGTGCAGGCCTGTCACAGAATCTGAATTTGTGTCGTTTGAAGAGTTATTGCAACCACGCATAACTGTCACGGTTGTTGTGGAAGTCAATATTTACCTCATGTCTCCCCCGCCTTCACTTGGCTTCACATGTCTGGCCTGTAAGGAACGATAACCTGAATCCAGGTTACTGGGTTTCTAGGCCTACGTTTACCAAACAGTCTAAGTTAACCGATCATATCTTTTAGAAGAGAAAAAAATGGCTGTATGCATGTATTGTGTGTGTGTGTGGGGGGGGGGGGGGGGGGGGGGGGGGGGCAGGCGTACGTGCATGTTTGCACGTGGGTGTGGGTGTTTGTGTGTGCGTGCATGTGTGTATGGTCATGCTCGTACTGTTAAGTTTATTCACAGAAATTATATTCCCTGTTATCTTCAGTACTTCAGTTAGTCCCGCTAATATTTATCGAAAATCCCAAACATGCTTCTATAACTGACGTCTGACGAGTTTGAGCTCAGCATACTTGGCACGAAGAATAATGTCTATATAAGTTTTTAAGAAATTGGAGTGGACACTCGGCAGGGCATAAAATATTTCTCCTACACTTGCATGTCAAAAGAGGAGAGAAGCCAATTGCTGTATGCTATAAATCACTGTTATATGACATGTTCAAAATGTAATCTAAAATCTAAGTGGCTCTTTTGCAAATTCCTGTAGTGGAGTATCTTTTCTTTCGAAGACAGTGGAATAAACAGTCATGTGCTTTTTATTTTACATCCCGTCTCTTTTACTGAAAGCATGTAGCCTCTGGAGTTGGCTGGCTTGAAGAGGAACATCTAATAACGTGCTCTGGCACTTGCAAGAAGACTAAGAGGGCTCAACACACATATATGAGATGTTCTAATATTTTGCTATTTTGATACGAGTGTGTTGCCATAGCCATCCTTATCCATCTATCTCTCTCTCCACGCGCGCGTGCGCACACACACACACACACACACTTGAAACCAGAACGTGTTTTTTAAAAACAACAACAAAAACGCGCGCGAGTGCGTTCTTTTCTTAAGCTTAAGCATACAGTCAAAATTACGATGACAAAATGAAACTTATCAGCAGAAGCAAAAACAGATCAGAAGAAAATTAGAAAATACTGTGACAGAAAGAGGGGAAAAAAACCCGGTGTAAATACAAAAGACAAACAATACACATTGCATCTAGACACAACAAAAAGTGAAGGGATATTGTAATGTATGGTTTGCTTAAGATGGGCTAGACATTGAAAAACAGGGCCAGACAGAGATGACAACAGCAAGAGAAAGAGAAACAGAGAGCACGGATGGGAGAGAAACAAGA
>CM054137.1:47705336-47710336 GCA_028751875.1 Rapana venosa
CTCTCTCTGTCTATAAATAAAAGAATAAAATTAAAATGAAATGACTTTGTTTCTGTGTGTCTCTCTGTTTCTGTCTCTGTCTCTATCTTTCTCTCTCTCCCTCTCCCCCCTCTCTCTCTCGCCTCCCTCTCCCTTTCTTTCTTTATCTGTCCTCTCTCCCTCTCTCTCATCCCCTCCCCTTTCTCTCGCTCTCACTGTAACCACCCAATTATGCATCCACTGACCAATGCATAAGCTATCATTTTCTGTAAGTAGTTTTCCATTCCTAACAAAAGACCTTGAGAATTCTGCTACCGATAAAGTACTGATGGCAAAGAGAGAACGAAGGTTGTGTGCTTATTGGAGGACACAGTGAACATTTTTTAATGACTTAGGAGCAGATAGGTTAAAACGAAGTTTTTTAAGAGGAGGAAATCACATTGGGAATGGCAAGTAGAAGGAAGATAAGAGTGGGACAGTAAATGAGAGAAATACAGACAGATGGGAGACAGACAGACAGACAGGCGGAGAAAGACAGAGAGGGAGGGAGGAAGAGAGAATGAATGAGTTAGAGAAAACAAAGTGTCCGAGAAAGAGAAAAAGAGAAAAATAAGAAAAAATACAAGAGAGAGAGAGTGTGTGTGTGTTGTGTGTGTGATGTGTGTGAGTTAGTCAGTGTGTGTGTGTGTGTGTGTGTGTGTGTGTGCGTCTTCGTGTGTGTGCGTGTGCGTGTGCATGCACACAAAGGTACACATATATATGAACAAACAAAAGAGACGGGCAGACATATAGACAATGAAAGAGACAGGAAGAAGGGAAGAGGGACAAAAACAAACCAGAAAGAAATGGAGACAGACAGAAATAGAAATGTAGGAAGAAGACAATAATTAACCTTCTACCAAGGTAAGAAGAGACACTGACCCTAGATGTTTGGAATTCAGCATAATATGGGCACTATACTGATGTTATTGTTGCCGGGGTTGTTTCCTTTGGCTAAGGACGACCCTTTGATCTGGCATCTCACCTCACACACAATAAACCTTCTCCCCAGCACACGACACTTCTGACCCCAGTTGGATTTGAAGACTCGACATCCTGTCACCTTCTTTTCACTGTTGCCTTGTGATCCATAGCTCTATTCATTTACTGTAACAGCTTCCATTACATGTCAACGACAACCGTCTTAGAATACAGAGCATTTTGGTATGAAAAAACCCAGAATTATCGTAATGGAGATCTTTTGTTGTAGGCTGATATTTGAACCAAGGAAAACTGTGAAGGAAGTCTTTAGGTTTCGTCTGGAACTAGCATCCGCAGGGCAAGAAACAGGAACGGTTAGGATGCACTAAGGCTCAAAATGCTGTTTCGGATGGATTGGAACCTAGGGTTGATAGTCATCACGACCATAGCAGTGAGTACAAAATATACCTGCAGAATTTCTTAATTGTCTATACCGGGTGAACACGCACCACACACACACACACAACACACACACACACACACACACACACACACACACTCAACACACACACACACACACACACATCTAATATCACTGAGAGTGAACAGACGTAAAACGAACACACACACACACACACACACACACACACACACACACACACACACACACACAAGCACGCACGCACACGTATGAACAAACTGACAGAAAGATATATCAGAGAAAGGCATGAACAGACGTACAGACAGACGGAGAGACACAAGATAGAAGCAGAAACAGAGACAGAAAGAGTCAGAGACGAAAAGACAAAGAAACTGATGGACAAAGAGACATGCAGACAACCAGGCATAAATGGGGGGAACGCAAATGTCCTTTTTTTTCAAACTGTAACCAGCTGTGTGTATATCCCTGGTTTGCAGCATGATGAACCTGACTGCTCCTGAAGACTAAAGCCAACAGTTGCCGGGCTGAACCCAGCCAAGGTGACTGAAAAGACCAACTGTTGCATGCATCCCAGACCTGGCAGGCGCCACTTTTAAATGAATGGAGGGAGGCCAGTCTGACGAAGGCAGAGGGCAAGCGGGAAGAAAAAGGTTGGGTTGAAGGGTAGGGGAGGAGGATAATGACACCGTGTTTTTAGCATATAGGCTGCATACTTTAGATGGACTGGTTAATAAGGTTGTGAGTGCTTTTGCTGTTGGTTTTTTTCTATAGCTAGAGCCGGAAGGTTTTCCAGAGTAATAAGTAAAACTAGAGAGAGTGCATAGAAAATATATATGCGCACTGATTCATAGATAGAAATCAGGAACACAAAGCAATTCATCCAGTTTAAACAGAAGCACTCCACCAGTATTTTAAACCTCCATTGTCCTTTGCAAATATCCTGAAGGGGCCCCAAGCCCCCATGCGAAATAATACAGGAAGCAAAATACCATGAGGCACTAGAAATGCTTACAGAGGGACAACAAAAATGCAAGTGAAATATATCAGATTATTAAAAGTTAACTACAAACAACAACTGCAATCAATCAGGATGCTTGCAGCCCCAGCTGACGATAGAAGCTACGCCAGAGGTGTCAAGTCAAGTCAAGTCAAGTCAAAAACACTTTAATCATCCCATGAAGGGCAATTACAATACTGACAGGCAGATTGATACACATCAAAAATATCAAAGACACAAAAGCTATATTTCATATTGGTTTTTAAATGACTTCAAATAAAATGTCACGAACACACACACACACACATACACCAACACACACGCGCGCATGCGCACACACACACAAACACACGCACGCACGCACACACATCAATTGTGAACACAATTTTAAACCCATTGACTAGAAGACATAAAAACTTATTTTTACGCACGCATATACGCAGCACGTACACACGCACGTACGTGTGTGTGCGAACACGCCCACGCACACCCACACCATACACCAATATATAAATTCAATGTTTTAAAACCGTTGACTAGAAGACAGACTTATTTTACACACCCACGCACCCACACACACACACACACACACACACACACACACACACACACACACACACACACACACACACACACAATTATGTATTGACTACACTCATAACAATGACAATCAGGCAAGTAATTCAGAGAAATGTAAAAACTAGGTAGTCAACATCATTGTGAATTCAGAATTCGAATGCTTACTGGCACAAAAGAATGTCTTTTTCTGTTAGTTTTGCTGATGGGACACTGAAAACGGCGTTCCGAAGGCAACATTTGAAATTCTGGAAACAAAGCATGGGAAGGATCAGCCAAAATGGTGTCTCCTCATTTTCAACTTAAATTCCAGAATAAAAGTGTCAACTGTTTACAAATTAAACCACCAAGATCATAAAAATACAAAACTTAAGTCGTTCTTCCCCTCATGTCCAAGAAGCAATAAAGTCCACACTATGGTGGTCACCAAGTTCAAGAAAGACCATAAGAATAACAGTTAAAAATGAAAGAAAAAACACAAATGAGTGACCAGAAATGAACATCTCCCATGATTAAAAATCACAGTAACAAATGACTAACATAAAATAAAAATAAAAAGGTCATATCACAAACAAGCATATAAAATTCCTTAGCTGATTAAACATATTACCAAAAGTTCTCAGCACTGCAAATGACCATCAAACTGTAAATCAAAAACAAAACAAAATGTTGCTGTAAACAAGAAAAGGCAACGCATGGTGATGCTTACAGCCCTGGCTGACCAAACATGGCTTATAGATAACACATACAATAAACATTCAGCCAACATCTCACAAAGATGTTGTGCAAACACTTTGCCCTTCACTCCCCACATCTTGTAAAATTTCCCCAGACCACTGGACATTCTCTCACCCCCTTTTGACTCTTCCCTCTTGATTGACAACTGCATTCATTTTCCATAATACCTCCCACCACCTGCTAACAATATAAGTCACAGAAAGAGCCAGAGCCAGACAGTGGTTTTCAGAGCTCTGGGCACGAGGGTACAAATTTGCAGTAATGGACAGCTTTTGTTGCAGGCTGATGCTCGAACTGCGGAAAGCTATAAAGAGCGCTCAGCATTCTTCCAGAGACTTTTATGACCGTGGCAGCGGCAGACGTAGGGAGGCATCCAGGCACAAAATGCTGCTGATGTGAGGTCCTGAACTTGGTCTGAGAAATCTTCCTGTTCTATAGGGGAGAGTGCAGGCGCACACTGTGGCTTGTTCAATGACTGCGATGGCCCTGGGTGTAAAGCGGAGGGGAGGGAGCGTGTGTGGCTTTTTTGTGGTGGAAGATAGATTATTTGACCTGCCGGCGTCAGAAGACTTCATCATCATCTTCGTTCTGTCTGTCTGTCTGTCTGTCTGTCTGTCTGTCTGTCTGTCTGTCTGTCTGTCTCTCTCTCTCTCTCTCTCTCTCTCTCTCTCTCTCTCTTCTTCTTCTTTCTCTCTTCTCTCTCTCTCTCTCTCTCTCTCTCTCTCTCTCTCTCTCTCTCTCTCTCTCTCTCTCTGTCTGTGTGTGTCTCTGTGTGTGTCTGTGTGTGTGTCTTGGTAATTCATCACCAGTATCCCCAATTTTTTTACACACACACACATACATATATGCATATATATGCACACAAGCGCAGAGAGATACACACAACACACAACAACGACACAATACACACACACCATCCCCATCATAATCACCCACCACCCCCACTCCCCTACACCCCCCCCAAACCCTCCCCCCCACACACACACACAATCTTCATACTTTCTTGTAACTAGTTTTTGCGTTCCTGGCTGGTGCCAGCGTGGCCAAAGCTGGTCACGGGGACCAGGTGAGGCAGGGGTTTGATGGAAAAGAGCAAGTGTCGTGTGGGGCCTAGGGGTCGGCCTGCAGTAGGCGCCACTCTTTAAATGACTCGAGACCAGTCTGCCAGGCAAGGCGTACAGGGAGGCCAGGGTGATAAATGAGAATATGGGGCTGGAGAGAGAGAGGGTGGAGAGAGAGAGAGATGGGTGGGGGTGGGGGGGGGGCTGGAGAGAGAGAGGATGGGAGAGAGAGAGGGGGGGAGAGACA
>CM054137.1:47715336-47717836 GCA_028751875.1 Rapana venosa
CAGTACTGCAGGGAACACTCGAAGGTGGCAGAAAGAGGGGAAGACAGAACAAGTCATGGATGGACAACATCAGAGAATGGACCAGGATGAATGACTCGGCACTACTGCGCAGAGCCGAGGACCGAGATGGATGGAGGAGGCTTACCACGGCATCGTCTTTCGTGTCTCCCCCACGACCGCCAAGGTCACGGGTCTGATGATGATGATGATGATGATGATGATGATTTTCTGTTTCTGGGGTGCTTTCATACTTCAGCTCCACGGTTCTTCTTGAGTCATCTGCTGCGACCCAATAGGGGTCGTCTGTTGGTCTGCTTTGAATTTCAATCCTGCTTTACAAACCAAGTGTTTGAAATGGAAGCGGTTAACCTCCAGAAGCAAAAACAAACGACCAAGCATCAACAATCACCTCCGCGTGTCCCCCGCCCCTTCCCCCCAACCCTCCCAACCACCCACCACTATCCCTCCCTCCCCCCCTCAACACCCTGCATCCCCATCCCACTCCCTCATTTAACAAATACCTGGGTATTGTCAATGACACGCTCTTCTCGCGTACGTATGAAACACACTAGGAAAATACGATTACAGGAGACACAAACATAATGTGAACAGAAGACAGAAGAATTATTCGAACAGTTTCTGTAAGAAATGTTTTTAATCATACAGCGTTAAAAGTCCTCTCGTGCAATGAATAAGTGCTTCTTTTCATAGTGTTTGCGATTATAATTGCGGCTGAATGATTCCAGATGACACAGAATAATCTTATCAAAACGAGTTTTCTTCATCACCTTTCCTTCTTCACTGTCATCGTCAGCATCTTCGTCATCACCATCATCATCGCCATTATCTGATTCTCCAACTGTCTTTCGTTCCTCTTTGTTTTACCCTTCTTTCCTTTCTTTCTTCCTTCTTTCATCTCTTCCTCCTCTTCTTCTTGTTCTTCTTATCTTCCTTCTCTTTTCTCCTTTTCGTCTTTCTTCTTCTTATATTGTTTTTGTTTTATTCCTCTGCCATCCGTTCTTGCTCTTGTCCTCTTCATCATCTTCTTCTACCTTTTCTCCTTCTCTTCCTCTTGTTTTCTCATGCTTGTCCTTTTTTGATCTTCTTCTTGAAGTGTGTTTGTCACATCCTTTTACGATCTCTCTCTTCTTTTTCTTTCAGCGTTTCTTCCCTTTTCATTGTTTCCCTGTCCTCTGTCGCATTCTTCTTCCTTTTCTTCCGTTTTCTCCTCTTTTTTTCTGTCACCACCACCACCACCACCACCACCACCACCACCACCACCACTGCTACTACTACTACTACTACTTCTACTACTACTACTACGACTACTACTACTACTATTACTACTACTACTACTACTACTACTACTATTACTACTACTACTACTACCACGACGACGACGACGACGACTTATATTTCTTCTTCATTTTCTTTATCATCATCATCAACACCATCATCTTCTACTTCTTCTTTATCTTCATCATCATCATCAACAACTGCCGCCTCTTCTTCTTCTTCTTCTTCTTCTTCTTCTTCTCTTCCTCCTCCTCCTCCTTTAACTTCATACGCATCTTCTTGCTGTTTTCAATTCACATATTCTATAGATGAGATCGAATGGATTTTTCGAGTGTATAGACTGTGTGTCCCTCGTTAGATAGGGTACTTAAGTTTTTCAGCGCCAGTTAAATTGTTGGGGAAAGGAGAGGTTTGGGGGGGAGAAGCAGGGGAGAGGGCAGCAGCTTTCTCGTTTTCAAAGCGGACAAGGATTGTTGATAATTACATACACACAATTATTTTGGTTCAATGTAGTCTGAGAACTTAAACGCTTTCTGAAAATTTCTATGTTTTAAAAATTAACTGCCCTGTGCTTGATTAGATTAAGTCACCAACGCAACAAACTGATAGAGAAAGAAAAGGTGGTTGGTGGAGGTGGGGGGTAAGGAAGGGTGGGAGAGGGAGATGGAGAGCGGGAGAGCGGGAGAGGAGAGAGAGAGAGAGAGAGAGAGAGAGAGAGAGAGAGAGAGAGAGAGAGAGAGAGAGAGAGAGAGAGAGACTGACTGCGGGACTGACTGACTAAATGAATGATCTTTAAAGCGCACGAATAAAAATGTTTGGCCATGCCTAATCTTACAATCTATCCAGAAAAAAACAAAAGCAGACAAGAGAGCGAGCGAGCAAACAAGCGAACGAAAGGGGAGGGAGGGGGAGAGACAGACAAACAGACAGGTAGAGGAACACAGAGGGAGAGAGAGACAGACTAGAGAGACAGACACAGAGGGAGAGAGAGACAGACAGAGAACAAACCGACAGCCAAAGACAGACACAGAATGAAAGGGACAAAGAGCCAGCCAGCCTTAGTAAAAAGGAAGAAAAAGACACAGAGACAGACACTCAGCTACAGACACAGAACAAACAAACAGACAAAGAGGTACAGAGAAACACGCCGACCAACAACAACAACAAAACACAACAGCTCGCCCACAGCAGCTACTGTGACAAA
>CM054137.1:47725336-47737836 GCA_028751875.1 Rapana venosa
CTGTTAGTGGATAGTGCGGAAGCCGGGTATAGTATAGGAGCCCTATGTAGCCAGCTAGCCAGCCTATGGAATCAGCGGCCGTGCCAAGTTGGCTGGCGTGCTGGTTAATGTTTGCTTTAGCCGCACGGCAGGCTCTTGATGAGGCCACGGGCAATGGTCCGGTGGGGGACTGGAGACGTGAGCAAATATTTGGAATGCTAGATATCGATATCGGCTCGATTAGATATCAGCAGTTTAGCCCCCCCCCCCCCCCCCTCTCTCTCTCTCTTCCCTCTCTGTCCCTCTCCCTCACCTCCCTTTCACCTCAACTGCCAGCCTCTCTCTCCCTCTCTCTCTCCTCTTTTCCAGCCTTGTCTACTCATAGACCATGGCATGGAATCCCTCTAAGCGATTTCACGTGCACGCAAAAACGAGTAAACAGACTGTCACTGGTGTGACACATACGCACACACGCACGCGCGCGCGCGCACGAAAATGCAACTAAACAAGTGCACATTCATAGGCGCATACAGTCATACAAAGACGGTTGGTATGCGTACGCTTTAGCCGCTTGAATTTTTTTTTTACCCTTTTACTTTGTGCTTAGTGTACGATTTTCCCTCCACTGCTTTTGACCCGTTTTTCAGAGAGAGAGAGAGAGAGACACAGAGAGAGGGGGGGAGACAGAGACAGAAGCAGAGACAAGAGGCAGACCACAAGAAGGACGGACAAAGACAAAGACAGCAAATAAAAGTGGAGAGGTTGTGTCCTGTCGGTGGAGATTTTCACTCAAGTACTGCCCTGAAATGACCTCTGCTGATTTACAGAGTGGTCGGACAGAACACGTTTCTGAACCGAACTGACCACCACTACACTTAAAGCAAACACAGGTGAATGCATGAAACGCTGACGTGTGCACGCTTGATCAGCATATACAAGCACACGCATGCCAGCGTTCATCATACATGCACAAAAAACAAAACAAAAAAGCATGCACCCTCCACACCAGACAGAGACACAGAAAGAGAGTGATAGAGGTAGACAGACAGACAGACAGAGACACAGAAAGAGTGA
This sequence comes from Rapana venosa, assembly GCA_028751875.1. Classification (NCBI taxonomy): domain Eukaryota; kingdom Metazoa; phylum Mollusca; class Gastropoda; order Neogastropoda; family Muricidae; genus Rapana; species Rapana venosa. Next base: position 47,726,390 of record CM054137.1, read on the forward strand.
TAGAGGTAGACAGACAGAGACACAGAAAGAGTGACAGAGGTAGACAGATAGACAGACAGAGACAGAGACATAGAAAGAGTGATAGAGGTAGACAGACCGATAGACAGAGAATGAGAGAGAGACAGACAGAGAGAGTCGTACTCGAACTTGAATAATTTTTATTGAGGGTACTTGGATAAACCAGTGTGGTTTGTTGTTGTTTTTTACACCAGGTCCTGTTTAAAAGGAGGGAACATCAAGTAGCAAACAGATTGTATGTATAATAGTTCATTGAATATTTAACACACATTGGCATGCACATGTCCTTTGCATTCTATGGGAGTATAGCCACATTATTGGCATACATGCATACAGACACGGGTTAACAATAGGCTTCACCATAGGCGTTTTACAGAGACAGAGAGAGAGAGAGACAGAGAGAGACAGACAGGCATACAGACAGAATCAGAGACAGACACACACAGACAGAGACTAGACAGGCATACAGACAGAATCAGAGACAGACACACACAGACAGAGACTAAGACAGAAAGACAGATATTAAGACAAAGGAAGACAGACAGACATCGAGACAGAAACAGACAAGGACAGAAAATGAGAGGTGACAGACAGTTGGACGGAAACGAAGAGGAGGGGTGGAGAGAAAAAAAAGGAGGACAAACCAAGAAAAGATACACCTGTACACGACAACGGTTTCGCTTTCATCTCAAGCAAAGAAGTCCCCAAGCCCTTTTTTCCCAACTCCCACTTCTTTTCTTTTATCTTCAGCCAGCTTTTTCTTTCTGTTGTTGTTCTCTTCTCTTAGTCGTCGTCGTCCCCCTCCTCCTCCTCTTCCTCCTTCTCCTTCCAAGATCCCTTAATTTCTGTGCGGGGGTCCTGTCCCCCTGCTCTGTAGTTTTGGATCACCCTCCCTCCCTCCCCCCTTACTCCCGTGCTTGTCACAACTTGACAGTTGTTTTCTTTTTTTCCCTTTTCTTTTTCTGTTTTCCTCTCTCTCTCTCTCTCTCTCTCTCTCTCTCTCTCTCTCTCTCTCTCTGCTCTCCCGTCGTCTCTCTGTCTGTGTGTCTGTCTGTCTGCCTGCCTGTCTGTTTATTTGTCTGTGTGTCTGTGTGTCTGTCTGTGTGTCTGTCTGCCTGCCTGCCTGCCTGTCTGCCTCCCCCCCCCCCCCTCCCTCTCCTCTCTCTCTCTCTCTCTCTCTCTCTCTCTCTCTCTCTCTCTCTCTCTCTTCCTTGAGTCAATGCAGCCTGAGGGAATATATGTGTGTGTGTGTTTCTGCGTATGTCTGTGTCTGTGTGTGTGAGACAGAGACAGACAGAAAGAGAGAGACAGTATGTCTGTCTGTGTGTCTGTGGTCTGTGTAATGCATACCCACACGCATGTACATCATTGTATTAGATAAGAGATGCGGGGGTTGAGAATATCCTAGTGATCAGAGCGTTGCATTTACGAATTTGGCGACCAGGGGTGGAGCTAAGTTTCCAGCCACCACCGAGACACCGTTCAAGGGGATTTTTCCCTCCCTGGAGTTAACATCAGTACTGACCCCTCTCCCCTCAAAAAGTCCTTCGAATTAGACGGTAAACTGAGGCTCCGTGAGTGAATGCACGCAAAAACATCTTGCACACAGTTAATACTTTAAAACCTGTTCTGCCTTTCCAAAGAGTACGCCATTCGTGCCGGTAAGAACGGACACACTTTTTGTAAAACGCTTGAACACTGGTGTCGTGTTTAGACATCATCCCCGAAGTCGGGATGCAGCTACCTTAACAGTAGGCAAAAAACGGTCGCATACGCAAAAATCTCACCATTGGTGAATCTCGGAGCTCTAGCCGAGGAACAAACAAACAAACAAACAGAAATAAGAGATGATGGAATAGGTGGGGGTGAGTGCTTAGGTGTGTTGTCAACAGATAGGACAAAGACAAGTCTGATTTGAAAGAGAGAGAAAGAACACACAGATCACGACTATGGATAGCTGACATCAACAGAGCCTCCACTGAAAACACCCCCCCTCTCTCTCTCTCTCTCTCTCTCTCTCTCTCTCTCTCTCTCTCTCTCTCTCCTCTCTCTTCCCCCGCCCCTCCCTCTTCTCTCCTCCATCCCCTGAGCTTTCTGCCTCCCTCCCTTCCCCACTCACTCCTTGTCTTCTCTCTTAATCCCCCCTTCACCACCTATAGTAACTACTATGTCTTTTCCCTACCCCTGCCCTTATCTTGGGCCCCCTGTCCCCCCTCCCCCCCCCCCCCCTCCCACTTCCTTCCCCCTACCTCATTTTCATCCCCCTCTCTCACACCGCCACACGACACGAATTTGAATTTTGAATGCTTGCTTGTCCGTGGCCTCCATCCACTCTAGTAGTTCTCTTTCTTTTCTCGCTTGTATTTTTTGTGTCCTGCTTTTGTTTGGAGGGGGGGGGGGGGGGGTTGTTATTTGTGTGTCATTTTTCTTTCTTTCTCTATTACTATTTTCTTTATTTTCTTCGTTGATACACTAACCCACAGTACAGTCATCAGAAACAAAGTAAAAATCAAACAAAATAAGCAAACAAAACCCTGAACAAAAACAATCCCCGTAACCGTCTAAGTTATATAGGTTCGTGTGCAGTATCTGTACGCGCACGCGCGCGCGAACACACACACACACAGAGGGAGAGAGAGGGGGGCGGATGTCATGGACAGAGAGGGAGACAGGACTGAGATGGTGGAAGACGTTGACAGAGAAGAAAGGCAGAATCGATTTGTTGTTTCTACCCCCTTTCCAAATCTGGTCAGTTTCTCTCTTCTCTATGATTTTCTTTTGGGAAAAAGATTTTCATTTCTTCTACGCTGTATTGCAGCGTATCGACAACGACGCTTTTATCATTTCGTTTTCGTTTCTTGGTAGAGCTAACTCCGAGATTCACCAATGGCGAGAACTCTGAGACTGATAATTTTTTTTTAATATCGACAACAATAGGATCATCGCTGTTGTTGTATTTGCTGCTATTGTTGATTGTCGTCGTAGTCGCGTACTTGTCAGTCTGGCTTGAGTATGAACTTAGACATTCTGTCACTGCTCAAAACTATTGATCATTTAAACATGTGTTCTAACACCCACCCCCTTTCCCTTCTCGACTGTGTCTTTGATTTAACTGTTATTGTTCGTGTAAAATTACAGAAGATCTATTATTGTGTTAATAGTTTACTTACTTATCTTTTTACCATTACATCATGCTTTCTTCTTTTTTTTCCTTTTTTTTTTTGGAAGCGTTGGATGGGGGTGGGGGTGGGGGCTTTCATTTATTTTCTTTATTAGTTTTTTCCCCAGAATGACATTTTACCCCGTTTCTTTTTAAAATCACTTCTTATGAAGCAGTTTTAGTAAACTGTAGAAGACATTAGTTAACTGACTGGGATGACTGTTTAATTTTTCCAGAGTTTGACTAGTCTGACAGTTTGTATTTTTCCAGAGTTCCCACCTTTTTTAATGCAATGTCTTCTTAAATTGATTTAGTAGTTTTTTTTCTTTCTTTTTTGTTGTTGCCTCAGCACGCAAACAGTTTCTTTTAATGTGGTCGTCGTCGTCATCATCATCATCATCATCATCATCATCATCATTTTTATCATTATTATTATTATCATTATTATTATTACTGTCAATATTATCAGCATAAACATTATCATTTTCAATGCATTCATTCACGCACTTGACTCCTTCGTTTATCATGTTTCAGAACGACAGAGCTCTTGGTAACAAAAACATCTGACTTGACCCTCTGTCAACGCTGTCATAAGGACACCGATCAGAGACCATGCCGGTATGCTGGAAATTCTTTTGTTTTTTCTTCTTCTTTTATTCCTCTCGTCTTTATGTCTGTTTTGCTATGTTCTTGTAGTACGCATTTTGAAGAATGCAAGGGATAAAAGGAATACTCATCAATAAGATGAGGCCGTGGAATGCTATCCAGTTTGAATTTTGAATGAATTTTTAGTTTGGGCAGCCTGGTTGAGATTTCAGACTATTGAAATTTTGAGATGAAAAAAAATGGTATTCACGTTATCGTTGATTAAATTTGTTCTGTTTTATGCAGTGATTCTGACTGGTTTGGACAAAACTTTACCAAAGAAAACGTCAACAAAAAAGACGTTTAATAATCTTGACAAGACAAATAAGCATAATACAATATCGACATACACATGCTGAAAAACTTTGTTTTGACTTATTCCAGACGCTTTAGTTTCAATGCCAGCAGTTATTCATTATCTAATCATGCATTCTTTTTCTTTATCTTTTCATTTCTTCTTGCCGCGTAACGCATGTCTACTCCAACTACCAAAAAAAAAAAAAAAAAATGCGGCAAGCCAAACCTGATTAAACACCAGACGCTTCTTATTCAAATATGTAGATAATACATGAATCCTTGGAGACAGTGTCGACAGAAAGAATGGTTAGTTTTCACACACAATACAACACTGTCGGGTGCTCGCTTCAGTTCAGTAACAAGAACTGTTGGCTACTCGCCCATCACTTTGTGCAAAACAGTTTAAAAGTGCTGTATTTCAGTGTTTAGCACTCCCCCTCCCCCCTCCACCCCACCTCATCCCAGGATTTCTCTTGCCTCTGGGATCCTGTGAAGTATGAGGTACTCAACTACAGTCAAAGGTTAGTTTGCATATCAGCAATTACATCCAAATTTTATCCGATATAATAGTGTAACAACGATAACAAAGTCAGCATACCTGGGATTACTATGCGGAAAATTTCTCGGTTATCAGAATCAATAAATGAATACGAAGCAGATTTTTTGTTGTTGTTGTTGCAAGTTTACTGGTAAAGATGTAGACGCAGCAACAGCACTAATTTAAACTGGACAGACATTGAAACAGAAGATCATCAAGAAGACTGAGTGAAGTTTCCTTGAAATGTGATGTTATGGATGGATAGATAGGAAAACAAGTGATAGCGTCTCTTAATTTCTAGTATGATGTTCTACAGGCGCAACTGTGGTTAGTTTTACCACAAAAAATACAAGAATTATCGTGTCCGAAGCACAAAAAAGAGAGCAAAACAATATCCTCTCCCTCACACACACACACACACACACACACACACACACACACACACACACACTTCAGAGCATTTTCCCTCCTTTTTCCACAGTAATTTTTTTTTCCAGATAGAAGTGGGACTTCACATCCAGATGTTAGCCCCCCCCCCCCCCCCTCCCCCCCTCCTCCTCCTCCCCTTCCCATCCCCCCCCCATCCCCCACTTCTCTCTTTCAGCCTTGCTTTGTGCTTTGTATGTGTGACAAACCACACGGGCGAAGTGACAACTGGACATTTGCCTGCCTGCTTGTTGGCAGCCCAGCTAAGGCTGTCATCTCTAAAGCGAGTGTCAGGAGTGTGTCTTCTCTGGACGGAGGCGCGAGTCATTTTTCCGACTGACACAGCGTGTTTATGAACTATCTTGTCGCCTAACATCAGTGTCACTCTTGTGTTTATCGCTCTCTCTCTCTCTCTTGTTGTTTAAATATCAATATGGTGCTGTGTGAATATGAGACAGGTGTCACTGCTTTTTGATTTGTTTGGTGTAGTTGTTTGGGTTGGTTGTTTTTTTAAACTAAAAGACAGATAACACGGTGCCCCATATGTGCACAAAAATGATTTCTTTACTTTTTTTTAGTATCTAATTTGTTGGAATAGTCGGATATGTATATTATTTGTGTCATTATATTTTCTTTATGTTAATATTATTTGCTCATGTTTTATTGGCGATATGAATTATGCACAAAATTACACCGTAAGTCATGATAATGCTTAACAACAATTCATGCTTAAAATTGCGATTTTACGATGTTAAAGCGCAGGTAGTTAGTAAGAAAGAAAAAATAGTCCCAAGATTTATTCCGTGCTAATAAACTGCTTGTAGAATGGTCAGAACAACGGGGTTAATTCTGTTCGCATAATTACAGCTTATTAAATCGTTTTCAAGAAACCTACCAATTAATTTGATACAGAACTTTAACTGTGGCTTAAAGTAAGCTTAATGTTGACTTTGAATCAAATTATGTTTATAAAAGGAATTTACCAGCTTAAAGTAAGCTTAATGTTGACTTTGAATCAAATAATGTTTATAAAAGGAATTTACCAAAACAATGAGGGAACTCCTTTAAAAAAATGCTATTACTAGACACTAATTTTGTTGAAGCTACCAGACCAAAAGTTTACAAATGCTCTCTCTCTCTCTCTCTCTCTCTCTCTCTCTCTCTCTCTCTCTCTCTCTCTCTCTCTCTCTCTCTCTCCCATCTGCGCAAGAGTAATAACGTTAGTAGCTGCAGTAGTAGTTTAACGATTGATAAGATTAACCTCTGTCTTGTCTGTCTCCACCCTCCCCCCAACCTCCCTCCTCCCCTTTCTCTTCTCTTGTGACAATACCAGCAGTAGAAGCAACGGTCAAATTAATGACCGAAACAAAATTATTTCTCTCCATCTTCCTCCCTCCGCCCCTACTAGTACCCGCCAATTCGCTAGTCTTGTCTACGGAGCAGCTAAGTGGAGAAGAGAGGCAATTAGTCAAGGCTTGTTTGTCGTGGTCAGTGGCTTCACAACACGTTCGATTTGATCCGAGGGGACATGCCGAATGGCTACTGGTCAGCATGAGGGAATGCAGCAGGCCATCAGCACTCAAGCGAGAGTGTCAGCAAGGACTGAAGGAGTTAAGTCCAAGGGTGTGAGGGGAGGGAGGGAGGGAGGGAGGGAGTGCCCGAACCGATGAACTGCGTTGGTCTCTGAACTTTGCGTGGAGAAAGAGTTAAAGATTTTTATATATATTTTTTTTTCTATTTTTGTTCATTTATTGCTGTATTTATCTATGTGTTTATTTATTTATTTAATCTATGTGTTTATTTGATTATTTATTTGTTTGTGTATTTATTTATATTTTTATCATGAATTTTAACTCATTCATTCATCAACACTGCTTTCATCTTTTTTTTTTAACTACTATACATAGCATTCTTTAATTGATTGATATATGTTGTGTAGTGGTGATAGGGTGATTGGAGAAAAACAAAATATTTGTGGTTTCATTGTCCAAGTATGCGTTTATTTACTTATTTACAGAAGGTTCGGATTACTGAGGGAATCATTTAATTTTGTAAACAGCAGCAACAAAAATTCACATTATCCTTGATTTTCAACTGAATGCTATGTAGAGTTTTATGTAACTTTAAATAAGTGACTTCGTACAGTTTCTTTTTACTTATGGTAACTGATTGTTGTTTAATTTTTAAAGCATGGTATTAACATGTGTTTATCAATGTTTATAGTCGTTTGTCTGTTTGGGGATTTTGGTTTCTTTCTTTAAACTTAATTTTTCTTTTTTGTTTGTTTGTTTTGTTTGTTTTTTATTTGATCTGGGGTATTTTAAAAAATATTTTTGCCTGGTTTGTTTTTCTTGTCATTTTTTATATTGCTGTTAAATGTAATAGCTGATCTCTTTGGTTTATGCAGCTTTATAAGATATGGGATGCCTTTTGTGCATTTGTCTCCTTTTTTATTTGTCTTATTTTACATCTATTTTTTCTCTCTTTTATTTGTTTTTGTTTATTGCGTGCATCTCTTGTATATCATCCTGAAATATGTGCTGAACATTTTGCAGTTCTTTTTCTCTTTGTTGTTATTATTTTTATTTTTTTATCGTCATCATTTTCATCATCATCATCATCTTCATCATCATCATTATTATTATCATTATCGTCATCATCATTGTGGTTATTATTGTTGTGATTATTATTATAAATATCATCATCATCATCATCATCATCATTATTATTATTATTAATAATAACAATATTATATTATTATTATTATTATTATTATTATTATTATTATTATTATTATTAATATAATCATCTTTATTGTTATTATCATCATTATTATTATTCCTATAATTGTCCTTCTTGTTTTTTTCATTATCCTGTTTGTTGTTATTGTTATTCTTGTTGCTGTTTCTTCTTTTTCTCATCTTTCTATTGTGTTTCTCTTCCTTTTCTTTCTTTCTGTTTTTGGTGGTTTTGTTGTTGTTTGTTTGTGGTGTTGTTGTTTTTGTTGTGTGTGGTTTTTTGGGGGTTTTGTTTGTTGTTGAGTTGTTTTTGTGTGTGGTTTGTTTGTTTTTTTTTGGGGGGGGGGGGGGGGTTGCTGACGTGAAGTTAGAATTAGTAGGAAAAAACGATTTGTTAGCAAATGAAATTAAGACTGGATGGGTGAATAAAAATAATAATTTGTCTGAAAAGGACGGATGGATGAATGGATAGGTGCATGGGCAAATGAATAATGGAAGCGCGAGCAAATGATTGTAAGACAGGCAGACTGATTTTAGTACCTACTTTTGTGTTGGTAAAATAGTGGCATAGTCGCTAGTCCAAAGGGGCTCTTTGTCAAGAGAGAGAGAGAGAGAGAGAGAGAGGAGAGAGAGAGAGAGAGAGAGAGAGAGAGAGAGAGAGAGAGAGAGAGAGAGAGAGAGAGAGAGAGAGAGAGTGAGTGAGTGAGTGAGTGAGTGAGTGTGAGTGAGTGTGTGTGTGTGTGTGTGTGTGTGTGTGTGTGTGTGTGTGTGTGTGTGTGTGTCCACACGCGCAAGCATGTGTGTGTATGCACATAAGCAAATGCATATAGTTTGGGGGGTTTTTAAACCAAAACAATGTCAGTTGCAATCCACCACAACTGAAAGAAATATAACATGATATATTAAAATATAATGTAATATAATGCAACGTGATATAATATGAAATGATATGTAATTATAATATAATATAAGATAATGTAATATAATGTAATGTATTATATGATATAATAAAATTGTGATATAATATAATGTAATATAACATAAAACAATACTGATCGGAATCGAAGAATCACATTTTGGTGGGTTTTTTCTTTTTGGTTTTGTTATTTATTTGTTTATTCTTTTTAACAGATAGACTAGACTACTTTTGCTTACTTCCTTGCTTCTTTCCCTTCGTATTGTCTATTGCTGTTTCTGCTCTTGTTTTGTGAACTGTGTAAATGTTCCCATTTTTTTTCTGTGCACTGGTTGTTGCTCATTTGTTATTGTTGTATGATCATCATCATCATGGTGTATTTTCCTTATCATTATTATTAATTGATTTTTTTAAAGTTTACTATTGTTATCATTTATCATCATCATCATCATCACCATTATTATTATTATTATTATTATTGTTATTATTATTATTATTATTATATTGTTATTGTTGTTTATATTGTTTTGTTTGTTGTCTTTAATTATTGTTTATCATTAACTACTTCAAATGATTTGTGAAGATTTTACATTTTTCAGAGTAAGAAATGATAAAACAAATACATGAATAATTTAAAAAAAAATTTTTTTTAAGGAAACAGAGATATACATTAGTAAAATACACACGATTGATTTTATCATTTCAGAGTGACAAAAATTGCTAATGAATGTGTTTTGTCTGTTGTTGGCTTTGTTTGTTTGTTTGGTTGGTTGGTTGGTTGTTGTTTGGTTTGTTTGTTTGTTTGTTTTATTTGTTTGTTGTTTTTGTTTTTGTTTGTTGTTGTTGGTTTGTTGTTCGGTTGGTTGGCTGGTTGGGTTTTGTTGTGGTTGTTGTTGTTTGTTTGTTGTTGTTGTTGTTGTTTTTTTGGGTGGTCATCGTTCCTCGGCTGCACCTCCGAGGTTCACCAATCATGAGATCTTGCGTATGCGACAGTTTTTTACCCAGCGTAATGTAGCCGCAATCCGACTTGGGGGATAAAATGACAAAAAATATTGTAAACATAATATGAACCATGTGACCAGACATTTTTTTTTTTTTTTTACACCATCCAAAAGTTTTACATCTGGTGTATGTGTGTATGTATACATTTTACGCTATGAAAACAGCGCTTTCCGCTTTTTTTTTCTTTTTCCTTTTTACCAAAAAAAAAATTCCCAAACCCTTATCAACGAAGCTACTACTGCAAGCTTTCTTCTCTCCCTATTCTACCCATACCTTTGTAGATTAGAGGGTTTTTTATACGTAGATTTTTTTTTTCCAAATTAACCCAAGGACACATAATACAGCCTACTAGCGGAAACTATGATTTTTTAAAAAAAACTGATTTCTTTTCTTTTTTTTTACATTATGTAGTTGTCTGGCTGCTTGTATACCTATCAAAAGAAATAGATTTTTCTGCCATCCTGGAAACGGTAACGGGAGTCTCGCGACTGCTTAGTCTGAAAGCATCTGCAAGCTGCCAGATATTGCTAACTTGTGATCTTAACTGAAATGTTTTATCGGATAAATGAATGTGACGGCGCTATTTTCGTTCTTTTGTTTTTCCTTTTCTTTCCCTCTCTCCGGGAAAATTGGCTGCCCGACCGCGTTCTGTCTCTTCCCATGCCTGTCTCTGTCTCTATTTATCCGTCTGTCTGTCTCTGTCTGTCTCTGCGTTTGTCTCTTGCAGTTTGTCTCTTCCCTTCGTCTATTCTCTCTCCCCCTTCCTCTCTCTCTCTCTCTCTCTCTCTCTCTCTCTCTCTCTCTCTCTCTCTCTCTCTCTCTGCGTTTCCCTCTAAAAGGATATTGATTTATGCTTGATTAGCCTTCTCCCTTTGCATGCAAAAAGCATTTTCCACTGATGTGCTATGATTCTGGTTTATTTACTCTAAATTATTTTCCCTTTTTGTCCATTTCGTTACACTCTTTCTCCGATTGCTTTAGACATCCCTCTCTCTCTCTCTCTCTCTCTCTCTCTCTCTCCGTCTCTGTGTGTCTCTGTCTCTCTTCTTTCTCTGTGTCTGTCTGTCTGTCTGTCTCTGTCTGTCCTCTCTCCTCTCTCTCTCTCTTCTCTCTCTCTCTCGGGCCGAACAGCTTAAATCACAATAAACTATTGTCATTGTCATTCTCTCTCTCACACACACACACACACACCCTCTCTCTCTCTCTTCTCTCTCTCTCTCTCTCTCTCTCTCTCTCTCTCTCTCTCTCTCTCTCTCTCTTCTCTTTCTCTCTCTGTGATATAGATGTATAGATCTATATCTGAGTCTGTCATATTGACTTTACAGGATGACAAATGAAACTAAGCGATTTAAAATGGCAACTATCTAAAGATCATCTGCAGCAGCACGGCAGGATTGTATTTTTAAAATAAATAAATAAAAAGCACACCGATGATTTCTTTATGGATTTATACAGTTTATTTTCTATAACCTTGTTAACATATTTATAAAGATTATTTTTATATCCATGTTTCTTGCTTTCTTTACCTATTTATGCAGTTTATTTTCTATAACTTTGTTAACCTATTTATACAGTTTATTTTTATAACCTTGTTTCTTTCTTTCTTTATCTATTCATACAGTTTATCTTTATAACCTTGTTGACCTATTTCTACAGTTTATTTTTATAACCTTGTTAAACTATTTATACAGTTTATTTTTATAACCT
>CM054137.1:47742836-47765336 GCA_028751875.1 Rapana venosa
TTGTTTGTTGGGTTGTTTTGTTGTTGTCGTTTTTTTGGGGGGATTGGGGTTTGTTTGTTGTTTGTTTGTTTTTTTGGGGGGTGTTTGTTTGTTGTTGGCTTGGTTTTTTGGTTTTTTTTTGGGGGGGGGTGTTTGTTTCGGGGGTTTTGTTGCTATGTTAGTTTTGTTTGTTTGTGTGTTTTGGTGTGTGTGTGGGGGGGAGGCGGGGGGTTCTTGGGGGGGTGGGGGGGTTGGTGATCAGCATCAATCAAGCGTTTGGTTTTTATTTCTTCTTGTTGTTATTGTTTTGTTATTGTGTTGTCATTTTGTATTGTACCTTTCCATCCCGGTTGTTTGTTATACCTCGTTCTTTGCCATGAGTTTATAATTCCTGTTGTATAATGCACGCTACAGAATGAACGTCGGTTTTGATTGTTGTCTTGTCCGAAACATTGGCTCCCGGCCAGGACTCATTGTCAGTGATTTTTATATTTTATGTTTAAATGTAGACTTCTGTGTGTGTAAAGATTTAAAACCTACAACTCTTCCCATTTTGTTCCTTCTTGTTGCAGTCTTCGTTAATGCTGTTGTTGCTGTTTTAGTTATTGTTGTCGTTGTCCCGTGTTGTTCTTAGTGTAGAATTGTTGGCTGTTCGAGTTATCGCTCCTATATTTTTTTTAAAGTACAATTTTAAAACAATGAAGATTTAGACTAAAAACAAAGAAAGAAAACCACATTTATACTATAATAGATATTCCCAAAGTCGAAATACCGTTACCTTTATGGTAGGCAAGATCGGCGGCATGCTAAAAAAAAATTCTCACCATTGGTGAACCGCGGTGTTCTATCGCCGAGGAACAAAACAGCGTATTAAAAAAATAATGATTGATACAAGTGCAGCAGAAGACATCGGCACATCATCTACCACAGTGATGTATCACAAAACGTATGAATGAATTGATGAATAGACCCCACAAAAAAGAAGATCTTCAATACAAGTAAGTTGATGAATCTTTGTTATGGTTATATGAAATTTTCGAACAAAAACTTTACACGCTAACATCAATAACACACAACGAGACCACCACCACCACCACCACCACCTGCCACTACTACTACTACTACTACTACTACTACTACTACTACTGCTGCTGCTGCTGCTACTACTACTACCACTTCTACTACTACTACTACTACTACTACTACTATTACTACTACTAAAAAATGGATATGCTTCAATGCTAATTTCAAATAGAAATAAGTAGATTTAATTTTTTTTTAAACTATGAAGGAGACATGCTAACACAAAATACAGGCTATAAGTAGCATCACATAATTTTTATTTCAATAATAAGGTGCACTAAACGTGTTAGAAATCAATATTTTTAGTAAATCACTTTGAAAACTAAACATTCACTGAGTGATGTAAAGCATTACTTTTTTTGTTTGAGTACTGAAAGGAACAGCATTATTCATGTTGTTCATGACAACGGTAGACTGACTGGCTTATAAAGTTTGCTGTAGTACAATTTTTCTTTCTGTCTCAATCTTCGAGTAGTTTTTGTTCACCTGTTCAACTGACTTCAGTAGTCAGGAACTGCGGATAACCGGAACAGGTTACAAGCGAGTGAAAAGGGAAAAAAAAACAATTTACATAATAAAAATTCTAAATCGATTTATTTATCCGTGACATGTAAATAGACATTTTTTCCCAAAAAATCTTGTACTAAATGAAACAAGAAAATAAAGAGAAAAAGCAATAAAAACATTTCAAAACAAATGAAATTATGGAACAGTAGTCAAATGAAACTTACACTTGATGATGTTCTTTTTTAACAGACTTTACATGAAATCTAAAACAATTGCATTTTTAAAAGAAAGAAAGTGAAAGGAAGTATATATGAGAATAAAACAATGAGACATACAGACACACGGAGACAGAAAGAGACACAGAAAACTCCAAACGGCTTTAAAAAAAAAAAAAGAAAGAAACAAAAACAAAATCGAAACCAATCACAGACTTTCCATGACAAAATTTTCGCCTGAAAAAAAAATCAAGCTAAGTTCGGCCTTCGTTTTGAATGTAATCATCTCATCTGACACTTTCAGTGAGCCCCTAGCTAGCACCTCCTTCCATGATCATCATTGCTGAACAAGAACCTAGTCACACTAGTCTCAAAGAGAAAGATAGACACACAGTTCCTACTAACTTTTAACACCTTGCGCTCTCACTTCAAAGTAGGATCTATAGACAGACAGACAGAGAGAGAGACTGGCCAGCCAGCACTGCTGTTGTTAAAGGGGTCTGGCTGTTGCTATAATACCAGCGAGAGAAGACAAGCACATGGGAGGGAGACAAGACAGTTAGTTCTATAGATCGTCTGTGACTCTTCTGCACTACACTACACTATACTACACTACACTACAGAGAAAGAAGAAGATCGATTGACCCGGGGGTTCTGTGAATGTCTGTATAGTTTTGTGTGCTGTCTATCTATTCCCCCCTGTTTCTGTTTTTTTTTCAGGGTGGAAGGAGTAAAGAAAGGGAGGAAATTTTATGTAGGTATGGTGGACCTCTAATATTGTGTTGTTGGTTTAGATGATTTGTTCATCCAGGACATATTCTTAAGTGACGTATAAATGCAAGCGCATCAGAGTGATGCACGCACCAACGCACACGCGCACGCACGCACGCACGCAAACACACACACATACACGTACAAAAAAGTATAAACTTTTACATAACATTTCTGATTTTACTTTTTCGATCTGAAACACAGTGGATTGTGTTGTGGTGTATTTAATTATATAGTGTTGTATTGTACTGTACTGCATTGTTTTGTTTTCTATCATATAGTATTGCATTATATATTGTGTTGCACTGTTGGATGATGAGAGTTTTGTTCACTATTCAGCATTTACTCGTGTGTTTTTCATCTATTAATCATAACAGCGTTAGCTAACTAGTTTGTTGAAACATTCATTTCTCTTTCTCTTACTCTCTCATTCAGTGTGGTAAGATCATACAGGTTACTGGACAGGCCTAGAATCAGATTTTGATCTAGTGTTAAGCAGAAACTAAAACTAATTATTCTTCTAACAAAAGCTAAATGGAGAAACAAAACGAACTTCACTTCCCCATGAAAGTTAAAAAGAGAAGTGAGTTTCTTATGGAATCCGAGCCATCCAAGTCTGGTTGAGACTATAAAAAGGATGTCTCCCGTGCGCGACAAACGCTCGCAGAACATCCTGCGCACGAGTTAGAGAATCCCCACCTAAAATTAATTTCGTAGAAGAATAGGCCCGCTGTGACCGGTAGCATGGATGACACGAACATACCTAGCATGCAACTTTCTATTTGCAGAGGGATGGGCTCTGCCAGGTTCAAGTTGCTGATGATATGGATGATATGATCATATCCTCTTAGCATTTTGCAACTTGAAAAAGGACGGGTTCCATCCATCAGTTCATGTAAATTTCAGATGTAAAAAAAAACCAACAAAGACACAAATACAGTAAGAATATAAACCTTTTCTTATATCGGGGAAGGAGAAAAGTCATTCTTATCGGAAAATGTATATAAGAAATGATCTTACAACGATTGAGAATTATATTCGTGTTCAATGGTATATGAAGCACTTATCATGATGGTTATAATTATTATCATTATCATAATCGTCATTATTATTACTATTATTATAATTATCATCATCATTATTATTATTATTAGTATATGAGAACACACACAGATATATATATATATGTGTGTATATATATATGTATAGATGGATATATATATATATATATATATATATATATTATATATATACATATAGTAAGCTAGAGTACAACCCTGTCAAGAAGTCTCAAAGCACATGCACCTCCACTGCATCATTACGTCATCCTCATTGTCATTGATCATCATGCAATAAAAAAAATGTTAAAAATAAATAAAAAGCTGCTTCATCTTCTGTGACGTCCCTGTCCTGTTGTTGTTGATGTTGCTATAGTTTTTATTGCTGTTGCTATAGGTATTGTCAATTCTCTAACCCCCCCACCCCCCCCCCTTTTTTTTTGTCTTGTCCGTTTCTCGACATACATTCTAACGCGCACATATGCGCACGCTCGTGCGCACGCGCGCGCACAAACATACACAAACGCACGCACGCACGTGCACGCACGCACGCACGCACGCAGCGCACACAGACACACAAACACACCATTAACAATGGCAATTGCTTCTTTCTGCACGCTACATTAAGAAAGATCAAATTTACAAAGAAGCTCGGATCGTATTATCATACACTGGCATGGTCACACAAGGCAGATAAGTCGGCGTGAAATTCGCGCTGATCTTCCCGTGTCGCCATAGTACGCCTCCATTTTTTTTCTTTCCAGTTCAGGTTTTTTTTGTGCCTGAGAGGTGATTTTTTCTTTTCTAGCGAATTGTGCCAGGAGTTGTCATGGGTTCTTTAACGTGAATAATCTGCAGGCCATTCACGGGACTTGATTTGTTTGTTGTCTCATGCGAAGAGGGGTGGGGGGTGGGGGTGGGGGTGGGGGGGGGGGGGGGCACACACACGCAGCTGTATATAAAAACAACTGTAGATCGTTTAGAGCGTTCTTGTGAGGTTAAACGTTAGAAAAGGGATTCATTAACAAATATAGTTTTGTCAAAATGAAAAAAAATGTGACGTGGCACATATATTAAGTTCGCATACATGATGTGACACAAATAGAAGTTCATACGTGAGAACGTGACACAAAATTCACACACTATTTTCAAGACAAATGACTCATCGGACAAGCCATCTTTTAATGGCCAAGACGTGACTCAACAATTCACGAAAATCGGTTTAAAAACGGTGCGACTTTTTTTTCTTTTAAAAACTACAATGTGTAAAACTTGACTGACTAATTCATTCAGGAGATAAAAGTCAGGAATCCACGGAATAGTTTCACCGAGAAAAGACCAGTGCAGCAAATCACAAAATTTTCACTTGGTGCACTGACCCCAATACATTACATTGCTGCCACACTCTGCAAGGTTGTAGTCTGAACAAAACCTGTTGCCTTTTACTGTTTCTCTTAAACCCTGAGTTACGACTACGACTTTCCTTCGGGTGGGGATGGGAGGAGAGTAGAGGGAGGAAAATGGGGTAGATGTTGAGGTTGGGGGGTATAAGTGGGGGGAACCTAATGGTAGTGGCGAGAAAGGGCTTTTAAGGTAACGGTCACAGCACTAAGAACTAATACTGGAGAAGGAATATATGACCACACTAGTGGCTGTTACTGTTAGTACGTTTTTCGATCCAGCGACTATAAACAGTGAGTTGGACAGCGATAGATCACATGCTGCACACACGTCAAGACTTGAAATAGTGGGGAAACTTTTACTGAAGTTTGAACCATACCAACGCTGCCTTCACCGCTGTTGCCTAGTTCTAAAGAAAAATAAAAAGTAGGGAGCACAAAAAGTTACCATTGAGCTGCGAGCTTCAGAAGCTAATAGACCTATATAGGCTGAAGGACAGATGAAGAATAAGACGGATAAACTGCCCAGTGTAAAGTGGAATAAAAACGGTACAGAAGCACATTAATGACTAGATTTGAACATAATTTCCATAGAGATTAAAAACAAGAGAAAAATATTATTTTGTGATTATATTTACGTCGTAGGAGATACAGAAAAACAGTTTAAGAACTGAAACATTATCAAACCAACAAAATATTATCAAATTCTTTGGGTTCTTTTGTTTTGTTTTGTTGTTGTTGTTTTTATAAAGTATTTTGGACTTTTTGTGTTTTCTTTTGGTTTGTTTGTTTGTTTGGGGTTTTCTTGTTTTGTTTCTTTTTTTCCAAATGACTTATTTGTTGTATAAATTGTATACAGCGTAAACATCCCTCAGTTTTGAACATACATCTATAGACAAGGCTTTATGGATCGCCTTTTCATGTTTTATATGTTTAAGCACCTATCAGCCATACAAAAGTCGAATATTGTTGATGCGCAAACTAAGGTTGTAATTCAACCAACAGTATATCATCGGTAGCTGCCTTGACCCCACCACTATTTCACCACCCTGCCACACACTCTACACTGTGACCGAACAAAACCTGTTGGTTCCTTCTCTCTTTCTCTTGAACCGTTCATTACGACTGCAGCTTTTCCTGTCTCTGTTTCATTTCGCTTTATTTTATTTAGTAGAGGACCGATGGTAGCGCTGAGAACAGGCTTTTAAGCTAATGGTCACAGCAGTGAAAATTTATGGTGCTAGAGATGGAACATACGAGGACCGCACTGCAGTTACTGTTAGTGCGTTTTCGATCCAAACCTCGGTAAACAGGACTCGGACGGACAGTAATACATCACATGCAGCACACGCTACTGTAAAATTTAAAAGCGGAAAAAAGTAACTTTGGGTGGTCAGACCACAGCTACATTAAGGCCTCATTCTCACGTTCACATCGAGGGGAAACATGATTTACAAAACAGTAACCTTTCACGTTCTCTCTCTCTCTCTCTCTCTCTCTCCTCTCTCTCTCTCTCTCTCCTCTCTCTCTCTCTCTCTCTCTCTCTCTCTCTCTCTCTCTCTCTCTCTGTGGGGAGGGAGAGGGGGGCACGCACGGACGCGCACTTGGTGTACAGTTCAAAAACATCTTTTGGTCTTTTCTTTTCCAACACAACATTAAACGCCATTAGAATGCATAAAATTAGTTGTATGTTCATCTTTCAATGGTTATCTTTCTGAAATTTGACATGGAACCACTTTCACCTTTCTTACAGACAGACTCGGGTTCAGTTTCGTAAGACACTTAATTCCATTTATATCTCTTCAACATGGGATAAGTAACAGTTCTACTCCCTGAACAGAAAGCTTTAAATTCAATCTACTCAGTTCTCAAGTCGTCGAGCTTCATACTTTCAACACTGGGGTCAGACAAATTTGCCTCCTTCCATCTAATAGAAAACCATCATCAAAGGGTTTTCTATTGGTAGTTTGTACAACCGTAGAACTCAAGGCACACGGAGACAAGAGACTGGTAGAAAAATAGTAAACATATTAAAATGGAAAGCGCTGCCTGTTCCTTTCTTGCACATGATAAAATCTTCCTCAAACTTCATAAAGCTTAGTAACAGCAGCAAATAAAATAAACAGATACGAAAACAGTCTTACTTGTCCCATAATCTTACATTACCAAACAAAAAACAAAACAACAAAAAACACACTCACACAACAACAACAACAACAACAACACAAAAAAGGAAAGTCAATTGTGACAATGCAGAACCATAGCTTGCGCAGAATATAACATACAAAAGACCTCTCTCTCCCTCCCTCCCTCCCCTCTCCTCCTCCTCCTCTTCCTCTCCTCTCCTCTTCCTCCTCCTCCCCCTCCTCTTCATCTCACTCACTCCCCTACTCCCGAACAGTAACAATGGCACTAAGACACAGTGCCCATTCTAGAGAAAACAAGTGATTCAGTGACTGAAGGACACTAGCACTAGCTGTCAGGGCAAAAGCTTTATCTGTCCGCCTGCTCGTTTGTCAGTCAATCTGTCACTTAGTCACTGGGATCAGGGATCGAACCGTCGACACGATTCTCTTCAGAGCCGCTTAATGAAGCGTGATAAGGATCAACTTTAGCGCCACTGCAGATGACGTGCGCTACATACAGACACGAGGAAAAGAGAGAGAAGTGAAGAGAGAGAGAGAGAGAGAGAGAGAGAGAGAGAGAGAGAGAGAAAGGAGAGGAGAGTGGGTGGTTAGATGGTAGAATGAATCTGTAGACAGGAAGAGAGAGAGAGAGAGAGAAGAGAGAGAGAGAGAGAGAGAGAGAGAGAGAGAGAGAGAGAGAGAGAGAGAGAGAGAGTGGGTGGGTTAGGATTGGTAGAATGAATACCTGTAGACAGGAAGAGAGAGAGAGAGAGAGAGAGAGAGAGAGAGAGAGAGAGAGAGAGAGGAGAGAGAGGAGAGAGAGAGAGAGTGGAGTGGTGGGTTAGGATTGGTAGAATGAATATGAGGCTGTAAGAGAGGAGAGAGAGAGAGAAGAGAGAGGAGAGTGTGTGTGTGTTGTGTGTGTGGTGGTGAGTGTGTGTGTGTGTGTGTGTGTGTGTGTGATGTGTGTGTGTGTGTAAATGTGTGTGTGTGTGTGTGTGTGGAAGAGAGGGGAGGGGTGATGTGCGATACAGTGTCTGTATATCTTTATGTGGGTGTATGTGCAAGACAGACACACACATACACAGGAGGAGAGAGAAGGAGAGAAAGAGGGACAGAAACAGAGAGACAAAGGCAATGAGAGACAGACACAGAGAAAGAAAGAGTAATAAATATCATTCATTTCATTTTTTTTTCTTTCTTTAGATTCTCTTAAAACTAAATCCAGTTCCGCACGGGTAGACTGTCAATCTACACTGCCCACCCCCTCCACCCTCCCACTCACCCCTCCTCCACCCACCTTCTTACTTATCCCCCCCCCCCTTCCCCTACGCCCTCTCATTAAAATAATGATGATGGGTGGACCTAATGCGTGTCGGGGCGACTTTTTTTCCCCCGGCACTCGGACATTTAGCCGGCGCCCAAACCCGATCACTGAAATGAAGCGTCTCCTCTTCTTTGATCACTCCACATGCTCTTTTCATCCTCTCACCTGTCCGTCCGTCCGTCCGTCCCTCCTCCCTCCGTCCGTCCACCTACCCATGAATGCAGGTACTACACGAGAGGCAGACAGTATGAAGAAGAAGAAAAAAGAAGAAAGAAAACAAAAATGTGATGTGTTAAGGATGACGACGATGATACAAGGGAGGATAGAGGGGGTGAGGAGAGTTAGTGTGGGGAAGAGGATGGGTGGGTGGGTGGGTTGGCGAGTTACGGATGACAAAGGATTCGTAATGCATTGACCATTTCCAGGTCGGAAAGAGACAGACAGACAGACAATAGAAGACAGACAGACAGACAGAAAGGGAAAGAGACTAAATACGGAACAGACAGATGCAAATGACAATGATTAGAGAAAGACAAAAAAACCAACAATTATGAAATGATAAATTACGGAACATACAGCAAACAAAACAAAAACATCACTCACATTAATTACATCTACATAAGCCTACGATCACACACACACACACACACACACACACACACACACACACACACACACAACACACAACTCTGTCTCTGTCTCTCTCTACCTGTCTCTCTCTCGCTCTCTCTTTCGCTCACTTGCTCGCTCTCTCTCGCTCCTCCCTCCCCCCCCCCCCCCCTCTCTCTCTCCTCGCTCTCGCACTCACATTCACACACGCACGCACGTACGCACGCACGCACGCGCACGCACACACTTTAACCAGTAGGAGAGTGTTTCTTCTGCCTTCACTGTATTATTTTGATATATGCACCATAGATTGATGCGTGGCGGAAAGAGCCACTGACAGTTTTGCATTTTATGACCGACGTGAGTTTCCATACTTCTTTTTCTTTCTTTTTGGCTTGCTGTCTGATTTATCTTGCTTGGA
This sequence comes from Rapana venosa, assembly GCA_028751875.1. Taxonomy (NCBI): domain Eukaryota; kingdom Metazoa; phylum Mollusca; class Gastropoda; order Neogastropoda; family Muricidae; genus Rapana; species Rapana venosa. The sequence goes on from CM054137.1 coordinate 47,752,333, forward strand.
ATTCAACTGTGCGGCCAAAACACACAAACGCCAGGCGTGCGTGCATTACCTAAGAATACACGCGTGTGCACGCACGCATACAGGCATTCTTGCGGGCAGACAGACATACAGGCAGGTATGCTGACAGGTAGAAAGGAACACACGCATGCATAGATAGACTCGGACACACACTCACAAACCGTGTTTGTATTCACACACATGTGTGTACGTTTGTGCTCTTTCCAACGCGTAAGTAGCGTGTATGTGCGCACATATCACATGCATAACAACGCTCACAGACACACACACACACACGCATGCACGCACACGCACACACACAGAGTGGATCAGATGTCTAGGGATGGGTTCCATCCCCGTTTATGCCCGAACTTCCCCCTCATTCATTAGACCAGTGTATGTCTGGGTGCTAGCCTTTCGGATGGGACAGTAAACCAAGGTCCCGTGTGATTGATGCATTTAGCTGACATATGAAAAATAAATGTAAAAAAAACCCCACACCGCAACAAGAGAGGTGTTTCCGACAAAATTATGTAGAGAAAAAAAATCTTGTAGGGAAACGAGAACACAAGCAAACATTTCTTTTTTAAAAATTGGTGGCGCTGCTCTTGTGGCGACGCAGCTACTACGGGCAGAGCAGCCCCGATTTCACGCAGAGAAATCCGCCGTGATAAAAAAGCAATGTGCCATACAATACAATGCACTACAATATGATACAATGCAATTCAAGATACACATACACACACACGCGCGCGCGCGCGCACGCACACACGCCCGCGCGCGCGCGCGCGTATGTGTGTGTGTGTGTGCGTGCTCTTATGTGTAAGGCCCATATTCACCCGTTCATGTGCGCTCGTGCACCAATATGTAGAGATACACACTCGCATTCATTCACATGCACAAACACACACACACACACACACACACACACACACACACACACACACACACACACACACACGAGGGCGTTCAATGCGCACGAACAGAAGCTTCAAAGTGTACATGTGGGTGTGCACGCACGCACACACACGTGCTCTCAGAGGGCCGCGGAAACACACACTAATGCACACTACACACTACACACACACACACACACACAACACACACACACACGAGCGCGCGCACGCACACAGAAAAAACAATAACAAAATGAAAGTCTGACTTTAACCAGATGCGTGGGGGAGGTGACCCGATACGTCACAAGGTCGAAGGTCAGGGGGGAGAGAGGATAAATGGATGCGCGCGATGCGACGCGATGGGGCGCAAAATAAGATCAACGTGTCACCCATGTACCTTGTCAAAGACTGGAGAGAGAGAGAGAGAGAGAGAGAGAGAGAGAGAGAGAGAGAGAGAGAGAGAGACAGACAGACAGACAGACAGACAGACAGACAGACAGACAGACAGACAGACAGACAGAGACAAAAGGAGACACAGAGAGAAACCACAAAAAAGAGACAGAGAGAAAGAGAGTGACAGACAGACAGTCAGACCGACCGACGGGGAAAAAGAGGCAGTCAGAGAGAAAGAGAGACAGGGAAGGATCGTGAAAGAGAGAGAGAGAGAGAGAGAGAGAGAGAGAGACAGACAGACAGACAGACAGACAGACAGACACAGAGAGTCAGATAGACAGACAGACAGACAGTCAGACAGACAGACAGACCGGGAGAGAAAGACAAACACAGAAGGATCGTGAAAGAGAGAGAGAGAGAGGCAGACAGACAGGCAGACAGACAGACAAACAGAGTCAGACGGACCGAGAGAAAGAGGCAGACAGAGAGAAAGAGAGACAGACAGGGAAGGATCGTGAGACAGACAGACACACACAAAACACTGGCAGAGAGATAGAAGGGAGCCAGAGAGATAAGGGGATTCAATTTTGTTGTTGTTGCTCTCTTTATTTCGAGGATAATGAATAAGCATTCATGTTCCCCCCCCCCCCCCCCCCCCCCCCCCACCCCCCCCCACCCCCCCCCCATCACATCTCGCCATAGTTCCCCTGTGTCCATGCGGTTTTGTAAATGTCTGTCAACTGTTCCCACCAGTACACGATGCCTACTCTTCCGAAAAGCAGAACAAGTTATAATGGGCGCGCAAGATATTCTGCGACAGAGACCTAGGACAGGAGACAATACAAAAAGAGAAGTTCAAAACACCATCACGAAGCATATGCCAAGATAATACGCGTGAAAGCCAAGCGGATAAGACTACAAGTATTTAATCCTGATGGTTATCAAGTCATGGGTTCAAAACTCGGCAGTAAAGCCTCACGGTTTACTGCTAGGATTGGTACGATTTTCAGGGTGCAATCCAATCAACTCAATCACCAACTACACAGGCTAAATAAGGGCTGACACTTTGTTTGATTATAAAAACGTTCGGGTTAAAACTGTACGCAAGCATATAAAGAGATAAGGACAAGTTTAAAACCAACTTTTCTGTCATTCTTCATATCAGTGCCTCAAATAAAAAATATTGGTCAAACAAGAACGGCTTTCACCTTTTGAGAACCACATAAAAGACTATAGAAAAAAATGAATGAGATTCATAATTTAGACCAAAAAACCCTTAAAAACCAAAACAAACAACAAACAAAACAACGGTGATTATAGTGGGGGAAAACAACCCAAAACTATTGACAGGTTTCATAATTATCAGACGGAAAATTCCTGATTCTCTCAGAGTCTGACTGCGCAGGTGTGCCAGTGCCTCTCTCTTCTGCTAGTATGAAAAACATCAATTGTGCACGATAAATATTTCGGAATTAATTTTAGTATTGGATAGTTTGCAGATATACAGAAACCTACAGTTTGCTCCCAAAGCTTTGCTGGGTTATGCAGTTGTCAAGAATCTATTCGGCAGATTTCCTTCGAAAGGTTTTGTAAGATATAAGATCTAGTTAGTATATGGAAAGTGTTGCACGTGGTGATACCTTGTGGTGAAAACTGTAAAGACCTGCAGCAGTAGCAGCAGCAGCAGCAGCAGCAGCAGCAGCAGTAGTAGTAGTAGTAGTAGTAGTAGTAGTAGTAGTAACGATCATGACAATCATAATCATAATAATGAATTAATACATTTTCATCTCTCACTGTAAAAAAACAAAAATGAGACCGGATTCGATTAAAGGTTGCCTCTCAGTGTTGGAGGCTGGCATTCAAATCTTTGACGACGGGAATATCATAAATAAAACTTTAAAACATCTGAATACAAGAATTTGCCCTAACTGGGTAAAAACTAAACCAAGCGTTAAACTCCTCAAACCCTTAGCCCTGCTGTCGTCAAGACCTGTCAAATCGCTCAAATCGTCAAAAAGAAAAGAAAAAACCACTCGCTCCACTGCGCGCGCAGCTTTTGGCGCATGCCCATTGAGCTTCTTTGCACGCACGTGCGCGCTGCGCCCTACCGCCGGGGAAAGCGAAAGCAGGACCTGCGGGCATACGCGCGCCTGATTGTGCCCGCACGTGTAAGAAGTTATCAAGCGTGTGCTTGTGGTGTTATTGTTATCATTCTGGGTCTATGCTTCTGTGAACTTGTGTTTGCACTTAGCCGCACGTTCGCCGAAGCAGCGGTGGCAGGGCGGTGGGAGGGGGGATGAACGGCGGCACCCTCAGGGTGGCATTTGAGGTCGTATGTGGGGGAATAAAGTAATGGTTAGAAGAACGTACACAAAGAAACTGACAGTAATATGTCGATGTTTCCGCTCAGGAGACACAAGACTGACAGTGACTGAGGGGCGAGTGTCTTAGTTACGATATTTCGTGTTTTTCTTACTTACTCGAACTCTTCCCTTATTTCTCTCTCCTTGATCTTTACTTCCCGCATCCATGTCAATAGCCACAATATGTCAATGTAAAAAGTGTGTGTAAGTGTGTGTGTGTGTATAAGTGAGAGTGTGTGTGTGTGTGGGGGGGGGGGGGGGGGGGTGCGTGCGTGCGCGCGCGCGCGCGCGCGCGTGTGTGTGTGTGTGAACGCGCGTGCACGCACGGCTCATCCAGCTTCCACGGTAGACCTCGGTATTGTGTTACCTACTTTACTCTTTAATTATGGGTATTTACGGACAATTTCAAACAAAAATGAGAGGAAACGGTCCAAATATCATGAACATCAAAGGTCATTTGTATTATTTCTCCTGCAGCATTTAACTGTATATCGAGACCTTTTCTTCGTCCCAACACAAGGCATATTTTGTTCTTACTACTCCAATGATTCCTAGTCCAGTCATTTCAGACTTGTTCAAACGGGATAGGCCGTGTAGCAGAGTTAAAACCTTCGTTTATAAGCTGCCTTCTGAGCTCCATGTGTTGACGAGGTTGTAGATCTAGCCCTGATATGGCCTCTATGGTTGGCAAGGCGAAAAACAATAATTATGATTAAGTGGATTAGAGGTACTTCACCAAAGCATAACCCAGTGCGCTGGTCAAGCCTTGGGTGCACGATGGGTACGCTCTCATGAACGCTGACCTGAAATACGAAAAACGTTATAAATTTGCTTTTCGACATTATAAATGCATGCATATCACGGGAATTAAAGTAGGTCTACTGGTTGGTCACCATGATATGATATGACCAGGGAAATTAAAACACAAAAACAAACAAACAAACAAAAAACCACCTTTCATTCTACCTAACCTCTGAAAACTCCAGCCTGTGACCTTAGGAGTTTAAGCGTTATAAAAAGTCCAAACCATCATCGTTCGACCATCACTTCTGGTCGCACAAGCAACCTAATCAATGTCACTTCGAAATAATCCAGCCAAGAAATACCAACAAATAACTTGATCAATATTAGAAGGACACTGATTGGCTCGTTGCCTAAAATAATAGTCTAGGCCTGGTTGGTCGGAAAATTGCTCGGAATAATAATGGTCTGACAGGTCGGACATTCGTGTCAATAGCTGCATGGTTGACTGACCGAGCGATTAGACGGTCAGCTGAGTTAGAATAGCAAAGATTATTATCTTCCCCCGCCCTGATCCAGCCCGTCTCCTCCCCCAACATAATCATGCACGGAATGCATGCATACACACACACACACAACACACGCCAATACTTATGTTACATTGTTATGGTCAGAGTTGAAAACAAAAACAAAGCTAAGCTAAGCTCTCGCTCTCTCTCTCTCTCTCTCTCTCTCTCTCTCTCTCTCTCTCTCTCTCTCTCTTCTCTCTCTCTCTCTCTCTCTCTCCTCACACACACACACACACACACACACACACACTCCCTCTTTCTCTCTGATATTAATCAATAAGAGTATAGAAAACAAACACACACACAAAATCTCAAAGATAACAATAGAGGGACAGGGGAGGGATGGATGGCCGGGTGATTGCTCATTTGTGTACAAGCTTACGTCTATCTATCTAAATGCTAATCATATATATCACCAGTATATTTTCTCAAATTACTGTAACTACTCTCGTTACATGTTGCTTATGATCCCACCCACGCGGTGATTCATATAACAGTTTTGAACATATGACTATAAAAACACTATGCTATGGGGGTTGGGGGGTTTGTTGTTATTGTTGTTGTTCATTTTGTTGTTGATTTGTTGTTTGGTTTTGTTTGTTTGTTGTTTTTGTTTTTTGTGGGTTGTTTTGTTTTGGTTTGTGTGTGTGTTGTTGTTGTTGTTTTCGGGGGAGGGGGGGCGGATACTTTTGTTTGTTTGTTACTGTTTGTTGAGTTTACACTTCTTCGTATTTACTTCCTTTCTTCCAAATATTTCCTAGTACCGATATTTGCTTGTGTCGATTGTTGTCGGCAATTGTCGTACACTGTAAAGACATACATACCGCACATTCTGTGATTGTATATCCTACAATGACTTACATTAGATTATTAATTTTCTTGTCTGGTAAAAAAGTACATCTCTACTATACGTCACGTTTGTGAACAAAAGTATACTGAAACCAACTGTAACAAACCAAATATAAAGTTCCTGGGTGACCGTTCGCGCGCCTTGGCTTCAGTACAGTTCCCCCAGTTCACCCAGCTGTAAATGGGTACCTGCCCTCTTTAGGGTCAGGGAAGGTAAAGCAGCGAGGGAGAGGAGATGGGCGCCGCCCTCAATATGCTGGCCCTAGAGAAGTGAGGCCTCTGACGCCTAGCTCCCCTACGACCTTATAGGTTATGGGACTCCTTTACCTTTACCTTTTTAACACAGAATAAGCTCTCGTAAACTGTAACTGTCAAAAACCACATGCATGACATAATAAAGAGTGGAACGCAGTGAATGTTATACTTATTTCATTAACTTATTCCCCCACCCCCTCTTATTTTTTTAAAAATACTTTTTATATTCATTGCCATTTTATCAATCAACTTAGGACTATTTTTGCCAAGATATTCGTAAACCTGCACACACACAAAAAAGATGTTATTTCTTCCCTTTGTTCTCTTTTCAACGAATGCACACACAGGGAGATTCTCTTTTCAACAAAATGCACACAGACACAGAGCTACACACAGACACAGACAAACACACATTTTCTCTCTCTCACACACACACACCCATACAGAGAGAGAGAGAGAGAGCGAGAGAGAGAGAGAGAGAGAGAGAGAGAGAGAGAGAGAGAGCCTGTGTGTGTGTGTGTGTGTGTCTGTGTAGAGTTCATCACTTGTCCTTGGCGCCCCAGAAATCAAAATGGTGGCCATTGCTATTCCCTCCAGCCTTGTAGAGGCAAGGACCACTTCATCAATGTGTCGTTTTGGTGAGACAGGGCTTGTTTTTCCTCGCTGCTACCGTCTTCACCCCCCCCCCCCCCCCCTCCCCCCCACCTTCTCCCTCACCCTTTTTTTTTTCTATCTCCCTCCCGTGTGTGTGTGTGTGTGTGTGTGTGTGTGTGTGTGTGTGTGTGTGTGTGTGTGTGTGTGAGTGTGAGTGTGTGTTGGTGGGTGGGTGGGTGTGGTGTGTGTATTGTTTTTGCTTCTTTGTCCATCTGATGTGTGTGAGTGTCTGTGTCTGTGTGTTTGCCTCTGTGTGTGTATGTGTGTTGTTTTTTTCCTGCTTTGTCCATCTGATGTGTTTGTGTCTGTGTGCGAGTGTGTGTCTGTGTCTGTGTACTTGCCTCTGTGTGTGTTTGTGTATTGCGCTTTTCCTGCTTTGTCCATCTGATGTGTGTGTGTGTGTCTGTGTGTCTGTTGTTTTCCCTCCTTTGTCCTTCTGATGTGTGTGTGTGTCTGTTTATTGTGCTTTCCTATTTTGTCCATCTGATGTGTGTGTTGTGTTTGTTTTTCCAGGGTTATAATTGTATATACACATTTGTCTATGTACACATAATATATGTGTGTATGTGTGCTTGTGTATGTGTGTGTTATCTTTCTTATTCCCTATTTTGTTCTTATGCTCTGTGTGTGGGGGGGGGGGGGGGGATGTTGTTGGGCTTTGTGTGTTTGAGGGTCTGTGTATATCAGTGTAGTTGTACTAAGCAATATGTGTTAATATCTCTCTCCCCCCCCCTCTCTCTCTCTTTCCTTTTTTGTGGTAGGGTGGGGGTACACGGAGGAAAATGGAGGGTCACCACCTTCACCATGTTTGGTACAGTAAGCCAAAGACTGATGAAGAAGGAAAACAGTTCATCAAACTTGCCGCAATGAAGATGTCACTTCAAAGGATGGCTACACGGTAAATCTTTGTCTATCCTCTTCTGTCTCTTTACGTCTCAGCCTCTGTCTATCCTTTTATACCAAGGAATGAGAAAGCGTGTGTCCCCAAAGTTTGTGTATTTGTGTGTGTGAGTGTGTGTGTGTGTGTAGGGGGGGGTGGTGTGACTTTGTGTGTTTTGAGTTTATATATATATATATATATATATATATATATATATATAGATGTGTGTGTGTACGTGTGTGTGCGTGAGTGCGTGCGTGTGTGTGTACATGTGTTGTTGTTGGTGCTTAAAGATAAAAGTCAATACTTTATTTGCAAAACATCACTTTACATTTCAGGACAAGGTTTCAGTTTATTTAACACTTAATGAAAACTTACGGAAGCAATCAGAAACTGCCATGTGTGATTCAACCACTATCCTGTCTAGAGTAAGTTCTTAAAACTTTCTTGAAGAACTTCTGTTGAAAACAAAACGTTCATGTGCGGCAGCAACCTTTGTCAAATAGTATAAACACTGTTAGATGTCAGTATTACATGTCAGTATTTTGTTTTAATTTTCAAAAGTATCTAGCGAAGAGATTAAAATCAATGTAGTTCATAGATAATATACTTTGGAAGTATAGGACTTGAAAGCAACAATCGCTTACAAATTAAAGTTTTTATGGTACATTAAATTTAAACATTCCATATAGACTATTTGGATAGGGGAATTAGTAAATGAATTAAAGAGTGAATAAATAAGTAAACGCCACCTATAAATGCATCTATTGGACATGAACACGAGTAAATCCGGTGTGTCACAGAATGAAAGCCAGGTTTGTTTGGGTTTTGTTGTTGTTGTTGCTTTTCTGTTGTATTTTTGTTTGTTTTACATTATTGTAGTTTGGGCTTTAACTTTAATATTATCCTTTTCTTCAGTGATGACTACTTTTTTTTTAAAGGAAAAGTTAATGTTGACAATCCTGAATGAAACTTTATTCAAATGCATGTTTCATGCACAAAGCACAAATCAAGTCTGACCTGTTTGCCCTCAAATTTTAAAAAAAATTGCCATCTGAGCGCTTTGATTTGTTGCTTTATGAGATCCAGCGCTATATAAATTCCATACATTATTATTATTATAAATTAGAGAAACAAAATATCATTATTATTATGATTAATTGTTGACAGAAACGTCTACCCCTTCCCATTTCAAAATGGAAATAAAGGGGGCGAGATTACTTGGTGGCTCGGGATATGACGGCCCGGAATTGAGCTCAGGTTCGAGTCTCCAGCAAGACGGCTGTTCAAGGGGACGGGATAGCCTAGTGGTTAGAACATTGCGCTCGCAATCTGACAACCCGGGTTCGATTCCCGTTCAAGGGGATATTTTCCTCTAGAGTTAACATCAGTGCAGACTCCACTCTCCCCAAAAGTCCTTCGGATGAGACTATAAACCGAGGCCCCGTGTGCGAACGCATGCAGAACATCTTGCGCACACGTTAAACCCTGTTCCGCTTTTCGTAAGAGTAGGCCATTGTGTGCCGGTGGGAACAGATGACAGAATTTACAAAACCGCATGCACACGGGGACTGGATGTAAAAAGCACATGAGTGCTTATTCCATAATCCTCGATATAAAAGAATAAATAATTAAATAAATAAATAAAAATTGAGTTAACAGGAGTAGTGACTCCACTCCCCCGAAAACCCTTCGGATGAGTATAAAACTGAGGCCCCGTATGCGAACACACGCAGAACATCCTGTGCACACGTTAAAACCCGTTCAACCTGTCGGAAGAGAAGGCCATTCGTGCCGGTAAGAATGGATGGAAAAATGTATTTTAAAAAGCATACGCACACTGGTGAAGTGTCTAGACATCAGCCCCCAAATCGGAATGCGGGTACCTGAATGGGGGGCCAAAACGGTCGCAAAAAAAAAATCTCACCATTGGTAAACCTCTGAGCACTAGCCGAGGAGCAAAAAAACATAGAAGTATAAGGTGGGAACAAATGCTTCATATACAACCATCAAAAACTAAGTAAATATCTAATTATGACTACACAACGACTGCAAGTGTGATTGTTTCATATTGGATAGCTACAGCTTTTGTCGAAGTTAAAACTATGCAGAATTTGGGGGGTAATTTTGTAGTTTTGTTTCGTGAATGTTGGATTGTTGTTGTCTTTAGATAAAGATTCTACTTTATACTGAAAAGAAGGAAACATTATGCAACTGGGCGTCATTGAGTACATCCATACCCATCCATCTTTCTTTTTGCCTGCTTGGGATGGACAGCTATACGGATAGATGGATGGATGATGATGGATGATGCATGCATGCATATGATAATCATGTATGTCTGTTGATCTTTGTATCTGTCCATCTGACAGTTTCTATCAGCCGTCGTATATTTGAATAAACATGGTTATATTGCCATGTTTGCACGTAGTCTGTTAATGTGATCTTTAAAAACGGAAAAGAAATAACGTTATGTATTTTTTATGATAATGTAAACAATTCTTTTGAAAAATTTGAGCTGTAGTAATGGAGTTTGATATGATTGGTTGCAGAATGTACCCCGACGTGGCACCAACAAGCCCATGTGCTTCAGACAAAGCAATGCAGCCATGGTCAAGACACTGAAATCATACTTGAAAAGAAATTCCTGTAAAGCAGATGGTACGGGACTGCACAGTCTTCAGCTGTCTCATATGATTTCTTGCCACGAAGACAGTGTACATCTTTCTTTACAGCTGGATCCATTTGTTTAAAAAAAAGTACAACAATGATGTATGCAAAATCCCTATCCCCAAGATCAGGTAAGAAGGATTGTGGTGTTGTTGCTGGGTTTTTTTTAAATCAGAACAGGGCTTGACATACTGTGTACGGGAAGAAAAAGAATCTGACCTCATTGAGTACTAAAACAATTTTAAAATGGGAAAAAAAAGGAAACTGATCTTTTATTATGTATCATTACGTTGTGAGCTACTATAATGAAGATTGATCTTTTACAAACAAACTGACATCTGCAACTGTCGCTGTTAAGTAATTAATCTTATATAGAAAACTAGAGAGTCTGTCAGCTGTCGGTTTCCACCGAGAGAAAGGACACATGTGACTGTTGTCATTCTTCATGTATTTTTTCTTCTTGACGGTAACGAATTATAGCATTGGAAAAAGTAACGAAAACACATCCATCTATAAATATGTGACTCGATATGCAAATTGTTCGCGGTGTTGCTTATTTAGACGTTTTTTGATGGAACACAACTTCAATAACTTCTGAGCTAAAGCAGCAGACACATATGACAGGTGGGATAGCTTTGTTCACAGCATACTCCGTAGATAGACTATAGAAAATCTTTGCAACTGAACACATGAAAAACAAAATCCATCTTGTAGGCTAATACCGTTACTTCATACAAAGTTACAGCTCGCAACAGCTTTCATCGGGGTAAAATGTATTAAAAAAATTTTTTTTTTTAAGTTAGACCAACAAAATCAGAACATTTTGCCATTATTATTCTTTTAAATTATTATTATTCTTTTGTTTACATGGCCATTCTTTGTTTAAAAACAAACCGTTGAAAACATCCATAATATTTCTCCCCTCGGGTAAAAGTTCAACACCAACCAAATTTTAAGAACTATGATCTCTAAATATTGTTCTAAAACTGAAAATTCTGCAGTACCATACAGCACAATAAAGATCTTTGTAAAAAGACACAAAAAATTCCACCACATCGTTTTTCTCTCACACAAACACTCGAATACTTCCGATGGGGAAAAAATCCTTTTTTCGACGAAAATAATTATATTATATAGATCTCAATTTTCTTCACAACATTCTTCTGAGAGAAAAGAGCACTTAAAAGCCTGTGGATGGGGTGGGAGGGCTTAAGAAAAGAAAGACTAGATAGAGAGATAAAGAGAGTGGAGTACAGGAATGCTAGAAGCCGGCAGAGGTTGGCGGGGTTCTAGGGATGTCAGGGGGAGACAAGATAATGAGTGAGTGCACAGGTAGAATCACTGCTGCATGTCTTTGCCTGCTGACAGCAAACGAGGAGAAGGGCAAGACAAGCGACCTGAAACACAAAAATCAATGTGTAGGGGAACTGCCATACTCTTCTGTCTCCCTCCCTCTCTCTCTCCCTCTCTCTCTTTCTCTCTCCCTCCCTCTCTCTCTCTCTCTCTCTCCTCTCTCTCTCTCTCCCTTTCCCTCTCTCTCACACACACACACACTACAAGCAATACCCGTCACCAAAACCACAGCCTTAAGATGTAAACTGAGGGAAGAGAGCACCTGTCAATGTATTAGAGCCCCCAGTCGAAAAAGAAACATCCCCCCCCCCCCCCCATCCTGAACTTTAAGATCCTGTGTTTGTGTTGTTCCTAGTTCTTCTCCATACTGGTTTTGTCTTTCTTTCTTTTCTTTTTCTCACGCCCTCTGTTCATCTCATCGTCTTTCCAGGGCTTTTCTCTCTTCCCCTTGTCAGTTATCTTTCTCTTCTTCTGCATTTTGGTATTTTGTTTCTGTCCTTCTCATAGAGGTTGTCATTTGGCGGAGACAGCGTTTGAATGCGTATACTTCTCTCTCTCTCTCTCTCTCTCTCTCTCTCTCTCTCTCTCTCTCTCTCTCTCTTCATTTTCATCCTGTTTGTGTGCGTATATGAGCGCGTTCGCGCTTGTTGTGTGTTTGTTTGTGTGTGTGTGTGTGTGTGTGTGTGTGTGTGTGTGTGTGTGTGTGTGTGTGTGTGACAGGGTAGGTATGAGCTGGAAGCAGGAAGAGACAAGAGACCAGGTGTGTAAAAGAGAAAATGAAAAAGGAAAGAAAGTTTATTGCTTGAAAGTTTCTAAGCCCATGCAGGAGAGGATCGAATGATGCATCGCGACACAATTTCACTGACATGGAAATCATAGCAACTTTCTTCTTTTGACATATGATTACAGACGATTTCTAAACCTGCTCATCTGCACCACTCATTCACCTGTGTGAAGTCTGCAACACCACACCATAATCTCAAGTAAAGCCGCAGTAGGGCATAAAGAGCTTGCAAAACGAGAGAGAGTGAAACAGAGACAGGGATAGACGGAGACAGACAAAAAACAGAGATGGAATCAGATAGACAGATATAGGCACACCAAAAGAGAGACGGAAAACATATAAAGACAGGAAGACCAAAAACATGGACAAAGAAAGGAAGAGACATACAGAGAGAATGGGGAGGGGTGATAGAGAGAGACAGACAGACAGACAAACAAAAAGAGAGAGAAGAGACAGAGAAACAGAGACTGATACGTAAAAACAAGTAGACTAACAAAGAGAAACAAAGACGGAGAAAGAAAAAGAAAAAACAGATGGGAAAAAAGTGAAGAGACAGAGACAGAACGTGTACGAGACAAAAGTCTGTAAGCTTATTATGTG
>CM054137.1:47770336-47835336 GCA_028751875.1 Rapana venosa
CACCCACCCCCACCCCAAAAAGAAGCAGAAATAAAAAGAAAAAAATATCAAGAACAAAGAAAGGACTGAAAGAATTTCTTTTCAAAAAGCAAGGAAGAAAGCAACAACTTTTTCTCACATAACAGGAACATTAAAAAAAAACACAACAACAACAAAGAAGAGAAAGAAACACAAGCAAAAGACAAGACTAGCAGACATACAAGTCGTAATCCAGAAAAGAAAATCCCCATTCTCACCCCCCACCCCCACCCCATCCACAGAAGAAGAAATACAGCTCGCCTACACGAGAAGGCAACAGCAGCACCAGCAACAGCAGCAGCGGCAGCGGCAGCAGCAGCAGCAGCAACGGCAGCGGCAGCAGCAGCAGACGTGTAGTTAGCGGGTACTGCCGTCGTTGCTGGCAGTGACGGAGTGGACAGAGGAACAGATCGATACACGTTCGGTCTAATCAGTCGCCTTCGCTGATAGGCTACCCTATCGGCTATACCCTCCCCCTTCCCCCTGGTCCCACACCCCCTTCTTCCTTCCTTCCTTCTCCTCCTCCTCCCGTTTTCTTCATCATCCGTCCCTTACATCCTCCTGTATGTGCTACTCCTCTCTCTCTCTCATCCACCCTCTGCGCTTTCAAGACTGGTTCATGCTTTGAGTTGTCGTTGTTATGGACGATGATGATGATGGTGGCGATGGTGGTGGTGATGGTAGAGGAGGAGGAGGTGGTTGTGGTGGTGGTTGTACATTGCTAGTCTTGGTATGGTCGCTGGTGTCGTTGCTACCAATGGGATTATTGAATTTTTCTCTCCTTCTTTCTTTCTCTCTTCCGTTCTTGTTCTTTCATACATTCCTCCACGCCTTTTTCTCTTTCTTTAAAACCGCCTGCATCTTTTTGTTCTTTCGTTTCTTCTTTTCCTTGTTTGTTGTTTTGTTCTGCTGTTGTTGTGGTTGGTTCCACTGCTTCGGTTTGTTGTTATTTTTCCAAAGGTGAAGGTGCCAAGCGTTCGACTGGACTGTAACTTCATAAGCATCATAAATGGAATCATCTCCCCTTTCTGCTTTATTTCATTTTATTCCCAACTTCTTGTTGATGTGTGGATGTTGCTGTTATTGGTGATATTGCCGCTGTTTGTGTTGCTGTTGTTGTGTTTATTACTTTTTGTTATTTCCCCGTCCCTTCTCCTGCTACTTCTAGACGTTCCTCAGTTTCTACTTGGTCTATTTTTTTGTCCTTGGTACGTTCTATCTTCCCACGTCTTGCAGTTCTTACCCATTTCCGCCCTTCTGCTCTCACCCAAAGTCTTGATCCTGGATGACCATAATTGCCCTTGCAGTCACCGCTGAGGTCAAATCCCCCCTTTATCAGTAAATCGTCTACAGTGGGTTGGCATAAATCACTCGGAAACTACCTTTGATGTTGATAACACTCTCCTTTTACAGCAAGCCCGCTGCTGCGTCCCGTAAGCACTCGGTAAATTCCGGACTACTTACGATCGATTGTGCCCATTAGCAAGCACCAGGTACGGTCTCCTGACTGTGCTGAGTGTGCTGACCTGAAATGTCGCTGTTCTGGGAAGGATGAGACTTGTGGTGGGGTTAGAAATTTCTTTTAGGTGGATCATGGCAACATTTGGCGTCTAAAAGTTGTTTTTTGTCCATGGTACCTGATCAGGAAGATTATAATAAGTTCCTTTGTAGGTATGGACGCTAAGCTTGTGGATGAAGCGATAGAGGTACAACATGCTCTCTCTCTCTCGTACGATATCGACGTATCTTCGTCCGGGTGTGAGGGTGCTGGTGTGGGTGGGTAAGGGTGCACGTGCGCGTGCATATAGTACTAATATGGCACCTTCTATTCACAGGCTGTGCGATTCCCAAAAATATGGCAAACGCATACAAGAATGGATTCAGGAAAATTCCCTTTCTCGTTCGCTAGCCAGCAAGACCTATGGCTACTACTACTGCCTTGTTTGTCCCCCCTTACAACCGCTCTTCAGCTCCACCTGTCGCTCTGAACAAAGCAAGGTGCACAACTCTAAATCGACCCTGATAGGAAAGAAAGAACACCAGCGTTTCTTCCCATTCTGCCCGCCGCTACACTTCAAACAAGGTAGACCTGACATCTCCACATAATTTATTCATATTTCAATACGGTAACGAGCCCGAGTCGAGCGGTGCCCGGGCTTTGAAATGAAGGGTCGGGAGGTCCTAATCGTGGTGAGCCTTTTTTGCTTGATAAATCACTGCGGTACCTGGCTGGTTGTCAGTTTACCCTCCACTTCTACTCCATTGCCCTCGGCTGGTCGTTTCAGGGCAGAGAGAGACCGTGGTGTGCTGTGCACTGGACACAACACATGTTTGAAAATGGGCGTTGGGTGAATGATAGCATGTGCATCGATAGGTAGGGACTGAGCATTTAATATGACAGTATAAAAAAAGAGACTGGATGGGTGTAACATGTGTACTATTGCTTCCCACACAAAAAGACACCGGTAAAGATATCTATGTACTTTTTATATCATCTGGGAGAGGGGTTGGGGTGGGGTGGAGGGGGTTCTTAACTACAGCAGATTATATGATGTATTCAGCGAATTATAGAAAAGTTGTCCAAATTCTCTTGAACAAAATAGCTGAAAACGTTCGTGCATTTATGCTTGTCGGGGGAAATTAAAAGACAAAGGCTTTTTCTTTCACATGTAACATAAATCTGGCCGCTAAATGATAATCTGGATTATAGACTTCTTCAGCTTCTATCATGTTCAAATCATGACGTGATGTTGGAGCATCGTCAGCTAGTTCAACCACAATTTTATATACATCATGACGATTTGGACGTAACTACGGTTGATATAGATGACTATACTAGATGATAAACCTGTAAAAACACAAAATCCCCCCGTGGGGATGTTGGGGGCCTATAAGTACAAAAAAGCATCCCTACCTGGAAATTCTGTGCTAGGAATTTCCTCCTTTTTATCTCTCTTTGTTTTTGCTTTGTTCACTTTCTTCCTGTCACCTCCTTGTATATTTTTCGACCTTCCCGGTCCAATCTCTCTCCCCTTTTTCCACAAAGATTTAAAATAGAACAATTCTGTCCCACACCGAAGTCGCATACGCTGGGCCTGACTTGTCAGGTGCTTAACGGCAGCGTAACGAGTTTTCGCTCTCAAATCTGTTTTCTTTCAAAGAAAGCGAAGTGGAAACCTTAATTTATTCATTCTGTTTTTTTCTTTGAAAGTCTCTAAACTGCTTTTTGTCCATCATCTGAGCATTATATGACATACAGGCTGAACTGTATTATGATCTTTTTACAGGCTGATCAGTATCAACTGAATCAGTTATGTACAGTTTCCCATCTAAATCTTATAGAACGATAAAGAGTCAATGACTTTTGTTTCTATATTTTGATATTGTTTTCCTCTCTGTCCATCTTGCTTGCTGATTCTATGGTAAAAATTTTCTGTGCATACAATGTCGAAAAGTCGCATGGTTGATGCAGCCATTGGGCAAAGTCTGATCAGCACGCCCGGTGTAAAACAGTCTTTTCGCTATGTGGACAATTACGTATCTGTACGTTTGTTTCATCTTCCATAATGATAACAGACCGCTTGATTTTGGTTGAATGTCATTGAAAGATAGATTGATGAAAAAAACACATCTGCAAACATTAGTCAGCTAAAATGCCGGGGCTTTTTGTTTGTTTTGGTTTTTGTTGTTTTTTGCTTCTCAATTTACTGATTTTTCTGTCATAGTATCAAGTTCAGGTAGATCTTTTTTTGCCTTGCGGTATAGTATTCAATCGCGTACATAATAGCGTATGTGCAAGCTTTTACAAAAATGAATTTTTAAGAACTCTTCAGCGAATTAATCAGAATACCAAACAGAAACAACATCCTTCCGATATCAATATGCATTTGCTGAATTTGTACCTCACATTTTTATGCAATTCATACATGATGAGCATGAAATTAAAAAATCAACACGATGTACTGTAAGAATTATTGGACGGGTTTTTTTGTTTTCTTTCTTCGTCTAGTTTATTTTATAAATAAAAGTTCTCTTTTTGTCTGTCCTGATGTGAATCGTTTGTAAATCGACAAAAAACAGTATCTTAAGACTACCTAGTCTTTGAAGCAGCGTGTCCATTAAAACTTCACATTGTACAATGCGCTGCATTCCAACTTCGTCCTGCTTGTCTCTTAAACCAGTATTGTTACATCTCCTTCTGCTTCCGTTTCTGCTGATCACAAGTGATAGTTAGCAATTATGAAGTATGGATGACTGTTTTCCTTTAGTGCGGGGTGCATTTCTACCCATCAGTCTCTTTCGAAAAGCAGCCTCGCTGAACGAGTTTGATTTTGATTGTTACTGAATGTGGAAATTGTCTGGGAAATTCTGGAGGATTTGAAACGCTGGTCTGGCAGGGCTTTTTCGGTGCTTGCGAGAAGTGGATCCTCTCGTGTCAGGCTCTGCGCTGATGGGGTCGGACAGATTCGAGTAGATCCTTCCTGTTCGCCTCATCTCCTTTCACGATGCGTGCTCTCTGTCTCTCTGTCTTCTAGATCTGTCTCTGTCTGTCTGTCTTTCTTTCTGTCTCGCACACTTTTACTGCTCTTCCTCCTCTGCGTGTGTGTGTGTGTGTGTGTGTGTTGTGTGTGTGTGTGTGTGTGTGTGTGTGTGTGTGTGTGTGTGTGTGTCTTTCTCTCTCTCTCTCTCTCTCTCTCTCTCTCTCTCTCTCTCTCTCTCTCTCTCTCTCTCTCTCCTCATCTCTCTCTCTCTCTCTCTCTCTCTCTTCTCTTCTCTCTCTCTCTCTCTTTGAATGGGGACATAGATATTATTCATAACACCATCTGCAATATAGATGGAAAGGAATAACCCATCATGCCATGGCATAAACATATCAGCTAAGTAGAAAGACTGACTGAATGAATGAAGCTATAAAAAAAATACATACAACCTGCCATTTTGATGGCTTCAGTTAAATAGGCATTACACAATCACTGCACACAGAAATACGTGTTGCCTTTTTGGTTTTGGTTTTGTAATTGTCCTAGACGTTTGGAATTGCCTTTTGGAAAGACATCTTGAAATCATCTGTTTTCTCTTCTTTCTAACTGAAAACTCTCTTCCTTTTTAGTGAATCCTTTTTTCCTATATCATTTGATTTTTATGCTTCTGTTCATGCCTTTCTTTACCCCCCCCCCCCCCCTTTCTTTTTAAATTTCAGCTGCCGTCTCATTTCCTTGCAGAATATCAGGGAACGCTGTCTTTATTGTATGTATATTTTGAGTTATCTATTCATTTGTTATTTTTTAAACTAGATTTCAGAAACAATGTATACAGCATACTGCACAAGGATGAATGATCATTTCTGTATATAAAATATTTCAACAAACACTTCAGAAATAGACCAACATATATTAAATCCAGCAAAAGGGAAGAGTTTCTAATAAAGAACGCACAGTTTTCACGACCATTCTTTTTCTTCAAATAACCTCGAATTTCTAGAAGACAGAGGACGGTTTCCATGCAATTATCATATACAATTTGATCATGATCTTACCGATAATCTCAGCAGAATGATTCCAAGCCTCACAAGTTTTGATCTGAACTTGGCGGCTTTAAACTGTCCCAGATGCTAGAACGTACGAGGACACTCCTCGAAGCCTCGATTTCAAGACTCAAGACTCAAGAATACTTTAATGTCTCAACTAGAGAAATTTAAACGTATCTTTTAATGTCTGGTACGTAGTCTTAATTGACACTTTTATTCTCTACAAAAGAAGGGAAAACAATGACTGCCATCTATACAGATATATTAGCTAACTGCTTACATGTTTCTTCTCACCAAGTGTATCCCTGTGATTTCGCACTGTAATGAATTGAACTGGGTGCACAGCGGAGTCTCTGGTGTTATGCCGGGGAACCCAAACCACTTCACTCACAAGTTTTACTCCCCTAAGTATGCTCTAATACTAATACCACAGGGCTGGAGGAAAGAGTTGTTAAAAATAGGGTAGCTACTTTGACCACACGAACAACTTTTTCTCCGGAGGAAAAAAAATGTGCTAAGTTCGCAGACACAGAAATAACCATCCTGATCATGCTCCCTATTTACCATGACACCAGTGATTTGCCTATAACGGCAACATCCCAGAAAGAAGTTTTGAGATCGGATTCGTATTCAGCAATGAGATCCTAACCCCATGAAAGGGGGAAAAAATTTGCAGTTGGTGTAACACGACGCCGTAACCTACTTTTCGGATGACCACATTGTCAAAACTTGAGAAGAATTTGGCCTGCTTTCAGGATGGAAATGGGGAAAGAATGCCACAGCAAAAGAGAAAATTGGAAGAAGGAAAGGTAGTGTGCTGGTAAGGTGGAGGGGGGGGGGGAGAGTTTGGGGGGGGGGGGGGGGGGGAAGAAGGAACACGGAAGGAAAGAAAGAGGAGAGAGAGAGAGAAGCGAAATGGAGATTTATGAGAGAAATAATTAGTTCCGAGACTCCGCATGCAGACCGCCATGGCGAGAGAAGGGACTGATATTGCACTTAGCACGCTAGAGAGCGCCCGACTAGCGGGAGGTAATTACGCTGTGCAATCTTCTTTGGCCGACACCCTCCGCGAACATCGGGCGATTTTTCACTTCTGCCCGGCTCAAGATGTCGGCGGCTGCTGTGTAGTGAGGCCTCCATCAGACAGTTTTACTCGCTAGGTGGCAGGACAGGCGCCATGCTGGACAACTAGCGTCATTTCCGCTTGTGTGATTGAGCAATCGACGAGCGCATGCGCAACATACTGTGCAATAACCGTCGTGGGGAGGAAATAAATCTGCTAGACAACACTTTTTTTTTCGCTCTCGTAGGGGAAGGAGAAAAACCAAAGTGTGAATTCCACTGAAAATTGTATGAGATAGTCTGGACACCGGAAATCAGACGTTTTTGCTGCGATCGATACCAAGCAGAAACAATATGGGAAAGGAAATTGCGCGTTTGTATCGTGAAGGCCGAGTTGTTATATGATACTGTTGTTGGGGAGAAGGTACACTTCTTCCCTCTGCTTATTTTCTTGCGCTTTTTTTTTCTCTCTCTCTGGTTTTTCTTTTCCTTTCATACTTCATCTTTTCTTTTCTTTTCTTTACTTTGTTCACAAGTACATAAATTAACCTCTCTCTCTCTCTCTCTCTCTCTCTCTCTCTCTCTCTCTCTCTCTCTCTCTCTCTCTCTCTCTCTTTCTCTCCTACATAGATTGTTCAGGAGTGTTCCTGACTGGTCAAACATCAGTAAAATAAGTACACAAAAAACCCAACAAAATCGAGGTTGACATTGACAGCTTGGATTTCTAGGCACAAAATGCAATTTCTGTCAGTCATGTTGTGTAATAAGATAAAACAAACGTGTTTCCTAGTTCCTTCTCTCTATTTACCACGTCCCCCACACCCCCATCCCCACACCAGCACTTCTCTTTGGTCTGTATATACAAACACAATGTGAGCTTCCGAAGGTATGCGCGCGAACACACACACACACGCGCGCGCGTGCGCGCGCACACACACACACACACACACACACACACGTGAACATACTTGCAAAAAGCAGCTACACTGCTCTAAAGTTACCAGATAGGCGAGGAGACACGGAGACGGTTTGCTCATGTATCCACATGATTATTATTGGAAAGTTTGTTGTGGTTGTTGTTGTCAAGTAGACAGGCTCCACGAAGATAAGAACTCATCTCTGTGTCTGGAAACTTCCTTGGGGGGGGGGGGGGGGGGACACCCCATCTTCTTTCCTTCACCAGCTGGGCTGCCAATGCACAGACTGCAAATCGCAAGACAAAACAATTCCAAATCTGACAATTCTTATTGTCTTTGTGAGCGTGAAAATCGGGTGAAACAGGAGATTTTTCCTTTGAAAATTTGGGAAGTACAAGTTATAGAGTGCCGACTGAGTTTTTATTTATACAATATCATTTTATTGCTATGATTTTTGGGTCGTGTTTTCTTGTGTGATGATCAAAAAGACGTGCTAAGCGGTTTAGAAATGATATCCAGTTATGTTTGGACCTAGTTTCACGCAGTTAAAGGCTTTAATGCAGTTAGCGACAAGAAAATCGTTTAAGGACAACACACACGTTCTGCCCATCCTTCGTCCTTTTCTATCCATCCTTTCTCCATACTTTATTTTTCTCTCCCCACCTCTTAATGCTTTCTAACGCAAGGTGTCAAGCTATCAGCATAATTATCACCACGATGATTTAGCCTACCTCTCAGAGCCGTTCCTGTCGCACAAGGAGCGCAGAAAATAGAACGGACTTAATCAGAGTATGAGGAGAAACATGATAAAACATGTCATCACTTTTCTGGTCTCGTGTTTAATAGGCCATTTTTCTGTCCGTGAGATTATTATGTCAGTTTAATTTTGTCTGAGAGACTACCTGAAACTGTGGGTACGTGTTGCATGATGTGAACGTTATGATTGTAATATGATAATATAAATCAAGCAATTCATCTGCAACATACTGACACAAGGTGAATATTACATCACATATTAACTGAAATAAAGCATGCGGTATTTAAATTGGAAACGTACTCTAAAAAAGATATAAACCGAGGGGGAGGGGGGGTAAGAACGTATGTCAAAACATGGTTCAAGCTGAAAGTATCTGAACTGAAGAAACCAAAAGATATTAGGTGTGATTCCGTTGTTATAACTCCCTTGCCCCTTCCCTCGCCTCCTTACCAATATATATATATATATATATATATATATATATATATATATATATATATATATATATATATATATATATATATATATATATGTGTGTGTGTGTGTGTGTGTGTGTGTGTGTGTGTGTGTGTGTGTGTGGTGTGTGTGTGTGTGTGTGTGTGTGTGTGTTCCTCCACCTATCCCTGAATCCTAATTTGTAGTATGCGAATCTTCATTTTTCCTGCAAAGTAAATGCTGTTACACTAAAATCAGGGATCAATGTGTTCTCCCTGTATTACCACACCCTAGTCTTAGGAGAGCTTTTAAACTTTGCTTCAGCTGCAAACGTGGGGACTGACAGTAGGTATGTTGTTTGTAATCGAAGAAAGTGTAAAATTCTGAAAAAAACAACAACAAAAGAAAAACAAACAAAAAAGCCAACAACAACCTGTAAGATTGGTACCCCACATACGTTTCTTGTTATCCACCAGTGTCAACAAGCATTTCTAGTCAGTTTGATTCGTGTTAACAGTTCCCTTTCCTTGTCAACCAGTACACCAAAGGTATATTAATTAATCTGTACGATAGCACCTACAGCGTAGATAAAAGGTATTGGGATACTAAGTGGTGCTCTTCATTGGGTAATATGTTCATATGTTTGCCTTTTTCTAGGTAGGTCTTGTCTCTTTTTCTGTTTTAATAAAATTATGAGGTATGGTGTTATCTTTAAAGCTAACAGTGATTGTGTTAAAATCGCTTAAAACACTTCAACCTAACAAGAAAAATGACACAAAATGCATACTCGCTGTATTACCATCATTTTGAAAATGTGCATATTTACCACAATTTTAAATAACTTCCGTTAAGTCTGGTCTTACTTGCTCAGTCTCTGACACACTCTTTTCCCTCCCCACCCCTCAAATCCCATGATATTATGGCTGTCAGAGTAAGGGCTTGTTTAGGGAAAAGAAACAGAAAAACTTTTGCAACAAAAAAAACTAGAAAAATAAGAATGACGAGGAGAAGGAGGAGGAGGAAGAAGAAGGGAGGAGGAGGGGGAGGAGGAGGAGGAGGAGGAGGAGGAGAAGAAGAAGAAGAAGAAGAAGAAGAAGAAGAAGAAGAAGAAGAAGAAGAAGAAGAAGAAGAGCATTTTTCTGAATAACCATCTCTTTAAACCAAGAAACAGGAGAAGAAGTAACAGCAGCAGCAAGAAGAGAAACATGAGAACTGAAAAGTACATCAAGGAAAAAACTATGGATTCAGTCAGCATCGAATCCACTTTACTACTCCCTAGTTCAGAGATCAGATGTTACCCTGGGCAGACTAACTAACAATGCTTCCTGAGTGATGGAAGTCTGACAGTCTGCAGATATCTCGTGGCAGATGTGTTGGGTGATGGGGATTATCTACCTCCAACCACTGATGCCAGCATGTACATATATTTACGCTTATCGTTCACCCCACCCCTTTACGGGCATCTACGCATATTTACGCTTATCTCCGCTCTACCCCTAACCCTAACCCCACCCTTTCCCACTCATTTTTTTTTATCAGTAGAGGGCCCAGAACTCTTGTCTAGCTCTAGTCTTGCTCTTTGGCTCTTTTCTGCCTCTTGAGACTGAAGAGTTCTTATCCCTTGCCTATGACTGGATCCTACCAATTAAAACTTTTCCACTGTGACTGTTTACTAAGGCTATACACCAGCTTTAGATTTTGCCACTTTTCCTGCTATTTTCCTATATCACTCTTGCATTCATACCACACGTCATAATGCATTCACAGAAATAAAATTCGCTTTTTGTGAAAGACTTGCTCCTGGTTCAAAATTCATGTGATTTTGTGCATATTTGGTAGGTTTCAAATTTCAGAATTTTTCAGCAAACACTGTACCCCCTCAGTTCTTTGTTGTCTGCTCGCTTCCTAATCACTTTAAAATGCATGTGCCGGTCCGCACTATAGGAACACAAGCAGTCATTATTTGATGATCATTTCAAACTTTATCATGACTACCTGGTATTGGTCCATGTCATCAATCCTAAATACAAGTATGCAATACATTTTTTTTTAAAGAATCTTTAAAAATGAGCAAAAGGTCTTCTGACTAGCACTCTGTAGAAGATAGCCTAAGCCCAGAAGCTAAAGCTGGGGTGTAGCCTAACAGTGGTTCACTATCATATTTCTGCCTCTGTCTAGCTGCTATTTTGCTTGTCATTTTGTGTGCCTTACCTTTTTTGTTGTTTATTGGATACATAATGTTTCTAGAGTTTTTGTAAAGTTGTCTACCATTGTATTTTTAATCCTCATCATGCTTTTTTTCATTGAACTTCCTGTGCACAATCGCAAGCTCTCGTGTGTGTTTGCTGGTGTGTGTGTCTGTGTGTGTGTGTGCGTGTGCGTGTGCGTGCGTGCGTGCGTGCGTGCGTACGCGTGTGTGTTCCGAAAAAGCTGAAATAACCATTATTATCATTATCGTTATTATTATCATTACACACATGCACACGTGTGCAAGCAAGCACATTTACATACGTTGTGGTTTTTACTTCAGTAAAAAAAAAAACCACAAAAAACACAAAAAACAAGAACAAACAAAAAGCAAAAAACCACCGATTCTATACCCTTTATATTTATGCTTTTTGAAATTTCAACATTGACGTAGGAACACTACGAAATGCCAGAGATAATGATACCCGTGAAAAAGGGAGAAATTATGGCTATCAAATGGAAGAATAATCGAGACAAATCAGTTGGATTCAGTTCTGTGTTCCATGCCAGCCGTTAGAACAGGGGACAAATAGATCCTGTAAAGAGAGACCAATGTACTGTACAATCATATACTACAACAGATTTACAATGCTACCTACTAGGAGTAAATGATGACTGTCAGTCTGCAGAGATTTCTCCAAGGATCAGTTGGGGGGTGGGAGGGGAAGAGGGGATTATCTACCTCCAGCCAGGACAGGCAACATCTACATTATATTTACACATATCACTCAATCCCCTTCTCCATGTACTTCCTCACATATCTAGGCTTATCTCCTGTTACCGCCAACCGAACCATTTTCTCATTCACACTTTTAACCAGGTTCCAATACCATTTATCTTGTTTCCTAATCCCTTTCCATGTTCAGTGACTTTTATAAAGTAGATAGTGGACATTCTTTTTCCTGATACCAACAATGGTGCTTATTTACACTACTTTCACCAGTTGGAATCTATACAAAAGCCAAAATATGTAAGTGTTTGATCAGAATTTGGAGTTAAGTAGTAATGTACCTACCAACTAGCAATCGGAGAAAAATGCCTGTGTTTAGGCTTCTGTTTCAGATACACAAATATTTATTTTTAGAATTTGGTTGTGTGTATGTTTTTTGTGTGTGCGTGTGAGTGTGTGTGTGATTGGTGGAAGGAGAGTATGTACATGTGTGAGCGCACCCATGCACATGCACGCACATCCATGCCAGAGACATGTGTGTAAGAGAGACAGACAGATGGACAGATAGAAAGAGCTCATCTACTTTATATGCATGTGTGTGTACATGTGTTTGTTCATGCTTTAATCAGTAACATTTTTGGAATGTAAGTTCTGACAAGATCACCCTGTAAAACTAGCTGGTTTGCATGCATACACGCACTTGTGCACACACTCACACACACATACACACATACAAACACACACCACACCAAACCACACCACACACCCTTGTCTTCATCATCGGCCTCATCTGTGATAGGCAGTCTCTTGCAAAATAGTCTGTAATTGTGCAAGAAGTTTTCGACCTCGTTCATCAGACAACCTCTCAGAGTCCCAAGTGTAATATAACATCTAACAGGCAAACCCACCAATAACAAAACTTACCCCCAAAAACGAAACAGAAGACTGACAGGTAAAAAGCAAACTAGGCAGTATGCCAGTTGTATACATGTGGAAAGTACAGAGGGCAGGCAGACGGACCCTGTGCAGACTGACTAACAATGCTTCCTGAGTGATGGAAGTCTGACAGTCTGCAGATATCTCGCCGCAGATGTGTTGGGTGATGGGGATTATCTACCTCCAACCACCGATGCCAGCAATGTACATATATTTACGCTTATCGCTCGCTCCACCCCTCTGCGGGCACCTACGCATATTTACGCTTATCTTCTACCCTGCCTCCCCCTCCTTCTCCTCTCCTGCCCCTAACCCCACCCTTTCCCACTCTTTTTCTTATCAGGACCCAGAACTCTTGCCTCGCTCCTAGTACAGCCTTTTCCCCTTGCCTCTTGAGACTGAAGAGTTCTTATCCTTCACCTCCTTCTCTAACTTGATCCTGCCAAACTTTTTTCACTGTGAGTAACTGCACGTGGTTCATTACCCAGAGCATGCCTGTCTGTGTGTGTGTGTGTGTGTGTGTGTGTGTGTGTGTGTGTGTGTCTAACTGTCCGCCTGTCTCTTTGTATGTCTACATCAACATGAAATTTCTGCATATTTTTTCAGCCCATTAATTTTACTTTTAAACACATGCACGCACACAGGCATGCACACTCACAAACACACACACACACACACACACACACACACACACACACATTCTCTCTCTCTCTTTGTCTGCCCGTCTGTGTGTCTGACTCTCTTTCCGCACACGCGCGGGTGTGTGTGTGTGTTGTGTGTGTGTGATAATAATGGTACAAACAGACTGAATGAAATTTGTTCATCTTCTATGAAACCAAGCAATCAACCGGCCTGCCTTCCTTATCTTTCTCTGTCAAGGAACATTGTTGTGTTACATTGTGTTGTTGTTTGTGTGTTGCTGTTGTTGCTTTTTGTTTAGCTTTGCCTAAATGTAACTGTGCACTTTTGCCTTTTGTTGTTGTTGTTTATAATATTTGAAGTGAAGACACATGCACACATTTCTCAAATCTGTCAAGATATGACAAAGGCCAAAATGATTTTGTTGTTTCAACATTTATTGCTAATCTTCTCCCAACCATGGTTAACATTCTTTTAAAATATAAATTAACGTCCTTGTGCGTTTGGGAACGCGTCAGTCTCCATGCACATGTATCTGAATATTTGTCCGCACACTTTGCCCTATGTATGCAACAACTTTCTTTTTTTCACTTACACGTAAGCAAGCTGTGCACGCACGCACACACACACACACACACACATCCTGAGGGAGTGGCAAAGCTTGCAACACACAAATGCACACACACGTTCGCGCTCCCCCCCCCCCCCCCCCCCCCACACACACACATTCAGAGGGAGTGACAAAGCCTGCAGGCTGCACACTCAAGCAGCACGCGCGCGCGCGCACACACGCACACATTCTGAGGGAGTGACAAAGCCTGCAACATACTCAAGCACACGCGTGCGCAGGCACACACACACACAAACACACAACACAACACAACACACACAACGCCCACCGAAACACAACACAGCACAACACAACACACACAACACAAAAAAACACAAGACCTCCCCCCCCCCCCCCCCTCCATCCTGAGGGAGTGACAAAGCCTGCAACATCTTTTGGGTCAGGTTAGGTCAAAGGGAAAAGGTCAAGAGGGAGAAGACACCGTGGGTCACTAAGTGTCACCTGCTTTCCATTGTCTCCCTGTAGTAGTGGAGGCAAGTGAAAGGAAGGAAGGAAGGAGCAAAGGAGTTCACATTTAAAGACGGTTTCCCGAACGTTACATTTCCCCTCCTGCATTACCTACCCACCTAAAAAATACAGCTGAACAATCGCAAGCGAATAATTATGTGGAAATGCACATAGATAGTTTTAGGTTCACACTATATCAAATGAGTTTATAACAAGAAAACAATGTATGTTGTTACATCCTTTAACAACAAGTAAAATAACTCCAGTAAGATTTACTTGAAATGTTGGTTTTCTCTCTCTCTCTCTCTCTCTCTCTCTCTCTCTCTCTCTCTCTCTCTCTCTCTCTCTCTCTCTCTATCTATCTCTCTCTCTGCCTGCTTGTCTGTCTGTCTGTGTTAAAAAATGTAAGCGTACAAAGATGGATACAAATATGCCAACACTCAATAATCTGTGTGAAGTTTTAGAACACACATTCACGCGCGCTTGATCCGACATTTAAGCCCTTTCTATACTTCATGTCTTCAATCCAATATGAGCAGTCCGTCCTGTTCTGAGTTGAAATTGAAAGTTATAAAGTATCAACCTATTCATGATTGGATAGGATCAAATTCGGACGCTATACAAATCAGTATAATCTCAGAGTAAGATGAAATTCCTACAAGTCACACAGATGTCAAGTTGAACAATCTAACTAGACTTGGTACAAAAGAAAAGGGGATGGAGGTGTTTTTTGTTTGTTTGGGTTTTTTTGTGCTTTTTAAAAAAATTTGGGCTGTCACAAGATGAGGTATGCCTAGAATTCTCCTTGATTTGGATAAGTGGTAACGTAACAAGCATATCCGATGTTCATTTTTTTCCTGACCAGTGAAAAAGCTGACCGGTACTAAATGGAAAAAAAATGGTGATGTTCATAATTACATGGAAATTTCATCAGAGGTTACGGGGGAGGGGGCGGGTACTGTCACATCACCCGGACTTCACCCCTAACCCAACTTCTAGATACCCCTAGCACTAACGGTTATACAGTGAAGGAAAAACGACTTAGTCGAACAAAAAGGCTTTCCTAGGTCAGGGAATCGACACTAGCAGGACTCCACCAAAACGTTTTCTTGTTCGCCAAGTGTCGAGTTTACAATAGATGACTTCCCCCTCTCGGCCTGGCAGGGGCGACCGACTGGAAACAAAGGCTATGTGGGGAAGGGGAGGGGGACAGGGGGTGGACAGCTGAACCAATGGTCCACAGGATGGGCATGGGAGGGAGGAGGGGGAAGGGGAATTGAGCCCCCCCCCCCCCCCCCCCCCCCCAATGGGAAGCACAACTAACTTTGTAACCGTTTTCCTTGATTAGGCGAGAATGTTTGGTTTAAAAATTAGACCGAAAACAACATAACAGCAACAACAAAGTATGTGTACAACAAGCATAAACTTATAAATTGTATTCTTAAAACAAAACAAAAGCCCCGTGCGCGAAAAACAGGCTGCAACTTAACGACATCACGTGATATCAAACAGAAAATAAAGTACACAACGTGTTTAGACTGTGAAAATATCATGAAAAGAAACAACAAACAAACAGTGAGAATGTTTGGTGTGTTGGTCTATCTGTATGCCTGCCTGCCTGCCTGCCTGTCTGCCTGCCTTGCGATGTCGGTGGATTGTGTGTGAGTCATAGATGGTATGGGGTGGACAGCAACCGAAAAAGAGATGTTTGGGTGATGTTGTTGCTGTTTGTTATTTTCTTTTCTGTTGTTTTTTTCAAGACAGGTGTGTGTGTGTGTGCGTGTGTGTGCGTGTGTGTGTGTGTGTGTGTGTGTGTGATGTGGTGTGTGTTCTAGTGAAACAACACACTCAGGGTCACTCAATGTCAACTCTTCTCACTCATCACGATACAGAGTCAGACTTGAACTTGCCTGCATTAAAAAAAAGACTGCCTGCCTGTGTGTGTTTTTTTCCAAGTTTGCGATTCTTTTAGTCTCTGTAGTTTCTATATTTTTGTTTGTTTAACTGGCTGCTTGCTGGCGAGTTGCCTAATTGGTTGGTTGGCTGGTAGGTTGGCTGCTTGGTTGAGTTGTTGGTTGGTTGCTGGTACGTTGTTTGCTTGGTTGAGTTGTTGGTTGGTTGGCTGGTTGGTGATTGCTTGGCTGATTGCTTTTTTTTGGTCTGTTTAAAAGTTGGCTAATAAATTTACTATTTGATAATCCGAGTCGTTAATTTTTTGGTAAGATAGTTGATTTACTGGTTGACTAACCGGTTGGCTAGTGTGTACAGATAGACGCGCACAGCGTGTGACTGTGTGCGCGCGCACGCTCGCGTGCTTGCTTTTAAAAGTGTAAAGTATTACTGTTGTTGTGGCTGTTGTGCCTAAGTGTGTCTATGTGTTAATATGCATTTATGTTTTCTTGTGATTACAAAGACATTTTATAAGCATTGTACATGTTCACAAACAGAAGTTGTTTGTTGCTTTTCACATCCCTTTGCTACAATGACAGAAAACGATTCTGGCAGATACTGATGGTGGTAGTTGTAGTTGTAGTGCAGTGGTAGTTTAAATGATAATAATAATAATGACGACAACGGAGATGATGACACCATAATCATACCATAATGATGACAATGGTATCTCTTTAGCTGAGAAGAATGAGCCCTGAAGATATTTGTTTTGTCTGTCCACTGCTGTTTTAAAGAAAGACAAACTAATACAGTGAAATGACGAAGACTGTAACATATGTATTTAAAATACGGATAACACTGATGGTGGATCGGTGGTCTAGAGGTAACGCGCCTGTCTAGAAAGCGAAAAGTCTGGGTCTGAAGTGTGCGGCGGTTCGTACCCCGTTTGGACCGGAAATTTTTCCCCCATCCATTAGACCATGAGTGGTGGTCTGGGCGCTAGTCTTTCGGATGAGACGATAAACCGAGGTCCCGTGTGTTACACGTAATTATTTAGCGCACGTAAAAAAACCCACGGCAACAAGAGAGTTGTCCCTGGCAAAATTCTTAGAAAAAAGCCACTCTGATAGGGAAACAAATACAGTTGCAGACATGAAAAAAAAAGAAAAAAAAGGGTGGCGCAGCGCTTGTGGCGACGCGCTCTCCCGCTCTCCCCGGGGAGAGCAGCCCGAATTTCACGGAGAAATCTGCCGTGACTTAAAGTGGTATGAAATGAAATCTGAGCGCTTTGATTTGTTGCTTTACAAGATTCAGCGCTACATAAATTCCATACATTATTATTATTATTATTATTATTATTATTATTATGAAGAAGATGACGATAGACTGCAAAAATTTCCCTAATTTCTAATGTATTTCTGTTCTTATTTCTGCAGATGGCCGGGGCATTCAAAGAAAAAGAGACTCATCAAGCATGCTTCAGCAAGATCCTATGTTTCGCCCTGCTGGACTTCACGTACGACACAGACTCCACATATTACACTGCTAACAAAGACGGTTCTCACAAGGAAAGGCATAAATAATTCGACCTATTTTACCTGACGTTCTGCTTCCTGGTCATATAGCCTTAGATTTTTTTAAAAACCAACATATGGTTGAGACACTACATCAATGTCCAAGAAAATCCACAAAAACTAGTCTGTTTTGCTCAAACTCTGTAACATTTTCGCCAAGAATGGATACCCACTGAACATAGTTTTACAGATTTGAAGGGCCTGATCACTGTCTGACAAGGTGTAATCTGCTTCTTCCCTAGAACTGGCCCCCAGAGTTCACGTGCCTGCTCGGATCCTCCGTTCCATTTCCTGCAGATGGGTATTTGTGATGAGAACCCGGTCGAGTGGCTGCCGTGAAAAGCTCATTTTCTTATCTCCGCTCTCCGTCAGCAACGCTTTGCGACACGTAGCGGACTCCACTACCCTGGGTGTTATCAGTGGATCAGGGGTACTGTGGACAGCCCAGGAAACCTATACGATCTGACCCTTACTTCTTCTGCTGGGTTTTTCAATTGCTTCTTTGGTTGGGGTTTTTTTTTGGCTAGATTTTTTTTCTTCTTTTCTTCTTGCCTTTTCTGAGGGGGTGGGAGTGAGAGTGGGGAGATGGAGGAGGGAAGGGTTGCTTATGGTTTGTTTCCTCCTGAGCTTTTTTGTTTGCCATTTTGTTCTCTTAAAGCTAACCTATTTTGCATAAGTACATAGTAGAAAAAAATAAACATCTTCCAACGTGACAGTAGAAGGAACTTAACAACTACAGTAACAAAACCAAAAGAAAGTTATCATAAACATACAAGCTCTTGAATGTACACGCGTACACACGCAAGCACACACACACACACACACACACACCACTCACTCACTCACCCAGAGACAGACAGACAGACAGACAGACAGACAGATAAGAGGGAAGGAGGAAGGAGGGAGGAGGGCAGCTGGTTAACTAGCCAAGCCAACTTGACTCTTATACAGCTTCAGGTGCTTTTCATTCACGTCTGAAAAGTCAGAGAAAATAAAACAGCCCTTCTCCTCTTCTCGGCACGACCCTCTTAACGAGAAAACAGCTCTCGTTAAACCTCGCCGCTCATTTAGTCAAGAGAAACCTATCTTGAAAGCTTCTTTTTTCCCCTCCTTCTTCTTCTTCCTTTCTTTTCTTTTCTCTTATAGCTTGTTTCCCTCCCACCCCCAAACCCCCTCCCTCCTCCACAGCGTCGGAGGTGAGACGAGGAGGAGAAGCGTGTATCAATGAACTTCGGGGGGTTTCTTCTCCCCTCCCCATCCGACTCGAGTTTCAGGCTGTGGCATTTATGACACGGGGGAGGCCGGGGCTGATACTAGCGGACTTTTAGGTGCTAGACCCTTCTCCGCGCCGGGGGCTTCCCTGGTAGGCAGACACCCCTTTGGCCCCAGATTTGTGTCTGCAGTCCTCCAGGGACTGCCGGAGATACCACTAACGGGCTGTGAGAACTTTTCGGTATAATAATACGCTGTTGTTGTTGTTATTGTTGTTGTTGTTATTGTTGCTGTTGCTGCTGCTGCTGCTGCTGCTGCTGATGATGATGATGATGATGATGTGCGTTCCTCAGCTTAACACGCTGAGGGGTCACCCAGAATGTGCAGAGACGAGACTCACTCATCCCAACTAGGAATCACCGAGGAGACTGAAATTGCACACTGAATGAGAAGTCTGCGTGTAGTTTTGGTATTATTATAGCTGCAGGGAGAGTTAGAATGGCAGTGCATTTCCGCTACTATGACAAACAACGATAGTTGCCGCTTGAGCATTTCGACGCAGGAGAAAAGATTTGTCTGGACTAAGTGTAGCGCTGGTTGAAATCAAGTATTTTTTTAGTACAGTTTTCGGTGACGAAGCTAGGAAATATCCTGTGTTCAGGATTTAGCTGGTTAGACAATATCTACTTTTCGCAGACGGGCAGTTCCCTGAACGACTCCTTGACGAATGAACTGGGGGAAAAAATCATCTAAATGTTTGGAGAAGAAGAAATTTCGATAACATCATCAAAACAATTACATAAACCCCTCATAATTAGAAAAAGAAAGGAAATAACAACAACAACAACAAGAACAGCAACAACAACAACAGCAACAACAACAATGTCTACAACAACATCAACAACAAGAAAAAAGAGAAGAAGAAAAACGAGAATGTAGATCCTCTTCGTAGTATGAGGTTTAACTGCTGAACTTACACCAAGCAGATATATTTTTACCAACAATCTACCATGGACTGAAACCTCAGTCTACCCTTCTCAACCCTCCCCACTCCACCTCACCTTCCCTCCAACTTCTTCCTCCCCCCCCCCCCCCCCCCCCACCCCCCCCCCCCCCCCCACTTCCCTCCCCCCCCCATCCCTCACCATCTCCAACAACTCCCACACTTCCCACTCATCCAACCCACCATCTCCACCCCTTCGTCGTTCCTCTCTTACCCTCTTACCCCCCCCTTTACCCCCATCCCCGTCACCAGTCGTTCCAGGGAAGCTCCGTTTCACACCTTTTGGCGCCCGCTCAGCGAAACGCAAGCCAGCTTGACGAAAGAGCTCATTACAAATTCTATTAGTAGGGATATGTTCAGCCTCGTCTTTTGTTTGACCCTGCTACCCCCCTTCCCTCTTTCCCCTCCCAGATCCTCCCCTCCCCCTCCCCTACCCCTGTAGGTTCCTGAATTTTGGGGGGATTCAATCCCTGCACAAAAACCCTATCCTATCATCCGATCCCGCTTCAGTGTCTGTCTCTGTGTTTGTCATGATTTTCTGTGTGTATTGTGTCTATGTGTGTCTGTCTGTCTGTCGATGACTGTCTTTCTCTCTCTCCCTACCCTTTTCTCTGTCTGTCTGTCTATCTGTTTGTCTGTCTGTCTCTCTCTCTCTCTCCCTCCCCCCCCCCCCCCTCCTCTCTCTCCCCCCCCCCCCCCCCCCTCTCTCTCTCCCTGCCCCCTCTCTCTCTAAATCTGGAAGGGTCACAAGAGATCGGTCAACTCATAACTGTGATATAGGTACATTCATAAAATATACAGATTGGCATGATTGTTCACATTCTCTATGTCAAGAATGAGGCTTTTATCAGTTTTGATGTGTTTATCCTATAAAAATTTTAAAAAAAACACTCGGAAGAATGAGGCTTTTATCAGTTTTGATGTGTTTATCCTAAAAAAAACAAACTCGGATTAAAGAGTCGAAATATGTGTGCCCCATGTGTGTGTATGTTTGTGTGTGCGCGTGTGTGTGCTGGACAAGAGCAAGAGCTGGTCGGCTTGGTAAATCACCTTGATGATGCCTCTACAGTATGTTGATGACAAATAACACCAATGACACCAGCACGGACATTTCCATACACAACAAGAAACTTGAGACTACCAAAAGCTTTTACTATCTTGGAGCTGTAATATCAGATGAAGGATCAAAACCAAAGTATTGCCCGAGATAGCCCAAACCACAGCTGCAATGACCAAACTGAAAGTCATCTGGAACAACAATAACATCGCCACTGGCTCCAAGATCAGACTGATGTGTTTCCTAGTCGTGTTCATATTTCTGTATGCAAGTTAAATGTGGACCACAACAGCAGATAGGCAACAGAAATGAGGTGCTTTCGCAAACTTCTTGGTTTCTCGCACAGAGATCACATAACCAACGAAGAAGTGCAACCCAGAATTGAAAACGCCATAAGGCCGTATGAAGACCTGTTGATTTGAGTGAAAAACGCCAACTGAAGTGGCACAGGTACGTCACTCGAACACAAATGGGCTGACCAAGACTGTCCTACAGGGAAGCGTACAAGTAGGGAGTCGAGGACGCAGATAGACAAAAGGATGGGAAGACATCACAATGAACTTGCCTTGAGTGGAACGATATGCTGCAGAAAGCGGTGAATTGCGAGGAGTGAAGGAAGCTGGATGCAAAATCTTCAGTGGTGCCCCAACAATCAGCCTGACTAGGGGATAGGTAACAGTCAACAATTCTCTGAAACATTCTCTTCTGATCTGACTAGCTGACTGACTGACTTTTCCCTTAACTCCTGCAGTCAACGAGGCATCACACCAACACTTTCAGGGGCAGTGTGTCTTGAGCAAGCTTAACCTGGCGGGGTTCATCCCTTTCCAGTAGATTGCATACTGAGTATGTACGTGCCTTCCATATCACTGGCCTGTGCTTTCACAAAAGGTTGGCATTTTTACGTATGTGCTACATATTCTGTGTAAGTTCACAAAAGCAGCCTCCGCTTGTCATCTCATGCAAGGGACTTTCTGAAGAGTGGGATCTAAACTCATAGTGATTCTAGTGGGGAAATCTCCTCAAACAGACACCTCAATGGTGACTTGAACTTACACCCTCAGATTACCGTCAGACCACGAGTGTGAAGCTTTAACCACTAGGCCTCTCTGCCCCCAGTCTCAAGCACTAAATAACCTCTGCAGTCAGATGAGGCTGTTCCACGGCTGACTCACTCCCATAAACAGCTAGTTGGTGTGAGCCACTTGTCGTTTCTGCTGCAATCTGTCAGGGAAAATGATCGTTCAAATTGTGAGAAGGAGTCTAAAAGACTGGCAGGAAATCCTAAGTTTTCACCTTGATGTTGACAAGGTTGTGGTGTAAATGATGATGAACATCAAACTACCCGTATTTTAGGACCGTTGACGAAGTGAAACAACATCTAATTTAAATTATTGGTAGAACACAGAAGTGAGACCGAGCATTTAGTTTGCGGATCGTCAGCTGTAGCTTGTGTTTAGGCTGGATTGCCTAAACACAAGCTACAGCTGACGATCCGCAACAAAAAATAACTGGATTGTTAATTGAATTTGATACCACCAGAAGCTGACAAAACAACGTGTTGTAGCAAGATCGATAAATCCCAGATTTTTTGTTACTATGAAACAAATATTTGGTAAAAACAACATGAAACAAATCAACAAAATAAACCTTCGACACAAACTTTCTTTGCATAACATTCAGAGTAAGTTTATTTCTCTATTATGGTATGAATGAAAGGGAAAATCTACTGCAAAGTTCCCAAAGAGTAGGTTATAAACGTCTGCAAAGCCTACCCACAACTTTACATAACCAATACAAAGAGATTCTAACCCAACATTTTGTTCTTGCCCCCACCACCACCAAACTCAAACCACAGAACGACTGAGACACAGACTCAGGAAGCTGATAGAGCTAGAGGTCCATAAAACCCAGGCTTATTGTCCCAGCACATCTCAAGACAGGATAAACGATTCTGAAAACAATGTCACATAAATGCCTCAGAAGAAACAACTTGCAAACCAGAAAAAGTGTAACCCAGAAAGAGCCTGGGTACATTGATGGTTGGCTGCTCCTTCGGTAAAACTCTGACTTAAGAAGATACTAGAGGACTAGCACGAGATTAAGACTTGATCACTAACAGCAAGTGTGGATGTATATTATGATAAAGGTTATCAAACTTACTCATAGTTTGGAATTTCAAATAATTTATAAGGGTTGTGATGCAGCCATCACATTGTGTATAATATGAAGGGAATTTACAAGTAACTTTTGACATTCCCCGTTTCTTTAAAATAAGTGGCTTTTTACATTTACTTTATCCGCATGGCAGTATTCCATTATAATTTTAATGGGTTCCCCGGACGTCAGGCCATAATTCAGAATGCTGAGAGACATTCTTTATAAAGGCAGGTTCACGTGTACTAACAACAGTACTGTACTTTGTCATGCATCTGAACGTCATAATTGTTATACATTACGCTATAATTAAGTCACGCGATTCCTTGGCTGAACTAGTCGTAAAGCAGGTAAGATATAAAGTGCGCGTGTTTGTGCATAATTATGATCTATATCATACATGTACACGAATTTGTAAAATAGTCAGACAGACAGGCAGGCAGTCGGACAGGTAGGTAAGGGTAGAGATAGACAGATAGATAGATAGACAGACAAACAGACAGACAGACAGACAGACAGATAGATAGATAGATAGATAGATAGATAGATAGATAGATAGATAGATAGATAGATAGATAGATAGATAGATAGATAGATAGATAGATAGATAGAAGATAGAAAGACAGACAGACAGACAGACAGACAGAGACAGACAGATAGTGGGGGTATGTGTCCACGCACGTAAGCAAGCGCGCGGGTATACACGAGTGTGAGTGCAGATGCACGCGCAAGCCAACTATTATTAGCACTACGTGAAGCAGAAAACCGAGAGTAAATATTAGTAAAAACGCCATTCCCTGAAGGCCACTTCGGACAGCGATAAAACATCCATCATCCTGATTTACAGTTCATCAGCTTCTTCAGCTTTTGTCCCCGGAATATCAGTTTCATCAGTCCGTGGTCGACCAGCGCCTAAGCAAAATTAAAATAAATCGACCGGCCCGAGCTGGAGAGACAGAATCCAGGTGTAACAAAGCGATGTTTTTCATTAGGGATCCATAAAATAACAAATTATTGTCACTGTGTGTCTCAACATAGCCGCATGATTCTGAAGATACGTCACGTAAACGCCCGGGATGAAACTGCTTCCGTCAGATGAGACTGCCCTGCAAGTCATAAACAGCCCGGTCGGCGTTAGGGACTGGCCGTTTCTTCTGCAATTTGTCATGAAGCGGTCGTTTAAACGGTTGGCAGGAAGTCGTAAGTTGAAGTCTCGTTGACAGTGATTACAGTGTAGATGGTGGGGAACATCGCACCTATACACACACATAGCGGGGAATGACGGTTAAAAAAAAAAGACTCGCGAATCTTCCATCGTTTTAGAAGTTGGGAAGTTATAAATCTATATTGTTTTGACTGCATCGGGTTGTGTTTTGAAGAGGGGTAATTTTCTTTTTGAACTTCGTTTACAGCTTGTTTTTAACCGCCATGGCGCAGCCAGTGGTGTCAAAGACAAAATATTTAAAAAAATAAAAATAGAATATGATCTATGGTATGGCTCCACCAAGATAAAACACAGTTCACTGTTGTGTGGGAATTTTTTTTCTGTTCTTGTACACATTCTGTGTTACACTAAATAAACTTTGGTATCATCTAGAATACTGGAAGTATAATCTTCAGGTCAGTTTCACCCAGCAGTCTTGGATAACGTTGAGAACAAGACTTAAATTATCTCGACTAATATTGTAGAAGCTGTAGACTCTCTCTCTCCTTATCTGGTGCCGGAATGTATAAAGAAGTAAGTCTTCAATTTTAACGTCTTTCCACTTTAAGTGATACCAGTATAAAGAAGTGTAGGGTGTCAGATGACATCGATCGTAAAGCCTAAACCAAAATAGATATCCAAAATAAAATATCTTCATTTTTGCTTCCTCAAAAGTCATGATTTTACATAAATAGCACACATATATTGTACTTCCCCACTCCTACTTTTAATCATCTTCCTGCCAGTTCTGTCTACCACTCACCCATTTTGTTTTTAGAAAGGGTCGGTATCCCTTTAAGATGAAAGACATAAAACTGAAAATTGCTCTTTTCCACCGACATATACTATTTTCAAGATAACCTCAGTTTTGATCTCTCAAGGGTTTGGGTTTGTCTTTTGGGTTTGTTTGGGTTTTTTAAACAACGAATCATTTCAAAGCTGGGCCACATGAACCCCTTCTGGCTGTTCTAAAGAGGCGGGAGCTGGCGTTGTTCGACCCCATCACGCATCACAACTCCCTTGCCAAGACTGTCCTACAGGGGATACTTGAAGGAGGAAGATGCAGGGGAAAACACGAAGAACAAGATTAAGCAACATCGAAGATCGAACTGGCCTTAACATGGCGCTGTTGCTGCGAAAGGCTGAAGACAGACCAGCCTGGTGTAAAGGAAGGAAGGTGGCAGGATGGTTAAGATGTTTGCCTGCCAACAAGTCAACCGTGAGGTTCTGGGTTCGTTTCCCAACCTCGCCCTTTCTTCCCAGTTTGACCCCAAAAAGTCGAACTGAATGTCAAAGTCCTTCGGATGAGACTATAAACCGAGGCCTCGTGTTCGAACGCATGCAGAACATCTTGCGCACACGTTGAATCCTGTTCCGCTTTTCGGAAGAGTAGGCCATTGTGTGCCGGTGGAAACAGATGACTAAATTTACAAAACCGCATATACACGGGGACTGGATGTAAAAAAGCACATGAGTGCTTATTCCATTATCCTCTATATAAAAGAATAAATAAAGAGAATAAATAAAAGTGTCTCCCCGACGACAATCTTCGTCAAACGACTGAGTGATTGACTGAATAAATTCATACTGAAATCCTCAAGCTTGTACTTGAAAGAACATAATGACAATAATCTTCTCCCCACATCCTCTCTCCTCCCACACCGGTTCCAAAATGCCGAATCCCATAAAAATGACCCAGCAGCAACTGAGTGAGTTTCTTTCTTCTTTTCTTTTCTGTCCTTTTTTTTGTAATCTGGTTTTCTCAAAGCTGCTTTGTTCTGTTGATTCCCTGTGGACTTTCTATCCTGCGATTGCGACAGAACTTGTTCTCCTGTTGATATACATGGCAATGTGCGAAAGGTCTAGGAGGGTTAAAAATTTAAAAAAACCCACCCCACCCACCCCAAATAAAAAACCTATCAAACAAGATAAGCAGGCAAAACACACAAAAAACCCTGCAACAAAAAAGTAACTATGTTTTTGCTGTGATACTAAAATATACAGACTAACAACGCTAAAACCAGGTGTGTTCCCGTCAAACTGTAATCCAAACATATTCCTAAATTCTGTTTTAATGTAAAAAAGCAATGCACACAAATCAACAAAGGGGGGGAAAAGCTAAGGCTTTAAAACCTACATACTACCAGTTTGCGGAAAGTTCTTGTACCAGGAGGAGGTTAAACAGGGCATAGATCGACAGATGTAGACGAGAGGTGTGTGATCGATGGCTTCGAACCCAAACTATTTTCTCCGGACATGTTGTTGCGCGCGCGCACGCCCACACAGACACAAAGACACAGACAGACACAGACACAGACACAAGCATACACACAAACAAATGCATACATGCATACACAGTCTCTCTCATTCTCTCACTCTCTCAATCTCCTGTATATCAATCACACACCCCAACGCCGCGCCGTCCCCCCCCCCCCCCCCCCCCCCCCCACACACACACACATCCCATCCCTACCCCCACAAGCACGTACACATGTGTGCTTATCGTTAGCACGAAAACTGTAAACTTCAACAGTTTGGACAGTTATGACTTTTTTGTCATAAAGATTACTTGTTAAGCTCTCTCTCTCTCTCTCTCTCTCTCTCTCTCTCTCCTCTCTCTCTCTCTCTCTCTCTCTCTCTCTCTCTCTCTCTCGGAACGACGTGACGGGACGAGAACTGAACGGGTGTGCTGTTAGTAAGCTGCTGCAAATTTTTGCATTTTAGCTTCAAAATGTCAGTTACTGGCCTTCCAGCTACTGTAATAACAACTTTAAAACGCCCTGCTGATCGACAACGTCGTATCGAGTTGGAAAGTCGCGGGGGAGAGCGGCAGTGTTGTGTTCGTCTTGCGAATGAAGCCAGCTGACAAGCCAGTGTCAACAGAAATGGCGGACCCGGTGCTGAACCGTAACTCCCGTGTTCAGTACTATCGCAAGAAACCCCCTTGTCAAAGACGTCGCAATGTTCAAAGAAGTAGACAACATCAAGAAAGACAGGCAAGTCGCCAATGTGACAATAACAGTGTCTTGGAAGAGCCCGTCTTGTGTAACATTGACTCCCTGCTCGATGTGGAAACAGAAGGAAAACAAACCAGTGTGTACACAGAACTATGTGTCAGCAGTGAATTGAATGCCTCAGCCACACCAGATTCACTTGATCTACTGTGTGATCCAGCAACAGACAGCAAGATCGGTGTGTCTTCTGAGGCGCCTGATGTGCAGGAAGAGCTGACAGTTGGCTGCACAGTGGATGACTCTGATACTGATACTGGTATTGTGAAACAGTATGTGTCTACTCTAACTGACAAACGTGTACAGCGTCGATTAAGGGACAGCAAGAGAAACACACGGTTTCGAAAGGTGGTGGTACATAGTTCGGTTGATCAAAACATTGTGATGTGTGAATCAGATGACATCATCCTGGAATACTCTTGGAATGGAGATCCTGGCGAGGAATCTAAGTGTGTGTTCTGGTACATCAAGCAAGAAGAGAAAAACATGTTGCCAGAAGAACGTGTCAGGCTTGCCAGACTTCGTAAAGGGAAACAGTGTACTAACACACAACACACAGAGACAGTGGTGGCCAGTGCTGAGCAGGAGTTACATCATCTTCGGGACCTGATCCGGTCTTACATGGGCTGACTTCGCTGGCTGTAGACTGGAAAAGGAAAGGCTGGTTTGAAAATTGAGACACTTGAGACACAGACAATAATGTATCGAATCTTGATGTACATACCACCACTGCCATGGTTTCCATGTCATTGTAATCGCGTCGCGTTCGATATCGTTGTTACCGCGCCGCAGCGCTATATGGCTTGATTGCTAAATAGCAATAAAATTGTGTCAAAATTGTGTCAATTGTCTCTCTCTCTCTCTCACTCACTCTCACACACACACACACTCACTCACTCTCTCTCTCTCAAACCTTTTTTTTTAAATTCAAGCTCATTATGTCATACATTCTTATACATTACATGACAGTACGGTTTTTTGATACAGAGAAAAAAAAACACAAAAGAAAACATATACCCAGAAAACTATGTATGTGTGAGTGTGTGTATGTCTGTCTGTGTCTCTCTCTCTCTGTCTCTCTCTTTCTCTCTCTGTCTGCTCTCTCTCTCTCCCCCCCCCCCCCCCTCTCTCTCTCTCTCTCTCTCTCTCTCTCTCTCTTAGTGTATGTTTTTCAGTTATTTTGGATATAATGTTTTGTTTGATTAATTTTTTGCCTCTATGCACAATATGCACAAACAACACGCAAAGTGGCTTTGAAAAAAACCCACCCACTCCTTCCCATGCACTCCACACCCCTACTTCCCACCGCCCAAAATAAAGGTATACCAGTACATATTGGACACAGTCACAAGAAAGTTGTGATAACGATTTTTTTTTTATATATAGAGACGAGCAATAAACACAGTCCTCCCCCTTCCTCCACCCTCACTTCTTCCTCCCAAAAAGTTTATGCTACAGCGTAACACGGCAGCCTGTCACGAAGACTGTGACATAGTGTGACAAATCACCCTGGCCAAAAAGGTCACGTACAACAGTAACTGTCACGAATGATTGACAACTGTACAGCCCTAGACAGAACTCGCCAGACGCTGGAGCCATCAGAAATGGGCGTTTGATGTCTCGTACATAGTCCTACGCGTGCACGCGCGCTTGTGTGCGTGTGTGTGTGTGTGTGTGTGTGTGTGTGTGTGTGTGTGTGTGTGTGTGTGTGTGTGTGTGTTATAATATCTCTCTCTCTCTCTCTCTCTCTCTCTCTCTCTCTCTATATATATATATATATATATATATATATATATATATATTATATATATATATATACATGCATACATACATACATGTATATATAATGTGTGTGTGCGTGCGTGCGTGTGTGTGTGTGCGTGCGCGCGCGCCCGCGCGTCTGTGTGTGTGTGTGTGTGTGGTCGCACACTATAAGTTATTGTAATGTTTTCTTTCTCAATCCCCTACCCCTCCCTTCCTATTCTTCTTGTATACAAGGCCTTTATGAAACAAAATCGTCGCAGATTTATACGTCAATCTGTTTCCAGTGCAAAGTTTGCCCCGGTAGAGCGCAAGAAGGGAACAAAGTTGTGATGATGTTTATGACAAGCAGGAAAAGTAGCTTTAGTCTGCGAAGTGAAAAGCGGATATTTTGCAAAAGTTTCCAACTTTGAAGGAAAAGTTTTACTTTGGGGAGCAGTTCTGGATAACGATAGGGAAGGACGAAATAAATAAACACCGAAGTGTGACAGTAACACGACCACCGTGGGACAGTGTGCTACCACAGCATGGTAAGTTAAATGCTGCACACAAAAGGACAAGAAAAGAAAAGAGTGAATCGTCGGAATACAACTACTTTTAACGCGCATGAGACGCGCAAAATGTATGTGCACAGATACACAGGATGTCCACAAGCGTGTACATATGCCAGCGCCGGTGTGTGGAGAGAACAGAAAATGTTTTATTCCATCAGGCGAATAAGAACAATTTTTAAGACTGAGATGTTACCACAGTGAAAAGGGCAGTCTTAACAGTGGTTGTTTTTTTAAACGGCAGTGGTGGCGTCGAATGCGGAACAGAAGAAATAAAAGGATGGTTTCACACAGGAGACGTGAGATAAGAGGAGAAAAGTTTGCTAATTGTTTCAAAAATAGAAATAATGGCGCTTTAAAGATTAGAATTTGTAACAGAGAGAACACTGCCTGTCACTGTGTCTGTAGATACGGGTCGAGACATGAGAAATGACAGAGTGGCATTTGTGAAATCTCGACAACATAGTAAAATTTTTGTGGCATTCTCTGCTCAATTAGGATTTTGAGAGCATGGATTTGTTAGTGGATTAAAACCTGGGAAGGGGGGGGGGGGGGGGGGCATATTAATTTTGTTGTGTGTTTAGACTATCTGAAGAGTCACAGTCATCACGTCTACACATGATAAAAGCACAGATTCAAATGTTATCAGCATAGTACCCTGAGATGGTGACAAATTGAGAGTGTATGCTTTTGCTCAATACAAGTAATATGGAGCGAAAATATTGCTGAAATCATAGCCATCATTGGTAACACCCAGGCTGCAGACTGCGCTGATAACTTCAGTGCATATCCATATAGAGAAGTGATTCAGTGACGCATGTGGATTCCGGTCATTCCCCCTGTACCATCAATAAGCATTCTTTTGGTTCTATCACTGTCCAGCTTATGCTGGTACATTGTCATCCATGCTATATTTCATATACAACTGTCTTGAAGTGGGCTGAGTTACAGTGAGATGAGAGATGACTCCATACTTATCACTTTGCTGATAATATACCGAAACCAATAGAAGCAGTATACAGAAGTATCTGCTGCTCTCTCTACTTGTAAAGTTTGTGAAGAGAAAAGACCAGGCCTTCATTGACTCTTCAGCTTGGAAGCCATGGTACAAATCTAGATGCGTTCTGTAAGCCTCTTCTAACATGTAAATATAACTCTAGCATATCTCTGCTGTCGATGGTGCGAAGGCGTGCTGTGATGTTGTAACTACTGCTGCTGCTGCTTCTCTTGCCCTTGTTCTTTGTAAAAGGCGGATAACCTTAGTGTCCCTGATATCCAGTGGTGCAACATATTTTTGCAAGTGCAGGCTGAAGACTTCCCTCAGTGGGTGCAGTACGGAAGTCTTAACAGTCTTTGATAAGGTCTGCGGGGCTCCCATTCATTGGCTAGTAACTTCCTCAGATGCAATGGTCAACAAATTTGCTATACCCTTCTACCTTGATTTTACATCTAGCACTTCCATATTTGGCAGGCATTCTTCAATCTTCAACTAGACAATTCTCGCTGGTTTAGAAAGCTGCACCCATCTCTCTTTGTTTGTGCAGTGTCTGACAGTCGGTAGCCATGAATCATATTCCGAACCCACTCAAGCTTTAAAGTTGCCTTGAAAAACAACTTGCTCTTTGCAAGCATGGTATTAGTGATGAGCGGTTCCTTAGTATTACAAAACTCTTTGCCACATCA
This sequence comes from Rapana venosa, assembly GCA_028751875.1. NCBI lineage: Eukaryota > Metazoa > Mollusca > Gastropoda > Neogastropoda > Muricidae > Rapana > Rapana venosa. The sequence goes on from CM054137.1 coordinate 47,801,726, forward strand.
TAAGCTTGTAATCCTGCTATAGGTATCCTTGAAACGCTGTATTTTTCAGCATGCTTACGCGTTGATGGGCCTCGTCAGCCTGGGGAGAAAATCTATTCGGGAGAAGGAGAACTTTGCTTTAAAATCTCTGAAGTCTTCCAATATCTGAGAAGTTAGAAAAATGTTTCCAAACTAAAGGAATATCCAGAGTCAAATCTCCAAAAGTAGCCCATAGTGGTACATAATAAAATACAGCCTAAGTTTTGCAGCTCCCGTGGCAATGTTGGCGCAAACTGGAACTGTCCTGCTGTTTAATCGAATCTCTCACAATGGTGGGTAGGGAAACGTTCTGCACGGCCAATGGCGCTTTCTCCATCTCACTTCGCCCAGGGCCCTTGTGATCGATATACTGTTCATATACCTCAGCTGCATATTCTGAAGAGAACTCTTCAATTTCGATTTAGATGATACAACACCGTAGCAGCGATGTTCAGAGTGTTAAACCGAGGAAGAACAAGATGTTACGGTTGCTCCCAAAAATGCAAAAAATTAAAATGTTTATTTTCAGCTTTGGTCCGTCTACTAGTTGATACCCCTCCCCCCTCCCTTTGCTAGGAAGATAATGTCCCGCACAGAGTGCTATCCCGACTAAGTGCATGATGATAGGAACCAATCAAACAACAGACTACACACTCTGGTATGCCAACAAAACAAAAGAACTGAGACGAACTCCAAAACTGAAACGCTGGAACGAGCATCTGGGCAATGACTACTAGCCTCACAAAGACCTTGTTCCATCAGCTATAGAGAAAAACCCATGTCATAAACAACTCCATACAGATGTAGCCACTTTTGAGCTCAAAAGGAGAGGACCACATAATGCTACTGAAAGGTAAAGGATTCTGACAATTTCAGTAAGCACGGAGTAAGTATTGCCGTGAAGAACTTGATGAACACAAACCCATACGTACGTACAGCGTCGGCTCAGATCGATAATAAACTTTAGCATGAAAGCATCATTATTTTCTAGATTAACTTCTTACAAACTTTAAAACAGCAACCCCACCCAAAAGAAAAAAACAACAAAAAAAACTCCAACCTTCTCCCCACCCCCTACTCCACCCTACAAGTTCTCGTTCCCTTGTTCAGCCGCAAGACAGACACGCCAAAGCGAACGGAGGGAGAGAAGACAGCGGAGCAAGCAAGAAGACACTGGAAGACAAGATAATCATTTGAAGCCGTCTAAGAGTCCCGATTACAAGCCCCGGCGCGCAGCCTATCAAGTCAATGATCGTCGATTGGGTCCCTTCGGGCTCTGCCCGATTGTCCGATCAAGTTTCACGCCTTTGTTGCTGCTAGTTGCTGCTGCTTCTGCTGCTTCGTCCAAGCTTTGTATCCGGCCGGAAGGGCAAAGAGGGGAAAAGGAGGAGAAGACGATAGTGATGAAGAAGAAAATCAAGGGGAGTACTGAGGGGAGAGGGAAAGGGGAGTGTCAATTTGTGCAGAAGGGGCCCTGTCAATTTGTTATCGATCTCGGCAAAAGTGCTGTTCCAGTCATCTGGGATTCTGTTGGCTTCGTTTCCTGTGGCATGCCTCTCTCTGTCTGCCTGTCAGTCTGTCTGTCTGTCTGTCCGTCTCCACTTTTCTTTTTTAGACACTCCCACCTCCCAACTTCAATCTGGAAGTGACAGAGGCAAGGGTATTCTCTTAATTATGCCTGGTTCTTTTCTCTGTCTTTTCTTTTTTTGCTTCCTTTAAATTGGATAGAGTAACCAGACAGGAAATCATAAAAGTTTCCCTCTAAAGAGATGTCTGATTATATTTTGTGTCTGTGAACTTCATGATATTCTGAAAACTCTGGCACTGAAATTGCTAATCGCCCCAGCAAAACGCGACACGTGAGACGGGAAAATTATCTCTAAAACAGATTTAGGATGATGCTCTCTGTGGGTATAGCTCGAAGCAAACAGGATTACAATTATTTTCAAAACTGCTTTCATGGTTATTTTGCGCTAGCGTAATTGTTCTTTTTCATCCCCATTTCTTGAGATAACTACAAGATGGAGGGAAAACTGAGTAAATAAAACTCATTGTGGCCAAACAAGCATATTGGACTAACAGTGTAGTTTTGTCTCTTGTTTCTCTGATAAGGACAAGACGTGCTATTAGATTGGAGAGAAAAAGGTTCCTTTTTTTTGCGCGAGAGCTAATTCATCGTGATTCATTTGAAAGATAATGATGTGAATGTTGTTTGTCCATCTGCTTCTCTGCCTTACTGGATTAAAAAAAAGTCTGCGTGCGCGCACGCACGCGTTCATCCGTACGTGCGCGTGTGTATATGTGTATTTATATGTAAATGTGTGTGTGTGTGTGTGTGTGTGTGTGTGTGAGCCCGCACGTATGCTCAGAAGCCTGTGCATGTCACAATTTTACCCGGGACAGAATGTCTTTGGTGCTGTTTTGATTTTGTGTTTAAAATTCTACTGCTTCCAAAGATGATAATAACATAACTTTTTTCTGCTCCAGTCTCATAAGAACTGTACCACCTATTTAATTCCAAAACATCTCCGCCTTCTCTCTCACCTACCCGTATGTTTTATACCACAAAATTGTGCATTCCAGTCTGAAAAAAGGGTGAATGAGATATACGGGTAGACATATATATATATATATATATATATATAGAGAGAGAGAGAGAGAGAGAGAGAGGAGAGAGGAGAGAGAGAGAGAGAGGAGAGAGAGAGAGAGAGAGAGAGAGAGAGAGGAGAGAGAAGCAAAGAATGGGGAACAGGTAGCTCAAGACAGGCTGACAGACAGACAAAATGATGAGCACACCAAGAATACCTTGTGTTTGCCTCTGGCACATAGACCCTTTGTGATGTTCAGAGCTTTGAGATGTTAGGTACAAATCACTGTCTGAAAGCATTTTTGACTTTACCTTTGAACCAGTGGGAATTGCAAAGTGTCCTTACCTTTCAGAGTGGTAGGTAAATCAGTTTTTGACAACAAAGTTTCACGTAGACTTCATTGATAAGGAATACATTCACCAATACTTTGAAGCAAAGAGTGTTTCTTCAAGTGAAATAAACTTAAATCAAAGCGAGTAACTCTACACATGAAATATGTCTCTGTGCTCATGAGTATTGTTAAAATGATAATGTTGAGATACTGTACTATTTCTATCAACTTGGAGGGACAAAACGGTGTACACAGTTCTCTGACAATTCTGAGCTTAATTAAAGCTGTGTTTGATCGTTTGTTCTTTGCTCTTGTTTAATTATAGATTACTGGTTGTGGACAGAATGAACAAACTGTGAACGAATTTTTTCTTAATGTATACAGATACAATCACGATCAACTACAACATATTTTCGGGTTTGAACTTGTATTTGTGAGGTAAGCCTCCCGCAAATGTCCATTAGAATAACTAAGAACGCCACCCCAAAACCACATAAACAAAGAGAGACAGCAAAACGGAACAAAAACACAAGAAAGAAGCACAAATACAAACCAAAACACCAAAATTACATTGTAGAGGAGTGGTAGAGAATGATAGTACAACGTAGTGAGACATACAGGGACATAGACCGATAGGCAGGCAGGCAGGCAGGCAGGCGAGCATGAAGACATGCAAAACTAACTATACAAACACAGAAATAAGAGTAGTCAGGTACGGCAAAATCCAAAAATAACACCGCAGATGGGTGGGGTTGATAATAAGAGAATCTCGAAGTGGGGATTGAAATGGACGGAGGGAAGAGATGTGTTGAAAAGTAGACTAAGACAAAGGAAACGTTTGTTTTGTTTTGCTTTTTGGGTGTGTGTGTGTTTGGTTTTTTGTTGTGGTGGTTTTTGTTTTCTTTTTGGGGGGAGGGTGGTGGGGAAAAAAAAGATGGTAGACAAAAAAGAAAAAGAAAGAAGTAAAACAAGCCACAAAACAATCGCAGGAGGGAGAAGCGTGGAACAGAGACAGGAGGGAGGTAGGGACAAGGAGGAAGGAGGGAAGTGGATGGAGGGGAAGAAAGGCAGGAAGGAAGGAAGGGAGGGAGGGAGGAAGGGGAGAAAGAAAATGGTTTCTGGCATTGTGATGACTGACTTCTCTGTGGTGCCAGACATGACAGGCATGTGGCAGCGCTGCTATCATTCCGCTGACTCCTCCCCCCTTCCCTCCTACCCCCCCCCCCCTTTTTTTTTCTACCCCCTCCCCTCTCCCCACCAACGCACACTCTGACCTTCACCATCACTTCATCATTTTCCACTCCCCCTCGTTCTCCATTCGTTACTTTTTGTCTTTGTTTATAAGTGTCTATGTTTGCGGTTTTGTTTGCCTTTTTAAAAATGGTTTTCATATCTTTCCGTTTGCACTGTCTTTTCCTGAGTGTGTGTGTGTGTGTGTGTGTGTGTGTGTGTGTGTGTGTGTGTGTGTGTGTGTGTGTGTGTGTGTGTGTGTGTGTGTTTGTCTGTGTGTCTCTCTTTCTCTCTTTCTCTCTCTTTCTCTCTCAAGTTTAAGATGTCATGTTCCTAATCCATCTATGTATCTTTAAACTGTCATCTATGACATACAATCCCTCTCTCTCGTACACATTTATCAATTGAAATGTGTAAAAATAAATAAATTACAACAACAACAACAACAACAATAATAATAATAATAATAATAGGTCTTGATAATGCCATAATGATTTGATGACGATTACGACAAAAGACGACGATGATGGTGTTTAAAAATGATGATGATGATGATGATGATGATGATGATGATGATGAGATGATGATGATGATGATGATGATGATGATGATGGTGGTGGTGGTGGTGGTGGTGGTAGTGGTGGTGATGATGATGATGATGACGACGACGATTATTGTGGTGGCTGTGGTGGTGATGTTGATGATAACGACGATGACGATGATGATGACACATAAGTATGAACAAAAAACCCCATAGAAAACAATAGTTAAATGTACCTGCGTGCGTGTGCGCGTGCGCACACACACACACACACACACACACACAATGTTGCTTAACAGATATCTTAGCGTTATATAAATGATGTTACTGACCTGTTACGAAACTTTCTGAAAAAAAACCCAACTTTCCATTATAATAAATGTGAAGGAAAAAATCGAACCTATGCTAGGAAGAAAAACTGACGCGTAAAGAAGTATAACAGCCACGAAGACAAACATTACAAAAAATAACAAATAAAACAAAATGCAAAAATAAATCCAGTGAAACGACCAGAGAACAGAAACGCTTGAGACTGCGCGCTCTTGCGTGCTTGCTTTAGCACTGTCAAAATCGAAATCAAAATCTTTCACCTACATGAACCCAGCTTTTAAAAAAGGCAAAAACGATTCAGTCATTACCGATCTTTCAGCTACTGACAAGCTATTAATCTCTCAATTAAATTCTCCCTTTTTTTGTTCATTTCTCTCATTCTATCAAAAAAAAAACCCCCATTCATTTTATCGTAATGATTTCTAAATCTGAGTCAAGAAGGCGAAGATGGAGAAGTATCACGTAAAACTATCAAGAAGGCGAAGATGGAGAAGATTCACGTAAAACTATCTCATTTTGAGGGAATACCTTACTAAAAGATGAAGGCTTTAGTTAAGGATAAATCTCTGAGATGAATGTTTCTCTGCAGTCATTTGCTTATGAAATTTCATGATTAACAGTGTTGTTGGAGATACAATATGAAAACTGTTTCTTTAATCGTTGGCCGCCATGAACAGCTCCTTTTAAAACTATCAGAAAGCATTTGATATTTTGCGGACCAGTTCCTTCAAAAAAATTTAAAGAAACATTTGGGTTTCAGTCAGTGATGCAATTTTTTCCTATCATATTATGTGAAATTTATTTGCAACTGATTCACAGTTTCCAGTAAAGAAAGAACGAAAAAGATCAAGATACATTCGAGTTCACGTTTATCTATTTTATTTTATTTATTCTTTCATATCGAGGATAATGGATTGAGCACTCGTGTAGGGTTGTTTTTTTACATCCAGACCCCATGTGTGTGCGGTTTTGTAAATTTTGTCATCCGTTCCCACCGGCACACAATGGCTTACTCTTTCGAAAAGCCGAATAGGATTTAATTGTTCTGCGTTCGTTCACGCACGGGGCCTCGGTTTCTATTCTCATCCGAAGGACTTTTGGGGAGAGTGGAGTCTGCACTGAAGTTAACTCCAGAGGAAAAATCCTCTTGAACGAGATTCGAACCCGGGTCGTCAGACTGCGAGCTCAATTTTCTAACCCTTAGGCTATCCCGTCTCTCGCAAGCAAGCAGGCAAGCAAGCATGCACATGCACACATACATACATACATACATACATACATACATACATACATACATACATACATACATACATACATACACACACATACATACATACATACATACACACATACATACATACATACATACACACATACATACATACATTCACACACATACACTCTCTCTCTCTCTCTCTCTCTCTCTCTCTCTCTCTCTCGCTCTCGCTCTCGGGAAGCAGACTGACCGACTTTATTTATTTGCGGAATATCTGTGAAGGGTAAGGGAGAGAGAGACAGACAGACAGAGAGAAAGAGAGAGACATACAAAGTGAGACAGACACACAGAGACAAAGACAGAGACATACAGAGGGATAGAAAGAGAGAAACACACAGTCAGACTGTCAGAAAGGCAGACAGACAAACAAAAAGACAGGGCTATTGACTACAATTTCAAACACACACGCGCTAGTCTCCATTACTTGCATAAAATGTGACCATGCATGCTGACGTTTATAACATCCCAATAAAAATCGATAATGCACTGTGGATTGTTCGTGCATATATTAGCTACTGTGAGCAAGTACACAAAGGCATGAAGTAAAGCACTGGCAGGTATGCACAGGTCCCTAACATGGAAGATCATTCTGACCAATGTCAATGGAAATTCCGGACCAGATACGTCAATGAACTCTGAACCAACCTATGCCAAGATCGGTACGTCAGAAGTCAAACGTTCAGCCATCTCTTTTCGAAGATGCATTCACACGCATAGAGCGAGTGCGGTGTGTGTGTTTGTGTGTATGTGTGTGTGAGCGTGTGTGTGTGTGTGTGTGTGTGTGTGTGTGTGTGTGTGTGCGTGCGTGCGTGCGTGCGTGCGTGCGTGCGTGCGTGCGTGCGTGCGTGCGTGCGTGCGTGTGTGCGTGCGTGCGAGCGTGTTTATGTGCCAAACCTATGTGTGAGTGCGTGTCATAGTATCTGTCTGTCCGTTAGTCTAGTAAGTACATGCGTAGCTATTCTTGCTTCGTATATGCGACGAGAGATGGAAAATTGATGTTGTCGACTGTAGAACATTAAACTTGAATGAAAATAGGAAGAAAATTAATCAGCTGCATTGCGATATATATGTATACAAATAATTATCCGTGATTCAGTGGATTGTGATAGATTTTTGGAGGGGGTGGGGTGGGGGTGTGAGGTGAGAGCGATATGGGATTCCATCTCAATTTGATAATAACCATTAATTTTGATCTTTTTTCTTTCGAAGGGAATGGTTTTCTTTCTGTTCGATGTTTCTTTTCCTCGCATACTGATTGAACAGCTTTCCAAACGATGAAGAAATCAAAAGCATAACAAGGAAACATCAGAACAAACTTGCAAAAACACACTAGACAGACATCAATCATAAAATTATGACCAAAAAAAGAAATAGAAGAAACTCCTAACGTGGCATGGTCGGGTAATTGGTTGGTTGGTTGGTTGGCTGGCTGGGTGGCTGGTAGGCTGGCTGGTTAATGTTTTGTTTGTATTCATTCAATTTGGAACCTTTTTGCGGTGCTAAACAAGCGATAAACCGCACTTGCATTAACAAGCAAGGCTGTCCAGAACTGCTTATCACATGACTGATAGGTGTGGTGCATAAAACTAAACAACGTAAATCAACAATGTTGCCACTCTGCGAGAAAGCGAGAAAGGACGGGGAGCGCCAACAAAACAAACTATAAATTTTAAAGAGCGCTTGCCAGACAGATACTGAGGGAGACAACCCCGGGAGCAGACGCTGACAGTGCTGACAAGGACCGATAACTCAACATCATGCAGCTGCCGCCAACTGCTCGCAGCCGCAGTTTGGTATAATCTGCCCCATTAATATGACATACTCCGTGTCAGGACTGTTAATGTGCGTTTGTCTGTGAAAGCTGATCGAAAATGCAAACAGTCCTTCCTAGCACACTATGCATACTAAAAGAGGGGCAAGGCTTAGGCACAGTGTGTAGTTTTGTTATACAGCATTTTAGATACAAAGGCGTGAGATACTTATCAGGTAATAAGCGTTTTGTAAAAGGCGTAGCTTAAAAAAAAATATTGTGGCAAACTTAAATTATTACAGACGTTTCGGAGAACCAAGGTAAGCCACATATTTATTCTTTACAGGTTGCATAAATCTGAGAATAGTGTTACGTAAATCTGATAATAACGAAAGGAAGGTGGGTACAGGATAGATTTACACCTGAAGGCTTGGGAAACGGGAGAAACTGTGTAAGTCAGATGTTTATGTGCTTTTCAGTCCCAAACAGATGGTTGAAAAGCAAGGCCCGTGTTGCATACATCAAAATGAGTTACTGAAATGTTTTTGTTTATGGCACTGGACCTTACATCTTTATACATTATTTTACAGTTCTAGCGTGATTATTTGCTTGATAGTGTACTCTTGCTGTTTCATTAACAAAAAATATGTAAATATAACCTGAAGTACCTTGTTAAATCGTCACAGCTCTGGGCATTTTAGTGTTTCTGAAATGGACTTACGTATAAACGATGGTTTAAGACAAGATCTGTTATATTAAAAAAATATTTAAAATAACAAACAAAAACACAAAATAATGAAAACCAAAACAGAGAAGCCACCTTTAGTACTAAACAGATACTGTATTGGACAAACTCTTATTAATTTACAAAACAAAATAATAGATGTAAGATTCAAGACACCAAACCTCACTGGGAAGTGATGTGCAGATATATTACGATACACCGTAAACAAAAACCGAGAAACCACTAAAAACTTCTGACCAGCCTTATGCGTTTCATACTGGATAACGATGAAGTCTAACTCGGAACCAAATTAAAAATTACAGCTAATGAAACGTTTCGACCTATGCGCTGAGATGCCACTGTGTTTCGATTAAAGATACCAAGCATCCAGATGATGCTGATCACCAAATTCCAAACCGACCACAGTCCATATCAGCAATAATGACAGTTCACCTGAAAGGCAAATACCAAAAACAAAATCTACTTAACTGCGGAATGAAAATCACAAACACACACACTCACACACACACACACACACACACACACCAATGGTGCTATCGAAAGCACCACTACAGATCATTAACCTTATAAGCTGAAAGTAGGTCAGGTGAAAGAGAGCATCAGAGCATTTTATTTTCAGTCGGTGTAAATTAAAAGTCAAAATGAGTTTACATTCGACACGGCCTCATAAAATCCGGGGCTTAAATTATATACACTATGCACCGAGTTACCATCCCAGCCAATATTTTATGCCCGGCTGTCGCCTGTGCATGCCCGTAATGAATTGGCACGTGCTTGCTACCGCGCTGCTAAATGGATGCCAGTGCGATTACATGATTAATTTAACAGATGTTTTTCATGAGAAATGAGAACCCTGTGGGCGCATGACTGCCATTAAAGCTAAGTGTAAAACCTCAGGCTGCTACGAAGCATATACTTTTGTGTTTTACTTTTGGGGGCATGTGCGTGTGTGTGTGTGTGTGTGTGTGTGTGTGCGTGCGTGCGTGCGTGCGTGCGTGCGTGCGTGCGTGCGTGCGTGCGTGCGTGTGTGTGTGTGTGTGTGCTTACGCGTATGAGGGCATGTGTATAGGGGTAGCGAAAAAATTTTTTTAAACCAATCATAGTACAAAAAAGGAGAAAAAACCATTATTTCAATGCATGTGTAAACCATAGCACATCTAAAACAAAAGGCCTTGTTATGCAATACTGTGTCGACTGTCACCCAGTGGCTTTCCTCATGCAAAAACACTGTACACTGCACCAGCCGTCCCGGCATCACTGACTGAAAACGAACAGTAAAAGCATGAACAATATTATTGTGGGAATTTATTATAGTGTCGGTCTCTACCTAAAGTTGGACGAGTGAAGTGTGGTTTAAATCAGGCTGACAGGAATTACACAATTATCAAGCTCAACTTCTCTGACCGATGCTGCCTTTGAAAATATCATTTGTGTATTCCACCTTGCACTACAGGTGTTAGTTCCTCGCGTGCCCAGTTAAATCCATAATAGTTCCCCGAAGTCGGAATGCGGCTACCTTTAATGATGGATGAAAACGGCTGCATACGCAAATTCTCACCATTTATGAACCACGGAGCTTTAAAAAAGGAGGTAAAGGAGTCCCATAACCTATAAGGTCGTAGGGGAGCGAGGCGTCAGAGACCTCACTTCTCTAGGGCCAGCATATTGAGGGCGGCACCCATCTCCTCTCCCTCCGCTGCTTTACCTTCCCTGACCCTAAAGAGGGCAGGTACCCATTTACAGCTGGGTGAACTGGGGGAACTGTACTGAAGCCAAGGCGTGCAAACGGTCACCCATCCAACTGGTAACCACGCTCGACGCTGCTTAACTTGGCTGGGGGAAAGCGAGTACTAACGGAGCTTTAGCCAAGGAAAAAAAATCACACACATAAAAGTAAAAGCTAAAGAGGTTCGCATAACCTAAGTGATCCTTGGGGATCGATGTGTCAGAGACCTCAGTTTCTCTAGGGCCAGCATCTTGAGAGCGGTGACACCCATCTCCTCTCCCTCGCTGCTTTACCTCTTTGACCCTAAAGAGGGCAGGTACCCATTTACAGCTGCTGGGTGAACTGGGTGACTAATTTGAAACGAAGGCGTTCAAATGGTCTTCCCATCCGCGAGGCAACCACGCTCAACGCTGCTTGACCCTAGCTTTGGGAGAGTGAGTGCTCTGACCACTGAGCTATCCTGTCCCCTAATACAATACCATCAAATAAATCAAAAAGATGTGCCTGTTCAGCAACTCGAAGAAACACAGTCTGTCACATTCACATTTATCATTTCCAATGGTCTGATGAAAAACTTTTAACGTCTTGTCTTCTTCAAACTCCTCAAACTCCTCCTCTCATTTGATCTATCATTAGATAAAAGAAAAGCTGAGAAGAAAAAAAGGAATTCTTCAAAAACCACTACAGCAGCTAACAAAAAAACAAAGCAACATCAACAATCAAGCAACATCAACAGCGACAATGACAACAAATACTGACTAAACAGGACAATAATAGTTATGATGATGATGGTCATGATTAAAGAGGAGGACGTGATGATGACAATAACGACGACTAACAACATACAATAACTATCTATAAAACGATTCATTCATCATTCATTCATTAAAATCATTCATTCGTTGCTTCATTGATTAACAAGTTCTTACTATTTTTCATTTAATCTTTCATTCTCTCGAACCACCGAGAGGCTTAAATTTGCCTCTACATGTCTTTTAACACAATGCCAAATTATGCTGTTCTTATCCTGATTTCGAACTGAAAATACGTTGCTTCTATCAAAATATTCTTTTTAACATTGTGAAAATCCTACAGTCAGGTATCAAGTTCCACACCACGGCCCAGCAAAGTGTGGAATAGGAGGAACTGGCCATCTCAGTACACCAATCACAATGCAAGACACTGAGGCTACCATACCAGCATTCCCCACAGTGCCTGGCCAGGCCATCACGATAAAGCCGAGGACGGCCTCTGCAGGCTCCAACAACATACAGATTCGTCACATTCCTCGAGTAGCCTTGTGGCACCGTAGACGTCGAGATGAAGGATTTTTCCCAATACTGCTCGCTACGCCCATAATCTTGGCGCAAAAATCTGACCAATGCGGAGGAAAATGCTACCCTCGCCACTGCGAAAGCTAGGATAATGGGGGGAAAAAAGCGAAAGGAGAAGAGGAACCGTACGAAGGAGATTTTAAAAGAAAAAAGGGAAGAAGAGAAAGGAAAGAGACGGAAACAGAAGAAAACGACGAGGAGAGAGAGAAAAAAACAAGGAGTGGGAAGAGGGAGGGGGGGGGGGGGGGGGGGTAGAGAAAGCAATTTGGTGGCACTAAAACTAACTGGGTCCTGTAACGAAAGAAAAAAAAAAAAACTTTCCTACATTATGAAAATTTTACGCAAAGTTGCTGCTTTACAAAATGTTGTTCTCAGTTTCAAAGATCGTCTGTTTCAACAGCTAATTTTCCTGTTTTCTTCTCAGCCATGTAATTAGTTATATCCAGCAAAACTATCAGCTTTCTTGTATTTAGTACAGACCTCCTCACAAACACACACACGCACGCATCTACGCACGCGCGCGCGCACACACACACACACACATGCGCGTGCGAAGGCGCACGCACACATGCAGATACGCATACATACACCACATACACATAATTATTATACACGCTCTCCTCCCCCCCTCTCTCTCTCACACAACCACACACACACACAAACACACACAAAAACACACAACACACACACACACACACACCAGGGGCCCCCGCAAGAGAGAAGAAAGGGGAGAGGAGCCTTCAGATCGACTAAGATAGAAAGAAAGCCCACAGAGAGAACCTACAAACATTACCCCAAAAATCCAAACAGTACCTCCCTTCCTCAACCATGACCCCTAATCCCTAAAAAAAAAAAACCCACCAAAACAAAACCACACACGCACAACACCACACAAACACACCACACCACCACCACCACTCACACACACACGCACACCACTAAACACACACAAACACAACACACACACACACACACACCCCACACACACAACAAAAAAGAAAAACAAACACAACAACAACAAAAAATCTCATTTTCCCTATCGCGTTTCGCAAACGGTTCCAGAATGTTCGGCGATGGCGGGACGCGCTCAGAGATAAAGATCGGAAGTGGAAAAAGAGACTGTTGCCTCTGGCGAGATCCTGGCAAAACCGAGGAGAGAAGAAAAAGATGAATGTTGCGGAAAATTGCCCTTGAAGAAGCGCAGGAGTCGGCGGCTACTGTCTACACAGTACATGCGGAAACGAAGAGGATGCCGTTCTCACACAACTCCTTTTTCTTTCTTTTTTAAAAGATCAGTTTCACTTATACAGTACGAAATAATATCAATGTAGAAGAGAGAACAGAAAGGGAGAAGGAACATAGAAAAACAAAGCAAACAAACAAGCAAACCACACCAAAAAAAGAAAAATCACGCCCGCATGTTAGACTACATAAACCATAAACACGCAGCCAACTGCAAAACCGAAGGGAGGAAAAAGACAGACAGGGGAGAGGGAGTTAAGATGGCCTGAAGGTAATGGTGGTGGAACTAATAGACAAAAACAAAAATAAAAACAAAAGCATCACCCCCCCACCCCTACCAAACAATCGGAAACAAAGCAAAATAAAATTCACGCCCATATGGTGAAAAAATCGTAAACGTTGGCCTGCAAATCGTCAATTTTCACATAGGAGAAAATTCACAGGAAACGTCATAGCAACCGACCTGTGTGTGTTTAGTTGCAGATGTGCATGCAAGAAACACAAAAATTGGTTCATTAGATATCTCTTTTCATCACAGGATAGATACAGGTACCTGCGAGTTTAATGGGAAAATGTTCAAAGAAAACACGAATTTAAAAATAAAAAAAAATAAAAAAACCCAAACAAATGCGTGCAGCGTTTCGATATAATACAATTAATTTTGTAGATTTTGTTTCAGGCAATCTCATCCTGCTATCTTGCTTTCACATATATAGTTCTTCTACCTTACCGAGTACACACACACTCACACAGATAGAGAGGGAGAAGGGGGAGAGGGGGGGGGGGGGGAGTACAGGAATTCGAAAAAATGCATTATTTAATTATAGTCATAAAGAAAACCCATAACATTGTTCTCCCTCCTCCCCCCTCTTTCTCTCGATATCTCTCTCTCTCTCTCTCTCTCTCTCTCTCTCTCTCTCTCTTATATATATATATATATATATATATATATATATATATATATATATATATATATGAGTATGTGTGTGTGTGTGTGTGTGCGCGCGCGCGGGTGCTAGAAGAGAGAGAGAGAGAGAGAGAGAGAGAGAGAGAGAGAGAGAGAGAGAGAGAGAGAGAGAGAGAGAGAGAGAGAGACAGACAGACAGACAGACAGACAGACAGACAGACAGACAGACAGACAGACAGACAGACAGACAGAAAGCTACTAGGAAAAAAATGTGAATACAAGTCTTCAGCAGCAGTATTTATTTACAAAATATCATATAACTATAGTGTTTAATTTCAGACAATTACAGCATTTATCTACAAAATTCTACTGTTTCCTTTTTTTTTCCTTTTTCTTTTTTCGCACACAATGACTTCAGGTTGCTGACAATGCTCAGATATTATTCTGATACTATCTAGAAAATTAATTTCCTAGAATCTCATACCTAGGTAGCCTTGAACCGTGTTCTAAGCCAATACTTTCAGAGCCACTGAACACTTGGATTAAATTTCTTCCCTAAACAAACTATTAGCCCACTGAAGAACAACAATCATCAAAGCATTACGGGCGAAGACCATTGACCATTATCACAAAGCCCTTTCTCCTTCAACTGCCGGGTCAAACAGATCACAATCAAGTCAGACTCAACTGCCACCCTAAGATGGGCATCATCATGCCACTCTCAGCGTAACAGGGGGTCCTCTCCCTCCCTCCCTCCCTCCCTTCCTCCCTTTCTACCTCACCAAGCCTTTTGTGCTACACAAACAAACAAACGAAGAATGTACGTGGACAGTGAGGGGAGGGGGAGACTGTCGGCTAAGCTATTCAAACAAGCTAAACACCGTATCAACTTCATGACAATCGCGGCGGCTGAAGGCGGGTGGGACCCACGTACCCGATCCCCTGGTTTAAACCCCGTAAACGTCTTGACACTTCCTTACAACAGGCCCACAGGAGCCGCGGTCACGGTTAATTTGGTTTGCTTCTACCCGGGGTGCTTAGTTCATCCTTTGACACCCATTTTCTGCCCCCCACCCTTCCACCCCTCTCCCTTCCATTAACCCAATCTCATTACCTGTTTAAAACCCGGTGCCACTTAAAGGGGTGTCCGTTATCGCAGGCTAATTCAACCTGAACCTTGGTAGCTGAGGATATTTGACTTGTGGAGAGTAGGTGTTTCAGTCTGAGCGTATAGCAGACAAGAGCATTGAGAGTACCACTGTCTCAGTTCAGGGGTTTTTTGCCCTTGGGTTTTGGGTTTTGGTGTGCACATATGGCCTAACCAGATTTAGGTACTATATTAGGCTAGGTCAAATGCATAGTTACTAACTAAAAGGCAAAAAAGTGCAGTGAAGAGTGGTTGATAGATAAGTCTTTCTCAGTAAGTAAACTATTTCACGGGGGAAGAAGGGAGAGAAACAGAAAGAGAGACAGACAGACAGAAAGGCACAGAGAGAAAGACTCGAACACACACACACACACACA
This sequence comes from Rapana venosa, assembly GCA_028751875.1. Taxonomy (NCBI): domain Eukaryota; kingdom Metazoa; phylum Mollusca; class Gastropoda; order Neogastropoda; family Muricidae; genus Rapana; species Rapana venosa. The sequence continues at coordinate 47,817,268 of CM054137.1, forward strand.
CACACACACACACACACACACACACACACACACACACACACTGAAGGACATACAGAAGTATAGACAGGCAGAGACTGACAGGCAGACACAGAAAGAGAGAGAGACAGACAGACAGGAAGACACAAAGACAAAGACTCGAACACACACACACACACACACACACACACACACACACACACACACATTGAAGGACATACAGAAGTATAGACAGGCAGAGACTGACAGACTAAACGCGGACCTAGACAAACAATAAGCAAAAGGTACACAAACACAGCTTGCATATCAACAATATCCAAGCAAGAAAACAGAGTCTGAAACAAGCATTCAAAGGCATGTCTTGCTTCTTCTGTCAGTCGATACAACAGGTTAGAAGCTCATGATGTGCTGTACTCACATTGCATGTGTTGGTACCTCATTGTTTTGAGCCAGCAACATTTTCCTTAAGCCCAACACGATTGTAAGAGATCGAACAATGCTAGTGTGTAAGTGGTACAATTTTCCTGATTTGTTGTTGTTAGAAAACTCAACTTTGTAAAAACGTAGTGTTCCTATAACCTATGCGGTTGTTGGGGAGCAAGGTGTCAAGACATCAGCTTCTCTAGCATTCAGCCTATCGAGGGCGGCCCCAATCTTCTGTCCCTCAACGTAGGAATCAACCAAATAAGCTGCTTGATTACTTCATCTCTCAAGTACAACCTCCCCAAGAATTTCTGCAATTCATAGTGAAGACCTCCCTGCAGCATTCTATGAAACTAAGACTATCAATTCTCTTAGTGTTGAAATTAAGGAAGACAATCTAAGATAAATCAACTTCAGTGTTCACTATTTATTGAAGCAAAGTAAAGGACACATTGATTTTTTTTTTTAAATAGTAACCTGCTTACTTTTCTCCAAGAAAGAGGCTCAAGCTGACAAACGGGAGAGGGGGGTGGAGGGGGGAGGGGGGCGGGATATCCTGGTGGTTTAGAGTGATGTATTCGTGATCTGCTGACCTGGGTTCAATTCTCCTTCAAGAGGATTTTTTCTCTGGAGTTAAAATCAGTGCCAACTCCACTCTCCCCATAAAGTCCTTCGGATGAGACTATAAACTGAGGTCCCGTGTGCGAACGCACGCAGAACATCTTGCGCACACGTTAAAACCCGTTCCGCTTTTCGGAAGAGTAGGCCATTGTGTGTCGGTGGGAATGGATGACAAAATTTACACAAATGTATACACATGGGGACTTGATGAAAAAAAGTAGATGAGTGCTTATTCCATTATCCTCGAAATAAAAAAAAAATTTTTAAACACTTACAGTGGATTAAAGACAAGAGTCAGACAGACAGACAGACAGACAGACAGACAGACAAACAGGCAGACAGAGACAAACACGCATGCGCGCAAACACACACACACACACACACAGAGACTTTTAAGGCAGGATGGATAGACAGAGAAAAACACTGAACACAGACGGGGCAGACAGGCAGTCAGACAGACTAAGTGGGAGACAGAGAAGGAGAAGAGGGAGGTGGCCAGAGAGAAGCAGGCTGGGAAGAAACAGAATGGAGGGGGGGGGGCGGTTAAATGATTTATATGCAATAGGCTGAAGAAATAAACGAGTGGGCAACCAGAGGCATAGACAAGAAGAAAAAAAAATAAAGATAGGTGAAAATGGGGTGAAGAAGCTACAACACACTTTGTAATATTGTACACACACGCACGCGCGCGCGCACGCACACACACACACACACACACACACACACACACACCGCGCGCGCGCGCGCGCGCGCGCACGCACACACGTACCTCCTGTCTTGCAAAGGCATGACCAAGCCGAGTTGGGATGACCCTTGTGTCCATGTTCAAAACAACAGTGTGAATGTCACGACACAAGACCAGTTCACGGCTTCTTGGAGTTTGCAGATTATGTCCAAATTCTGATGCCTTGGAGTTTGTAGATTACGTCCAAATTCTGATGCCTTGAAGCTTATTTTCTTCTGTCTTAATTCTGGTGCCTTGAAGGTCGTTTCTTCTGTTTTCAAATCACTGGTTTTTTAATCACAGGTGACACATTTTGACAGGGCCACACCAACACCACGCGAATCAATTTCATGTCTTTTCGAGACGCGTGTTGAGGCCAAAAAAAAAAAGAGTGAGAGAAACAAAAGGACTAGAGTCATTCCAGTAGCACACTGTTTTTTTCTCCCCTTTTTGAATTAATCTATTGCCGACCTCAAAAGTAAATGAATGAACCGTCTGATTTTCTTTCTGTCTTTTTTTTTTAAAGAAGGGACACACCAAAAGGTGTGATTAAAACGTTGTAGTCTGTATTTCGTAAATTTGAGAACGGTTTCTGGGGGGAAAAATAGTAATGAGTTTATTTATTTGTCGATCACGTTTGGAATATCTTTCTGCAAATTAAAACAAAATTATTTTGATAGCTAGCTGCAAGCAGGTTTCTTTTTTTCCTTTTTTTTTTTATTTCCCATTGACATGCCCTGCTACTAAAATAGTCTCACAGCTAACCCTATTGAAAAAGCTGGAGGGCAATTCGACAATTTTTCTCTGCAAAATTCTTGAGTTGATTCACAAGTTTGTTACAAAGAATGTGTACTTATTTCATACAATAATCAGCCTTTTCTTCAAGTTGTCCATTCCTCGCCAATTTCTTCAATTTGCTCATTATTTTACAAACCATCTCTTCTGGGTTATTCTTCTTCACCACACGTTCCGTCAACTGCACATTTTCTCTGAATATTCCTTCTAGAACCTTTTTCCAGGTATGATATCATATTCTGGTGTTGCTCTTGACAGAATCTTCTTTCAATCCTTGCACAATACGACTTTGACTTTTGAAACACTGCGAATGACTGAATGTGCTCCGAATGGACACTAGTCTTGTTTTCAGAATTCTGCTAAATAACTTCTAATTTGATCCCCAAAAGTTGCTAACAAAGTAAAGTTCGCGGTTTCTGTCAAGTTTCTACCTTACCGTAAATACTGCACTCATGCTTGATTCTCACAAACACCCTTTTCCCCTCAAAACGAGTCTGACATTTTCTTGAAATTATAAATGAAATCAAGGAAAGTTTGCACCACACTGTCACGTCTGCCAAATCTAAACATCATAATCGGTTGTTTCCCTTGCTGTACCAATCATTTGACAGAAATAGCGTCGTTCGCTAATAATATTATTTATAGACTATGACCTACTTTTTGCTGAACAAGGAAAGTGGTTAGTCTTGTTATGCGCTGATCGAGACAGAAGTAATCCTTTATGAAAGATCGCTCAGCAACGATGGTAGTTAGTAATAGTACTCGCTACGACGACAACGATAAATGATGATGATGATGATGATGATGATGATGACGACAACAGCAATAATAATAATAATAATAATAATAATAATGATGATGATGATGATTTTGTTTCTATTTTCAATGGTTCCATTTTCACACACACACACCTCACACACACACACACACACACACACACACACACAAACACACACACATTCTTGCCAGCTTTTCCTTTCTAAGGCAAATTTGATCAGTATAACTTTATATTCTCGCCTCGAACGAGATAGCCTTGTTGATGAAAAAACAATTTTTAAAGTTAATTCAGTGTCTTAATTAAAGAGGTGGGTCCGTACATGAACAAATAACAATGCGGCACAATGTGTGTATGCGTGCGTGCGTGCGTGCATGCGTGTGTGTGTGTGTGAACCGTTTTCCTTAGAGTCCTCTGATTATGCTAAGCTAATGCTAGATATGGTGACTTCTGAGATGGTTTATGAAAGCCAACAGCCTTTTATTCATTCATGCATCATTATTTCGATATGTTAGTGGGTAGGGAAAAGCTGTCGATTCTATGTCAATGGTTCTCAGCATAGTTGCAATTCGCGGGTTCGAGTCTGTCTGAATGAGATGCATAGGGGAGGAGGGGGAGGGGGGAGGTGGGGGGGGGGGGGGGAGTTCTTGATTTTATGTGATTAACCAAGTCTTCTTCTGTTAGAGGACCTGCTCGTGCTTTGCTCTGAGTGTACAAACATGCTGAAGATCAAGAATGCAAAATAAAGATATTGCAATTTATGTCAGCGTTCAGTAGGTTGCAGAAATAGGGAAATACACATGTAGCATGCCCCAAGGTTTCACCGAGTGCTGGATGTTCAGCAGCTGAAGCAGCTGCTGTGTGGACCTTGATTGATGGCGGGGTCTAGTGTAAATGGAACGACCTAGAAGCATTGTCAACTCAAGAAAACAAAACAAAACAAAAAGCACTGTCAACTCACTGAAAATGCTGAAAATACTTTTTTTTCGACAACTTCTCTGTAAATGTAGGTGTTTTAAAGTTTTGAAGTTGTGAGTTTACTTCTTTGTGATTGAAGCACCACACACACACACACACACACACACAGACGCGTGCCACACTAAAAGAACCTAATTATCTATAAGTCATTGGGTCAGATAAGCACTGGTACGTACACACTTTTGCAAGCCTACAAGAACGTATCATTAAAAGATAAACATTTTAAGAAGTGATGGGTCAAACGTATCATAATGGGCAACGATTTGACATATAGGACGGTTTCTTCTCAATGACTCTTATCAAAACCTATCAGCTTTTCCTAGACTAGTGATGAAAGATAACGATGTCTGAAACAGAAAATAAGACAGTAAAGGAAAGAGAGGAGTGACCAAGTTAACCCAGAGTCACTGTCAAGGAAGAGGTGGAGATGCCTGTAAGAAGACATGGAAGGTGGTAATAAGCTTGAGGAGGAGGGAGGCGCAGTTTGACACCAGGGCTATTTACCCCAGTCCTTTAGTGACAGGAGTGCCACCCGCTGTCGGCTTGAGAAACCAGAGATGAAGTGTGTCGTTGAGAGAGAGAGAGAGAGAGAGAGAGAGAGAGAGAGAGAGAGAGAGAGAGAGGAAGTGGGGGGGGGGGGGAGCTAGAGAGAGAATCAGTACTATCAGAGAGGAAAATCCCCCAACCCTCTCAACACACCCAGGCAGGGTGACAAGCGGTAATCAGACAGTTTACCAATCTTAACAAGGATCAACAAAGATCACCACCACCACGACAACAACAGAGCCAAGACCTCAACCAGGACACAGATTCCCCCTTCATGTTTACCTGTCAATCTAGGATTTCGGACCTGAACACGCGAATAGGGAGGCAATACTGATAGGGGAAAAAAGGGAAAAGTTTAGGACTGCTTTTGGGTGGGGATGGAGGTCAAACACACAGTTTAGTGGGAAGGGCGCGTAGTGTTGTGGAAGATAATAAGGGTAGGTTTTGGAACTAGCACAAAGGCTGATTGCGTACGATTGCACTGGGTGTCTTTGCTTGACACTGATTGTTTGTTTATTTGCAACAGTTGGTTAAACTTTTCCCGGAGAACTAAAATAGGGAGAGGTCAGAGTAGGAGCTTTGAATGGTGATGATTGTAGAGAACGGGGTAATAGGAGGTGAGGAAAGAGTACTAAGCTATTATTAGGGCAGTGTGGATGGAAATGATAGTTTGAGTTGAGCAAATCTTCCTTCTTTAACTTTCTTTTTCTTTTACATTCTCTGTCTATAATGTCTGAAAATTCTTTTACACAAAGTTTACTTATAGGTTTTGAATTCCTTTGACATAGACACCTGATAGAAAATCACTGGAAGAGCCAAAATGGAGGTTGATAGTTTCCAGTTTCTGTTGACTCTTTATTGTTTTAAATAAACATCTCTTGAAACAAAACAAACAACAACAACAAAACCCTGTTTCAATCGGCGCAACAACAAAATTCCTCCTCAATTGGTATCAAACGACATGAAAAGCATCAACAAGGGTTGGGACACTCACTGATCATTTTCAGGAGTAAAAAAAAAGTATGTTCTTTCGAGCCAGAAGGCCCATAGAGCCGGAGCTTATCCCGGTTTCTGTAGCGTTAAGCGAACTGATGGTTTTTCACCACCCCTGTGACAGGACGCTAGTCTGTCGCCAGATACTTCCCCAGCAGAGCTGGTACCCACTTGTACACCTTGGTGGAAGGAGGAAAATAGGAGTAAAGTGTCTTTCCCAAGGACACAACACCGAGCCGAGCGGGGATCGAACCCGCGACCTCTGGATCACGAGTTGACCGCCTGAACCACTCGACCACGGTGCCTATTTTCAGGAGTAGGTGCCAGAGATTAGAAGGAGGAGCAGACAGAAGCAGATGTTGGGGAAAACATTAAGGAGCAGACTTCTTCATGGAACTCTCAGACAGCAACTATTGTTGTCTCTCATATAGGTGAAAATGCGTTGCGCTGCCGTTAAGCGCCTGACAAGTCAGGCCCGGCACGTCTGACTTCAGCATGAAGGAGTAGACAAGGCTGACCTATGCCGATTCGAAGAGAGCAGCCGAAAAATGGTTAGGAAGGGTAACCAATTGTCTTGGTCTAAGTCGTCCTTACGACAACGGGGCCGGGGTGGGGTGGTGGTGGGGAGGGGTTGACTGATTGTTTAACTGGTTAGTTAATTGCTTGGTTGTTTGGTTGGTTGATTGGTTGGTCAAATGACTGACAACAATGTTGAAAAAAGAATTGACAGTGACTGCATCTCAGTCAGCTGAGTCGAAACTTGTGATACATCAAAATCGCCTCCACTTTGAATATGCGAATGGGCCAGTGACATCCAGAAGCCTTCAACTGTCGAATGTTTAGAACAACAATACCCACAACAGCAAGTGAAATAAGTAGCTGAAGAAGCAGCAATGTTATCATGCACAACACCAGTAAAGCAGCAACAATCACAGACAGTAGCAACAAAGACGACAAAAGCAGCAACAACAGTTGTCATGCACCCTGACAGCTCTATAATCATCATAAGCATTGTCAGAAATAGGTCAAATAGAAGTGTCAGTCACTGACATGTGGAAAAGGCAGTAACAAAAAAATGGACGAGCGCCGGCGCGCGCACACACACGCACACACACACACGCAAACAGAGAGAGAGAGAGAGAGAGAGAGAGAGAGAGAGAGAGAAGAGAGAGAGCTGTCTGTAAATAAGAGACTGTGACCGAGAGAGAAACAGACACACAGACAAACAGAGGAAGAAAGGGACAGTAAAAGACAAACACAAACACAGACGTAAACAGATAGAGGGGTAGAAAGGTCGGCCTACATAGACAGGCAATAGATACAAAGACAGATCCATGGCAGTCTTCACGTAAGTGTACGTCAAACGGCAGTCACAACGTATACCAATCTATAATGAGGATCAACAAAATCCACAGGGACAACACCGTCAGAATTTCCGCAATTTCTAATCCTATTCCTCTCGAGTATATGTATGTATTCGCTTTTGAAAATGCTAAAAAAAAGTTTTTTTGGGGGGAGGGTGGGGGGTAGCAGGGGTTGTTTTGTTTTTTGTGTGTTTGGTTGGGTTTTTTTTGTTTTGGTTTTGTTGTTGTTGTTTTGTTTTGTTGTTGTTGTTGTTTTGTTCGGTTTGTTGTGTGTTGGGTTTTGTTTGTTTGTTTGTTGTGGTTGGGTTATTTTTTGGTTGTTTTGTTGTTGTTGTTTTTTTTTGTTGTTGGTTGTTTTTTTTTTGGGGGGGGGGGTTCAGTTACTTTTCTGATGGTTCCAACGCCTCAGATTCCAAACTTTTATCTTAAAAGAAAACAACAACCCCGCCCCCTATCACCCAAAAAAGAGGGGAAAATCAAAGAAAACAGCGCCCCCCCCCCCCCCACCCCCCACCCCTCCACCCACACACACACAGAACAGGGAGCCAGGGGAGCTATCAAGGCCGCCATTGGGCCACCAATCAGGAGAAGCCCTGCGCTACTGCTGAGTCTCTTTGTTCAGGTTCAACGACAACTTTGATAGAACACAGGCAGGACGCCCAGCCTACTTAACTTATGACAGAAATGTCTTCAATTCAATTCAACACTTTTATTGTCCTCTATTTAAAGGAAATTTGTTTCGCAGTGATTAAAAACTTATTTCAACAAGGAATAAGACTAAGACATACATTTGAATGCACTTTATAAAATGTAACATTTGTTAAACACACACAAACATGCACACACACGCAGGCACGCCTCTGTTAAAGGAAATTTGTTTTGCTGTGATTAAAATACATCTAAGCAGCTAATAGTGTTTAGACATATAGAACTTGTCTTCTCTGTCTTTCTTCTCTGTTGTAGAGCCGGACTTAATGAGTGAAAGAAATGAGGTTTTAGAAAGTTGATTTAAAAAGAAGAAAAAAAACCACGAGAAGTTTTCTATTTTAAAAAAAACCATAAAATCCCCAACCTCATAGCTTTAGCCGAGAAACACACACACACACGCCCGTGCGCCCGCACGCCCGCGCACGCGCGCACGCGCGCGCACACACACACACGGGAAGAATTAGGTAGATAAAACAAATCAATGTTCAGTTTATTTATTTATTTATTTATTCTTTTATATCCAGTATAATGGAATAAGCACTCATGTGCTTTTTTTACATCTAGTCCCCGTGTGTATGCGGTTTTGTAAATTCTGTCATCTGTTTCCACCGGCACACAATGGCCTACTCTTCCGAAAAGCGGAACAGGATTTAACGTGTGCGCAAGATGTTCTGCATGCGTTCGAACACGGAGGCTCGGTTTATAGTCTCATCAAACAAGAAAAAGAACAACATGAAGACAGTAAGAACCAGGGACAGTGGTGGCAGAGGGGGAAAGTCAAATGATGAAGTCACATTTCTGTACAAGTTCAATCTTTACTGGTTTTTATACTCTGTAAATTTTTCTCTCTCAACGAATATGTTAGGCATACACAACACAAAAGGCTAGTTGACACGTTTTGGAAGCGACAAAAACCGACAGACGCAGATTCAAACCTCAAGGTCATTACACAGAAAGCTTGCAGAAAACGTGCAATTCTCGTGCATGCAGAACTGGGTCGTCTGGTTAAAGAGGGTCATGCTATTTTTAGCTACATGTCCTCTTTACTTTAAAAGCAGGAATGGCTGCCTATGATTTGGATACCTTGTGTGCAAAAAAATTCAAGAAGCAAGTCTGAAAGGATGTGAACATGTGTAAAGTATCATGCATTCAGCTTTTGGTTTTTTTAATTTTATGGTGAACTATGTGTTTGTGACTGGGATGGACTGATCTTTATTGGTTTGGAGTGGCGAGCTGATAATTAAGGTGAGTGACACCATTGTGTGTTGTGCGAGTATTGAGAAGTCCACCATTTTGTACTCATTCGAGTCGTAATGTATAGTGGGTGTTGATTTCTTTTATTTTTATTTGTGTGTGTGTGTTGTTGTTCGTTGATTGTGTCTTTTCTTTTCTTCTTTTTCTGCTCATCTTCTTTCTTTTTCCTGTTTGTGTGTGTTCTTTTCTGATTTTTTGTTTTTTAGTCCAAATTGGAAAATGTGTGTTGGTCTGTCAGTCAGTCTGCCTGTCTGTTTGCCTGTGGTTGCTATCTGAAGTTGTACGTTTCTGTGTTTGTCTTTCTGTTTATTCGTTCGTCCACCCGGCTGTTTATTATGTCCTTTGCCATTTTGAGAGATTTAAGAGTGATGATCTTTTAAGAAATTCTTTCTTGTATCTATTTTTAGAAATTTGATTTTAGTATATTGGCTTCTCTTTTTATGTCTTTCATCAGTGGTTATCAGCCTTATTTTCCTCCATCAGTCAGTCTACATCAGTCTGTTAGAGAAAATGAATCGGTATTGTGTTGGTAACTGTCCATCTCTCTTGCTCTCGCTTTCTCTCCCTCTCTCTCTCTTGCTTTGATTGATTGATTGATTGATTGTGTGTATATCTCTAGAGCTTGTGTGTATACATGTGTGTGTGTGTGCGCGCTCGCGCGCGCGTGTGTGTGTGTGTGTGTGTGGTGTGTGTGCGTGTGTGTGTTGTACACTTATGAACAAGAATTTCGCGTTTATTTAGACAGAAATTAAAACCTGATGAAATGTCCCAACTTTTCTGAATGTGTGTCTTTTTCTTACAATGAGGTAAAAACTAATTAACTTCTTGCATGGGATTGGAAAATACTGCTAGTCTATGCGTAATTTGGTCTTTTGGTTAGTCTGTGCTTAGTGTCTGTTTGTTCTAATTCACAGCACATCAGAAATAAAAGAAAAATCTCAGAACTGTCAGAGTCTGCTAGTCTGTCAACTTGAACTCTGCATTCCTGTCTATCTTACTGTATGTTTTTTTCTGAAATGTTTGTTTCTCTGTTATGTTCAGGCTGAAGTCAGTAGGACGTGTTTTTGACTTGCTCCGTATATAAGCATTTTCTGTATACTCTGCTGTGTTTGTAAAGTGGAGATATTCAGTACTAATCACCGTGCAAGTCTTAAGTTTGAGGGTGTTATTTCTTTCAGTGTCATAGATTGCTCTCCTTTTTCTTTTTCCTTTCTCCACTTTGCCTCGTTTTTTTTTAACCTGTTAATACTTAAAAGTGCGATTATCGTGGCGGTGGACTATGGCTTCTGTAATTGAAGGTGAGAGAACTTTGCCTCTGTTTTTGATTAACAATGAGCTACCTGCTTTCGACAGAAAAATACTTCACAACTCCTGAAGTTTGCGCGGCCGCAGTCTGTGAGTTTGTATCAACAAATAATGAGTGGAAAAAAAGTGGTTGACATATAAGTAATGAGATCAACAACAGCAAAACTGAAATAATTATCTATCAGTCTGTCTGTCTGTATCAACAAAATAATGAGTGAAGAAAAAGTGGTTGACGACATGTTTTCTACTTCTGACTATTATTCTGCGTCAGTTTTTCAGGAGGGAGAGAGAGAGAGAGAGAGAGAGAGAGAGAGAGAGAGAGAGAGAGAGAGAGAGAGAGAGAGAGAGGAGATCAACAACATCAAAACTGACATATTTATCTATCAGTCTGTCTGTAAGAAAAAAAGAATTAGAAAAAAGTGGTTAACATGTTTTCTACCTTCTGTTTGTTATTCTCCAGTCTGTTAGTTAATCAGTAGAGAGAGGGGGAGAGAAGAGGGAGGAAGGAAGGATAGAGTAGAGGGGAGAGAGAGAGAGAGAGAGAGAGAGAGAGAGAGAGAGAGAGAGAGAGAGAGAGAGAGAGAGATCAATAACAACAAAACTGACATATTTATCTATCAATCTGTTTTTATCAACACATAATGAGTGAGGAAAAAGTGGTTGACATGTCTTCTACTTGTCTGTTCTTCTGTCAGCTTGTCAGTAGTGAGTGTGTGTGTGTGTGTGTGTGTGTGTGTGTGTGTGTGTGTGTGTGTGTGTGTGTGTGTGTGTGTGTGAGGGAGAGAGCGATAGACAGACAGACAGACAGACAGAGACAGAGAGAGAGAGTTTTAAGTTGATGTATGTTTCTGTGGCATTCCAGACGGTGCAAGAAGATCTCTAGTCCAATTTTCTGTGCCCAGTAAGAGTGAAGGAATAGGCCAGTTCCATTAGAAAAGTGAAAAGGTAGCTGCTGTGCTACACTGCGCCTTTTCCCACTTCAGTCTTCTCTTTGTTATTACTGTTTGTTCATTTTGAAATGAAAATTGCCTACAGGAAAAAAATATCCACTGGTAACAAATAAACAGAATAAAAAAAAAGATCGGTAATGAATGTATGAATAACTGAATGAATGAATTAATAGATATATCAATAAATGAATAAATAAGTGGATAGAAAGATAGACGCACAGATAGATAAATAGAGGATAGGTAGATAGCTAGGTACCTAGGTAGGTCGCTAGGTAGGTAGCTAGGAAGGTAGGTAGGTAAGTAGATAGATAGATGGATAAATAGATGGATGGATAGATAGATATATAATTAGGCAGGTAGGTAGATAGATAGATAGATAGATAGATAGATAGATAGATAGATAGATAGGTAGATAGGTAGGTAGACAGACAGACAGACAGACAGACAGACAGACAGACGAGGCAAATCTTTACACGATCACACAACAAAACCAAACCAAAAAGTAGCAATAAAAAGAGAGAAAAAAGAAAACTTCTAAATGAGGGAGCTTTACTGTAAGAATGAGGGAACCAGCATGGTTTTCTCCCCTCTAAAACAACACGAACATGCTGAAATGACCAAAGCAAAATGTATGAAGAGGTGGTCAAGAAGTCTTATTATTTACCAACAAAAGTCTTAACTCTTGAAATGAGTAAACATAAAACGATCAGCAATGTATCGTTGTAATCATCCGACTTATTTTACAAGTCCTTGTGTCCCATCTCTTCGTACTTTCTGCAGTACCAATACAGAAATAATTGAGTCCATGTTTAATGAATAAATAAATAAATAATATATATATATATATATATATATATATATATATATATATATATATATATATATATATATGTGTGTGTGTGTGTGTGTGTGTGTGTGTGTGTGTGTGTGTGTGTGTGTATTAATTACAACATCTACCCCCATTTCCCCACTTACAGCTTTATGTACTACCACCTTGCCTCCTGCAAGTAAGCCCCCCCACCTCCACCCCCCACCCCACCCCTTCCTTTTCACCCCACCTCGCATCTTGCTGTTTTGTCTTTGCTGTCAAAGTCGACACCTAAAAGACTGAAAATTATCCTCTTTACGTTTAGAAAGAAAAAAAAAATCAAGAAACACACACACACACCCACAACAACAAAAAAAGCAAGACAAAGCAAAACAAAAAGTAGCACGAAAAAGGGAACTTCTAAACGACTTTTAAAAGGGAGCTTTACTATAAGAATGAGGGAACCAGCATGGTTTTTTTTCCTTCTAAAAATCGAGGTAGGGGTGGGTGGGTGTGGGGAAGGGGGGGGTGGGCGGAATGGAGTTGAGGTGTGAGTGTGGATTTAAGGAAGAAAACACGTGAAAGAAAGAGAGGGGGAGGGTAGTGGGTGGAGGGAGATTTCGGGGTAGGTTGGGGTGGGGGTGGGGTGAAGGGGCAGGATAAGGGGAAGGGTGGATTCTTCTTCTCTTACCTTTGCTGACACGGGTGATGTACGAGCCCTACCCAGGGTTTTCCTTACCCAGGCTACAGAGAGAGAGAGAGAGAGAGAGAGGGGGGGGGGGGGGGGGAGGAGAGAGAGAGAGAGAGGAGGAGAGAGAGAGAGAGAGAGAGAGAGAGAGAGAGAGAGAGAGAGAGAGAGAGAGAGAGAGAGAGAGAGAATGGTGGAGGGGAATGTCGAAAGATAGGAGGAATAAGAGAACACAGTCTTAAAGCTGAACGAGAATGGGTTGGGTGGTTGTGCCAGTGGTGATGGTGGGGATGGTGATGGGGGTGGGGTGGTTTTGTGAAAGGAGGTGGTGAATGACGGTGGTGGTGGAAGTGGTTGTGGTGGTAGTGGTTGTGGTGATGGTGTGGTGGTGGTGGCGGTGGCGGTGACAGGCAAAGATGATGGTTTCGCGGTAATTGCTGACAGGAATCGAGACCCTTGGAAAAGAATGCGGCAGTGCATTGTTTGAATTGAGAAAATAGTTTGGGTAACCGATCTCTCTCTCTCTCTCTCTCTCTCTCTCTCTCTCTCTCTCCTCTCTCTCTCTCTCTCTCTCTCTCTCACGCACGCACGCACGCGCACGCACACGCACGCCCGCGCGCGCGCACACACACACCACGATTCAGCACAGGTATGCAGTGTTTGTTTTTAAATCAACACTTTCTCCTGGTACTGACTGACTTTTGCATAGCCAGTGATGTGGGGGTTTTGTTTGTTGGCTTTGGTTAGGTTTTTCTTCTTCCTTTTTTTTCTTTAGGGGGACCGTGTCTTGTTTTCCTAAGATCGTTATTCCAGTGTAATAAAATTGTACATGAGGTTCATTTGTTGTTGGTTCCTTCCCCTTGCGGTTTTTTTTCGTAACAGGTTACACTTCTGCTTTAGCTTACGGGTGATGTAGTGTCTTCTACAGAGTGCTAGTCAGGAAAATGTGTACTTTCACAGATTTTTTTTTAAGTATCAAAAAATAAACTGTGTACTTGTTTGGGGGATTAAGTACACAGAGCAACATCAGGCCGTCACAAAAAATTTGGAAATGATCCTCAAACGAGGGATGCTTGTGTTCCTATAATGTTGACCCCGCGCATGTACATGGCGGTTAGGAAGTTCACAGACCACAAAGGACTGAGAGGGTACAGTATTTGCTGAAAAATATTTTTAAAAATTCGAACCCATCAAATTTTTGCAAAATTGCATTAGTATTGAGTAAGAGGCTGGTCTTTCACAAAAAGCGTTTTAAAAACAAAATTTATATGGATGCCTTTGTACGTGTGCAGAGTAATAGAGGAAAAGAAGGAAAAGTGCAAAAACTAAAGGTGGTGTGTAGCCTGTTAACACCCCATGTGTTTTGCAAGCGTGGTATATTAGACATGTGATGGCTTGGTTTTGGGGGCCAGTATCATTGCTGCAAGTATGTTAGTGCACTGTAATCATTGATTTGATGGTTGTCAGCTGCTTTTGTCTTTATTTTGGAGACTGTTTACCATAGCAACAACCTTAGTGAGAAGAGTATAAACCAATCTTGAGAACATATGGCACCTCAGAATGGCGTCTTGTCAGTAGCTCTGTACCATCTGGATATATTTTAGTAAGCTTTGGGCATTGAAAGGTACATTCAGTACCCAGTTTTGAGTGTGTGTTGAGTTGGCATGATGTCAGCACAAGGATATAATTATAGTACCTTGTGTGTGTGCAAAATCAGCATGCATATTTTAGTTTTTCATATCACTTTTGAGCCCAGACATCTTCACTGGTATAACAAAAAAAGTAAAATAAAACTGCAGGGAAAGGAAAAGGGTTAAGGATGGGTGTGGGGGGGTGGGGGGGGGGGGGGGAGTGTCGGGGGAGAAGAGGGGGAGAGAATAGTGTTGACTTTATATGTCTTCTGTAAGTAAAACTGTAAAACTGTAAAAGAAAATTTGGCTGAAGGATACACATTTTTTACTCTTACATCATGACAGTAGTATTTTTTCTTCATTTTTCTAAACAGCAGGTAATTGTGAAAGCTACATTTAATTTAGCCTTTGTGTTATTGTCAGTAAATGTATTGTGAGTGAAGAAGAATGAGATTATGAGTGATGAAGTGAGTGTGCAAGTGGTGTGTGTGTGTGTGTGTGTGTGTGTGTGTGTGTGTGTGTGTGTGTGTGTGTGTGTGTGTGTGTGTGCAAGTGTGTGTGTGTGGTGTGTGGTGTGTGTAAAAGGGGGTAAAGACATGACAGAACAGGAAGAAACATATGAGACAATGACTAAAGCCTGTAAGAGATATGGTTTAAGGTGATATTGAATAATACCAGCTGCTTACACTTTCTTTCCTTTTGGTTTGTTTTCAGATGGTTTTGCTAATGGTTTTTTCTTCACCAACCTGATTCCTCCACATTCTGCCTGTTCATTCCCAACAGACCAATGAAAAAAGTCTTGCTAATTGTGGCAGAGAGAAATTGGGTGAGATCCAAAAATCAGCAGGTATGGGGATGATGGGGGAGGGGGGAAAGGGGTGGGGAGAAAGAAGGAGGGACATGAAGAGTGTGTCTGTAGGGTGATGATGGTGCAGAAAACATTGAAAGTTTTACCTGCATTTGAACTTGTTATCACCTTATATGTATAGTTATGCATTTGCACACCTGCATGGGGTGAGGAGGGGGGGAGAGAAATTGTGTTATGGGTGGGAGTGTGTCAGTGGGTGATTAATGGCTGGACAGACAGATATTGATATAAGAAAATAAACTATATTGTTTTGAAACAACTCATATGTATTGTTTTAAGACACATTTGCTTGCCAAATTATGATTCATTCCCACCTTTTTATGTGCTGTATTTACAAAGTGGAGAAGCTTTTTATACTGTCAGAAGAAGTAAAATCTGAGCCAAGAGGCACCACTGGGAAAGTGCCCAGATTCTCAAGGACTTTTAGAATCCTCTCTGCTTATTAACAGTGATAAAAGCATTACCTACATCTGTAACTTGCAGTTACTTTTTAAGAGAGTAGACTTACACATGCAAAGACCAGTTTTTTTCACTGTTACCAAATTTTCAAAAGGGATAATATTAGGGGGAAAGTAATAAAAAGTCAGTTATGAAATGGTTTTGAGACATTATAGACATTGAGGATTGGATTACATGTATATATTTCATGCCAGATATTAGCTGTGGAAGAGGAGTGCTTGAATCACTATAGAACCAGTCTATGGACCAGTTGTCAAGGGAGGGAAACTCAAATAAGGGGTTGATATTGAAAAGGTCTCCTGTTTTACTGTGAAGTAATGTATTAGGCATTTTGCTTCATATTTGGAGTTTAAAGTGTTTGCAGGTATATTTGACTTAATTTCAAAAAGATTGGGGTGTATTAGTGCCCATGGTAGTGTGTCAAAGATGCCCCAACAGGTAAAAATTGCCTTTTTTGGGAAGGGGGAGGGTGGGAGAGAGGAGGTTAAACAAATACACAAAAAATACTGCCTCTTATTCTGTCAGCTTTTGCAATACAGTTCCTGTTGCTTATTACATAGGGCTAGATTGCTGTCCAGAATTATGTCAGTATCTTAACATTTGCTTGTACATTTGTGATCCATAAGATTATGTTGCCATTTGTTAAAGCAGCTCTGAATACAAGGCCTGTGTGGCATAGATGTGTCTCTTCCAAACAGCCATAGCTCATGTGCTACTGGGTTGAGAGCATTGTGGTTAGTGTGCTTGTACTGACAATTGCCTATAGAACTAATATCAAGAGAAATATGTTCAGGCAAAACTTTTTACTTTGTATACAGGTTACACTCCTGCTTTGGCTTGCGGGCCATGTAGTATCTTCTGTGGAGTGCTTATCGGACAAATTTGTTCTGATTTTCACAGATTTTTTACAGAATGAAAAAATGCATTGGGCACTTACTTTTGGGATTGAGGACACAGACAGAGCAATATGGACCAACATACTAGGGAGTGATGAGAGTTGGAAATGATCATCAAATGAGGATTGTTTGTGTTCCTACAGTGTTGACCCTGTGCATGCATATTGCGGTAAGGAAGCTAGCAGACGACAAAGGACTGAGGGGGTACAGTGTTTGCTGAAAAATATTTCGAAAATTCAAACCAACCAAATTTGTGAAAAATCGCATGAATTTTGAGACAGAGGCTAGTCTTTCACCAAAGGGTTTTTAATTTTATTTCTGTGGATGTCTTGGTACGTGCGGTATGAATGCCAGAGTAATATAGGAAAAACAGAAGGAAAAGGTGTAAAACCTAAAGGTGGTGTCTAGCCCAAAGACTCCATTGTCCCGCCGTCTTAGTTTGGGGAGGAGGGGGGGAGGGGGGGCACAAGCTTCCAAACTTTTTTTTTCAAAATTTCAGCTGGCTTCCGTTCGGTGTGTGTGTGTGTGTGTGTGTGTGTGTGGTGTGTGCGCGCGGCGCGCGCGCGCATGTGTGTGTGTTTCTGTGTGCTTGTTTTCCAGTGTTATGCCTTTTCTGTCTATCTGAAGTCTGTCATGCTGTTTGCTTGTTGTTCTTCTGTCTGTCTTGTCGGTCTTTTCTCTGACAGTTACTCGTGAAAACTGACCTCCCACACTCCACATACACACACGCACGCGCACACGAGGGCACGCACACACATACGCACACGCGCGCGCACACACAAACACGCGTGTGCGCGCACGCACACACACACACACACACACACACACACAACACCATGCGTGTGTCATAAAAATGCAGGGATGGTTTTAGTCACGACAGTCACGCACACCTCCAGTCACAAAATGTGTCAAAAAAAAGTGTGTGCGTGAGAGAGAGAGAGAGAGAGAGAGAGAGGAGAGAGAGAGAGAGAGAGAGAGAGAGAGAGAGAGAGAGAGAGAGAGAGAGAGAGAGAGAGAGAGAGAAAACGTACACATCACAGGCCGTTGCACTCTTCCACATTCAGACCTGTCTATATCATCCGCGCCACGAGTGCCTGGGATCACAGACCAATAGTTTTTGTTGTTTTTGCTGTTGTTTGTTGGTAGCGGTGGTGGTGATGGTGATAGGAGTGGTGGTGGTGGTGGTGGTGGTGGTGTGTGAGTGTGTGTCTCTATGTGTGTGTGTGTGTGCTTTTGTAGCGAGAAGGTGGGTAAAGTAGGGAAAAAAATAGAAAGAAAGAAAGGTTTTTTAAAATAAAAAGAAAAAG
>CM054137.1:47840336-47857836 GCA_028751875.1 Rapana venosa
CACACACACACACACATTCGCTTAAAAGTCAGCACAGTATACACTCTCTGTTATGATCCACACACACACACACACCACACACACACACACACACACACACACACACAACACACACACCCACTGACCACATACACACACACACTTTCCACAAACCACATGAAAAATTCAGGACTCCACCATTCACAAATGATAGCACAAAGCCGGCCTTTTAACACCACAAAACACGACTTTGACCGCTAAAAATCCCGATATTACGCACACAATTTACAGCCAAAGTCAAAGCCATCAAGCAGGAGAAAGATGCTATTTAAAAAATAAAAAAGTGAAGAAAAAAAACCTCCAAAGAATTCACAAAACGCTTGTCGATCGTACTGAGAGAGAGAGAGAGAGAGGAAGAGAGATAGAGAGGAGAGAGAGAGAGAGAGGAAAGAGAGAAAGAGAGAGAGAGGAGAGAGAGAGAGAGGAGGAGAGAGAGAGAGAGAGAGAGAGAAGCAAGGAAAAAAGTGTTTATGACTGGGTGAAATATTTATGATGCGCAGAATATAAAAAATACCCGATTCGTGTGTCTCGGCTGATTTTGCCAATGCCAAACCGATTTGAGGTGTGGGGAACCCGAAGAACGTGTTAGAATTGAGGGTGTCAATTGTGTCTGGGTTTGGGGGTTCGTGGGATTTGAGAGGAGGGAGAAAAAAGCACGACAATCATGTTTAAGAGCAGGAGAACAAAAATCGATGGAACTAGGTCTAGTCCTTTATGTGTCTGTCTAGTCAGTGATTTTTGCTATGTTTGTTTGGTTTGGTTGTGTTTGTTGGAAAGGGGATGTGCTGCTAAAAGCGGTGGCTTAAAAGGATACAGGAAAATAAGGTTAGTAGATGGGGTGGGAGGGGGTTGGAGCGAGAGAGAGAGAGAGAGAGAGAGAGAGAGAGAGAGAGAGAGAGAGAGAGAGAGAGAGAGAGAGAGAGAGGAGAGCAAAGTTAAAAGGATGTAGAGAATAAAATTAGTAGATGGGGGATGGGGGGTGGGGGGGACGAGAGTCCTATGTGTGAAAATGTTTTGACATCGTTTTGTGTTGTAAAACAGTGGAAAGTAATCAGAAATTAGTAATTGAAAAACAGAGAAAAGCCCTGTGTGAAAATGGCAAAAATTAGTGTCACCTATGTAAATTAGATTAGTGTCATGCTAAACTGGCATCTGATGAACTGATTGTAAATATAGAACAGTAAAATAAAAAGAAGCACACAAAACAAACAACACACACACACACACACACACACACACACACACACACACAGAGTACATGTGAGAGAGGGAGGGGAGATGAGAGAGAGAGGAGAGAGAGAGAGAGAGAGAGAGAGAGAGAGAGAGAGAGACGAGACAGGAAGAAGACGAAGACAGACAGACAGACAGACAGACAGACAGACAGACAGACAAACAGACAGACACTACAGTCAGACAGTTTACAGTAACGGTGTAACTTTGCACCAGTCACAACGTCACTGATTTTTCGTGAAACCACAGAGAAACACGGTCACACGGGGAGGCAGGATGGAGCAAAACAAAACAAAACAAAGCAAAACAAACAAAACAAAACAACGGAAAGCAAAACACAATCGTGTGGTACAGAGGCTGCAGGGTCGGCAAGAATGTCATGGAAAGTGTGCTGTATGGCAGGGAGGAGAGAAGTGATATGGAGAGAGAGAGAGAGAGGAGAGGAAGGAAGAGAGAGAGAGGCAGAGAGGGAAACAGACAGGGACAATCTGAGAAGAGAGAGACATTGGGAGAGGGGGGGGGGGGGGGGGGGGGGGGGGGGGGTGGAAGAACAAGGGGGAGACAGACAGGACTAAGAGAGACAATCGTGAGGAGGAGAGAGAAGACGAGGGGAGAGAACAGAAGGGACAGAGAAGAGAGAGAGACGAGAGAGAGGAGGGGGGGGGGAGAGAAAAGGGGAGACAGACAGACAGAGAAATCTGAGAGATAGAGACAGAGATCGAGAGAGAGAGAGAGAGAGAGAGAGAGAGAGAGGGGGGGAGAGAGAAAGCAAGAGGGAAAAGACAGACAGAGACAATCTGAAGAAGAGATGAGAGAGAGAGGGGGGGGGGGGAGCAAGAGGAGGAGACAGACAGAGACAATCTGAGAGATACGAGAGACAGAGAGAGAGAGAGAGAGAGAGAGAGAGAGAGAGAGAGAGAGAGAGAGAGAGAGAGAGGAGAAGAGAGAACACGCAAGAGGGAAACAGACAGACAGAGACAATCTGAAAGAGAGAGAGGGGGGGGGGGGGAGCAAGAGGGGAGACAGACAGATAGAGACAATCTGAGAGATACAGACAGAGACAGAGAGAGAGGAGAGAGAGAGAGAGAGAGAAGAGAGACAGTCTGAGAGAGAGCAAGAGGGGAGACAGACAGACAGAGAGAAAGAGACAGTCTGAGAGAGAGAGAGAAGTGATAAGAAAAAAGATGTTGAGAAAGGAACGCAGCCCATTGTAATTTTCAGCATGCTGTTATTATGGAGTAGTTGTTGTTGGTGTAGTTTAGTTGTTGTTTTTGTTTGTTTGCTTACTTTTTTCTGTTGACAGGGTTTTGTGGGTGTTTTTTTTTAATCAACTCTTGTTTCTTCTTTGTGTCTTTGTCTGTATTTTTTTGTTGTCTCTTTGTTCTTTCTGGCTGTGTAAGGTCACGGCACCAAAATCCCCTGTTTGCTAGAAAAGATAATTATGCAATGTACGGGCGGTAGAGATTTACATTGGTAAAACAATTATGGATGCATAGGTCAATACTGAATTTTTCTGAACGAAATATGTCCATGGAAAATAATCGAGAGAAAAAAGTGAGGATCAAAATGTTACCCAGAGAATGTCAGTTACAAATACGCCGTATACAAGAGAAAAGAGGGCGAGAAAACATAGTTTGAAAGTAAACATTATCATATTCGTTCATATGTTGTTGATAAGATATCACTAGTAACAACAACAGCAGAGGATATAGTTAGTAGCAATAGTTGCGGTAGTGTTAGCAACAGTAACATAATAATTCGCCCTCAAACATGAAAATCAACATCGTTATTTTAAAAAAATCATTATTGCCGCTTTGGTCATTGTTAGGTGATCTTCAATATAAAACAATTTTTTTTTAGGGGGGGGGGGGGGGGGGGGGGGGGCGGAGGGGAGGGGTCTGTTACATATTCTGGATAACATGTAATGTTCTTACAATCCTGAAACATCTCACTGTTATGTTACTTTCCCCCTCCCTTTCAACTTCCTTCATCTATCCCCTAGTCCCGTGGACTGTTGGGGGCACTGCTGACCTTTTTGGGGGTTTTAAATCGCTTGTATTTTCTTAACGACAATAATAATGATGATGATGATATTGAAGACGAAGAGGACATTGACAAGGGTGATGACAGCGAAGACGATGACGATGAAGGTGACCATGGAGAAGAATAATTTCGTTGTAGAAAAGAGCTGTCTGCATCAACAAAGCAAAGAAGCCCAGGCTTGCCTGCAGGAAAAGAAAGCTAAGGGCCGGCTACTGCTACTACACCAACAGTACGCTACTGTGTGTGTATGGATGGCCTAACTGAACCGCTTGGCAGCTGGCCTATGGCTGTAATATAACATGTGCTGGGAAAAAGGGTGCATAATAAAACATAAAGCTCGCTTACGATTTGCATATGTTCTTCATGTCATGCATCTGTGTGTGTTGTGTTGTGTTGTGTTGTGTTGTGTGTGTGTGTGTGTGTGTGTGTGTGTGTGTGTGTGTGTGTGTGTGTGTGTGTGTGTGTGTGTGTGTGTTGTGTGTGTGTGTTGTGTGTGCGTGTACTCTTCTAGAAGTCTATATCTTTCTGTCTGTCTGCCTTGCTCCTTCTTTCCCCAAGTTTCCCTTTTTCTGTATAGATCTCTGTTCATGTGTGTGTCAACTTTGCTGTTTACTACTATTCTGAAGAACTGTTTTTCCAGTTACTTTCTAGATTACCGTTTGTGCTTCTTTGCTTTTTTCTTCACACCTGCACGCACACGCACGCACACACACGCGCACACACACACACACACACACACACACACGTACGCACGCACCCGCGCATACAGCATTGATAGACCAACTAGCTGATATATATATATATATATATATATATATATATATATATATATATATATATATATATATATATATATATCTACACACACACACACATATGGATGGATTGGATCTAACGAAGAGTGTTTCATAAAAATAATAATATGATGATGATGATGATGATGATGATGATGATGATGATGATGATGATGATGATGATCTATGGAAATGATATAGCGCTGAATCTTGCAAAGCAACAAATCGTAGCGCTTACATTTGGCAGAGTTTGAGCAGAATAAGTAGAATAGATGCATATAGATGTTCATAGTTTGTCTCATTTATGTCCCTTGATCTTTGTGACTTCTAGGGGACCACTACATAAATGTTCTGGCCATCCTTCACCATCCCTCTTTGTTCTCTGCTGCTCTCCAGCAGTCGGCAAAACTCAGACCAGTGTGTCTGTGATGACGGTATCTCATGGCCGTATCTTCAGCAGTAGTCCATATTTGTTTGGGTTTTGTTGTTGTTTTAAATTCATCTGTAAGGAAACTTGTGTTCAGTTCGGACATTCAGGCTGATGAAACAAAAATGCCTTTTCTGGGGCATGGTACAGTGAGTGAGTATGTTGAGATAATCCGCCTTTGAATAGCATCATTGTTAAAGGTTGGTTTCACAGAGGTATTTCTCTCTGAATGTTTGCTGAAACTTTGACACTTTATTTTGAGATTTCTTCGCGTTTCGTCGAACTCCAGGCTTTTACGCTGAGTATCTTGGAATTCTGAAAAATTCAAAAGGAGACAAAACTATTACAGTTTGACAGTTTTGGAGAGTCAACACTATGTGCTGAATCTCTGGTGACAGTTAAAATTAAACAGCCCTTGTCGTTGTTTCCCAGTCAACATCACACCACCAGGATCATTATCATCACCGTCGTCGTCGTTGTCATCATCGTTGTTGTCACATTCATTGCAAACAAAATAGTGGAAAACAATGTAACAAAAATGAAGTGACAACGAAACAAATGTAGATCATTATCACTATAATTATCAATCATTCTTTATTGTTGTTACTGTTATTTTTCAAACCTCGTGTTCTTTTCAATTCTTACTATGTTAGGTACAAATGTATCAGAGAAAGTATTGGGATAAACAATTCAGATTTTTTAAAAAAGGGTTTCCTTTTTTCAGGCAAGTAGTCTATAGGAAGGACTGCTACTCCTTCTGCATGTGAATTTAAGTTAAAGGAAAATCGCAGCTGAGATCAACCAGATATCACTTCCCTGATGTTTCTACCTTTTCTAAGCTCAAATGTTAGGTTTGTTGGCCTGAAAACTACTCCAGAAAAGTCCAACAAATATCATGGCATGTGACTTATTTCATTCTTCAAAGGAGTGACTAGTTCTTTACAACATTGCTTATTTTCAAACGCTAGGTTCGGTACCACAGACACAGCCAGTGAAAGCCACCTTTTTGTTTGTAGTGTTTTATATTAGATAAGAGCCTATTGGTATGTTGCAATTATGAAAACGTATTGCCCATCTTTTAAAAACCTTTTGCCTAATCCCCGACAAGAAATATGACGGGCAAACCTGTGGGGTTTTTGTTTATAGGACTAAAAAAAAGGTATAAGGAATAAACATCTAGACTTGCGTGATAGAATGGGCTCCTAAAATTATGGTTCCACGTTAACGTCGCTTTTTTGGAGGGAAGAAACAAGAGACAGCGATTTGAGACTGTGATAGGACAGAAAACAGGTAGTAATTATGAGTGAAACATGCTCTGATTGTAAGCAAAAACAAAAGCAAACAAAACAACAACAACAAAGCAAAAAGCTACCACACCCAACGGAACTTATGAAAACACACACTTTTCAAGACAGACAACAACGCGCGCGCGCACCACACACACACACAAACACACACACACACACACACACACACACACACATACACGCACACACACACACACACACTACCCCAACAACAACCACCACCACCATCATCACACAACACACCACCAACATAGTACGTGAAGAGAAAGAAGACAGACCAACTGCAGAGGAAATCGATATTCCCCCAGCCCCACCGACCGCGCAGGCGCAGACGCGCAGGAGACCCCGTGAAACCCCGCACGCGGGCTTGCTGTCACGTGACCGGATGGGGCGGGGCTGGAAGACGTTGCCCGCGCTGATTGGCTGAACATGCGTCAGCGTGGCGTCACAAGCCTCTACCCCCCCCCACCCTCCCTGCAGCCACGCCCAATCGGACTCGCATTTCATTCAATTAATCGATGTCGGAGAGTTAGGACTGCTGCGGCAGGCGGACAGGCGGACAGGCAGGGAAGGCAGAGGGCTCCGCTCCCTTGATGTGACTGACTGACGGACAGTCGTCTGACTGACACAAGTGGTGGGTGGGGGGGGGGGACAGGGTAGGGGGGGGGGGGGGGGTGGTGGGGGGGTGGGGGTAGACTCAGAACCGTTGGCAGGTCGATTGGTCGGACCAAGGAGCATCTATACCGTTGAAATGTTGTAGGGTTTTTTGTTGACGATGAGGTGCAGGCAAAGACCTCCATAGACTTTGTTAGAAGTTGGCAGAACTTTGGTGTATGTCTGTCTACCTACTACCCCAGACCATTCTGAGTGAACAGATGGGCAATGGCCTAAGCGCGCTTCTCTCCTACAAGCACAAAGAAGAAGAAAAAATTTGCACATTTTTTCCACATTTCTGTACCACAAAACAACAATGTAGAAGTGAGAAGTTGGTTTCATTATATAGTATTCATGTTTTTGATTGAAGCGATTCAGATGATACACTCTCTGAAGCAACGTATACAGGCGTTGTCTGTCACCCACAGTAGATAAGATACAGTACACATATCATCAGATTGGAGAACATACACAGCCTGCAGCTGCAAACATACTAACCGGTATCATCACAAGCGCGGTGCTCGTCACATGAGTGACTTTACGTAGACACTGTCGGTGTGGCCAGTTAGCGTTAAAAACTGGATTTCAGCTGCATGAAAATGATCAGGGTATGTGAGGTTGCAACACCCCTATGTTAGTCTTAAGTGAGAGAGGCTGGACGTCATGAAGGATCTGTAGATTGTATTTTAAGTTCTGGACCACACGACCAGAAAGTGTCGCGCTTTTTTCTACATTTGCCAGTCAGGCTGTTGCAGTGTTAGTTCCATTGCCTTTCACGCTGTGGGACCGTGAAGTTACATTCGTCTGTCCTGCTTTTAGGCTGTCACTTACGTTAACCAGTCACGCCGTTTTCAAACGCCAGTTACATTACCTGTCGTCATTTTTGATGGCTACATGTTTTAGACAGTAACATCTTCCAATAACACTTTGTACACTATTCATTGTTTTGCCAGTTACGCTTTTAGATGGTTCATATGTCTTGTCACGTGTTAAGACTAGCAGTTAATATAGCCAGTCACGCTTTCAGTCTCTTACATTTTGTCTGACTGGCTTTAAGACTGGTAGTTACACGATAACAGCCACATATTCAGACAGTTAGCATTTTCAGTCATGATTGCAGACTGTTAGTTACAATCGCAGACAGGTTTGCATAGGAAGCATTGAGTGCGCATATGTATACATGCATGTCCTCTTTATAGGTTTATCTGCTTTGAAACACGAGTATAATGTCTAGAATCGCTCATGCCCTCTTGCTGAAATCATAAGCTCATGTGTTCGCATGGGACTGACTACCCTACACACTGTTTAAAGCTTGCTTGTGATCTACACAAACTTGTTTGAAGCCTACTTGAATCTGTATGAACATTTTTGAAGCTTACGTGTATCTACATGATTATTTTTTTAAGCTTATTTGTGTAGATGTAAAATGACCATTAAATTTGTTAAAGCTTACTTGTATGGATCTACATGAACAATTCTAAAGCTTACTTGTGTCTACACAAACATTCTCATCTTTTATAAACACGTGTATATTCCCAGGTAATCATAATATTATGACTGTTTAGCTGACGTCACCAGCCCTTCTTCTGATATGTTCTTCCCTGAGTTTGATAAACAAATTGCAGAAAGATTAAAAAGAACAATAGTAAGCCTACTGACAACAACTACAACAACAACAACAACATAGGTATCAACGAGGCTCTCTATTGGAACAGCATATTCTGGAGATGATACAATATTCAAAATACAAATTTTGAATTTAGAAAAAAACTAGGTACACTTATATACAGCCAGTATTCAGCAAAAGGCATTGTTTGTCTGTTTAGGTTTTTTGTGCTTGTTTGTTATTACCCATCTAAGGAAATATTAACCAATATGCTATATTAAACCGCACATTCAAGTTATGCAGCTTTACCTGCAGGCTAGGCCGGTAGTAGTATTCTGATTAGCCATGTTTTGACAGTACAAACTGACAGCTGCACAAGTTACCTTCGTGAAGAGAAAATAAGAAGTTGAACAGACCCATCAGGGTTTTAGAGACTCAAAGAGTTGATTAGAGATCACACGGTGTCTATAGAGAACAACGGACTTTAATGAGACTAGTTTGTAAGAATATGATGATATTGAATCATGACATAGGTACTCTAGGAGTTTAAGCATAGGTAGACTCAAGATAGAACGTGTGAGAAAAAGTTAGCCATTGACAGTTCAGTTGTTGATGCCAGACATGTTCAGTTTAAAGTCTATCCACTCTTAGTGGTGAGATTAATGATGCCAGAGAAAGAGACAGTAGAGACCAAAATATAAAACAAAAAAGAGAGAAAGAAGAGCCTTTGCTTATCTTCACCATCTTTTTACACCCTCCATCCCACACACTTCCAGATTTTTTTTCTTCCTGTCGTCCTTATCTCCAGTTGCTAAAGTTCTGTCCCAGTGGCTCTTGCTGTCGCCCCTCCTGACAACCGGACCTTCCAGTTCATTTGGAGAGTGGAGGCTTCTCGCAGCACCAATAACCAGCACTCTAATCGCTCTGTCAAGGAAGCCAGGGAGTGATGTCCCTCGGAAGCGGTGGCCGATGTCCAGCCTTGCCCCCAGTGGACAGTGTTTAATTGGCAGGCAGTGGACAGGGCTGGCTGCTGTGTCCCTCTGCAGGGCTGATAAGGCCTGGCCTGCCCAGCCACCCCTCCTCCTCCTCTACTTCTCACTCACCTCCTCTTCAGTCCTTTCCTTCTGCCTTCCTTTAGCAGTCTTTTCTTGCTTTACAGTTTCAGTCTTGCGTTGTAGTGTATTGTATAGTGTTGCATTCTATTGTATTGTATTGCTTTTTATTGTAATGTATAGCGGGGGGACGGGATAGCTCATTGGTCGGAGCACTCGCTTTCCCCCAGCCAAGTTAAGCAGCGTCGAGCGTGGTTACCAGTTGGATGGGTGACCGTTTGCGCGCCTTGGCTTCAGTACAGTTCCCCCAGTTCACCCAGCTGTAAATGGGTACCTGCCCTCTTTAGGGTCAGGGAAGGTAAAGCAGCGAGGGAGAGGAGATGGGCGCCGCTCAAAATGCTGGCCTAGAGATAGTGAGGTCTGACCTCGCTCCCTACGACCTATAGGTTATGGGACCTTACCTTACCTTTATAGCATTGTATTGGATTGGATTGGACTTGCTGCACTAGGCGTTAAATCTTGCAGCATGTAAGTAACTAATGTCACTATCACTGTGGGCGGTAAAACCTTTGTCGTACTATTCATAACACCGTTGCTGACTCACTCTCGCCATAACCTCTCTCCCAAAAGGATGAGTACTTCCAAGGAAAGTGGATAACCATTATCCACGTTATTTTTCGGTACAGCCGCTGCTTTTATGACTGTGACATACTTACTTTAAGCAACTTTTGCTGCTGTGATTGCTAGTGTTGTTACCATCGCTGCTACTCTATGCCGGGCTTACAGCTACTATTACGACTTCTAATTGTTATTCCACATGTCATCTCTGCTATTTGGGACACTATTATACTACCAGTGCCACTACCGTACTTTTCTACTATTTTACCTGTCTCACCTGTCGGCATCGCGAGTTCGGTGTTAGGCGCCGCACACCATGATAATGACATGTATGGTCCTCCTTCTCCATTTGCTCCGGTCCTCCCTGGCCCTGCTGACTTCATGGATTCTCACGCCGGAGGATGATTTTGCCAAGGAGAGAAGCTGGTGGTCTGCCTTTTTCTTCTTGTTTTCCCTCAGTCTTGCCTTGAAAACCACTTTTCATGAGGTCCCTGTCTTGGTTTCTTAGTGCATGGCCTACATGTCTTAACAGAATAGCCTAGTGGTGAGAACATTGCGCTCGCAATCTGACGACCCAGGTTCGATTCCCGTTCAAGGGGGATATTTTCCCCTGGAGTTAACATCAGTGCAGACTCCACTCTCCCCCCAAATCCTTCGGATGAGACTGTAAACCGAGGTCCCGTGTGCGAACGCATGCAGAATATCTTGCGCACACGTTAAATCCTGTTCCGCTTTTCGTAAGAGTAAGGCCATTGTGTGCCGGTGGGAACAGATGACAGAATTTACAAAAACCGCATACACACGGGGACTGGATGTAAAAAGCACATATGTGCTTATTCCATTATCCTCGATGTAAAAGAATAAAGTTTTTAAAAAAGTTTAATTAAAATCTTAAAAAAGCTTCCGTTCATTCAGTAAAAAGTTTTCTTGGTGTTCCCGGTTCGTGTAGTATGTGTGTTTTCATTTTGTCCTTTTTTTCTGTCCAACTGACTCTGAGTTACCTTCTTAAAGACCACGTCTCGGCTGCTTGGGTTCTACCATAGTACATACAATGTAAATACCGGGAAGTTTGTTTAGACACTATTTTTTGGGGGGACAAAAAAAACAAGAAAGAAAGAAAGGCGCACAGCTGCAGGGAGTGTTTAGGTGCTTGGTGCACACAGTAACAAATTGCAGCAAAAACTGGAAAAGGACGGGAGAGAGAGAGAGAGTGGTAGACTGGATAGATAACAAACCAAGGATAGCATCTCCTTCGTCCAGATTGCTGTATCAGCCAGCACAGAACTCAAGTTTCAGGATAAAGTCTTCACAGACTGAAAACGTACCTAGACGGTTTCAGAATGGAGACAAGAAATGACGAACTGACCCCCCCCCCCCCCCCCCCCCCCCCCCACATCCCTTACCCTCCCCAAAATCAATAATATGACGAAACTGACCCAAAAAAATCAATAATGTGAAGGAACTGACCAATCCCCCCCAAAAAAAAACAACAACCCCCCAACAACAACAACAAACAAACAAAAAACCCAAAAAACCCCAACCAACAACAAAACCAAAACAACAACCCCGAATAATATAACGGAACTGACCACCCCTCACCCCCCTCCCCCCCACCCCAAAAAAATCATAAATATACCTAGTAAACAGTATGTGTGTGATATAACTATATCATTTTTACAGCATAACTCAAAGAAGAAAAAAAAGAAGTCTGTAAACAATAAAAGTTTAAAGAAAGAAAGCAAACGAAAGCGGATGAATAAAGAAATGATGAAGAAGCAAATAAATGACCAATAAATAAACAAAGAAATAAATAAGTAAATGAATGAATGAATGAAAATGAATAAATAAATAAATATACAAATGGGGGTAGGAAAGATTGACAGAAACGGAAGCAAAATTAATGTTAGTTTATTATCTAGTCTGGCATGATAAACGAATAAAAAGGACGAGGGGGTAGGGGTGATGGTTAGACTGCAGGTAGAGAGGGCAAAAGAACGGGTGATGGTGATGGTTATGGTGGTGGTAAGGGGGCTGGGAAAAGGAAGTAGGAAGAGGAGAAGGCTATATACCCATTCTGTGTGTGTGTGTGCCCGCGCGCGCGTGTGTGTGTGCGCGCGTGTGTGTCTGTATGCATGTACGTGAGTGTGTGTGACTTATTTCGCATACTGTGTGTATGCGCGCGCGTGCGTGCGTGTATTAGCGTACTTTTTGTGTGCGCTCGTCATTGCTCACATACTGTGTGTAGTATGTCTGTAAAATTGGGTTAAGAAAAGAGTTTAAAAAAACAAAGAAAGAAAGAACCCAAAGAAAGAACCAGCAAACCATTGAACCGCACAGACAACGATACCCAACATCTTCAACATCAACAACAAAAAAATGAAAGAAAAAAAAAGAGAGACAAAAATCTGGCAGAATATATTCATAACCAGCTGCAGAAGCAGCAGCAGCAGCAGCGGCATCATTACAGCCATCGGAGTGTATCATTTGTTGGTGATGTCATTTGCCATTCGTTTGCACGGAACCGCGAACGCCTTGCTTGCAACTGGCGCCAGACCTAATGGCGTCCCTCATCTTCCGTCCTTCACTGCCGGCTCTTCCTCCTCCTCTTCCTCTACAGCTACCCGGTGTAGCCTGAGAAGACGACCTCCCTCTGTCTGTCTCCAGGGGTGAAATTCACCCCTGTACTACCATTTTAGTAACTTAATTGTGTAAAATCTTGGGATGATGTTCTAAGGTGGAGAGAGAGACAGACAGACAGCAGACAGACAGACAGACAGACAGACAGACAGACTGCACAAATTTTAAAAAAAATTAATGACAAAAGCTACAAAGCCCAGTTACTAGTATCAAACTAGTAGAGTGAACCGAACAGGCATGAATGCAATCGATCATCATTTTCCCACTTTAAGAGAACAGGCTGTAGTGAAATCACAAAAAAATCAGGGAAAGATGCTGGTATTGACAATGTTCCAGCAGAACTGATCCAAAACTTGGGTGCTGGTGGTGGACATTCCACAACACATCTGCAACAGGGTCAGGCAGACAGGGGAACGGCCAACAACATGGGCTTAGTCACTCATCGTCACACTGGGCAATCTCCAGCTTTGTCAGAACGACAGAACTCTCAGCCTCAACAGCCACGCCATCAAAGGGATGTAGAAGATCATCTGTAACAGACTAAAACCACAGGCAGAAGGAATCATCGCAAAAGAACGGGCTGGGTTCTGCGGAGGAAGACGCACCACGAGTTTTGTGTAAGAAAATTTTCCCATTAGCAGAAGGTTACGTCTTCAATGATTTCACAAATGCATTTGACGGAGTGTGGTATAGTTGGCAACTATAGAAAAGGACAGCACTGGCCAGGAGCTAATTCATACCGTCTAACAGCTGTACACCAAGGCTACCAGCGCAATGCCTTCTTGTTCAAGAATCTTGGGGAACTGGTTCCATATTTAGATTGTGGTGCATGTCTAGGCTTCCCACTGTCATCCATACTCTTCGACGTCCTTTTTTAGAGCGCATCATGAGTGATGCACTTGGAGATCATCGGCTTAGTGCTCAATCAGTAATGGAGAGAAACACTTCACAAACTTTCGATGTTGTAGATAATATTGATAGACTTACAGAAAAGGAAGAGGAGCTTGAAAACGAGGTGAAAGCCCTCAAAGAAACACCGAAGTTGCGGCATGAAGATGTGCGTCAAAAAGAACCAAGTTGACAACCAGTAGCAAAAATCCAGCTTCAATCAAAATCGCAGTCAGTAGATAAGAACTTCAGACAATGAGCAGTTTCAAATACGAAGGCTCCATAAGATATTATGTGACCCAACATTACACACCACGTGCACGAACAGAAAACGTGGTGTGATGTGGCTGGTGTGGTTTGGTGTAGTGTAGTGTAGTGTAGTCCAATGTAATCTGATTAAGTGGAGTGGAGTGAGGTGTAGTGCAGGAAGTCTCCAGTCAAAGGGGGCAAGAAAAGTACAGACAATGTATACACTAATGGATATCAGTTAAAAAGACTCATGATTATGCAAAATCCAGGGTGCTCAGCGTGGATACACATACTTTTTCAGTCATGGTGCTCTCTTTGCTTGGTTTATAAATTCCCTCCGTTTATGTATATCACTTGAATGGATCTTATGTGCAAGATCCATGGATCTGTAAGTTTAGGTTGTCCAAAAAAACCCCAAACCAACCCCAAAAAATCCCACCTCACATTATTGGTAAAATTCGTTATACATACAGGAAAAGAAATTCCATCCTATTCTTTTCATTTGCATTGTTGACATAGACTAATGTCTATGATAGACTCTATCATGTCATCATTGTTTATAATTTATAAAGCCACGGCTCAACTGTCAGTAAATTACACTGGAGTCGTGTTTGTTAACAGTATTAGACACCTTTCTTGAGCAAATGCTTTTTTACATAAATATTACGAATTACCTTTTTTTCTAATTTTACTTAGCAATTTTGATGAAATTATGAAATAAATATATCCTTCCAGCTCACGAAGAGAGGTTTCAGAAAATCTTGCATACCTTAACATAGGTAGATGATTCCAAGGCCCTTTGCTGTCAAAAAGCTTTTACTCTTGTTACCGAGTTCACAGTACCGTTATTGTCTTATATAAATAATATTTTGTGCGTATGTGTGTGTGTGTATGTATGCGTGCGTGCGTGCATGTGTGCGTACCATGAGTGTGCACGTGTGTGTTTTTTCGTTCTCTTTCTTTCCCTTGTCCTATATCTTTGTCAGTCTATCTGTCTTGCTAAATGTTTCCATCTTTTTTGCTTGCTTTGCTATCAGTCTTTTCCCTCTCCCTTCCCTTCTGATAATCTACTATATCAAATACGCTGTAATATCAACGGAATTTCCCTCACACACCACTAGGGGCAGCTAGCACCCCACCTTTCAGGAAACAGAAGCTTAGGCTGGTTACAGTTTCTGCCCCGTAAATCTATCCTGCTATCCTCTTTCTCTTTGGGGGAGGAAGGGATGAGAGGCTGCAGTACACTCTTTCCGTGGAGCACCGGCAATTAATTTCACCTGACGGTCTACCTTTTAATGAGCCAAGCCTGAGCAGGAGATTCCCCAATCCTCACCATCAGCTCTCCCCACCCTCGTACCCCCTCTCAGGTCCTTAATTGCTTCTTCGTAAACGAGCTAGGGTCGGACTCGGGACCTCTGGCTGAGGCTGTCACTGGCCTTGATATCCGTTCCGTCCCTTTGCTGCTGCTGCTGCTGCTGCTGCCTCCTCCTCGCCCCATTCAGAGAGATGACAGATGACCTTTATCATCGCTGATGAGCTGTTAAGAGCCAGGGTACGGGCCATTAGGCGGCCTTTTTTTCCCCTCCCCTGTGTCGTGGTTTAGATATAGATGTAGATGTAGATAATTATATGATAGGTTATATATTATGTGTATGTATGTATGTATCAATGTATGAGAGAGAAGAGAGAGAAAGAGAGAAGAGAAAGGACAGACAGACAGACAGACAGACAGACAGATAGACAGACACAAACACTAGAAACACGATTCCAGACGAAAATATGCGCTCATTTTTGTTTTCCCAAGAAAGGACCCACCACCCCCACCCCGCTCCATCCCCATCCCCCACCCTCCAAAAAAGATCCACCCAAAGGGACCAAGCAGTACACAAATTAAACAAAACAGGAAATAAAAGAGTTTCGGAGGGTAAAAGCATTTTCCAATTACGGCGGGAAAAGAGGATTGACTGTGTACTTGGAGTCTATCAGTTCCTGCCGGAGTGGATCAAGGGGCTTCGGTGAGAGAACTCTCACTGGTCAAGTGGTGCCACTTTACATCCCTAGATGACTTGGAGAGTGCCGCATGCTGAATGAAGGTAGCCGACTGACCAACACTGCAGGTGTTTGGCTTTCTCGGGGCTAGCCTTACTGGTAGGTGGAGCGCTGGATGGTGAGGATGTTGTCTCAACCTCTGTCGCATCTTTTTGCGTTATTTCTCTACTTCTTCTTTGCGTTGCCTGGGTTATGTTGTGAGGCAAGATCTTCTGAGGAATTCAGCATTATTTCTCTACTAATATTAGTTTGATTTTTCCCCCCTATGCCTCAATACTTGTGATTTATTTGTGTTAGACTTTAAACCTTCTGTCTGTCTCTGTCTGTCTGTCTGTCTCTGTCTCTGTCTGTCTATCTCCCTCTCTCTTCTCTACTCCCCCCCTCTCTCTCCTCTCTCTCTCTCTCTCTCTCCTCTCTCCTCTCTCTCTCTCCTCTCTCTCTCTCTCTCTCTCTCTCTCTCTCTCCTCTCTCTCTCTCTCTATGTCTCTCTGTCTTTACCGGGCGAAGTCAGTAACGCCTAGGCCATGAACTGGTATCAAGTGAAAGGTAATTAATAGTAATTGTAGATGAAAACAGTATCAAAAAGTGTAGATACGTGGTTCTAGAGAAAAAAATCCTCCTAAGAACAAAGTGAACCAAACGACGAACAAGCCAGAGTGTTTGGGAAAGAACTTGAACAAACAACCCAATACCTTTAGGCCTGGTTGGGGGGAAAAGAAAAATGAAATATTTTGGGACATTCTGTATGTGACATCAGAGCTGCCACGAAATGAAGATTCCGGGCCAGGGCAAGATGGTGGACAAGAGACGACACAAGGAAGACCACCGACTTCCTACGTAGAAGAGATAGCCAAGCGAAATCCACAGGAGGACCGAAGGCAGAGGGGGATGGAAACAACCTGACAGAGTACGCATCAGCTGCCAGGCCACAGTCACTACCATGTTGCCTACAGGAGAACAGGAACACAGAGACTTCACTTCCTTGCGTCAACCAGATGGCCAGCTCAGTCACTGCCATGTTGCCCACAGGAGAACAGGGACACGGAGACTTCACTTCCTTGCGTCAACCAGATGGCCAGCTCAGTCACTGCAATGAAGGCAGCAGTACGCTGCATGACTGAGATGACAGAAGCTTAGCATAGCAAACTCGGTCAGACGTCTGTTGCCAACCTGACACTGTGAGGCAGGTGACTCCCGTGTCAGTGTTGGGTCTCCTCTGTGTGGTGGTCTCAATGTCGACCTGGCGCCGTGAGAAGCTTTTTCACGTTTAATAACGGCTGTCCGGACACACCCTGCACATTTGGAAGGCAGAGGGGTCTGTGGAAATCAAGAAGAGAGAGTTTGGAAGTGATGAATAGATGGTTATGAATGCCGATCACTTTTAAGAGAAACGGGCACACATACACGCAAGCATATTCACACATGTGTTCGCGCGCATGCACACACATACATACACACACGCACGCACGTGCGCACGCGCACACACGAACGTACGCGCACGCGCGCCCACACACATACACACACATACACACACACAACACACACACACACACAAACACACACACACACACACACCCATCTGGCCTCTTACGTTCAATCTACATAAATTTCCCCCGACAATCCAACATGCACTACTGGTGTGCATTTGACCCACTCCAACCACCCCCCCCCCCCCCCCCTCCCACTGCCCCCTCCTCCTCCACCTCTCTCATACCCAGAAAACAATGATATCCCTAATATTCTCAGTGCTTTTGTTTTCCTTTTCTCCCCCTCCTTTTCCCTATTTCTGCGCGGATGATATTTTCCAGCCTAGCATTCTTTGCACTTCCTATTACGCAAAATCGCACCTGGATAGTCTCAAAACAGGAACAAGGCCCCCCTTTTATTTATAGGGAGAATAAATAGTG
>CM054137.1:47860336-47887836 GCA_028751875.1 Rapana venosa
GTGGTCAGCTGTGGTATGGACATAATTTTATGGTCAATTCTTGTTGATAGAAGATGGAGGTTTGAAAAACGATTTCATATTATACAAGGATGTGTGCTTGAACGAAGTGCCCTAGTCCACTCTAAAATGTATCATGGTCTTTTTTGTTGTTGTTGGTTCCACGGCTAACGAGCTGTTCTTTTTACAAATGTGTCGCTTGAGCATGCCTCAGTGTCCTCAGATCTCTTTGGTCTCTGTCTATCTGATTGTCTGTCTGTCCGTCTAAGTTCAATTCTGAAATCTGTTCTGTACCTCCACCCACCCCTCTCTTCTCTTCTATCTTTTCTCACCCTCTCATCTGTCTATCTTGATCTCTCTCCTCTTCTTTCTCTCTCTACCCCTGTCCTGTCTGTCTGTATGTCCTCTCTCTCTCTTCTTCTCTCTTCTCTCTCTCTCTCTCCTCTCTCTCTTCTCCTCTCTCTCTCTCTCTCCTCTCTCTCCCTCTCGGTTCACCCTCTCTCTGTTTCCCTTTCTCTATCTCTCACCTCCCCCCCCCCCTCTATCTCTCTCACTGTCTTGGTCCTCTCTCTCAGTCTTGGTCCTCCCGCTCCCCCTCTCCCTCTCCCTCCATCCCCCCCCCCACCCCCTCTCTCTCTCTCTCTGACCCCTGTGTTTCCTTCTCCCCTCCTCCCCTCACCCGGTCCTTTCTGCAATTCCAGTTGGTAGAAAACATTTTCTCCCCTTCACGGCCACTGCCTCCCTGCAGTCTGATGTCGGTGCCAATCATCTTCAGCGGGGAGGCTGCCGGCTGCCAGCTCTGTGTCCCTTAGTGTACTGTACTGGTTCCAATCCTCTGCTTCGTTTCTCTATTGCTTTTTTTCTGCTTCTGTTCTGTTTTGTGTTGTGGTTTTTTTGTTTGTGTTTTTTGGTTTTGGTTGTTTATGGGTTTTAACTGTTCTTTGTTTGGTTTATAGATAGATAGATAGATAGACAGACAGACAGACAGACAGACAGACAGACAGACAGATAGATAGATAGATAGATAGATAGATAGATAGATAGATAGATAGATAGATAGATAGATAGATAGATAGATAGATAGATAGATAGATAGATAGATATACACTTGGTTTTGGGTGTGTTTCTTTTTTGTCATCTTTTGTTTTTCTATGTTTCTTTGCTTCTTGCTTTTCTTCTTTTCTGTCTTGAATTTTCTTTCTGTTCGTTTTTAAAAAAAATTGTTTTTCAGGTTGTTCTGTGTTGTGTTACCTAAATCTCATTGTTTTTGTATAATTATTTGTTTCTCTGTTTTCTTGGCTCCGTTTAGTTTATGGTTTTCTGTCTTCTTTATTTATTTTTGGCCTGCTCTTTCGACAATTTGCCTAAAAGTTTTACACTACTTTTTCATGCAAAACATATTGTAACAAAAAAAAACAAAAAAACCAAAGCATCCCACTAATCAATCAATCACCTCTCTCTCTCTATTTCCACTTTCTCTAATCAAAGAACCACCTCTCTCTCTCACAAACCCCCCCCCCCCCCCCCCACTTCTCTCTCTCTCACATCCACCCACACCACAGCACAACACCCAACACAACACACACATCACACACACTTACACACACCACATCACACACACTTACACACACCACACCACACAACTAAACACACGCATACAAACACAACACAAACACACACACACACACACACACACACACACACACACACACATACACACACCACCACACCACACCACACCACACCACATCACAGAGAGACAATAATATTGACAATGGTTTATTGTTGTAATCTTACTAGCCCATTCACAAGGGGGACAGTGGGAAGAGGACTGGGCACAAACTCAGAATACCCAATAAGTAAAAAACAATACACAACTGCCCGAATAATCATCATGACATGGGTTCCATATCGTGGTTTAAACAGCTGCAACAAAATCGATACATTTTAAACTATAACTGTTATAATTTTAGCAGGGCGAGAAACAAAGGACACCAGAGAGAGAGAGAGAGAGAGAGAGAGAGAGAGAAGAGAGAGAGAGAGAGAGAGAGAGAGAGACAGACAGACAGACAGACAGACAGACAGACAGACAGACAGACAGACAGACGACAGACAGACAGACGAGACAGGGAGAGAGAGAGAGAGAGAGAGAGAGAGAGAGAGAGAGAGAGAGAGAGAGAGAGAGAGAGAGATCCACAAGCAATGGATCATGTGCAACCACCCCACTCCTACTCCTGTCAATTAATTTGAACCAGTAGACGTCAAACTGACCATTGATTTTCCAATACCCCCCCCCCCCCCCCACTCACCCCACCAACCCTACTCCCCCCCCCCCCCCCCCCCCCCCCCCACACCACCATCCCTCTTTCCACCCTCCTTGTCCCCACCCTCTAAATGGCTTATTCTTTCGCTCGTTACCCCTTTCATCACTTCTCACTCCAGATGCTGATACCTTTTTGGGAGTCAAGAAACTTGTTCGCTTTTGTCCCTTTCTTTTTTTCTTGTATTATTATTTTTGTGTTTTTGTTACCCTGAAGCAAATCATTCACACGCTTTCACCATTTCGCTGCTGCAACCAAATGATTACCACTCCCTTTTCTGCCGGACCGGTCTCGGTCGGGTACCTCGTCATTGGGCTTCAGTTAACGCGGGTACCTGGGGGTCGAACCTGGTGATCAGTCACGGGTACATCATTCACGGGTACATCATTACCCGGCAGGGGATGGGGAGGAGGAGGAGGAGGGAGGGAGGGAGGAGGGGGGGGGGGGGGGGGGGGGGAGGGGGGAGTGGTTGTGGTGAATTGCGGTTATTAGTCACAGCGAACCCGGCTGGCAGGTTTGAGGCGGAGCTGTCCCTTTTGATGCAGGGTGAGTTTCGCACTGTCAGGACTGCTCATTTAGCCGCCCGTGCACGTGTGGAGATTGGAACGGACAACCCCTGGAGTGATTACCTGACGTGATAACGTTAGTTGGGGTGCGGGGTGTGGGGTGGGGGGTATGGGGGGGGGGGGGGGGGGGGGGGGGGGGTGTGAGTGGATTGGGCGAGGAAAGTCATTTATTCTGCTTCTAGTTTAAAAAAGAGAAAAACGAGCTTCCCTCTCACTCTTGTTTCTTTTTCTTGTTCATTTTTGTTTTGGCCCTGCTCTTCGTTTGTTTTTCTGTTCTTTCCGGTTTGTTGAAGATTCTCTTCACTACATTCTTGGTATGAGTTATTGCTAGTTCAGTTTTCCAGCTCTATAAACTTCTCTTTTTTTTAAAAAGTCTTCTTTTCTTTTTCTTTTTTTGTTTTAGCAGCAATGCTGAATAGAAAGGTGTTTTATACAAGAGTGCCATTTTTAAAATTATTTTTTGGTTTACAAACTATTTAGGTTTAGCGGAGGAGAAGGAGCTTTCTTTAAGTACCATGCAACGTTTGAAAAAATATTATTATCTATATTTTCTTGATATGCTGTGGAAAGAAACAAATTCACGGTGAAATGTTGATTCTTAAAGTATTCGAATGTGCACAAAGCAATAATTATATGTGTAATAAAACGTGAGGGACATGAGAGTCTCTCTGATTTATTTTTATTTATTTATTTTATTTTGTATTTTATTCTTTTATCTCGAGGATAATGGAATAAGCACTTTGTGAGTGTGTGTGTGTGTGTGAGTGTGTGTGTGTGTGTGTGCGCGTGCGTGCGGTGGTGTCATGTGTGTGTGTGTGTGTGTGGTGTTGTGTGTGTGTGTGTGTGTGTGTGTGTGTGTGTGTGTGTGTGTGTGTGTGTATGTGTGTGTGTGTGTTAACAGACAGAGGAACAGACAAAGACAGAGACAGACAGAATATTTTCGGTGTGAGAAAGGTTACATACAGGGCTGCAGAAGAAGAAGAAGATGGCAGGCCTAGGGGAAAGTAGCTCTGGGTAACAAGAATGGTTGCCATATCCCAGGGAAAGGCAAGCAAGCCCCCCAGCCATGAGGTGCAAGGCAGCAGGCATGACAAGGGCAGATAAGCGGCTCACGGTCCACACTGGCATTCCTAAAAGCACACACTCACACACAGTACAGCCAAAAAAACCCCAGTACAGCAGCAGCTGTCATGCAGCAATGACAGCAATCTTCACATACGCACACAGCTTGTCATACAGAAAATGGTAGCGATGCTCACCCACACATGCACGCGCGTGCGTGTGCACATGGGCACGCGCGTGCGCGCATACGCATACATATGCACACACACACACACACACACACACACACAGCACAGAGGTAGGCATAAGCTGGCAGGCACTCTCCCTTTCTTTTCTCTCTCTCTCTCTCTCTCTCTCTCTCTCTCTCTCTCTCTCTCTCTCTCTGTCTCTTTCTCTCTCACACACACCCACACACACACAAAACACACACACACACACGCACACACACACATCAATATAATTTATATGTGCCATAAGCACAGTTTCCGTAGCTGGGAATATGAGAAGTGAGCAATTATGACCAGTTTTTAAAAAGTACACTTATGTTCGTCAAGACCAAGTGATGGGTTTTCCATAGTGTTAGATATTTCATGTACACCTTCCGCCTGTGAGGTTGCCGGGGGGGGGGGGGGGGGGCACTCTTTCAGTATAAGTAGCATCCTCGCTTTCTGGAAACTGTATGCTAGACATTTCCCCTTTAGTATCAGGGCTTTTCTGTCTCTTCTCATCCTTCTCTATATCTCTGACTCTCTGTCTCTGTTTCTGTCTGTCTGTCTGTCTGTCTGTCTCTCTGTCTCTGTCTCTCTCTCTCTCTCTCTCTCTCTCTCTCTCTCTCTCTCTCTCCCTCTCTCTCCCTCCTGCGTATTTTCAGCCTACCCAGCCCATTCTCCTGCTTTTTTTTCAAGATTTTTTTTTTTCCAGATGAACGTTTTTGTGTGTGCTTTTCAAAAAAACCATGAACTGCCCTGAAGTCAGAATATGTTGGCTGAGGCCAGCGGGCAGACCTCCTGAAGAGTTACAAGTACAGGATAAGACCAGACACTAGCATTTGACCAGCCAATATGGCCATTTACACCATGATGTCATTCGTTCCTTTATAGAACTCAACTCACGTCAAGGAAGCACTGTTTGTTCGACATTATCTTTCTCCTGTATGCTGACTCAGTATCGGATGGTGAAATCTGGATGATACGTTCTGTATATAATATTTATGTGGTCTTGTTGCTTTTCTGCTCTTGTTACGTGTGTGTGTGAGACAGATAGACAGACAGAGAGAGAGAGACAGAGAGAGACCACTTGTTCGTCTTCCTTCCACCTTTTATTGCCAGTTCGATGACTGAAAAAAGTAAGGTATTACTAGGCTACACAGATTTGAAGTTGTACGCAAAAATATTGCTTTAATTAAATGAAACTTATGAGCATAAACCAAGTGATTTTCAATGGTCGATGTCGGAGTGTGGCTACCTGAATGTTTTGAGCAAACGGTCGCATACGGAAAATCTCACCATTGGAAAACCTTTCAGCTCTAGCAGTGGAACTAAGGGGGGAAAGTGATTTGATTTAAGTGAAGTTTATTCCTATCTGTCTTTTCCTTTCCTTCCATTCAATAAGTATGGAACAAGCATAACATAATGACCATTATCAGCAGAGCAACAACAAGTAAAGAGCTTGTATTGTACTCAAGTACATCAACTTTCGCATGGCGGCTGATGATCCCTACCATGACCAAAAGAAGAACGTTATTTGTATTCCGTCATTGAAAAACGACGTGGACTCGTTTATTCTTGCATTTTCTTGATACTGGGGCTGTTTAAAATCAGTGATATCGTGATTTTACAGTCCTTTGGCTCTTTGCTTCTGTCACTCTCTGTCTGCCTACCTTTTCTTTTTTTAAACTGCCTGGTGATTTTTCTGTGTGTGTGTGTGTGTGTGAGAGAGAGAGAGAGAGAGAGAGAGAGAGAGAGAGAGAGAGAGAGAGAGAGAAGCGCATCTTTTTATTCGTTTCTGACAAAACAAGACAGCAGTAACTCTTCTAGATCTTCCCACACTATAACCCAAACTAACACTGATCAGATCTGATGAGAGAGGAAGAAGAGAAGACTCCCCGTATCGGATTACAGCACACGGGAACAGCCTGAAGACATCAAACGGCCAGTAGACACACAGCAGCCCGCTCACTTGGACACCTCCCCTTCACGGTCACTGACCGCGTAAAGCCCGGCCTGACGTTTGATCTGAAGAACCCAACAAATCAAACCCTTTCTCCCCGACCCGTCCACATAAGAAACTCGGACACGCTCCATGGGCAAGCTCCAGCCCTGTCTCTTCTTCTTCTTCTGTCCACGTCAAAAGAAACTGTGATGAAAGAATCCACGTTTACGTCATCAAAAGCGTGGGGCGAACGCTTTTCTGGAGAAGATCTCGTGCCCCTGTCGCCATTTCGGAGTTGGAAGAAAGACAGGCTGGCACAATGGTCTCCCCGTGGCTCATCTAATGAACAAAGTGGCGGGTGTGAGAAAAGCAGGCTCGCTTAGCAGTCAGAGCCGTTTACTTTGTAGACACGCCGTAAACTTGACTATGACAATGGCGGCGTTGTGCGAGGGGGAAGACACGTTTTATCACTTGGCCCCTCTCTGGCAGTTAGTTGTACAGGTGGGATTATTTTGGGAGGCAGGGATGGTGATAGGAAAGAATCCATCAGGGAGTAGGAGAAGAAGAAGAAGAAGGCATCTCTGCTTAGTGTGTATATAGGTCCTGATGGCGAGGAGGAGGGAGGGAAGGAACAAAGGGAGGTACTGTTGTCATGGCTGATATAGGTCTTGGAGTGTCACCCCTTACTGCAGTAAATTACTCGCCCTTTACTGTGGCGATGCGAGCTCAGCCACGGACGTGCGAATTGTTGTTGGTGTGGATCTGTTCAGGCATGAATGCAGTAAGAGAGAGCATGTGTTGATGATGTTAAGGCGTTCGGCGCGTTCATGAATGCAAGTATGGAGAGAGAGGCAGGAAGGAGTAGGAACATTCGCATCATTGTGTGCATAACGTACATACACACGAGCATGCACGTGTACACGCACGCGGGCGGACACACACACACAAACACACACACACACACACACACACACACACACACACACACACACTGATGAGCAAACATAAATTGATTTTCAGTCTTTATGATTATTGCGTGCTTGAATGTTTTCAAACAAGCTCTTGGCAATTACTATACTGCGGGTCATGATGATAATAGTAATAATGATAGTAATATAGTCTTCTTATTATACTGCTGCGTCGGGCTTTTTGATATATAAAAAAAATCATATAAGTTTATTACAAGCTTTAAAAATGTACCTGGGGGAAAAGAGAGAAAGGGACGAAGAAAAAAAAGAAACGAAACGGGAGTAAGAGACAAAAATAGACCTCACCACTGAAAAAGAAAAAAAACCCAAACCAAACCAAACGACGACGGAACAGACAGACGCGAGGATGGAGGGATAACACAGACAAGAGAGATACACACACAGAGGGACAGACAAAGACGGAGTGGACAGGTCAGTTGGTCCAAGGAGACAGGTCAGTTTCCGGCTACTGTGTCCAGCCATCAGCGGATGCGCTGGTCAGTAGCTGGATGACCCCACGGTCCTGTGCACTTCCTCTGCTGCCCGGAACTTGGTCAGCGCCTGATTCGTCCACGCCTTGACCAGCCACCCAGCCCCTCCATCTTGCTGTGCTTTGGCTGGTTGGTTGGTTGAGGTTTTACGTTGCCGGTGGATGTCCAGATAGCTAGGTTTATTAGGCGAGGGAGATTGCTGTTAGTAGCCGTTGCTGATTTTCTTCTCCCT
Organism: Rapana venosa; assembly: GCA_028751875.1. Taxonomy (NCBI): domain Eukaryota; kingdom Metazoa; phylum Mollusca; class Gastropoda; order Neogastropoda; family Muricidae; genus Rapana; species Rapana venosa. The sequence goes on from CM054137.1 coordinate 47,868,125, forward strand.
GATGATCTCTATTTCGGGAGTTGTTATATAGGGTCGCTGCTCTGAATTTTTGCAGGTAGTGTGTGTTGTGTGTGTGTGTGTGTGTGTGTGTGTGTGTGTGTGTGTGTAGTGTGTGTTTATCTCTCCTCTCTCTCACTCTCTCTCTCCAGGTAGAATTGGTTTGGTTCAATTGTATTAGAGTCCCAGCTGACCCATACGATTCAGGGACTGTACCTAAACCCCAACCATACCTCACGTTATTCCCCAAGGTAAACGGTGCTGTGGGGTTTAAAACTTTGGGTGTTTGGCAGTACTGAAGTTTACATTTTAAAAGGCAAGATGTTTGGTCCCTTTCCCCATAAAAAATTTAGTATATGGTTCTGTGGAGTTCATAATTTTTTAAAAAAACTTCTTTCTTTCCCACTTTTTTTAATACCTTTTTATCCCCCACCCTTTTCCCCCTGACTTCCTTCTACCTCCCCCCTAAATCCTTTTACAAAAAATTGTAAAAATAAATACACAAAAAAAAAAAAGGGAAAAGGAACAAACAAATACACACGCACGGTAATACTACCATACACACTCATAAACCCCAACACAACACGCACGCACATATACACCCACATACCCGCGCACTAAGCAACACACACACACACGCCGATGCACGCCGCCGCGGCGCGCCAAAGCAAAAACCCACGCATACACACACATTAACGTCGATATCCCTTTTCGGTGGAAAGACGTTAAAAGGGAAAAACTAACTAAAATAATAATTACCCAACACAAAACAAACAAAAGAGCAGCAGACAGGGGGATGGGGGGGGGGGGGGGGGGGGGGGGGGGGGGGGGGGGGGGGGGGGGGGGGAAAGAAAAGAAAATAAAACCCGAAAAAAAAGTCTCCAATTTTGTTGTTTTTTTAAAAATTCTATCAACAGTTAAAATAGTACTATAGAGGAAGCGGGGCGCAAAAGTTACCCAAAAGTTAACTGTGCAGATGTACTTGTCGCCCCCTCTTTGTGGTGCCATCCTCGACAGGTTTATACAGGTACACTGACGGGGGGGGAGGGGGGGGGGGGGGGGGGGGGACGTGACGGGGGAAATTCCCTCCCTGAATCCGTATGAACTTTGGGCCGTGTGCATCGCACTTAAGGTAGATAATCCTTGCTTCTAGGGGAAAGTCCCCATTAAAAGTTGGGGGCTGGACTTAAAGGGGGACAGGTGAGGTGTAGTTTTTTATTAAGAAGGTACAGGTGGGTTGTATGTGTGTGTGTGGGAGGGAGGGGGGGGGGGGGGGGGGGGGGGTAAATTGTTGTGGGAGGGGGGGGGAGGGGTTTTTATATGTTGTTGTTGTGGGGGGGGGGGGGGGGGGGGGGGTGTTGGTGGGTGGGGGGGGGGGGGGTTGTGTTGTGTGGGGGGGGGGGGGGGGGGGGGTTTATATGTTTGGGGGTGTGTGGGGGGGGGGGGGAGGGGGGGGGGGGGAGTGGGGAGTTGTGGGAAATTTGTTGTTTTGTTGTTAGTTTTGTTTGTTTTTGTTTGTTTGGGTTTTTTTTTGGGGGGGGGGGCTTTTGGTGTGATGTCCCTGGGGTATGTTCTAAAGCTTTCGGTTTTTATTTTTTTGTGCTTTGTTTTTTCTTGTTTTTTTTGTATTTCATTTCCCGCCCTCCCCCCGCCCCCCCCCTTCCCCCTTCCCCTCCCCCCCCCCTTTAACCTTTTCGGGGCGTAAATTTAACGCTTTGTAAGGAACGTTTTTTTTAAAATTAGCAAAAGTGCCTCCAAAAATATCCCTCCCCAATGAAGTGCGCTCAGTTTCACAGAAAAGGGGAGAACTCGAATTGAACCAACCGAACGATTATTCACAAAAAAAGGCCCTTTGGCCCCCACATGAAGGGGGTTGCCAATGCTTTGTATTTTTTGGTTTTAACACATACCCACACACCCAACACAAAAACACACACACACACACACACCAAAACACAACACACACACACACACCACACCACACACCAAAATGTTACGTATAAAAAAAGTCAGCTACAAAAATAACATTGGTAACATTATCTTTCCCTTTTCGAAGGCTTTTCACAAATTAAAGTGAGGCTGCGCACAACCTCAAGATTTATGCCAGGAGTAACAGAGTCTAAAAAAAATTAGGTGTTACTATATTTAAAGGGGATTATTTGCCTAACATCCTCAAATCCGGACAGCACAAGACAAAAATTTATTCATCCTCCGGAGCTTTGCTTTCATAAAGGGTTAACCCCCCCCGACGTCGCAATATCTGTTCCCCAAAGAGAAGAGAAGGGGAGAGGGGAGAGAGAGAGGAGAAGGGAAGAGAGAGAGGGGAGGAAAACACACACACACCACACACACACCACACCAGAACCCTCGCCCAATATACACACCCATACACTTGGAAGGAAATTGGTATATTATACATGTTAAAAGCCTTGGCCCTCTAACGTATGTGGGGGTTCTGTGACCAAAAAATACATAAGCATCGTTTCAAATCCAAAACAATGCCAGAGAGAGACAGAGACAGAGACAGACAGATAGACAGACTGAGATGATATAAAACCTCTTTTGTGCACAAAAAGACCTTGGCTCCGTTTATCAGCATCAGCGACCCCCTCCCCCCACCCCACCCACCCCAAAAAAAAACAAACAACAACAACAACACAAACAACAACAAACCCCCCCCATCAACAACACCCCCCCCCCCCCCCCCCCCCCGCACAAAAAAAAAAAGCAACAAACAAACCAACAAACAAACCTCCCACCCACCCACCCCCCCAAAAAACCCAACAAAACACACACACACACACACACACAAACACAAACCATCACTGAAATCTTGAACAAGTCTACAAGCATTGAGAGTGAGGGATGAGTACTCAAGTGTCTCAAGAGAGAGAGAGAGAGAGAGAGAGAGAGAGAGAGAGAGAGAGAGAAGAGAGAAAAAGAGAGAAGAGAGAAGAGAGAGAGAGAGAGAGAGAGAGAGAGAGAGAGAGAGAGAGAACAATTTGAACAATTTTTGGAACAATTTTTATTTTTACAGGGTAATAGATTAAGCATTACATGCTTTTTTACATCCAGCCCTCGAGAAAAAACAAACAAACGAGGGGGGGGGGGGGGGGGGGGGGCGAGGGTAAAAATAAAAAATAATTTGTTTGTGCGTATACTATAAAGACCTTGGTGTTGTACGTATATAAGCATAAATCAGTAAAGCATCAACGTCGTTTTGAATTCATTTTCATGACGTATTAGTAAGACAATGAAAGTCTTATCTTTTAAATTAAAAACATAGTGCTGGAATTTTGAAAAGAGAGAGACGGAGAGAGACACACAGAGAGACAGATATAGACAGATATAGACAGACAGACAGACAGGCAGGCAGGCAGACAGACAGGCAGGCAAGCAGACAAGCAAGCAGGCAAGCAGGCAGGCAGGCAGACAAAGGATGGGACGAAAGTGAGTGAGTGAGTGAGTGGTGTGTGTGTGTGTGTTGTTGTGTGTGTGTGTGTGTCTGAAGGGGGGGGGGGGGGGGGGGGGGGGGGGGGGGGGCAGGGGAGTATGAAGTGGTATAGTAGTGAGGTCGAGTTTCAAACAAAGACACAATCCCTTCCCCAGCGTTGTTTGTGAAGAGGGTGTAGAGCCCCTGAATGATTGACACCAGTACCTGCTTGAAGCCTTTCCTCTGTCCAAGAATAACAGTCCAGCACATACCATCCTCCCTCCTCTCTTTCTTCCTGGCTGGCTCCACCGGGCTATTTGCATACTAATGGTCCCTGGTAGCACTGGAAGAAGCAGTAGCTGCAGCAGCCGCAGAAGTAGCAGCAGAATGGAAGAAGAAGCAGTGGCGGCAGCAGAACATTAGTAGGACGTGTATATGTACAAGTATTTGGCACGAGTGTGTCCTCACATGCCGAGAGCAGTATAACAGCAGTTGCATTAATGGCAGTATTAGCGGTGCTTGGTGGTGTTGGAAATGCGGTAGCAGCAGCAGCAGTAGTGGGGGGTAGTAACAGTGGCAGAAGCAGTCATATAGCAGAAACAGCAGAAACAATGATATGTAGCAAAGAGTTAACTCTGAAACAGTGACTGCAGAGAAAACAACTGTTAATGGCAGAATCAGCACTGGAGTAGTAAGTAACCTGTAACAAGAACAGCAGCATTTTAAATAAGATATATGACACATATGATAAATGGCATTAAATCCTGAGATCAAAACAAATCAAATGTCTTTGTACACGAATCGTTTATACGTATCGTTGTACTCTTTAGAATACATACACTGAACAACAAATAGAACAAAGCAATAGTTAACAAAACTCTAGGGGGGAAGAAAAGAAAGGCGTTGAATGAAATGAATAAGACACACTCACAGAGGAAAAGGTGAGTCGTGAGGTATGATTTGGAAGTGTTGAGAGAAAACTTAAAACGAATGGAGAGAGGCAGTTCATTCCAGGCAGATGGACCAGAGACTCCAAAAAAAGAGCAACAGCCCACAGAGGACTGTTTGAACCCAGGCATGCAGCTGATCAGCAGGTCATCTGAGAGATGGAGAGTTAGAAGGTAGAAGGGAAGACGCTGAGATGAAAAAGACTGTGTGGAAGTACTTAATGTAACATTCCTTCCTGTCGGCGTTAGTCAGTGGACAACTAACTCCCCAGTAGTGGACGGGGATAGTCCGGTGGTTAGCGTGATGCGCTCGTGATCTGCTGACCCGAGTTCGATTCCCGTTCAAGAGGATTTTTCCTCTGGAGTTAACATCAGTGCCAACTCCATTCCCCCAAAAGTCCTTCAGATGAGACTATAAACTGAGGTCCCGTGTGCGAACGCACGCAGAACATCCTACGCACACGTTAAAACCCGTTCCACTTTTCGGAAGAGTAGGCCATTGTGTGCCAGTGGGAACGGATGACAAAATTTACAAAACTGCACCCACACGGGGACTGGATGAAAAAAGCATATGAGTGCTTATTCCATAATCCTCGAAATAAAAGAATAAATAGATAAATAAATAGTAGTGCTCAGGTGGTTTTGCAAGGGTCACATAAAAACAAACAACATTACTACAAATGCCATAGAGCCTCTTCCATTTTGAAAGTTAATCCCGTTTTAAATTTGTAAGATAAGGTCAGGTAGTGTAGAGTAGGATGGGTAGGGTAGGGTAGGGTAGGGTCGTGTGTGATAGGGTAGGGTAAGGTATGGGAAGGGTAAGGTAGGGTAGGGTATGGTATGGTAGGGTATGGTATGGTAGGGTAGGGTATGGTAGGGGTAGGGTTTGGTAGGAGTATGGTATGTTCTTTGATCAACAATTTATCCTATGTATGTGAAAAATATTCGCCTGAGATCAAACATTCAGATTGGTGTGGATACAGACGCGGCCTATATGAGACACTGAGGCAGGCAATCCATTGTCTGGAGACATTCGTCACTCTAACCATAGCCAGTCTTGGCCAGGTCGGCACAGAATGTGTATTCTTCTCCTATCGAAAAGGTTTCAGAGTGCTCCGCTACACGTGCTCTTATTAAACAAAATGGTTCTTGCAAGAGGCTTAAATGTGTATCATTGGTTAGAAAAAGTAAACACCAAATGTACTAATGAAAACTAACTGCCAAAGAAACAAAATTCCCCAGCAAGTTTTTAAAAGCTTTGAAACCCAGCAACTGAAACATTAAGTAGTGCCTGAACTAAAAAGGACGAAGAAACAATACCAAAAACCAAACCCAACCCTTAAAAACAGAAAGAACGAAACGAAACAAGACTCCCCAAATCCCAACTAAAATTTGTTCCCCCTACAAAACGAAAAACAAAGAACCAACACAACACCACACACACACACACACACACACACACACACAACACACAGAGGAGGGGGAGAGAGAGAGAGAGAGAGAGAGAGAGAGAGAGAGAGAGAGAGAGAGAGAGAGAGAGAGAGAGAGAGCTCTAACTGCTTTGGAATTTTGCCCCCTTGTAGCCTCAAAGGTTGGGAAAAGGAGTTGATGTCAGAGCACTTACTTTGTTCTGTTAACAGAAGCTGGCATTCATGGGCAGGGACAGATAAAGGGCCTGTTTCTGTAAACACATGCGCATAAGAAAAATGCCCCACGGCCATTAAAAGTAAATTATGGAGTGAAGGACCTTCGCCAATGTGGCAGGTTTGTCAACGGTGGAAAACCCAGGGGGAAAGGGGATAACTGTATAAGAGGAGAAGGAACAGATGGCAGTTGTATGGAAATTTGTTGTGAAGGAATGTGTTTAGATTTCATTAATTTTTTTTAAAAAAGCCCTGAGCCTAGACTATGATAATGTTATTTGCATGATTTTCTTTTTGAATTTTTTGTCGGTTGTTTTGTGCTTAGTTGAATAGTAATAAGGAAAGTTAGGGGGATGAAAGTAGTAGGGTTTAAAATGTTCCTTCAACGTTGTCTGAGGTGAACTATGCTGGTGTTGTCTGTCTGCCCCAGTCTTTCTGTTTATTTGTGCTTGTCCATGTGTGTGTGTGTGTGTGTGCGTGCGTGCGCGCGCGCGCGCGCGTGTGTGTGTGTGTGTGTGTTTTCAACATTGCAAAGTCAGATGGCTTCTGAAAAAACAGCATTCTCACCTTCTAAAACACCTCTACAGTAACTTTGTATTCTAACTACTTGTATTTTTGTGGGGGGGTTTTCTTCCCGATCGTCTTTATTGTTTTTTATCTGTTTTTCTCTCAGTTGCATATTTTTTAGTTTCTCTGTACAGTTAAATAATAAAAAGCTTGAATGTGTAGATATGTGCGTTATGTTTTTGTATCATTATTACTTTGCACTGTAGCGAGAAATAATAATGTGGAATCTACTCCTAGCCTACGTGTGCTTTTCCCAGTTTTTGATAACTTGTTTCATATTTTTAGAGACTTAACCTGTTTTCTTTGTTTTCTTTTTCTTTTTTTAATGTCTAGGAAGGTTGTTTGGGTTGAAACAGATTTCCAGGACTTTGATGTGTGGTTGTGTGACCGTTCCTGTGTGCCCCAGTGCATGTATACTTTTTAATTTAATGTGAATGTATGCTTCAAAGTGATATTTTCCCTGTGAAACCACACTTAATTGTCTTCAAATTTGCCTTGAGGAACAAGCGGAGGAGAAGAAGGGGGGGAGGGGGGGGGGGGGGGGGGTGAGATAGAGTGAGCTGCATACATACATACAGACATACATACTCACCGACACACAGACATACAGGGGGAGCAACAACTGTGATGACTTTGATTTCGTGCAAACGACAAGCATACATCAGGAAAAAATGTCTCAGATCGTATCAGGTGATGAAAAGGTTACAAAGACAGTTGGACCAGAAGTCTTTGAAACTATCAAGCTGAGGCATATTACTTTACAACCCAGATGGACAAATAAACGCAAGCACGCGAAACTTTAAAAGGGAGACAAGCCCCGCGATAGGAGGAAGTGAGGCAATAAACGGAAGGAACTGGCTCCAGGACGTCTTTATGGGCGCATGCGCATGTCAGCACACGTTCTCGTTAGCGGGTTTTGCGAAGCGGCTGTAAACAGCGGGTCGCGATGCCGCGTTTTCTCAAGAGTTTGCCTCTGTGTGTGTGTGTGTGTGTGTGTGTTGTCATCTAAGATGCTGCTGGCCAAGGTTAAAACTGTGCACCCATCTTTGTGTGGAGCCGATGCAAAATATTTGCTTTTTGGGACAGAAAGGAGACTAGGTCTTAGCATATGTATGTTTGGTTGTGGTTTTTTAAAATTCAGTATGTTTTTTTTAAAGTTTCTTGTGAGTTTTCATTTAGGTCAGTTTGAAGACTACTAATGCCTGCTTTGCCTGTAAAATTTGAGACCTTCGGTCATTTACTTTGTACTGCCTGTCCCAGGTTTTTGCAGATAAGTTCACCAGTGTGACTATGTCATGCCTCTCCTTCTATTCTATAGTTGATTCTAGGAGTATGTTAGAATAAATTATTATGGTGAGCTTACTTTGTTTTTTGCTGTTGTTGGGTTTTTAAAAAAAAATTCGGAATTGAGTTATAAGTGTCGCTATCCTCTGTGTATAAGACTCAAAAGTTTCACATCTGCACGCGATATTGTCTTCTTGAAATATCTGCTACCTGATTTTTCATGTTAAGTTAATCTCTTTTCCATTAGAAAAAAAAAAACAATCTTTAAACAGGAGAAAGTGCTAAGAAGGGGCACATACACTTGCAGGAGAAAATAGGCTGCAGAGGGAGGGTGGAAATGGAACAGGGAGGACGGTGAGAAACAGGGAGTTAATGTAGCTTTCATGTAGAGCGTAAACTGCCAAGTCGCCAACACGTGCGGGAGATACTGTCACGGGGACAAGGAGGCAACTTGTGAAAGCTGTAGGATGTTTTGGGAGCGTACCCACTCGCACGATCAAAAAAGCTAATGGATGGTGCAACGTAACTCTGCCAGAGCGCTGTTTAACAGCCGCGTGAAAAAGCTGGAGATAATTCCAAGTACAAATCAGTAAATGCCAGCTGCTGTTCCCTGAGCCCTTTACAGCCAAGCCTTCAGGAGAAGGTATCGTGACCGGAATGGCTTCTTCCAAAAGTTGCCCCCCACCCGCCTTCTTTACACTCCTCTCTTCCTCCTCTCTCATCTCCCCCCACCTCCCCTCCTTCTCTGGTGCCCCTGGCCCTGACTGAAGAATATAACGAGAAAACTGAGATGCGAGGCTGCCAGCACCTCCATGAAATGCAGACCTAACTCACCTCTAATTGACAAGAGTGACACTCACAGGGCCTCCTTCTACATGTTTTGTAATAACGCACACAGCCCCAGAATGGGAACTACCCTGCCTCTGCAAACCCTTTATTGGCTGCATCACTCCACACACAGCTTCCTGCCAGACGTTGACCAAAAACAAAACAAACCAAACAAAAAAATGAGAAAAAGACATGGTGACGGAGGAAAATGGAAGCGAGAACAGAAATGGCAGAAACAGAGCAACATGAAAACATGCAGAAGAGGGCGGGAGAGGGGTGGGGGGGAGTTCTACAGAGTCAGAAAAAAGGGTAGAAGCGAGGATATGGAGAGGTAAGTCAGTGTTGATGTGTGCTTGTAAATAAAAACTGGAGAGAATGTTGTGACTTTAACTCAGATACAGAGAGAGATCCCTTAGGGTCCATCTGAGGGCTGCAGAAGAGTGATGTGTGAGAGAAAGAGACTTTTCCCCTGGTTTCAAACCGCAAAAAGTGAGAAATAGAACCACCAAAAAAAAAACCCAAGGCATAAGCTATAGAGAAAGTGGAACACACAAAAAAGTACGATTCAGACAAACAACAGGTGGGAATCTAATGGTCACAGAAGCACCATCCTATATAACATGTAAATGTGCCTTATCACATTGGTTGGAAGCAAGGTCATGGAAAGACATACAATCTTCCATAGTTTAGGAACTCACACAATCAACTGTGAGTGAGAGATTAACTCTTCTAGACAGCCTCTCTGTATGAGAAAGCTGATTATGATTTCAAATACAAATCAGTAAATGCCTCCTCTTTTTTCTTTTCTCTGAGCAGCTTTCAGCAGGGTTTTGAGAAGAAGGTACCATGACTAAATGGTTTTTCCTGAGTTCTCTGTATGTCCCCACCTTTTCTTTTCACCCAAATTCTTCTTTCTGGGTCTTTTTCCCCCCTGTTCCATCATTTGGCCTTTCCTGGGTAAAAGACCTGACCCAGAGAGAAAGACAGAAGGAGAACATCGAGATCCACATCTGCCAGCACCTCCACGAAACACAGACCTAACTCACCTCTAATTGACAAGAGTGATACAAGGTTGCCCTGGATTGAAGCCTCCTTCCGGGCTGTGGCGTAATAATACACAGTTAGAGGACCGGATGTAGTCTGCCACAGCTGACCTGTTTATTGGTTGTATCACTCCGCACAGCTGTCAGCGAATTAATTAGAAGAGATAGGAAAGAGGTAGAGAGGGAGAGAGAGGCTGGGATGGGGGAGCAGCACAAATCCAGGTTACGCCATAATAACGGGAAAACGTCCAGGAGAAAAAAGCAGGAAATTGGGAAGCTGGAAATGGGCCAGGGGAAAAGGATAGGGGCAGAGATGTGCCTGTGCTGATGGATAAAAATGGTACGTGAGCTTGCCAAGACCTCGTTGATCATTCAGTTTCAGATTGAAACTGCAACACTCTTAGCGTCCATCAGAATGTGTCCCTAAGAGTAGCACTGAAGTCTTTGCTATTCACAGAGAAAGATAGATGGAGAGACAAACAGACAGACAGACAGACAGCAAATGTGTCCAGAACAGGGATTTTTTGTGAGAAATCATTACAAGTGTAGGATAACCTGCTCAGGCCCAAAAGGCCAAATCGACAGGTGAGGTGGCAGCATGTTCATAAAAGCAAGATCTTACCGGTATCTAACTGATAAGAGCAACATGCAGGTTTTTGGGGGGGTTTGGGTTGTGTTTTTTTAGGAAGCTTTCTTCCGGATGTAGAGCACATTTATGCACACTTGATACCGGAAGCAGTTTGCCTTTGCTGACCTTTTTATTGGTTGTGTTGCTCCTGTACAAGGCTTTGGCAGATAATTATCAAGTTGGGATGATAGGTCTGTAATGTTGCTGTTATATCAGGGAGCTTTTTTGAAACACTTTTATAACAAAATATTTTATGACATGACTGCCATTTGATAGCATGAAAAGCCATCCTACTGATTTACAGCGACAACATGGAAAACAGTCAAAGATGATAATTTCGACCATAACTCACAATCAGATTATAATAAAAACATTTTTACTTGAAAACTTTGCTTCAAAGCAGGAAGAAAGAAAGAAAAATCCCACAATATCATCTTAAAATTCTGCATAAAACCCCCCAAAAATACTCTAGCTTTGATTAGCTAAACTTAGAAATTTCAAAGATGTGGATCTCTCTCTCTGTCTTTCTCTCTATCTCTGTCTGTCCTGTCTGTCTCTCTCTCTCTCTCTCTCTCTCTCTCTCTCTCTCTCCCTCTCTCTCTCTCTCTCTCTCTCTCTCTCTGTGTCACACACAGGCACACATGCCTGTGCACACGCGCGCGCGCGCACACACACACACACACACACACACACATTATGATGTCTCTTTCTCATCAAGTTTCCCACTATCTCCCTGACCCCGTGTGATACCATCCTCATGCTGTGTGAATGGGAAATGCCAATTTGCTCAGCATCTGTCAGACTTGGTTCCATCCCTACCCCCTTCCCATCAATACTCATGCCTCCTCCTTCCCCCTTATCTGCATTATTCCTTATCATCTCTGCCAGCACCCTCACCCCTCATCTCCTCCCCCCCCCCCCCCCCCTTCCATAGCTGCCCTGACTTGCACACGTGATTAGCTGTGCTCTGCTTGGCACCGTCACGCCTCATTTGTCAGACCTCATCACAGCCTCATCAGTGGTGACCCCGTCACGGCGTGTTGACCCTCGGACTGGTGACGAGTGACTTGGCTTTTGCATGCAGAGCAATCCCTGTATGTTTTTTCTTCGTCAGGTTGTCATAACAGTGTCAATACGTGCAGAATATGATATTTCACGAACGCTTAGGTTTCTTATAAAAGTAGGGAAAACTAGAGCAAAATATGACTATACTTCATGTATGCTTATGTTACATAATCATATCACAGGAAAAAATATCATGGGTAGACAGTCTTCATGAAGTTGATAAAGGAGATAGTTACATAATCATGTAGATAATATACTGTGTTCAAGCTTGCTTTCCCTGTTTGTGTAATTGTGTTGCATGTGAGTGACTTTCCACTTCTCCAGTATCTGTTTACAATGATTGTGTGTTACCTATGAGAGGATGTCATGATGGTCATTTTAAAGAATAATGAGGGAAAAGTTGATGGTGATGCTGACAGTAATAATACTGGATTTAGGAAAAAGGACATCTTTTGAAAAGAGCTTGGTTTTCAAATTCTTGTTCATTGAGCTCCCTCTGTAGATGGCAAAGTCTGTAGGTGTGTAAACTGGTGATGATTATGACCATGAAGATGATGACAAGAAGGAGGACAACAATGATGACAGGATGGTGATGACAATGATGATGATCGAAGACGATGAAGATGATATTGACAGTACAATGATGTTGATGATGACATAACTGATGCCGCTGATTATTTTTGGATAAAGAAAACATTGACAGCAATGACTTGCTGTATAGCAGCAGTATATTTATTAGGAGAATCCTGTTTTTATGTGGCAGAGTGGGTAAGGCTAACTATCAACAACGCATTCAAATATGCTTCCTATTTTCCTTCATGCGTCTAGAATTCTTACCCCTTCCCCCACCCCCTTTATACCCTGTAGAAAGTCTATTTCATACAATGACAATATGTACAAAATAGGTATAGACCTTGGATTTTGTGAAGAGAGAGCTTGATGACAATGAATAGTTAATGGTAAGGGGAAAAGGTCAGATAAAAGAACTAGCAAGAAATTTAGACGACTGTCACAAGCAGGACGAGTGAAATCATAAAACGCTACGACCCAGTAAGCTGTGTATATCACCAAGGCACACAATGAAAAGACCTTATGAATGGCTGAGGGTAACTCAGCCAGAAGACCCAGCTAGCCACCTCTCATCAGGGTTCTGCTCAACAATCCTGCGAGACAGCTCAAGACTATTTCCAGTACAAGTCCGTAAATGCCAACTGGTATTCTCCAGGCTGTTTACAGCCGGGCCTTGAGGAGAAAGTATCCTGACTGGTAGTACCGCTTCTTCCAAAATCCCCCCTCCTTTCTCTTTCTCCTTTCTCTTCTCTTTCGCTTTTTCTTTTTCTTGTTTATTCTTTCTCTCTCTCTCTGTTTGGCCCTGAGAGAAAGTTATAACGAGAAAGCGAGACAGGAGGTTGCCAGCTTCTCCATGAAACCCAGACTTAACTCACCTTTTAATTGACAGCAGTGACAAGCAGTTCCTGTAACGGGCCCGGGCTCCTGGATATGGGGTAATAACACACAGCCACTGCCACAGAAATAATCCTCTGCAGCTGACGTCTTCATTGCTTGTATCACTCTTCACGGCTCTCGGCTAAAACGAGTAAAAGAAAGAAATACACAGACGAAAAAGAAAAAAACCCATCCATGGAAGGTAGCAGAGGCTCTAAGAAGAAAAGACGTGGTGTGGGATGGAAGGATAGTTGGGAAAGGGAACGACAAAAAATAAAAACCATCATGGAGGCAGCAGAAGCTCTAAAAGAGAAAAGAAGTGTGGAGAAGATAGTAGGAAAGGAAGCGAGAGCAGAACAATGTGGCAGCAGAAGAACGCTAGAAGAAGAACAAGAAGACAAGACTACGAGAAGAAATCAGGAAGAGAGGAAGGGGAGAAAGAGAGATAGGAGAGAGAAGCGAGTCAGAGGTAAGAGAGGAAGGGCAAACCCCACCCCAAAACCAGAAGGTGGCTAAACAGACGGGGAGAGAAAGCTTGATCAGTTAACTTCGTATAGATAAAAAGTAACCCAGCTTGCTCCACCCCATGATCAAATCTAACCACACCACACCACACCACTGTTCACACACACCTGTTTGTGTGTCAACGCTGGGTGTGGAACGGAGAAAGAAACTGGAAGAAATTCTTGAAATGAAGTAAATGAGGGGAGATGTATCTAGAATGCTTGCGCTTTACATAAAGATTGAGAATGAAGACGCCAAGAGATTAACTTAGATTTGCAGGTGTGAGTGCGCGCGTGCACGTGCGTGCACGCACGCACGCACACTCTCACGTACGCACGCACACGTACGCACACATACACACACAGGCGCAGAGCTTATTATAAGAGTGTTTTAAGATGAAGAAGCGAAGGAACTATATGAAAAAAAACAAATGCCGTCTAAAACAATATAATAACAAAAAGAAACAACAGCAGCAACAGTAAAAACAGCAACTACAATTGTGATAGTGATGATATCCACGATAATAATAATAATAATAATAATAATAATAATAATAATAATAATAATAATAATAATGTATGTAATTTATATAGCGCTGAAACTTGTAAAGCAACAAATCAAAGCGCTCACGATCATAATAGTAGTGATGCTTTTCTACTTCAAGTCATTATTATCAATAACTGTTGCCGCTAATAATATACAATTCCATTATACACAGAAAAAGCTTTTCTACCTCTTTTTTTTCAAACCAGCAAATCATGCATTGGTGGGAGGCTGGCACGTAAGCACGATTTCAATTCATATTTTGTGATACTGTGCCCATTTTCGTGGCTTTGTTTCGAAAATTCTTTTGAAGTAATGAAAATTTAAACAACGTGATTGACAGACTGGATTATCCACCCCCCTCTCCCTCTGTGTGTGTGTGTGTGTGTGTGTTGTGTGTGTGTGTGTGTGTGTGTGTGTGTGTGTGTGTGTGTGTGTGTGTGTGTGTGTGTGTGTGAGTGTCTCTCTCTCTCTCTCTCTCTCTCTCTCTCTCTCTCTCTCTCTCTCTCTCTCTGTGCGTTCCTCTACTGGGTGAGGTGCCTAGAGCCTCGTCTTGTCCTGTGCTTGTGACTTTGCGAGAGGTCTATCCGTTGCCCTCACCCGTTGCCCTCCGACTCCAGAGCAGCTCATTTCGTAATACAGTTTGCTTGCTGGGTATGTTCGTTTTTCTGTAATCCACCGAACGCTGACATGAATTACAGGATCTTTAACGTGTGGCAGGTCTGCACCTGCAGTTGGCCTGGGAAATGGTAAAAACTCCCCCCACCCTTAATTAATTAGTTCACCAGACTGCAGGGTGACTGCGTTTAGCTCTCCTCCCTCCTCCCGTGTGTTGATTCTCGCATGTTGCCTCTCTGTCACCTCCCCCCCCCCCTCCTCATTTTGTGTTTGTTTTTGCGTGTTTCGTCTATCTTCTCCTGTTGGATAGCTTTCAAGCACCCATTTTCCCCCTTCGCCGCTCAATTCCTGCAGATACATCTGTCCGAGTCCCATCTTGCTTTTCTCTCCTTCCCAACCTTTGTATGACCCTCTGCGGTTCCTGCTATCGCTGTGTGAATGGGAAATGCCAGTGTTCACAGCTGACTGTCAGCTCATGTAGTACCCCCCCCCCCCCCCCCCCCCCACACACACACACACACACACTCCTCCTTTTTTTTTGCCCTTTGCAATTTACATCCATCAACCTATATTTCACCTTTTTGTCTGCCGTCACCTCAACCTCTCTCCACGGTTGCTTTGTTTTGCTTTCGTGATTGGCTGTGCTTCTGCTTACCGCCACCACGCCTCATTTGTGAGAGGTGATGAGAGCTTCAGAACTGGCGAGCCCCTTCATAGTGTGGTATTTCTTCAGCCTGTATAGCTGGTGGCTGTTCATGTTGCAACCTGTCTGTTACAAGCTATATATATATAATGGTCCAACCTTTCAAATTGGTGAAAATCAACTGCTATTCTAGTGTAGTTTTTATAGTAGTAGTAGTAGTAGTAGTAGTAGTAGTAGTAGTAGTAGTAGTAGTAGTAGTAGTAGTAGTAGTAATGTATGGAATTCATATAGCGCTGAATCTTGCAAAGGAGCAAAACAAAGTGCTTACATTCAAATCATTTACACTTATGCAATTATTTAAAAATAATTTTTTTTTTAAATATCAATATTACGCACACACGCACGAACGCGCGCACAGCATACCTATGCATGGTAATGGAGCATGGTGATGGTAAGAAGGTATTGTGACTAAACTTATTTCTTCAAAGCCTCACACTTCATTACATCAGTCCAGATTTTGAACCATAGACCTCTCACTTCACAGACGGGTGTGTTAACCCCCAAACACCAAACCACCTGAAAGTTATGGGATAGCAAGCAATGTGATAGCAGTCGCAAGATTAAAGGACATGGAAAGATGGCATAGGACAACTGGGCCAGAAAGCCTTAATGATGAAACCACCGGCTTTCTATTCAACAGCTGCGTGAGAAAGCTGGCGGTACTTTTCAGTGCAAAGCAGTAAATGCCAGCTGCTATTCTGTGAGCAGGTTTACTGTGGGGTCTTGTGTGGTAGGTATTGTGACTCAAATCGCTCCTTCTCAAGACTTATTGTCTCCCTTTCCCCCTTCATTTCCTATTCATATTCTTTGCTTTATGAGACACTCCTCTCTCTCTCTCTCTCACTCTCTCAGCCTGAGATGGGGCCATAACAAACACACACACACAAAACCCAAGTCTTGAGCGTGCCAGCTCCTCCTTGGAATGCAGACTGACCTTATTTCTAATCTGTAAAAGTGATCAGAGCCTCCTTCTGAAAGTGAAGTAATAACAAAAACATTCCTTATAGAAAGGTTTTTTTCTAAGTCAGTGGCCACTGACTCTGAAGAAGCCTTACATAGTTGATGATACCTGTGCGTTGGTCTCCACATTTCTATGCGACAGTCTCATGCTTAAAAAATAATTTTTAACACATATGCATTGCTTGTGGGGTTTGCTTGTTAGTCTGTGGGATGTAAGGGGAAAAGGGAAAGGGGCTCTGATTTGGCTTGAGCGTTGAGGCATTGCCTCAATATGAGAAGATAAAGGACTAAAACTGAACGATGGATACAGCAGAAGAAAAGGCAAATATGAATAGTAAGATTTCATCCATTAGAATTAAGATCATGTGAACGAATAAACTTCCAGATTACTGGTAAGTGTGAAAGACTGGGCCACGGAAGACAATAGATCGAGAAAGATATAGGAGTTTCAGTGTGTACTGACCCATACGATCAAAGAGTCTGACGGATAACACAGGATAAATCAGCTGGAGTGTTAACGGCCCTTCTGTTCAACAGCTGCGTGAGAAAGCTACACATAAACTTCAGTCCAAATCAGTAAATGCCAGCCACCATGCTTTGGGTGGGTTCACCACAAGACCTTGGGGGAGAAAGTACCTTGGCTGGAGTTTCTTCTTCCAAAATGGTTCTTTCCCTTTTCTCTCACCCGATTTCTCCACCTTTTGTTTCCCACCCCATCACTCTCTTTGCTAATCTTTGGTCCTGTGAAAATTGTAGCAGTAGGCATCCGTCAGTCTCGTAAGACTATGGAGTTGCGCTCTAGGTGTTTATACTCCAGAGTGCAAGGCCTGGGTAAGTCAGTATGGAGGGCAAGCTGTTACCCATGCAGCATACCCCCCCCCCCCCCCCTTCCCCCTCTCTCCACGTCACTGAATGGTTCATTGGAAAGGCAATCGCTGATACACATGGTTCCAGTGCCGTCGCAGGAGTTGCCAGAACGATGCTGTATCCCACCATATAGGTGGCCGCGTTCCGACCTCCGGGATGGTGTCTAAACACGACACCTGTGTGCATGCTGGGTTGTTTGTTTTTTTTACTTTGTCATCCGCTCCTACTGGCACACAATGGCCTACTCTTCCGAAAGGCGGAACGTGTTTTTAACGTGTGCACAAGATTTTCTAGATGCGTTCACACATGGGACCTTGGTTTATAGTCTCATCGGCAGGATGAAAATACTTAACAAAAATCGAGCATCTCTATAAAGCGAAAACTTAATTAACTTCAGAATGACAAGTGGCATGATAGGGGCCTCTCTTTAGATTCAGTTTTGTGGTACAGAGCCAGTAGACTGAACAGCATTATTAATCATTGCATCATCACACTGTTTGTTGGTTATTTTGTTGTTGTTGTTTGGGGGCTTTTGTGCAGAATAAATACTGATAAATGAAATGACTTGGAGGAATAAAAGAGAAGATAATGTAAAAGGAAGATGAAAGCGAGCAGAGCAATTTGGGGAGGAGGCCTGGTTACAGGAACATGGCTTCCTGAAGGTAGTGAAGGAAAAGCAAGAAAACTGCTAGGTAAAAAATATCAGCCAGGAAACAGGATGGGATTTGCTCAGCTTCCTTTATCTTCCAGTTTCATGGCAATGATGGTGAGTTTTCTGATGGCTTGGTCACCATTGGCACTTGTTAAATATGTTTAGTGATTCCTGTGTTTGTCTATTGGGATTTTGACATCTTTTGTGTCCATAACCTACTGTACCCTGTTGGGAATAGATTTTGAACGTGCCTGTTTGTTTTCATACATGTGCTTACACATAACAGGCCCAGTCAGATGTGTATTTGATTTGGGAGATCATAAAAATCCCCAGCCTGCCTCTGTGAGATAGTACTAAGAATGGGACCCGTATTCTTGAGACTGATGAGATAAGAAAAACCCAAAAAGCCATGCTCTACCAACTTGACCAGTGAGCTGCTATCAGTGATTTCACACCAAGGTCTTCTGATAGGTACAAAAGTAACGAAGCCTGTGTGAAGCTTAGTAAAACTACCTTGAGGCCTGCAAGGCGCTTTTCATTTGTTGTGATTCTGGTTAGCTAGGATTGGTAAACACGCTTACAATTAACGAGAGAGAGAGAGAGAGAGAGAGAGAGAGAGAGAGAGAGAGAGAGAGAGAGAGAAGAGAGAGAGAGAGAGAAGAGAAGGGGAAGGGGAGGGATAGTCATTATAAGGGGACAACAAACTCAGACTTTTTCTCCAACATTGCCGTGGCACTTTGTTTAAAGATATGGAAACTTATTTCACACACACAAAAAGAGAAAATCCCGTGGCGTTCCAAAAACTAAGAGTAAAAGAAAGAACAGAAAATAATAGATGGAAGATGAAACATGCACGACAAAAATATCTGCACGTCAAAAGGAAACAACAACAAATTTCAGATCTTTGCAATGTCTTCTCACTTAGGTGGACCAGCAGAAGTCAGATCATAAAAGTAACAGGATAACATTCTTAAGTCCTGACTTCACACTGTCTAAGGTCCTGACAAGACAGGCTAACTCAACCAGCAGCCTTAATGGCCCCTCTGTCTGGCCTCTGTTGAACAGTCACGCGAGAAAGCTGGTAATAATTTCAAGTACAAATCAGTAAATGCCAGCTTGCTATTCTCTGAGTGGTTTATGTCCAGGTCCTAGGAAGGAATCATTTGAATAGCTCGCTCCTTCCCCACGTCTCTTCCTATCCAGTCTACTTGCTTCCTGGGTCTTCCTTGCCTCTGCTTTCTTGTTTCCCCCTGTCCTCTTCCCAAGTGTTTGGCCCTGAGAGAAAGTTATAATGAGAAACACGAGGCAGGCGCGAGATTGCCAGCACCCCCATAAAACCCAGGCCTGGCTCACCTTTAATTGACAGCTGCTACAGCATAAAATTCCTGTAACGGGACCTCATGCTGAATGTGGCGCAATAATACACAACAGTGGACCGGAAGTGGCCTGTCATGGCTGACCTTTTTATTGGCTGTATCACTCCGCGTAGCTCTCAGGGAGGTGATTACAACAAATAACAAGAGGCAATGTGGTGTGCCTTTACAAGGCTCGCTTGAGATTGATTCCCTTTGCGCGTGTAAGCATGTCTAGAAAGACATACCTTTGATGCTTATGATGATCCCTTTTTGGAACCACCTTCCCCTGGCGTTTCACATTTTGTGATGTTCTGGTAATGTCTGTAACTAGCACTGCTTTTTCCATGATGACCTCATAGTCCAGCAAACTGCCCAAAAGGTTACGTGGGAAAAGAAGGTCTTGTCTTGTGGATTGGTGTTGTCAGTCTTTCATGTTACAGACTTTGAATTCTTGAGACCAGGTGGGAGCCATTTGAAGCAGTATGAATCTAAGGATTGTTCCCTCTTTTTTTTTTTAAAACGTCATAATTGCATTGGCTTGATTCTGAATTGCATACACATGCAATGGTTTGTTTGGGTGGTTTGTCTTGTGTTGAGTTTAATTTGGTTCTGAAGTCAGGAAGTTTGTC
>CM054137.1:47895336-47900336 GCA_028751875.1 Rapana venosa
CACCCGATGCTCTCAATTGTCGGGGGTGAGGGGTGACAGCTTGTGCAGTGGAAGGGTGGCGAGGCCAGTGGAGGTCAGGTTGGAGGGTGGGTTGGGGGGGGGGTGGGGGGTGGTAGAGGGGTTGATGTTGGGCACATGTAGCCACCACCACAGCGGAGAAGAAGCGAGGTCCTGTGATGGGTACAGAAGGCTTTGTTGATGGCAGGCAGCTCATTAGCCAATCTTTGCAGGCAAGGCAAAGGGGCCTGGGGGGGCCAGGCGAGGGGTTGACGAGCAAAGGCTCTGACAAGCAAACTTTATGTTTTAATTTTCACCCTGCTCTCTGGCGGCGTCGGGTCGCCGCGATTCCAAGATGGCGGCGGGCCCAACCTGGCGGGAACAATGTCGTCACGGTGCATTGCGCCGCCAGCAGCGACAACTTGTGACAAGCAGACAAGGGGCGGTAATCCGCGGGTCTGCATCTTATCGGGCGCTGAAATCTCCTCGCCTGTCGTCGACCCGAGAGAGAGAGAGAGGGGAGAGGGAGGGAGTGGATGTTGGACCCGGGTGGTTCGGGGTGGGTTCAAGGCGGGCCGGGAGGCCTCCATTCAGCGACAGCCCTGCCCGCCCGCCGCCCAGCGGCTCAGACGTGCTTATTTCCGCTTGGGGTCGCTGGAGCGTGGCGGAGACGGTCGGTGACCTAAGCGGTTGGCGGGGTGGTAGTGGCAGAGCTTTGTTGGCCCCGAGGCGCTGGTGAGGTAAGGTGTGGAGACAGACCACTGGTGCACACCGATCTCCACCAGGTACCGTCCACCCCGCCAGGCTCACCCCGCCTCTTCTTCACACACACATACACACTCCTGCCCCGCCCTTGCTTTACTTGGCCACCCGTGAAGTGACGGCTGGGTGCGTGCGTGCACGCGCTTGGTCATAGTGGTGGTCTTTTCTGCCGGCTTACTTACTTACACCACCCGTACCCCTGCTCTTCTGCCTGCCTGCCTTGTCTTTCTCGCCTGTCTGTCGGACAGAGACTGTGCCGTGCAACGTAAGGACACGCTAACAGGACTGACTTGGCCCTGAGCAGGGGCTGTAATTGGATTTGTCTGTTGTCTTGGCTCATCTTGGCGCCTGGTCTTGCAGTGGGATGTCTTTGTCTTCCTGATCACCGTCACCGCCAGGGCAGGAATGTGTCGATGTCACCCCCGCGCCACTTCTTTCTGGCCCCCCCAGGCAAGAAGTGTTCACTGGGTTGACACTGGTAGGGTAGGTAGGTAGGCAGGGAGGTAGGTAGGTAGGTAGGTGGGCGACAAGGAACTGTACTGAATTACGTTAAAAATCAAGCTGTATTTGGCACCAGTTTTTTGTTGTTGTTTTTTTTAGTCAGAGTTGTCTCGCTCTTTGTCTTCGGGGAAGAAAAAAAACATCCAGAGTAACATTAAGCTTTACTTCTGAAGCATTTCTATTGTCAAAATTGAAGCCCTCTGTGTATCTTGGGCAGGGGGGAGGGGGGGGGGATGGAAGATAGAGAATTAGCAGAGTAACATTAGGCTTGACTTTTAAAGCATTTCTGCAGAGTCAGGGTTATAGCTATATTTGTGTCTTAGGAAAGGAACAGCCAGAGCAATAAAGAAGGAGCTTCACCTGGGTAAAACTGGACATGTGAATATCAAAAACAGCCGTGCCGTGCCACCCATGACTACAGCCAAACACATAGTTACTAGATGTCAGTGCTAGCGAGCAAAATGTGCAGAGAGGGCTTTTTGGTCCTCCCTCGTTTTTCATTCGATTCATTTGGTCCAGCTTTAAGCCTGAAGAAGGTTTTCAATAAACCGAAAATGTGTTCTGCCGAACAAACACTTGCGTGTTGTGTTCGTACTTTTTTTTTGCTCTTATATACTTGTTTTTATTTGACATGTTATGTTATTTAGATATGGTCGCTACAGTCATTCTCTGCTTTATGAAAAGACGGATTTATTTTTTTAACAAAAAGCGACAGAAGAGTTGGTTTTCAATTTGTTTTGATAGTATTGGCGTACAGTCCCAGAGTTTCAGTCTGAGAAATAAACTTTTAGGGGATGGTCCTGACAATTATGGCCCCTGTGGTCATTGGGGTTATAAACAATATCATTGGATTGGGTCACAGTTATGCATCGATTTCGCATACCAGGGAAAAGTATAAAAGTATCCGAAAAGCCATGGTAACAGCAGAAAACATAGAAGAGCGCGAACACTTTGTTGCTTTTTCTGATGAGAACAGGGGTTTTTCTCCCCCCTGCTAATGAAATGTAAATTTTGTGTTACCCATGTGTGACAAGGAACTCTATTTATTATTATTATTATTATTATCATTGCCATCATTATTAATGAATTTTTCTATTATCATTATTATGATTATTATGATTATTATTATTATTATCGTTTACACAAGGATTATCATCATTATAACGATTACTGTTGTTGTTACTGTTGTTTTTTATTTCTCTGGTAAACTTTTCTTTCTTTCATTGGCTAGATGCATTTGTGTAGGTTAAGTGAGGTTTTTGTTTGTTTTTTTTTTGGGTGTTTGTTGGTTTGTGTGTGTGGTTGGTTTTTTGTTTGTTGTGTTGTTGTTTTTGGTTTGTTTGTTTGTTTGTTTTTGTTTGGTTTTGTTGTTGTTGTTTGTTTGGTGGTTTTTGGGGTTGTTTGTTTTGTTTGTTTTTTGTTGTTGTTGTTTTTTTTTTGGGGGGGGCAGTTGAGGGAATGGGTGGGTTTTTTTTTTTATAATACTAGTTATTGGAGTGCTGGTCAGTTGGGTGGGGGGGAGGGAGGTTGTTTGTTCGCTTTTTTTTTTAAACCTAAACCTAAGAGATTAAGAAAAGAAAAAAATAAGTGCAGCTTTAGTGTATAAGTTTAATGCTGTGTTGATACAAGCTGTGGGTTGATGGATACATGATCACAAGAAAGAATATTGTTTCAGCATGTTTGCAATATTAACTACAACTTCTGTGGCCACAACTAGCAGGCACGGATGCGTGCATACATACAGGTCTGTAACTCTTGAACCGAACCGGGTTCGAACCTTGTTCAAGGTGGATTTTTATCCCTGGAGTTAACATCAGTACAGTGCCGACTCCACTCCCCCCACTAGGCCCTTCGAATGAAACTATACACCGAGGCCTCGTGTGCAACGCACGCAGAACAGATATGTGCACACGTTCAAACCTGCTCCGCTTTTCGGAAGAGTGTGTCGTTGTGTGCCAGTGGGAACGGATAACAAAATTTACAAGACCGCATAAAACCGGGGCATGGATGTAAAAAACACCCCAACAACAACAAAAAAGAACAACAAAAAACCCAAATGAGCTATTATTCCATTATGCTCGAAATAGAACAATGAATAATAATAATAATAATAATAATAATAATAATAATGACGATGATGATGATGATGATGATGATGATGATGATAATAAAGAAAAAATAAATAAAATAGATAATGAATCTACAAGGCTTTCACGCTCGTGGTTCATTGCCGCAATTGCAAACTAAGTCACGCAGTTTGGTAGCAACAATATAAAAGAAAATGAAAAGTAGGCAAACTCACAGAATATGTATATACATATGATGTATCTTAAAGATTTCAACTACCGGGGTAAAGCTGCAATATTTCTTTGTTTGGTTTGTTATCAATATTTTGGTTACTGAAGTAATGACCAACATTATCAAACGACAAAGCGAACGAAAACTAATACTTTCTTTCTGTAGCATAAATCACTGACAGTAAGAGCAAAAAATGCGATGTAAAAAAAAGTTAAGAAGAACAAAAACAAGAAAGCCAAAAAAAACAAAAAAACCAACCCAAAACCAAAAAATAAAACCCCCCCACCCTACACACAAAAAACAAACAAAATTACAGTTAGAAAAACACCTAAATATGCAGGAAACTAAAAACAAGCAAGCACACGAACAAACGAACGAGCAGATAGACGAACAAACAAACAAACAAACAAGGCTTTATATATTTTTTTTAAAAGTCTGAAAATTCATCTTGGCTATACATTGACTTTCTGACCGAGAAACGTTGTAAATCACGCACAACAAATTTGTTCTCCAACTCCATCCATGCCTGGTTAAAACATTCTTAATCTGTTTTGCCCTTTTCAGAGAGAGAGAGGGAAAAAAAGGAAGAAAGAAAGAAAGAAAGAAAGAAAGAAAGAAAGAGAGAGAGAGAGAGAGAGAGAGAGAGAGAGAGAGAGAGAGAGAGAGAGAGAGAGGAGAGAATTACAAGGATTAGGCTCCAAAATACGAGAGCGAAAATCCGCACTGGGTATTACTAATTAAGAGTTTACTGGTAGTTCTGATATTGCCTCCAGGGCTGACTAACAAGTAAACATTGCTATTCAAAGTGCTTATAATTATCAACTAGGGACAAAAAAGTACACATATTTGACCGACCTCCCCCCAAAAAAACAAACAAAAAAACCACAAACAAACAAACAAACAACAACACACAATACATAATTATTACACAATTATTAAATACTTGTAAATTATGAAAAATGTCTGGCTGTAAGGTACCCAGAGAAGAGAAAGTTTCAATAACTGCTGGGCCCTCTGAAGAGTGCTTAACCAGGAGCCGAAACTCTGAGTCAGGTCAGGCCAAATGCATGGTTCTTACTCAATAAATCCTGAAAAGTGCTGTCTCTGGAAGATGTTATCTTTTAAGTGATTTTTTTTTGTAAATTTCGAAAATTTGAGAAATCACTTTTGTCATGATGAAAAAGGGATAATTGGGATAGCCTGCATCTGTTTTCCACCACTGTATTTGTTGTGATGCGTTTATACATAATTTTATATATATATGGAGAGAGAGAGAGAGAGAGAGAGAGAGAGAGAGAGAGAGAGAGAGAGAGAGAGAGAGAGAGAGAGAGCACTTCTATGTTTTAAGAAATTTCTGTGGTCATTCTTTACTCTGGAATTTTGTTTCATGTCTCACTCCACGTTCTTAATTAACAGATAAATAAAAGTCTCCGTCCTTAGTC
>CM054137.1:47905336-47917836 GCA_028751875.1 Rapana venosa
GCGAAATACAGGGTTATAAAGAATAAGGCGAAATACAGGGTTATAAAGAATAAGGCGAAATACAGGGTTTTGAAGAAAAAGGCGAAATACAGGGTTATAAAGAATAAGGTGAAATACAGGGTTTTGAAGAATAAGGCGAAATACAGGGTTTTGAAGAATAAGGCAAAATACAGGGTTTTGAAGAATAAGGCGAAATATAGGGTTATAAAGAATAAGGCGAAATACAGGGTTTTGAAGAATAAGGCGAAATACAGGGTTTTGAAGAATAAGGCGAAATATAGGGTTTTGAAGAATAAGGCGATATACAGGGTTTTGAAGAATAAGGCGAAATGCAGGGTTTTGAAGAATAAGGCGAAATACAGGGTTTTAAAGAATAAGGCGATATACAGGGTTTTGAAGAATAAGGCGAAATACAGGGTTTTAAAGAATAAGGCGATATACAGTGTTTTGAAGAATAAGGCGAAATATAGGGTTTGGAAGAATAAGCCGAAATACAGGGTTTTGAAGAATAAGGTGAAATGCAGGGTGATTCTCTGATGTCCTAAGAATAAAACTTTAAACATACAACAAATTGTAAAAAGTAAAGTGAAATACAACATCACACTCTGAGAAAGACAGAATATAAGAATCTGGGATGAATAAAGTCAAAGATAGATAGATAGATAGATAGACAGATAGATAGATAGATAGATAGATAGATAGATAGATGATAGATAGATAGATAGATAGATAGATAGATAGATAGATAGATAGATAGATAGATAGATAGATAGATAGATAGATAGATTCCCAGAGCATGATGGAGAGAGAGAGAGAGAGAGAGAGAGAGAGTGAGAGAGAGAGAGACAGAGAGGAGAGAGAAGAGAGAGAGAGAGAGAGAGAGAGAGAGAGAGAGAGAGAGAGAGAGAGGAGAGAGAGAGAGAGAGAGAGAGAGAAAGGGAGAGAGAGAGAAAGTATAACAATTGCTTTCTGGAACAGAATGTAACAATCTGTGAGAAGGAAAGTGCACTACTGACTTTGTGCTGCTCTGAGACAGGATATCCATTTTCTTGTAGTTTTTGTAGATTACTGCTTGAAGCAGAGCATAATAATTATTATCATTATCATTATCATTATTATTATTATTATTATTATTATTATTATTATTATTATTATTATTATTATTATTATAATGAAGGTAGCTGAAGTTGTGGAAAGAAAACTGACAAAAAAGTATTCACATCAGTCCCAGTAGCGTGCATTTTCAAAATGTCAGAAAGAAAACTTTTCATTGAAAAATTGCAAGAAAAAATGTTTTGTGTATATTATGTACTTTTTTTTTTTTTTTTTTTTTTTTAGAAAGGTGAGCTTCTGTTTGTTTACGCTTTAAACGTTTAGGGATGTGTGGTATAACACGAACGATTTTGACTATTACAACACGTTTATAAAAAGACAACAACAGCAAACAAGACAAAGTAGAACATGCTGTTTTACTTAAAATACAAATAACATCAATAAATCTTCAGCATGTTTAAAACAGATTTTACACCAGTTATTTCTTATCACGATGTCGAACCATAGTGGGCTTGATAATGATGATGATACAACTACTACTACTACTACTACTACTACTACTACTACTACTACTACTACTACACTACTACAGTAACTACTACTACTACTACTACAGTAACTACTACTACTGCTGCTGCTGCTGCTGCTGCTGCTGCTGCTGCTGCTGCTACTACTACTACTACTACTATTACTACTACTGCTCCTGCTGTTGCAGCTGCCACTACTAATACCCTTCTACTATTGAACTTATACAGTACTTTGAAAGCAGTTTTATCGGGTACATAAGTAAGTTAATCTTACCTGGAGGAAGTTTTTAAGATAAGAAATGAAAATAAACCGTTACCGACATAAAAGATATCTTTCTGTGATCTGTTTATCACATCTGATGTAGATGAAATATTTATGGTGGCTATGAGTCTGAAGGCAACACATTTTTCATCCGAAAACAACATCTCCTGATGGCGGTTTGAAAATCTTTTGGATGTATAAGTTACTTGAGAGTAAACGAAAACAAAACGAAAAATGAACAAAAACAAACAAAAAATCACAAAACAAAGAAACAAACAAAAAACCAGTCAGGCAACCAAACTAAGTCACTTCTCATCTTTTCAGTTTTATTTTTCAATTTATTTGTCATGAAGACTATTTGAAAATGCCCTGGGGGTATTAAGTGCTTTAGAGTCTAGTAAAAAAACCCAAATACCCAACCAAACCAACAAACAAAAACAACAACAAAACACACACACACATAAAAACAAGACAAAAACAACAAAACAAAAAGAAAAAAGTGAAACAAACCAGCCAACCAACCAAAAGCAACACAACGTATCCAATTTAAAAGGAAACAACAAAACAAAACAAAAAACATACACAGAAAAACCCAACAAAAAACAATCTAATCAACCAACCAACTAAAAAGCTAATTAATTATTTATTTATAATAATAATATTAATAATAATAATAATAATAATATAAAAAATAATAATAATAATATAATAATGTATGGAATTTATATAGCGCTGAATTTTGTAAAGCAACAAATCAAAGCGCTCAGATTTCATTTCATACCACTTTAAGTCACGGCAGATTTCTCTCCGTGAAATTCGGGCTGCTCTCCCCGGGGAGAGCGGGAGAGCGCGTCGCCACAAGCGCAGCGCCACTCTTTTTTTTCCCCATGTCTGCAACTGTATTTGTTTCCCTATCAGAGTGGCGTTTTTCTAAGAATTTTGCCAGGGACAACTCTCTTGTTGCCGTGGGTTCTTTTACGTGCGCTAAATAATTATGTGTAACACACGGGACCTCGGCTTATCGTCTCATCCGAAAGACTAGCGCCCAGACCACCACTCATGGTCTAATGGATGGGGGAAAAGTTTCCGGTCCAAACGGGGTACGAACCGCCGCACACTTCAGACCCGGACTTTTCGCTTTCTAGACAGGCGCGTTACCTCTAGACCACCGATCTTTTCAGGTGGGTTTTCTTTTCAATTCATTTGTCATTAATGTGCGTCTTCATTTTTCAGGCTGTCTCAACTTTACTTTCAGAATTTGTGAGGTTCCCTGTTACCCACCCTCCACCACACCCCCCGCCCTCCATTTAAAAAAAAAGATAATTAAATCAATTTATTAATTTTCGTCGCTCTTACTGAAGATGAGGCTTTGCTATCACTGTCAGAAAACCGTTTTAACTGCTTTTGTGTCTGCTTAATGTATCAGGCAAACGTTAGAATAGAAAGATTTAATACATTTTCTGTAACAAATTATACTACACTACACCACACCACACCGTACTACAATCCCCCCCCCCCCCCCCCCCACACACACACACCACCACCTGATCAATTCTCCACAGCTGTTCTCACCCCCCCCCCCCCCCCCCCCCCCCCCCAAACAAAAAGGACAAAAAACAAAACTCAGGCACACAAAATTCAGAATAAACACTTTTTAAAAAAAACAACCACCCACCACCATCCCCAAAAAACCCACCCCACAACCAAAACTAAAAAAAACAAACAAAAAAACAAATCTCAGACACAAAAAGCAGAATAAACACCCCCCCCCCCCCCCAAAAAAAAAAAAAAACACAACAAAAAAACAAACACCAAACCAACAGCAACAAAAAATCCACAACAACAACAACAACCAACAACAAAAACAACCAACCAAACAAACAAAACCAACAAAAAATCAAACACAAACAACAAAACAGAAACAGAGAGAGAGAGAGCAGAGACAGAGACAGACAAACAGAAACAGAGACTGACAGACAGAGACAGAAACAGAAAAAAAACCCACACAACCAAGAAAACTAGACGTAAGCTAACAAAACTTCAGAGACTTAAATTCAACAAGCCTGTGAACAACATGCTGGCAGCGCAGACGCATGCATAAACTGGGCAGGTGGGTGAGGAAGGATGACAGAAGCTTCTGTCTTCAGAACACGAAGGAAAAGGGGGAGGAGGGAGGGAGGGTGATGATCACGACAGGAGAAACAAAAGGAGTGGAGGGGGTGGGGGAGTGGGAGGTAAAGGGGATCTTAGATTCCACCCCTCCTCCACCACCTTTGAGGTTTCTCCAAGACACCTCCTCATCATCTACCCGGCTCTCTCCGGGTGCCGGGGCCTCAGCTCGTGTCTCGTCATTACGCCAGTTGTTTGATCCTGGCATCTGTTTTCACCCATTCTCACCTTCCTCCCAGCTACCCCGTGTTCGTTCGCTCCTCCTTCCACCCTGTCACCCGGCGGCCACCCCCGGGGAGTCCTGGCCAGACCCCTGTCATTACGTGAAATTTTCCACCCCTCGCTTTTTTTCCAGAAAGAAAAAAAAATTCGTTCCTTGAAAAGGCAAACGGAGAAAGCGAAGAGAAAAGTGAAGTCTGGCTGGAAAAAAAGCATGAATAATGACCCCTGCGAGGTTCTGGCCTTCAACGCTCATTATTTATTGGAAACACCCCCCCCCCCCCCCCCCCTTCCCCTTGCCGTGAAATCCGAAAAAAAAGTATGCATGCACGCGCCACTTTGCATAGGCAATGAAGCCACATGGCCGAAACGCGCGCAGGGAGGGAGGAGGAGGAGGATGGAGGTGAGAAAGGCAAGCCGCACGAACAAATCGTATCAATGCGGCAGGGGGAAGTTGGGAAGATTGTGGCTCTCATTAACAGAGGCTAGGCGTTGATTATTTTGCATTGTGGTGGGTGGGTGTTGGGCGTAGTAGTGTAGTGGGTAGTGGCTGGCCTTGGTGGCATGATGTAAGGGCCGGGAGGACCACCGTGCTAAGCTGCTAACAGGGGGGTTCAGAGTAGAATCTGACACCGGATGATTGCCGGTAACTGCTCGGGGGAAAATCAATCAAAAACTACCCCTCCCCCCCAAAAAATTTTTTTTAAAAACAACACACACACACACACACACACACACATACGCATCACAGACACGGAGCTTTTTTCCCCCATTCTCCTCCCCTTCCATCCATCTATTCATCGCACATCCCAGCCAACAGCAATAATTACAGTTGTGTTGTTGAATGTAGTCGTGCGTACTGCTGGCAGTTAATAAATCGGAATGAGTTCCGCCCAGACAAGTGCTCTTTACCTTGTCCTCGCTCACACACACAGAGACAGAGACAGATAGACAGACAGACAGAGCCCGTGTGGTCTTCTATCGTTGATCAGCAGGCAGTTTTCCTTTTTTTGTATTTTTTTGTGATTGTGTGTGTATGTAAGATTATGAATAATGGACCATGGCCCTGCTGTTGGGGAGATTTTTGACGTGTTTTGTTTTTTGTTTTTGAGATAATAATTATATGAACTTTGCTGAATAAATGAATATCGTATTGTAGACAGTTGGAAACTCATCACTGTCAAAATGGATCAGCTTGATCTTTTATATTTTTTTGTTTTATTTTTGTGTTGTTTCTTTTATAGGCCCAAAGTATCACCATATGCTGTATTTTTAAAAAAAAAACCCACAACACCTGTATTAAGATACTAACATGCCTTAAGAGGAGGGTAAAATGTAAATATACGCGACTCTCTACAAGATGCATTCTCCGAATATCAAATGCTGCTGCACCTGTTGGTAGGTGGCTACACAAGGCCGTACCTTACTTTACTTTTTTACTTTTTACTTCCGCTTGTACTCTGTGGCGTCGCGGGGAGATATAACTGTCTGCAGCAAGGCGGGTAGCTTGGAGGAGGGACAATCCATGGACTTTCAGTGTTTCTGCCACGGAATGACTCCACCGTCGCCTGGGTCTACCTCTGGCCCTCGTGCCAGAGTACCTCAAGTTGTAAGTAAGCACGCAGGACTGGCTGGTTTGGCTGCATCCGTGTGAGGTGCCCGAACCACTTGGTTCGTTGTTGCTCAATATGGTGTAGGACGGGTGTGGCTCCTACCATGTCTCTGATCACCTCGTTTCTTATCTTGTCTCTCCTGGTCTTGTTGACGGCTTTCCTCAAGCACTTCATCTCGCACGTTACCAGTTTCTGCTCCAGGGTTTTTGTCAGGGGCCATGTCTAGCACTGGTAAGTGAGAGTTGGCAAGAAGATGGCGTTGATGAGCTTTGCCTTGGTGCTCATAGGGATGTTAGGATGTCGCAGAAGTTATGGCAGGTTGATAGCTGACTGCGTTTGCTTTTTTGACAGCGTGTTTCTGCACCTGCACCTGTAACACCTGTAACATCCAGACAGGAGAAAATGACAGACAGGGGGCTCATGCCCGTTTACACGCTGCCCTAGCTGATGGATCAGGATCAGCACGCCAGACAGGAGCAAAGCACACACAGTGGCAAAGAAAAACAAAACAAAACGAAAATCCCAAACAACAAACAAACAAAATCAATAACAAAAGCTAACCAGAAAAACCAAATACAAATCGACTCCATACGTGTACATATTTTTAACCATAGTGTCAATAGAATAAACAGAGGAATATATATATTATATATATATATATTGTAATATATATATATATATATATATAGAGAGAGAGAGAGAGAGAGAGAGAGAGATAGATAGATAGATAGATAGATTGATTGATTGATTGATTGATTGATTGATTGATTGATTGATTGATTGATTGATTGATTTCCAATTAACATCATCATCATCATCACTACCAGTATCAACAGAATAACAAACTAAAACTAGAAACAGCACGGCAAGAAGAACTAATGATATAGGACAGACGTAACCGCTTCATAGACATTGACAATCATCTTCAACAAAAAGCCAAAATGCTTCAAAGCCAGTGACAATATCCATCAACATCCATTCCAGTAGCGTAACAAAGAAGTAGAGAGCGAGGGATGGCTGTCTTGTGCTCAAGATCGCAGGTGCGTCTCAAGGTTCAGTAACTTAACACATAAAGAAGTTGTGGCACAGCAGTGAAACTTTCAGAAAGCATGTATCAGACAAACTGAGTCTAGCGGAACTCATTTATCTCATGGTGCAGCATTACGTGCTGGGCACGTTATGTTATCCATACCACTGGCCTTAGCAGGCGTACTCCGAGTAGTCAAGGTTGTTAGAACGATGGACGCTGTAGCCGAGTGGTTCAGACCATTCGATTTCAATCCCGAGGGTCCATGAAGTCGTGGGTTCGAATCTCGGCGGCGTCTGTTGAATTAAGGGTGGGGGATTTTTTATGATCTCCCAGGTCATCTTCAAGTACAGACCTGCCAGTGCTTTAATTCCCGACGTGTACGTACACATGCAAAAGACCAAATATGCACGTTAAAGATCCCGTAGTTCATGTCAGCGTTCGGTGGGTTACGGGAACACGAGCATACTCAGCAAACATCCCCAAAGTCGGATTGCGGCTACCTTTATGATGGGCAAAAAACAGTCCCACATGCAAAACCTTACCATTGGTGAACCTCGGAGATGTAGCCGGGAAATGGGGACAAGGTTTTTTATTTTATTTTTGTATATTCTTTTATAGCGAGGATAATGGAATAAGTACTTATGTGCTTTTTTTACATCCAGTCCCCGTGTGTTTGCGGTTTTGTAAATTATGTCATCTGTTCCCACCGGCACACAATGGCCTACTCTTACGAAAAGTGGAACAAGATTTAACGTGCGCGCAAGCTGTTCTGCGTGCGTTCTCACACGGGGCCTCGGTTTGTAGTCTCATCCGAAGGACTTTTTGGGGAGAGTGGAGTCTGCACTCATGTTAACTCCAGGGGAAAATATCCCCTGGAACGGGAATCGAACCCGGGTCGTCAGATTGCGAGCGCAATGTTCTGACCACTAGGCTATCCCGTCTCCCCTGACCCGTTTGACCCGTCAAAGGTAGCATAATTAGGTAATGTACCTTAAACCAGGCGAATGTATCGACACCTTTGAGTTGTCCTTCAAGAAGAGAGTTGTTATCGCTTCTTCTTCTTTTTCTTCTTCGTCGTCGTCGAACGCTCAGACAGCAACTACCGTTGGCTGTGTCACATGAGCGGAAATGCGTTGCACTGCCGTTAAGCGCCTGGCAAATCAGGCTCAGCGCATCCGACTTCGGCATGGGAGAGAATCCTTATTCTTTAAGTCTTTCTGGGGGAAAAAAAGGCAGGAGAATGGTCCAAGAAGGCAGAAAAATAAACATGAAGGAGGTGACAAGAAGAAAAGGAACAAGGCAGAAACAAGGAGAGGGACAGAAAAGAGGGAATTCGTAGCACAGAATTTCCAGGTGGTGGAGATGCTATTTATACGGACATCCCCACGGGGGAGCTTATTGTTCAGTCTTAAAAGTGAATTGTCCTTGTCTTACCATTCCCTTCCACCTTCATGTACAACCAACCAGCCGACCCAGAACCTCCAGAAGTGCCGGTCCTTCGTTGCTGTTTTATGTGCCAACTGTCATGATAGACAGTAATGCCTTGTGGTTATACCGGGGGATCTTATTTGAAATAAAACCTGAAAACTCCGCAAAATGGTAGGATATTTGTTTCTGCAGCCTCCCATTTCCCCTGTCATTTTTTTTTCTTAAAATGTGCTTACTTTCTGTCTTCACTAGTTTAATTGCAGAACAGCATCCACCACCGCAACAACTGTTGGTACATCGTCTTAAAGAAATGTTCAGACATTAGATACCTTGAAAACTAAATTATTGAATACTGGCTTCTTCCAAGGAAGGCAACTTAACTATCGCCACATAGAATTATCTGGATTGCTTATGTGTTCAGTTGTAAAGCTGCTTGGTGTGCGTGCGTGCGTGCGTGCGTGCGTGCGTGCGTGCGTGCGTGCGTGCGTGTGTGTGTGTGTGTGTGTGTGTGTGTGTGTGTGTGTGTGTGTGTGTGTGTGGTGCGTGCGTGCGTGCGTGCGTGCGTGCGCGCGTGTGTGTTCTGCGCTTTGAGTCTGTATAAAAAAGAGCATTGTGTTATACAAAAGTGATTTATCTTTGTTACAAAGCTGTAAGTAATGTGGGGGGATGGGGTGGGATAGAGAAAGAGAGAGATCCTTGTCCTGATGCCATTCTTGAGTACCAAGCTGCCTTCTTGCCCATTTTTTACTTTCTGTTCTCTTTTCCAGTTGAAGGAAGAAAATCTAGACAAAACAACATGGTTTTTTTGTACATGACATTATGCTAGGATGCTGACTACAGATCTGGTATGTACTGATATTTGTTCCGTAAATTATACTTCAAAAATTGTTCATTACAATTTAACCGCCTGCTTTTAACACGACAAAATGTTTCCAGCATGTTCTGATTCCTGTGCTAATAACTCCGCAATTGCTTTTGTCATAACTGAGCCGGTCATAGGGTAAGTAAATCACTAATTAAATAACTTGACCACAAACCAGCTGTAAAATAGTGGAGTAATCACATCATTGAGACATGACTGACTGCGTGACTGATTCAGTAAATTCATAAAATTAAGAAAAGAAATTGTGATATCTTCAGTTTAACGTCTACTCACATTTAGTGATTTTAGAAATTGTATGCTTATGCCAGCTGGTCCACCGTTCGTCCACCATGCAGCGCCCCTACGACCCTGGCGGGTTACGGGACCAGTACCCAGTGAAGTGAACAGTGAACAGTGATGCTTATGTATATTGACGCTTGTGTGTGTGCGTGCGTGTATGTGTGCGTGTGCGCGCGCGCGTACGTACATACGTGCGTGCTTGCGTGCGTGTGTGCGTGCGTGTGTTCACTGGCGAATGCACTGTTGTACGAATGCATATTCACATATATGCAGACACACTGCCAAAAAGGGGGTCATATTCAGGGACATCGTTCGTTGACAGATTTCCCAGTGTCTGTCTGGCAGTCTGGCCACTCTGTAAACCGCAGCTGCAAGCTGCTGCTGCTGCTGCTGCTACTGCTGCTACAGCAGTGATGGATGCTGCACAGACTGGGACCTATAGGCGTGCGGAATTTGTCACCTGTGTGTGTGCGCGCGCGCGCGTGCGTGCGTGCGTGCGTGCGTGTGTGTGTGTGTGTGTTCGTGCACGCATCGTGCTTCCCTATTTGGACTGCTAGACACGCAGATGTTCTGTGCAAATACCGATGTTTAATTAATTCGTTCTTGTTCTCTTTGATGTGCGGTTGTTATTGTTGCTGATGTTATCTTTTGTTGGGGACATGTATCGTTTTGTATGCCATTATCACTCACAGCAAGATCTGTCGTTGTGAAATTAAACCTGCTGTTTGCGGAAACAGCTCGACGCCATAAGTACAGCGCCACTCATATCTATTTATTATAAGCGCTTTGATTTGTTTTTTGCAAGATATAGCGCTGTATAAATTCCATGTATCCCGTTTTCGCGTGCGTGTGTTCCCCTTCAGAATTTTGTCAGGGACAATGCTTTATTTGTCATAGGATCTTTCCTGTGCATTTAATTCATATTTCACTCGGGGTCAGAATTTTTTTGTCTCATCCAAAAGACTAGCACCCAGACCACCACTCATGATCTTGTGGAAGAGGTGGGGATGGAGGATCAATCGGGAAGGGAACCTGCATCTTTTCTCATCTTTACTGCACAGGTGCATTAATACCCGACTGAATTTTTATGGTATAGGTTGACGTTGCTATTGTTGATGTTGTGAGGGAGTTTTTTTGTTTGTTAAAGCTTCACACATACGCGCGCGCGCGCGCACACACACACACACACACATACACACACACACAAATACACACACATCTCTCTCTCTCTATATATATATATCTTATTCTAATATATATATATAATGTATATATACACACACATACATATATTATATATGTATTTATGTGTATGTATGTATGTATGTATATATATATATATCTATCTATATATATATATCTATCTATATATATATATATATATATTGTGTGTGTGTGTGTGTGTGTGTATGTGTTTGTGCGTGCGTGTGTGCGTGCGTGCGTGGTTGTTCTTTATTTCTCTTTGTTTCGTTTCTTCTTGCTGCTATTTCAGCCTTTCGTGCGGATGCTGTTGTTTTTTCCCCCTTAGAAATTGAGATAAATTATTAATAGAAAATGTAATGAAAGTACGACTCTACCTATTATTTTTATTTGTCCTTTTAAACGTATCGTTCGTTGTATATAGGTAACCTAGTTTTTATTTCATTTGTTGTGGTTTTGTTTGTTTGGTAGTTGTTGTTTTTTCTTCTTGCACTTGCTGCTTTTGTGTTTTGTGATGTT
This sequence comes from Rapana venosa, assembly GCA_028751875.1. Classification (NCBI taxonomy): domain Eukaryota; kingdom Metazoa; phylum Mollusca; class Gastropoda; order Neogastropoda; family Muricidae; genus Rapana; species Rapana venosa. The sequence goes on from CM054137.1 coordinate 47,916,519, forward strand.
GGTTGTCTTCGAAGAGAATCGTGAAGTTAGTCTCTCTAACCCGAAGATCTTTTAATTAAATTATGGCTTTCAAAACAAACCTTGTATCTTCTTCTTCGAAGGCAAGGAAAATTAGCCTGAACACGAGGAAGGTTGATGGAATTCTGTTGTGTTAAATAAACATATTTGTAGACCTGAAAAAATGTGGGATTTTTGTGGATAAAAATCCCCTGTATATTTGTTAATGAAATACAAAAAACTTATTTTTCGGATTAAGTGAATCGGTCAGCAGATATGTACTGGATTAATCTGCTTTCCCCACATCCTGACCTACACAGCAAGCCAGCATTTACTGTGACTTATTTCACCGTTTATGAAAGTAATAACAAGTAGACATAAAGGTTTATCCATTCAGTCTAATTTTTAACATAATTATTTCCACTTACCATCAAAACGCTCAAACGATTCTACAACCAGTCGATTTTCAAGTTAGTCAAAAAGTCTTCATGACCAAAGTTACACCTTTTTGAATTGCTAAGAGCATTCCTGGAGTTAGTCCAATGTCAATGGACAAGCTATACAAGCTGAATTTACATCGCAGTGATGCTGCATCACAGAACTGACCTTACCTCCGGAAAAACAAACAAGCCAACAAACAAAACCTGCTTCATATCCGACACAGACATTCCCCACAGCTGCGGCAGACACAGTGTACCTCCAAAGACATAGCAAGACGAGGATGTGATCATATCTCTCTCTCTCTCTTCCTCCCTTCAGCCTTATCCTCGGTACCTGCTGAATGATTATCCTACCCAAAACAAACCCAGAAAGAAGGGACGGTATTGGTGGGAGATGGGCAAGCAGTACTATACTACTACTATGCCCGATGTTGTTTTGGATACGATAAAAGAAAGCGAGAAAACTAGCAAAAAAAAAAACCCTGTGAACTGAAGAGTATCCCCTGTCCCCCTAAAAGTTGGAAGAAGACTGAGTGACTAGATCAGGAGAAGTAGGAGATGGAAGGTTGAGTGAGTGGAGGGGGGGGGGGGGGGGGGGGGTGAGAGGCAGTGGGTTGGAGGATGGTGTTTGGGGGTGGGGGGTGGGGGTAGGGGAAGGTTGGGGTGGGGGTGGGGGGGACGAGGAAGGGGGTAGTCAGGAGATGTGTAAGTGGGGTGGGCACTGATAACACCCTGTCTGGAGACCGCGCCCACCCGTCACTCACAGCCCTCCTGCCCCCCATCCTGTCAAGGGAGTCTACCCCACCCACTCACGCACCCTACCCGTGCGCCTGCGCGTGCAGGCGGGCACACACACACACAGAGGAGTGGGCCTTTCAAGT
>CM054137.1:47927836-47950336 GCA_028751875.1 Rapana venosa
GTTGACCCTATCTCTCCTAGGGAGAATAGCCCAAATTTCATGGACGAAATGGCAAAATGGATCATCTAAAAAAAACAACAACAGAAAGCGGAGAGGGTACACTCTGCGCAGGGTTTTACATAGTTCTTTTTATCATTTTTTGGTCTAGTAACATCTTTTGGATTTCCTTCTCTCCCATCCTACCTCACCAACAGCCTCCCCATTCTTTAACACCTCCTCCTCCTCACTCCCCCTCCCCGGGCTTCACCACCATCCCTATCCCTACTGCTGCAGAGAGATGAAGAAGTCATAAACATAAACACTATTGCAAATTTATGCAGCTCTTTCTCTCTCTCTCTCACTCATAAAAAAATGTAGATATTTTGGTGTCGGCTGTCAGTGGCTGTCTGGTTTGTGTGTTTGTTTTGTCTGTTGAGTATGTTATCTTGATTGTCTGACAGCTGTCTGACTGCCTGCCCTGCATCTTCTTTCTTCTGTTCTTGAGGTCCTTCTGTCTTTTTTCGTCTGTGTGTCTGTCTCTGTCTGTCTGTATGACAGTCTTTCTGTCTGTCTCTGTCTCTGGCTGTTTGTCTGTCTGTCTGTCTCTCTCACATTTCCATTTACAAAACAACTATAATAAGAAGAACATTAGACAAACAACAATAACAACATTGTAACAACAAAACAACACAACAACCTTCCAATTGAAGAAACAAACAGTATAGGGAACACACTCCAGACGAGAAACAAAACAAACCCTGCTCTTGTGGCGACGCGCTCTCCCCGGGGAGAGCAGCCCGAGAAATCTGCCGTGACTTAAAGTGGTATAAATAAATAACCCTCATGTGGCTTCAATGTCAGAACACAGCCCATGACAAACCATGCAGTGGATGTTTCTAAAAACTTTCACTGCTAAAAAAAAAAAAAGTTGAAAACAACAAACAATCACAACTTCAACACTAAAGGCAAAACAGACAAACAATCAAACAACCTAACACCCCACCTCTCCCCACTTGTCCTTCAAACTCAGGGTGTCGTTCCTTCTCTGTGTGTTGACCCCTATCTCTCCTATGGAGAGAGCAGCCCAAAAATTTCACAGACAAAAACTGGCAGCAACCGAAAGTGATGTAACAATGCAACACAACACAATAAACACAAAGCAGCGTGATACAAACAGAACACAGCAAAACCAACTACAAACTCCAATAAAACAGCCTGCCACCAATTTCCAGTTTGAGAACGAAAACAAAGTTTTTTTCCCTCAGGGGGTTTCAAGGCCAGAAGCCGAGAGTACGTACAGTCATGACAAAACAAACCCTAAAAAACAGTAACAATATTCTGTGAGGTTTTTCACTGTTTGTTAGCATCGCCTGACGCCCCCTCCCCCTCTCAGTCTGTCTCGTCTCGTCTGTCTGTCTGTCTGTCTGTCTGTCTGTCTCTCTCTCTCTCTCTCTCTCTCTCTCTCTCTCTCTCTCTCTCTCTCTCTCTCTCTCTCTCCATCTCTCCATAACCAAGTCTCCCTCTTGCCTCAAAGCTCTTACAACCACAGTATAATAACAGTCTTCCACAGAAGAAGCAGACTCGTAAATCCTCCAAGATCGCACCGCAGACTAGCAAGATATTTTTGTGCCCTCTGTGTAAATAAATAAAGTCTGGCATGTCTCTGACTGTGTTTCTCTTATCTGTCTGTATAAACTTACGTATTTCCAATTTTAAAGAAGTCTTGTCTTTTCTGGGGTTTTTTTCTGTCTGTCTGTTTCTTTCTGTCTTGTCTGTGCGTGTCTGCCTGTTTTCATTGTCACTTTCCTCTTTGTATCTCGTCTTCCCTTCAGTTCTTCTCCTTTCTTTTGAGAGCAGATAGAATTTAAGCCAAAATGTTTGTTGTGACTTTTAATTCCTAAATCTTGTACAACAACGAGAATGATCAGCACAAGAGTAGTAACGACAAAAAGAAAACATGAAAACGTACAGAAACGGTAACATACAAAATAGAAGCAGTCAACAACAACAAATTTTTTTTTTTTTTACAAAAGGGTGTCCGAGCCAATTCAGCCCAGACCAGAGAAACAAACAAAGCATTCCCAGGTGGCTTCAAGGCCAGAATGTGACACATGACAAAACTTATTATCTTTACCAAGTAGTATATTGTGCCCAGCGCGTTACTACCTTTTTCTTTTTTACCGTTCCTTTGTTATGTTGTAACATTTGTAGGGTTTTCCTTCCCCTTCCCCATCCCCTCACCCCTGGTCTGCTAATTATTAGCCAGTCTACCTCACCTACGCCCCTTTCCATTCTTAACACACACACGTCCCACCAACACCCATCACTACTGTAAAGAGATGGAGATGTCATTCATAAACATTAAAGTATTCTTGAGTCTTCAGTCTCTTTCTATCTTTCTCTTCTGTTCCTCCTCTCTCATCTCTCTCTCTCTCTCTCCGTGCATATATATCTATAATCTATCAATCTCTTTTCTCTATCTCTCTATCTATAACTCTCTTCTCTTATACTCATACTATCATATCTATTATTAATCTTCATAAATATATATAATATATATATATATATTGGTGTTCTCTGTCAATGGTTGTCTGGTTGTGTGTTTGTTTCGTCACTTAGTAGTTTTATCTTGATTGTCTGGCTGTCGACATCTACGTCTTCTTTGTTCTGTATTCTAGGGCTTTCTGTCAGTCCCTCCCTGTCTCCGTCTGTTTGTTTGTCTGTATGTCTGTCTCTGTCTCTCTCTCTGTGCCTCTGTCTGTCTGTCTGAATCTGTCCGTCAGTCTGTCTGTCTGTCTGACTCTCTCTGTGTCTCGTCTATCTGTCTGTCTGCCTGCCTGCCCTGCCTGCTGCCTGCCTGCAGCCTGTCTGTCTATCTGTCTGCCTTCTGTCTGTCTTTCCTCTGCCTCTGTTTGTCTGTCTGTATCTGTCTGTCAGTCTGTCTGTCTGACTTTCTCTCTGTGTCTGTCTGTCTGTCTGCCTGTCTATCTGTCTCTGTCTCTCTGTCTTTCTCCCTTCCCCCCCCCCCCTCTCTCTCCCCATCGCTCTCATAATAACTGCCAATTCCAGACGATTTTCGTGTTTGAAACAACAATAGCAGCAAACGGTTGTGAAAGAACAACAATACAATAACAACAACAACAATAACGACAACAACTCTAACACAACAACAACAACAATTAAGCCACTTACGAAAGGGAAACAAAGAAGCAGTACAGGCAACATTCCAGAACACAAAGCAAGGAATGTCACAGGTAGCGGGCATCAAGGCCGGAAAAGAGCACAGCCAAACACACCTTCACCCTCCTCACCCACCCCTACCCCACCCCCCCATCACTCCCCATGTCTTCGTACCCTGCGCCCTCCTACCCTATACCCCCACCCCTCACCGCCCAAAAGACCACCCCAAAAAAGCAGTAACATTATTATCAATGTTTCTTTTTTTATGTTAATATTGTTAGCAATATTCGCTGGATCACACGTCCTCCTCTTCTTTCCTATGTAAGCACTTCCTCCCACCTCTGCCTCCTCACCCCTAACCCCCCCCCCCCCCCCCCCCACTCCAACCATCGCCCCGCAAGACCCCCCCCCCCCCCCCCCCCAACAACAACCAAAACCTAAACCAACGAAACAAACAGAGAACAACATCCCCCCCAACAAAAACACAAAAAACACAACAACAACACCCAAACAACAACCAAAACAAAACAAAAAAAAACCAAAAAACAACCCAAGCAACCAAACAAATCAAAAAAACAAACAAACAACCCAAACGCAAAAATGCCCCCTCCCAAATAACCCCCCATATCCCTCTGCCCTCCCAACCAAACAATAACAACAAATAAACAAACAACAACAACCTTGCGTCACACTCAGAAAGTCGGTGGGGAGGGGGGGAGGTGCCTGTTGCATTTCTGCGCAGTTTATCGCATTTGTACCTTCAGCATCTTGTTGTCGCTAGCTGCGCCTCTACGGGTGTCTCTGTGTGTCTGATTCTTCTTGTTCATCTGTTGTTGTTGTTTTCTTTCTGTTTCTTTTCCTTCTCTTTGTCCTTTATCTCTCTGACTATTTTTGTCGCTGTGTCTTATTTGTTTATCTGTCTCTGCCTGTCTGTGAATATGTCTCTGTCTCTCTTGCTCCCTCCCTCTCCTCCCCCCACACTCTTTCTTTCTCTTTCTCATCTCGACCTCCCCAACCACTGACCCAAAATGTCAGCTTGGAACAGCCACAAAATGATTAAGCATGCAAAATAACTGATGCAAGATGTTGCATAAGTCCATCCACTTCACCCCCGCAATCGTTAACAACCAAGCCAAAACAAACAACAAGAAGCACTAGTAACAACAGGAACAACAACAACAACGTGGTCAGATAGTAACTGTGAATGAAGGCTTGAGTCACTTGTTGAAGGGTGGTTTTTTGTTGTTGTTGCTTTGTTTTTTGTTTTGTTCGTTGAGTTACTGCCAGTCATAATGGAGTCAGATGAATGATGATAAGAGAGCGTCATTGAGAGGCATTAAGACTACACAGAGACAGCAAAAGTGTGTGTGTGTGTGTGTATGTGTGGTGTGTGTGTGTGTGTGTGTGTGTGTTGTGTGTGTGTGTGTGTGGTGTGTGTGTGTGTGTTGTGTGTGTGGTGTGTGTGTGTGTGTGTGGTGTGTGTGTGTGTGTGTGTGGTGTGTGTGTGTGTGTGTGTGTGTGTGTGTGTGTGTGTGTGTTGTGTGTGTGTATGTGTGTGTGTGTGTGCGCGCGCGCGCGCGGGCGGGCGGGCGGGCGGGCCGGGGTGCGTACGTGTGGTGTGGTGTGGTGGTGGTGGTGGTAGTGGCGTGGTGTGGTGTGTGTGTGCGTGTGCGCGCGCGCGTGTGTGTATGTATGTGTGAGTGCATAAATGTATGTGCACGTGTATGCATACATGTTTGTACAAAATCACCAAAAATTACTTTAAAATCTCAGTTTTAGTTAGTTTTTTTTCTCCATTTCCCAGCCCCTTTTTTTCAGCTTCCTCAGCGTAAAAAAAAAGTTTTCCAAAATGTCACTGACTTGCTAACCTGCCAGCCTGCTTCCAGAGTTGTCATTAGCAGTAGGCTCTTCAAGACTTCAGGCTCTTGTTGGGGGAGGGGGGAGGGGAGGGAAAGGGGGGTGCTGGTTTCTGCTGGCATGGGGGCCAAGCAGGGGCCAAGTCGCTGGGGCAAAATTGGCAAGATGGATGGCACAGTTAAGAATAAATAGCTCCCCGACACTTTGCTAGGCTCCCAAAACGACTCCCTCTCGATAAGCTTAAGTAACCCCAGGTGGCGTTCTAAGTACTTTATTGTACGGCTTGGGGATTTTGGGGTTGTTGTTTTTTTTTGTGCATTTGCATTTACATTTTCTTTCCCATCTCTTTACCATTTTGTCCATGGTTTTTCCCCCATCGTCCTAACTACGATATGTTAGAAAAATAGAAATCGCATAAAAAGCAATAATTGACAAGGAGATAGAAGGTGAGTGAAAGAAACACAAGAGAGAGAGATGAAGCAACAACAACACCAACAACAAAGCTTAAACCCCACGATTGACGTTGTAGTCATTGTTGTTGTTTTTTTTCTTTATTTCGGGTTTCTTTGTTTTAGTGTGTATATTTCTTTCTTTCTTCCTCTCTGTCTTTCTTCATTCCACTCTTTCTTTCTTTCTTCCTCTTTCTTTCCTTCGGATGAGACTATAAACCGAGGCCCCGTGTGCGAACACACGCAGCACATCTTGCGCACGCATTAAAGCCTGTTCCGCTTCTTGTAAGAGTAGGCTACTGTGTGCGGTGGGAACAGATGACAGAGTTTACAAAACTGCATACACACGGGGACTGGATGTAAAAGGCAATAAGCGCTTATTCCATTGTTCTCGATATAAAAGAATAAAATAAAATATATGTTCTTCAATGAATGCTAGTACAGCCTTTTTATTTATTTCAAGATTCACTGCATAAAGTGAGAACTTATTTAATCAGCTGATTAATTGATTGACTGACCCGTTCATTCAGTGCTTCATTCATTCATTCATTCTTTATCAAGCAAAACTTTTCTGTTGGTGGATAATCGGCTGTATGGATGATGTCAAGACCGTCTGTACATATTAAAGTTTTTGTCCCAAAATAACCTGGAAACAGATGGACAGAAAACACACACAAAAGAAAACCAAAGAAAAATGCTAGAAACACAGAGACGTACCATTCAATCCTTGAGATATTCACTCAATCGTTTTCTCTTTCTGTTCCTTATTGGCGTGTTGAATCATCTACTTTTTTTTCGTCTTATGTAGTAAAATGCGTTCGCGCGCGGTGTGCGCGTGTGTGTGTATGTGTGTGTGTGTGTGCGTGCGCACGCGTGTGTGTGTGTGTGTATGTGTGTGTGTGTGTATGTGTGTGTATGTGCGTGTATGTGCATGTGTATGTGTGTGTACATCTCTCTCTCTCTCCCCCCCCCCCCCCTCCTCTCTCTCTCTCTCTCTCTCTCCTCTCTCTGCTCGCGCGCGTGCGTGCATGTGTGCGTGCATGTGTGCGTCGTACTGCCTCGTGCTTGTGTACCTGTGTGACTGCGTGCGTGGGTGTGAACTCCACGTCTATTCCGTCCTTAGTCATCCATCAAAGAATGCCTGTCATTTTTTCCCTCGGAGTCTATATGTTTATTTATTTATTTATTTATTCAGCGTGTCAGCTTAAATTGGTGATAGCCTCCTTGATCCTGCATGGCCTACGGCTATTATTGTTTACTTCTATTTCTCTTTAGAGGTAAGTTCTTTGCTGCTCGTGGAAAAACTTTGAAACATATCGTGCTAAATGTATTTGTTTGTTTTTTCCACTAACATTTTGAAGTGGGTGGATGCATGTACATGCCTGCGCTCGCACACACACACGCGCGCACACACGTACACGCACGCGCATACACACACACACAGACGCGTAGGCATAAGTGCATATACATGCATGCATTAGCTTGCACAAAATGAATGTTAAACGCCTAAACAGCAGAATCGGCCGTATCAGCATATCCCATTGCAAACATGTTTTCTAATGTGTTTATGAAAGGTCTTATCACTCCATATGCATTCGTAGGCACGCTAACACGCTTCTACACGTGGATGTGATCGTGGTGAGGAATAATACACACACACGAACGCACGCGCGCGCGCGCACACACACACACACTTTTTCATCCTTCCCTCCTCCTTTCTTTATGCTCCTTACTGTTATATTTTTGGATCCAGTAGAGAAGATGAATGTCGCTTGCCATTGCAGAATCGTACTATAAATGTAGCAGTGCCGCACAGAGAAGAGAGAGAGGAGAGAGAGAGAGAGAGAGAGAGAGAGAGAGAGAGAGAGAGAGAGAGAGAGAGAGAGAGATTCATTGGTTGATTCAATTCTATTTGCAGAAGCTGAAGAAATCAGCATACCTTTTGTGTGTGTGTGTGTGTGTGTGTGTGTGTGTGTGTGTGTGTGTGTGTGTGTGTGTGTGTGTGTGTGTGTGTGTGTGTGTGTGTGTGTGTGTGTGTGTGTTTGCATCCAGCCTTCTATAACAATGCTACTTGGTGAAAGTGAAATTAATAACATAGAAAACGTCATTCTTTTTGTAAATAATTTAACGTGGAATACATTGTCTTCACCTAATACTTTATAACTGTGAGAAAAAAGAAAGAAAGAAAGAAAAAAAAAGAAAGAAAGAGAGAGAGAGAGAGAGAGAGAGAGAGAGAGAGAGAGAGACACACACACACACACACACACACACACACACACACACACACACACACAAATAGACAGACAGACAGACAGACAGACGACCCTGATGACGGCATGTTTTGAATTCTCTCACAAGCCCTGACCTCTCTAAAGGAATAAATAAACCCGTGTAACGTTACACACACAGGCTATCGCTGACTTCAGCTGACACTCCAAATAAATAAACTCCTCCTCAGGGCCCTTCCCCATAACATGAAGCAAACATGACTGGCATTCTTTGAGGGAAGAGTGTGATGAGGGTGTTACGGGAAGGCTGGGGGGGGGGGGGGGGGGGGGGGGGGGGGGAGGGGGGGGGGATGGCAAGCAGTTGAGGTACCTAATGGAGTTAGCAACAACAACAAAATAATAATAATTCGAGGCTGAAATTGATAGGGTAATATTGGAGATCGGTTTTTAACTGTTACATTGCATTTATTACCGTTTTGGCAGAATGTACACAGTGTTAGTTACGGCCGATTAAGTTTTAGAGAGCGCGTTGCCACATAGGAGCGTGGCTTATTTTTCTACACAGCTTTGCCAGGGACAACTCTCTTGTTGCTTTGGGTTGTTTTACGTGTGCTGTAAGTATGCTGCTGACTTCACCTTAGTTTTTATTTCCATCTCATCTGAACTATTACAATCCAAATCATCATATCTATGTTGCACAAGGGATCCGTAGTAAATTGTCTCATCTGAAAGACTAGCGAGCTCATTGTCTTAGTGGATGAGGGAAAATTCAGGTTACCACTCATGAACCTCTGACCCTCAGAGTGTTAAGCTGGAGAACGCACAACAGCAACAACAACATCAACCTCTCACTTTCCAAACAGGTGCATTATACACTTGATCATCGATCCACTGATGTCGTGTGATTCGACAAGGAGGCGGTGTGGTAAGCCAAGGATAAACCATGGCCAGTATCAAACATGTCTACCCAGGCAGCACAGAATCGTTTGTTTGTTTTTTAAATTATCTTTATTTTTCATTTTTTTTAATGTATTGTTTTGCTGAAAGCGGGGTTGTATGGGTTCAGCTCGCCTCCCTGACAAACCTGAGCCTGATGTTTGTAAGTAAAGATTTCTGTTGCGTGAAGGAGAATCCTGACAAAGGCAGCAATATTGTCAGGACCAGGAAATGCATTCCTAAAAAGGATGGACTCTCCATGGACGTTGAGAGTGAACAATATACAGACTTCTTCTTTTAAAAAAAAATAGAAAGAAAAAAGAATGGACTAGGAATGCAGAACGTTAAGTTGACATTGAAAAGAAAAGAGCAAAAAACAAAAAGGGAAAGAGGAAAACAAAACCAGCCCTGATTTCTGGCATAGAATTTGACTTGAGACGATGAAGCCGGCTATAGCCAGTAATTGGAATGATATATTTACATACCGAGTGTACAATCAGTCTACCGGCATATAAACAAAAAGAAGTCTTGAGCACCACAATTTCCCAACCCACGAAGACAACAGACCTAGACTATGGACCAACAAAATGACAGACAACAGAGAAGAGAGCAGAATGAAATGAGCAGTGACAGAAGCTAAATGCATGTATAGAGAGGCGAACAGGGAGCAGAGGGGGGCAGCAGATACGGGACAGAAAGAAAAAATAATGACAAGAAAAAACAACAACCAACCCAGAAACTGCAAGTAATAACAGAGAATGTAGATAGGATAATGGCTTGTCTGGTAACGAGCTAAGAACTTTACAAAACAAAACAAAATAAAACCACAAAAAAGAACAGGGAAAGCACAGGCAGCATGGGAACGGAGAAGGGACGGGACGGGAAGGGAGGTGCCAATGCATCACCTGGAGTTAGTTATGCTTATCGTGGCAGAGTGTGTGGGGCTATTTATTCTGTACTGTGCCATCCATCTTGCCAATTTGACCCCAACGACTTGGCCCCTGCTTGGCCCCCATGCCAGCAGCAATTGCCCCGACATGAGCCTGAAGCCTTCAAGAACCTGCTAATGACAACTCTGCAAGCAAGCTGGCAAGCCAATCAGAAGGCGGTTGGGAGGGAATGGGGGGGTGGAGGTGGGTGGGGGGGTGGAGGTGGGTGAGTAGGTGGGGAAGGGGGGGGGGGGGTGGAGAAGGAGGGAATGGAGAGTGGACTAACAGAGAGCAAAATGACATTCGTGGATAACATGTATGTATGTATGTGTGTTGTTGTTGTTTTTTTAAATAATTTTTTGAGTGTAATATATACTCATATTAATTTTGATGTTCTGGTTTCCCCTGCACACACGCTAATTGACTCACTCAGTCACACACTCACACATACACACACGCGTGTGTTCACACACACACAACATCGCGAAGGCATACGACTGAAATCTCCCCCCCCCCCCCCCCCCCCTTTTATAACCCCCCATCATCACCACTCGTTGCTTTATTCTCCTCCTTCCATTAAAAAAAAGTATAACAGAACCACCCTATTCTCACTATATATAGCGGACAGTTGAAACATGCTTTATCCAACAATTTAGATCATACAACCAACACAGATTCGGACATGACATGTTTGGAATTCTCATTAAAGAAATAGCCATCTGCAAAGAAAGAAACAAACAAACCTGTGCACCCATACTCATGCAGTTTATCGTCAGTTGCAGCTGACACACCAAATAAATACAACTTTATACGCCTACCCACTGTGCTCAGAAGCATGAGAAAAGACGGGCTGACATTTTTTAGATGAATGATGATGATGAGGGTGGAGCTGGCAGGGAAGAAGTATTTTTGGGAGAAAAGAAATAGAGGGGAGAGAGAGAGAGAGAGAGAGAGAGAGAGAGAGAGAGAGAGAGAGAGAGAGAGAGAGAGAGAGAGAGAGAAGAGAGAAGACAGACAGACAGACAAGAGACAGAGACACATTGACACAGAGACAGACAAATAGACAGAGGTGCATGAACAGAGAGATATGAAAAAAAAGGAATGTATGGAAGAAACATACAGACAGAACAAGTAGTAGGGGTGAAAATAACCCACAGAAACTCATCAGATAAAAATATCTGAAACAAGGCAGTCTAATTCATAGATTTGGAGTAGGAGAAGGACACCCAGAATAGAGAAACAGATAAATACACTTGTTCCAAAAAGACAAGGGCGTATAGCAGTCGAACTGGGATAGAACAAAGGAAGAGAGCAGTACGATACCAGCAGTGGTAGACAAAAGAATGTGTAGTATATTAAAAAGGGAACAACGGGCAAATCAGAAAAAATAAAAGAAAAAGAAACGTTTTGTTTGTTTTGGGTTTTTTGCCTTGGCTAGAGCTCTCAGGTTCACCAATGGTAAGATTGTGTGTATGCATTTATTTTTGCCCACAATCAATGTAGCCACATTTTGACTCTGTGGTTGATGTCTAAAAACGACCACAATGTGCAAGCATTTTAGAAATGTCATGTATTCCTACTGGCACACAATGGCCTAGTCTTCTAAAAGGCGAAATAGGTTTAAACGTGTGCTCATGCATGGAACCTCGGTTTATAGTCTCATCCGAAAGACTTTATGGGGGAGTGGAGTCAGTACTGATGTTAACTCCTCAGGAACAATCCCACGGAACGGGTGTTTCAGTTGTGGCTCTGACCAGGGTCGTCAGGTCATGAGCCCAGTACGCTATCCTGCCTGCCCCCACCATAGAAACTTATGATTTTATCTAAACAAAAAAAGCAGAGGATCCAGATAAGAAAATGACTAGTCTGGTAACAAGCTGAGAACTTATTTAAAAAACCCGCAACAAGATCCATTAGGATGGAGGATGGGGACTGCATCACCTGGAGTTGGTTATGCTTATCGTGGCAGAGTGTCTGGAGCCATTTATTCTGTACTGTGCCATCCATCTTGCCAATTTGACATGGCCCCTGCTTGGCCCCCATGCCAGCAGAAAGCAGCCCCCAGACAAGGGCCTGAAGTCTTGAAGAGCCTGCTAATGACAACTGTGGAAGCAAGCTGGCAGGTTAGCAAGTCAGTTAAATTTTGGGAAACCCAGTCAAAGAAAGGTTTTCTTTTTTGGTGAAGAGGGAAGGAGGGGTTGAGGGTGGAGAAGGAGGGAGAGGGAGGGGGGACCGTGAAGAATGTGAAGGAAAGGAAAGGTGGAGGAAAACAGCAGGAAATGGTATTTTGGATTCAGTTGATGATGTGTGTTTTGAAAACATTTGGAGTGTAATCTGCAATCATTTCTTCTTGTTCTGCTTTCCCAGCACATGTGTGTGTGTTCATACACGCATGCATTCTCTCTCACACACACACATTCATGCACACAATGTTTTTTTGTTCCTCGACGAGAGCTCTGATGTTCACCAGTGGCGAGATTTTTGTGTATGCGACCATCTTTCCCCCCAGCATTAACATGGCACACAGTCTGACTGGTTTAGAGTCTCTCCGCAAGACTTGATATTCATTTCGATTTTCCCAACAAACTGAGAAGAAAGGACAACGCCGGGAATCTAACCCAGAACATTCACATACATAAACACACACATGCTTGCAACAGCCTAGTGGTCAGAACATTGCGCTCGCAATCTGACGACCCGGGTTCGATTCCCGTTCAAGGGGGATATTTCCTCCGGAGTTAACATCAGTGCAGACTCCACTCTCCCCAAAAGTCCTTCGGATGAGACTATAAACCGAGGTCCCGTGTGCGAAACGCACGCAGAACATCTTGCGCACACGTTTAAATCTGTTTTCGCTTTTTCGGAAGAGTAGGCCATTGTGTGTTCGGTGGGAAACAGATGACAGAATTCACATCTGCAACACACGGGGAACTGGATGTAAAAAAGCACATAAGTGCTTATTCCATTATCCTCGATATAAAAGAATAAAATAAATAAATAAATAAATAAAAAACCTTGGACACATGCGTTTATTTATTTATTTATTTTTTATTCATACCATTTTAAGTAACGAGATTTCTCTGCGTGAAATTCGGGCTGCTCTCCCCGGGGAGAGCACGTCACCACAAGAGCAGCGCCACCCTTTTTCTTCTTTTTTTGTCTGCAACTGTATTTGTTTCCCTACCAGAGTGGCTTATTTCTAAGAATTTTGCCAGGGACAGTTCTCTTGTTGCCATGGGTTCTTTTACGAGCGCTGAATCATTTTATATAACACACGGGACCTCGGTTTATCGTCTCATCCAAAAGACAAGCGCCCAGACCACCACTCATGGTCTAATGGAGGGGGGGGGGGGGGGGAAGTTTCGGGCCCAAAATGCATGTACACACTGCATGCTTGTAGGAGCACGCTGTAACAACCGCCTATCTCGATCTTGAACCCTCAACACCCCATCCCCCCTTCCCCCGCCTGCCCACCAAGCCTGTCCTATACTCATACGAGTGGCTTTTTTTCTATGTTGTGGTTTCATTTAGGCACCTCTGGTTGCCTTCTATTCCTTTTTTTTCTACAACAAAATTATCAGAATTCCACAGGGCACAGATGATACTTGAAACTCAGCTAAACAAGCGATTAAGGATAGGGTAAACACGCTGATTACGATAATTATGTTTTGAATCCCCCATGCAGGCAGTTGTTATGGAAGAAAAGAAACAGTCCTGCTTGAACTCACAGAGGCTGTCACCAATTCTAGCCGACACACCAAATAAATAAAAACGTGCCTATGTTCATCATGGCATCAACGAAACGTAGTAAGGCAAAATTGGCTGGCACTCTCTGATGGATGAGGGTGAGAGTGGAACTACCAGAAAAGAAAAAGGTCATGCCAAATAAAAGAGAAGAAATGGAACGTTTCAGATGACAGGAGAGAGAGAGAGAGAGAGAGAGAGAGAGAGAGAGAGAGAGAGAGAGAGAGAGAGAGAGAAGAGAGACAGACAGACAGACAGACAGACAGACAGACAGACAGACAGACAGAGACAAAGACACAGAGAGAGACACAGACACACAGAGAGACAGACAGACAGAAGCACATAAATACATGGAAGAAAAAGGAAAGGAAAGAGGCAGAGCAAATAAAAATTAATAGGACGAAGATAACAGAAGAAGAAATGGAAGCAAGGGGAAAAGTAAACACCCAAGTGCATTAGACAACAAAAAATCAACCCATGACACTGTTAGACACACCATCAGGGTAACAAACTTCACTGGGAGGTAGAGACAGAGTAAAAAATAAAATAAAATAGAGACATTAAATTTATCAGTACACAATTTTAAGGAACACATGGGCATACAACAGGAGCACTGCAAAGACAACAGAGAAGAGAATTAAGTGAGCAGATATAGAGGTTGAATACACCATGCCTGATGAAAGCAGACCTTAGAGCAAAGGAGACATTCATGATTTTATTTGTTCCTCGGCTAAACATACCTTCCAAAATGATGAGATTTTGCGTATGCCACCCTTTTTAACCAACTCTAAAGGTGGCCACATTCCGACTTCGTTTTTCTCTGATTAAAAAAAGAAAATGATAGAGTGCTAGCAGAGGCTGTAAATAAAATGATGGTCTGTCTAGCAAAAAGTAGAAAAATGAAAAAGAAGGAAAGTAGGGGCGAGATGGCCTAGTGGTTATAACGCTGCATTTGCTACTTGATGGCCTGAGATTTAGCCACTACCCAGACAACTGTTCAGGGGATCTTTTCCCCTAAAGTACTGATTCCACTCCCCCGCAAATGTCCTTCCGATGAGACTAAACTGATGTCACTTGTGCGAACGCACGCAGAACATCTTACATACACATTAAATTCAGTTCTGCTTCTCGGAAGAGTAGACTCTTGGTGCACACTCTGGTGTCGTGTTTAGAATGCAGCTACCTTAATGGTGGGCAAAACAGTTCCAAACGCAAAAAAATCTCACCATTGGTGAACCTCGGAGCTCTAGCTGTGGAACAAGTTTTAAAAAAGAAAGGGGGGGGGGAACGAATAGAGTGCATAAGACGGGTTTTGGGGACTGCATCACCTGGAGTTAGTTATGGTTATCGTGGCAGAGTGTCTGGAGCCATTTATTCTGTACTGTGCCATCCATCTTGCCAATTTGACATGGCCCCTGCTTGGCCCCCATGCCAGCAGAAAGCAGCCCCCAGACAAGGGCCTGAAGTCTTGAAGAGCCTGCTAATGACAACTGTGGAAGCAAGCTGGCAGGTTAGCAAGTCAGTTAAATTTTGGGAAACCCAGTCAAAGAGCACTGGGCGTTGGAGGGGGGAGGGGGGAGGGGGTGGTTGGGAGTTGGCGGTTGATGGAAGGGGTGGAGAAGAGTGGTGAAGAAAATAAGGGAAAGGGAGAAGGTAAGGGAGGCAGGCAAAATGGCATTTTGATAAACTTTATTATGTATGTTTTACAAAGATTTGGAGTGTAATGCGTAATTCTTTCCTGGTTTACTCCCCCTTCCCCCACATGCATGCACGCACACGCACACACTCACACAAAATAACAAAATTTACAAAACTACATACACACGGGGACTTGATTAAAAAAGCACATGAGTGCTTATTCCATTATCCTCGAAGTAAAAGAATAAATAAATAAAATAATTAAAACGCATACACACACTCACACAATTATGCATACACACACACACACGTACGCACACGTGTGTACATGAACGTATGCATTTATGCTATATACTTGTTTAAGCACGTCCTAGCGGCCCCCCCCTCCCCCTCCTTGAACACCCCCCACCCATCCACTGATGTATCTTTTGCGAAGATGTAGAGTGTATTATGTAATCATTTCTCCTTGGTTTACTTCTCCCCTCCCTCTACACACACACACACACACACACACACACACACACACAACACACACACACACACACACACACACCACTCACTCTCTCTCTCTCTCTCTCTCTCTCTCTCTGCCTCTCCAAAGCATTTGTGATAAATATTGAAACAGAGCCCAAGCCAGCAAACTAGTCAGCTGAAAGTGGTTCGTTTTTCTTAAACAAAAGATGCTGAAAGGGACTCACACAGGTTTGATCGAGTAGCTCTATAACAGAACAAAACCGGCAATGTTTTTCTCTTCCACACTTACACGAGAGTTTTAGTTTTCAAAATATGTGTCAAGCGGAAAGAAACATAATGTCTGTCTATCTGTCTGTGTTTTAGACATAAGCTCTGTCTGTCTGTCTGTCTGTCTGTGTTTTATATATAAGCATTGAAATCAAGTGCTAGACAATTGCAAGCACTAGATAATTGCAAACCGGGTGCAAAAGATCATTCATTATTTACAGCCAGATTGTTGTTCCTCAGCACATGACCTGAAACAAGCTTTAGTTGTTAACGGACATACCAACCCCCCCCCCCCCCCCCCCCCCCCCCCCCCCTCCAAAATTCTGAGATACAGATCACGTCACGTCTGAGTCAAAAGCTGCTTTCGTTTGCTTGTTTGGTCGGGAGCAGGGGTTGGGATGGCAGAGCGGGTGGTATTTCAGAGCCGTGTATGCAGTCGCAGATTTTTGCATACTGTTCAAACAGAAATTAAAAGTTGGTGCAAAATCAGCAGGGTGAAGGTGCATGCTCAGGTGAAATCTGATGGAACTGAAAGCATTTTATTTACTTTTGGATTCTGTTTCTTTTTTTTCTTTTTTTTTGCGGGATGCGCCTCGCTCTACTAGTAAGTTAACAAACAGCCCTGAAGCATAACGGCAAGCCGCTTCACAAAGGATATACTTGTATCATAGGCGGTAACTGTCCGGGGGAAAATGTTTTGAAAAAGAGCTGTGTTTGCTTCCCATACTTAAGAATATCTCTTGTATCATCTAAATTGTCGACATTGTTATCATTTATAAGCACTTCGATTTGTTTGTTTTTACAAGGTTCAGCGCTATATAAATTCCATATATTATTATTATTATGACATATTGTACGATTTATTTCATGCATTCTCCCTGAAGTCGGAATGCAGCTACCTTCATAGTGCGTAAAAACGGTCGCATAACGCAAAATCTTACTGTTGGTGAACCTCAGAACTCTATCCGAGGAATGTAAAAAAAATATATCATGCATTCTTAAGAAAATCCAAAATTTTGCTCCGTAAAATAGTGAAGCTCAAAATGAAGAAATATCTTTAAGGAAAAAACATGAGTGCATCAGTGGTCATGTAAACTCTTCTGATGCTGAAACAGGATAACTTGGTCGTCAACAAAATTCCCAGAGAGCTGTATGTGTTAAGGATGGCAATTTTATTTTCACCTTCAAGAAGCCCCTATTCTGTTTTAGGCGGATGATCTCTTTTCTAGAAAGCATCATAACTACTTATCTAAAAGTCTGCTTTTAGTCCAAGAGCTTTCTCACTTTTGATGCTTTTCCATATGTTTGACTGATTTGTGCAATCCAGTCGGCCTTGATAACAGCAAAACAACACCATCTGCAAACAAAGTCATGACCACTGTCTACAAACCTGGCAGAAACAGAAAGCCATGATTTCCCTTTCTATTAACCTCATCAGCAGCTTGGCTTATTAGTGAAGAAGAAGAAAAAAGCAAGCGAGATGCACGCGCGAGAAAGACATTTTGCACGTAAAAGGGCCATAATATTCAAAGACAATGTCTCCCCCCCCCTTTCCCCCCCCCAACCCGTTCCTTTTTGGGGTTTATATTTTTGTTTGCTGTCTCGCATGCCTACATTGCATGGAAGCTTAAAATCTGAACCTTGTTGTTGTTGTTGTCGTCAATGTTGTGGCTTTGTTTTTGGCTTGCTTTTCAAGAATATGTATATATATATATATATATATATATAATATATATATATATATATATATATATATATATATATATATATATATATATATATATATATATATATACACACACCAGGCATATCTTGACTCACGCTTAACATCCCCCCCCACCCCTCTCCTTCTCCCCCACCAGCATTTCTCATTCGAAAGTATTTTCGGTATATATATATATATATATATATATATATATATATATATATATATATAGAGAGAGAGAGAGAGAGAGAGAGAGAGAGATGGATAGATAGATATAAGTATATATATATATATATATCTCTCTCTCTATATATATAATATATATATATATATATATATATACATGCACACACACACACACACACGTGTACACACAGAGACACACGCCTAACCTCGTCTCGCCCCTCATGTACTCAGGTAAGGCTGTAGCCAGCAGAAGCAAAAGGGGAGACCTAGGGAAAACAACTCGCCCAGCTGAAAGAAGACATTTATTTTGCTTTCCCAGCTTTTAATTCGTCAATTAGACCGAAGGGAGGGTCTAGCAAAAGAGGCCGTTACATGGGAGTGTCGGGAGGAAGACTGGATTGAAAAAGAAAAGAAAGAAAGAAAGGGAAAGAAAACTAACAGGAAAAAGAGATGGAGGGGGGGGGGGGGGGGGGGGGAGGGGACAAGGAGGCGAGGACGGAAAGGAAATAGGAAAGAAAGGACAAGAAGAAGACAGAATCAGACAACAACAACAACGAAAAAAGAGAAGACGAGGGTGGAAAAAAACTAGAACAGGTTTCGTTTCTCGGCTCCGTGACTGCCTAATAAGAAGCCTCCGGAATGGACGTTTTTATATTCACTTTGGTTTGGATTGGTTTTTTGTTCTGTCTGTCTGTCTGACTGACTGTCTTTCTGTCTGTCTCTCTGTCTGTCTGTCTGTCTCTGTCTCTTCTCTCTGTCTCTGTCTGAATGTCTGTGTCTGTCTGTCTTCTGTCTGTCTTTGTGCCTCTCTCTGTCTGTCTCTCTGTCTATCTCTGTCTCTTCTCTCTAACTCTCTCTGTCTCTGCCAGTCTGTCTGTCTCTCTTACAGTCTCTCTCTCTCTCTTTCTGTGTCTCTCTCTGTTTATGTCTCTCCCTCTCTATCCTTGCCGCTTTCTCTGTCTGTGTGTCTGTCTGTAGGTCTGTCTGTCTGTCTGTCTGTCTGTCTCTCTCTCTCTCTCTCTCTCTCTCTCTCTCTCTCTTTCTCTCTCTTTCTCTCTCTTTCTCTTTTCTCCTCCATCTTCTAATGAAGTCCTAACTTTTCAATTCCATCTTCACTTCCACTCTCTATCCCCCCCTTCCGTCTCACTGGCGTACGTTACGTTCGTGTCTTCTTCATCACCGTCGCCATCATTACATCAGATGTCTCCTCCGCTAAGAGTTTCTGCCGCACTCCTCTACTCCCTCCCCCCCTTCCCATTTTTCTCCCTTATTTCCCTTCCCCTCCCTCTCCCAGTTCCCCCCGCCCAGTCCCCACCCTGCAGTCACCAGCTACCCTGGGACGGGATAACCTGGTTGGTTAGAGCGTTGCGCTCGTGATCTGCTGATCCGGGTTCGAATCCCGTTCAAGGGGATATTTTTTTCCCTGGACTTAAAGTCAGTGCCGACTCCACTCTTCCAAAAAGTCCTTCCGGGTGAGACTATAAACTGAGGTCCCCGTGTGCGCGAACGCACGTAGAACATCTTTTGCACACGTTAAATCCTGTTCCGCTATTTGGGAGAGTAGGTCATTGTGTGCCGGTGGGAACTGATGACAAAATTTATAAAACTGCTTACGCACGGGGACTGGAGGTGAAAAAGTAATGGGTGCTCATTCCATTATCCTCGAAATCATGATAAAGTAATTAATTAATAGATAACTAAATGTAATAATAATAATAATAATAATTTTAAAAAATTGATGATGATGATGATGATGATGATAGTAGTAGTAGTAGTAGTAGTAGTAGTAATAGTAATAGTAGTAGTAATAATAGTAGTAGTAGTAGTAGTAGTAGTAGTAGTAGTAGTAGTAGTAGTAGTAGTAGTAATGCTACACAGCTTTTCCCTTGCTAGTCAGCTACAGTGAGTCAATGACTCTCTTGTTGTTGCACAATTAAAAAGAAATTCCGTTGTCAATTGTTTTCTATTCTCCATATGTTGTCAGGACAAAGTTAGCTTATACAATACATTCACAGATAAATTGAAATGGCAAGTGAACAAATACGTTAAGATTATGAACAGATAAGCAAAATAAGTAATGAAATGGTAACCAAAAATTGAAGAAAAAATGAAAAAAACAATACAATTAATTATAAAACCGAAACATTTCAGATTTCAGAGTAGCTCACGTCGTTGTAAGGATGCATGCTGGGTATATTCGTACTTTTGTAACCCACCAGACACTGACGTAAAATTTCGGGATCTTTAACGTGCATATTGGTCTTCTGCATGTATATAATAATACCAAGAGAAGGCACTGGTAGGTCTGCCCTTGAAGTTGAATTGGGAGATCGTAAAAATCCTCACCCTTAATTTAGCAGATGCCACCGCCGAAATTCGAACTCAAGACTTCATGGACCTTCTGGATTAAAGCCAAACGGGGTTTAACCACTCGACCATAGCGTCTGTCAAACTTTCATTTGAAAATAGAAAACAAATGTTGGGGAATGTTAGTACTAACCTTTGTGCATTGAAATAGAGAATACCAAAACGTTAGTAGAGTAACTTTTTCATCTATTATGTTCTTTTTTTATAAAAAAAAAACAACAACATAAAATCCATAAAGATTTGCTTGATATTGCCAATTTTTATTTTTGATATAATTTCTGATTGACAAATTCATACCCAGAAAAAAATTCTATTCTTCTTGTCCCTATTCTTATATCCATGTCTTTTTTCTTTTTTTTCTTCTGTTGCTAGGCTAGAGTTCCGAGGTACGCCAATGGTGAGATTTTGCGTATGCGACCCTTTTCGCCCACCATTAAGGTAACTGCATTTCGACTTCGGGGATATGTAATTAATAAATGCGTCATAAACATATTGAAAGAGATGTGTGTTTTTTACGTTTGTATTTTGTGATATAGATGTTAGTGAGACACTTCACAGCCAGTTCAAAAGAGAAACATAGAAAGAACATTTCCACTGAAAGGGGAAAAAACAACAACAAAGGCATGGCATATTTTGGCATAGTTTCTGTCATACAAAGATGATGATACTATTTAAGATAATACCTGCTGTTGTATTCTACTTTGTTGCTTATTATTGTTGTGCTCATTCTTCATGTAATGCTCCTATGTTGTTTTGATCTAAGAAGATTCTTATCAAGCCACTAAGGTTTATCAGAATTTTCTATTTAAGCTTGTGCTCGTGTATTTTTTACATTTATTTCTTTTAAATATTTCTGACTGAACAATGTTAACACCTCTACCCCAACTCCAGATGTGAGCCAGAACACTATAACTTACTAAACATGAGAGAGAGAGAGAGAGAGAGAGAGAGAGAGAGAGAGAGAGAGAGAGAGAGAGAGAGAGAGAGAGAGAAAGAGAGAGAGAGAGAGATGACCTACACTAATCAAAGTAAATGCTAAAAAGAAAAACGAAACCACCAACAAAAGCATGAACACAAAAACTACAGCAATGTTCAACTACATTTTCTACATCTAACAATAAGAACATTTGTTTTTAGTTTTCCTGCGAAATAAAGCAGTATCTAACAATAAGTACATTTGGTTTTCAGTTTTCCTGCACAAAGTTCTGATTAAGCAAAAAGATTGTTGTTCATTTACATTTTTCAAATAGGTGTAAACGTTTGACTTCAGATTTCGTAAGCTGGACAGGTATTTTTTGGCATATTCATTTTTTCCTTTAGATGTCTGTATATGGAGTATGTGCTTACTGAAGCAGTCTTGCATGTTAACAGACGATCAGTCTTTTCTTTAGGCAGATTAAAGAAACACATATTCAGATATGACTGACTCTACTGTTTCTCTTTTAATCTACGTGGAGAGAGAGGGCACTTCTCTGTTCTTGCTGCTGATTGTTGTTGGTGTGATCGATTGTTTGCTTGTTTTGTTTTGATCTTATTTGGGTATCGTCCTGTCTTCCCTCTCCTCCTCCCTCTACCTCCCCCCCCCTCTCTCTCTCTGTGTCTGTCACACACACACACACACCCAGGGTGTGTTTTTGGGAGATGGGTGTGGGGGGGACAGTAATGGTGGTGGTGTGGAGAGTAGGGTAGATGTAGTATTATTGACGTTGTTGGAGGTTTGTTTATTTGTTAATGTTTTTGTTGTTTGTTTCATAGTTTTCTTTATGCACCTGTTTTAATCGATATCAATCATTTCTATATCCTGTGTTCGGTTCCCCGTTTGAAATTCGATTTTATAGTTTTAAATGTATCACCAGAAATGTGACTGAAATGTTTTCTTGCTTTTCCTATGTGCGCAGATTAGGCGGCATGCAACAAAACAAAAGGAAACAACAAGAGCTACAACAACAACAAGAGCTACAACAACAACAACAACAACAACAACAACAACAAGAGCTACAACAAGAACAACAACAACAAGAGCTACAACAACAGCAAAAGACAATGGAGATTCAGTCGCAGGTAAGCTTAGTAGCTCCAGTATTTGGAAAGTATTAAACTGCAATAGCTTAACATTGGAATCAGACGGCCTCTAGGAGATTCTGAAAATTAATCTGCATCAAGATTTGTATTCAGTGTGGTTTTCAATGAGCAGTTGGCATTTTGGTGATGTTTGCTGATGGTTAACTGCCCGTCCCTTTCGTCTTTCTTCTCTGCATTGTAGGACCTCGGTTGTGTCTTTGAATTGAGAGACAAAAAAGCATAGATCTAAATAAATGTGTATTGTGTTCTGTTTGGGGTGTGGTGTGGTGTGGTGTGGTGTGGTGTGGTGTATGGTACGCCATTCAGTTTTACTGTGCTTTGCTGTTTTGTGCTG
The DNA here is from genome assembly GCA_028751875.1 of Rapana venosa. NCBI lineage: Eukaryota > Metazoa > Mollusca > Gastropoda > Neogastropoda > Muricidae > Rapana > Rapana venosa. Next base: position 47,950,192 of record CM054137.1, read on the forward strand.
AAAGAATTATACTCTTATGATCTGTACTGTATTGCATTGTGCTGCGTTGTTTTATAATTATTGTGTTGTATCGTATTGTACTGTGTTATTTTTTATCGTATCATATTTTATTGTCTTGGGTTGTATTGTGTACCCCGTTGTTGAG
>CM054137.1:47955336-47957836 GCA_028751875.1 Rapana venosa
TGTTATTTCTGCTGCTGTTTCTGCTGCTGCTGTTTCTGCTACTGCTGATCCCTGTACTGATTGGCTGTGTTTGATTTGACGTACCAGAAAATAGAAATCGGCTCTAAGGGGGGGGGGGGGGGGGGGGTGGAAAATGGGGTTGTTTGGGGGATAGTGGTGGGTGAGGTGTGGTGCTGGTGAGATGGGGTGGGAGGGGAGGAGGAGGGGGGAATACTTACAGACGCATACAAGACAGATACGGAGACAGACAGACACACACACACACACACACACACACACACACACATCAATACCAATACCAGTACCATTACAAATTACTTTAATTCCTCAATAAACAGAGAAATTTACGAGTGTTACAGACTATAATGAGAGAAAGAGAAAATTCTGAAATGATTAAGTTGCACATCGGCCCTTAAGCCACAATTCATAACGGAGAGAGAGAGAGAGAGAAGAGAGAGAGAGAGAGAGAGAGAGAGAGAGAGAGAGAGAGAGAGAGAGAGAGAGAGAGAGAGAGCACCGTCCATAAACAGGAAAGTCTTGCATGCTTCTTTGTATCAAGGGTACCAGACTTACTGATTTTTCTCGTATTGTGATGATCACTTTTGATTTTCCTTACAATTTCCTCCACAATTATTTTTCCTGTCTTGTCGTCTACCTTAAACGAACAGTTACACGCTTACTCGCTTCTCCACTCTTAGGAAAACAGGGGGAAAGAACAAACCAACGAAACCAGAGAGACAGAGGGGAGGGGAGAGCGACAGAGACAGAGAGAGAGCCTATATTCTCCACACACAAAATTAATCATAGAAAAGTTTGAAAGAGAGAGAGAGAGAGAGAGAGTTGAGAGAGAGAGAGAGAGAGAGAGAGAGAGAGAGAGACAGCAGACAGACAGACAGACAGACAGACAGACAGACAGACAGACAGACAGACAGACAGACAGACAGACAGACTGATATATTGACAGACACAGAGAGAGACACAGAGAGAGCCAGCCTACATTCTCCACACACTAAAAATCATGGTAGAGTTTCAGATTTCTCCCGCAAGAACGGTCCCGAGCATTCACGAACGTATTAAATATTTTTAGTGATAGCTGGGGAGTATTCGTCAGGTTCCGCTGAAGCTTCTAGCTGGCAGCTGAAGAAGTCTATTGAAACAGGAAGCCAAAATATAGCTGTAACTCTCTCTCTCTCTCTCTCTCTCTCTCTCTCTCTCTCTCTCTCTCTCCCTAGAAAACCTTGGCCCACATGTCAAGAGAGGGATTTTGATGACTTTTTCCATGAGGGCATTCGGCGACTTTGGGGAAATGACCAAAATGCATTGAAACGAAAGGTGGGGAAACTTATCGTCAGTGTTGACAGCGTGGTTGAAGCGGATGGGGCGCTAATGCACCGGGAACATGCTGACATAGGCCTTTGGGGATGTAGGCCGGTATGATGGAGGCAGCAACTGCTTTCCGTCTTGAGCTGTCTGTCTTGGGGGCAGAGTGGCGCGGTCGTCATCGGTTCTCTGTCCTCAAGCTCTGTCCCTAGGTTTTTGTCTTTTGGTTTCTTCTGTTTTGCCCTTCTTCTGATTCAGTTGGGGTTTTTTTCCTGTCTTTTTTGTACTTCTGATTTCTGCCTTTTTTTTCGTTTCTTCTGATTTTTTTGGTCTGCTCTTCTGGTTTCTACTTTTTTGGCACGTTCTGGCTTCTTCTTCCTTTTGTTCCTCCTTCTGGTTTCTTCTTTTTTTCTCTCTCTTTTTCTGGTTTCTTTTTCTTTTCCTTTTTTTTCTTCTTCTTTTTTTGTTGTTTTGTTTGGTCTTTGTTCTGTTTTCTTCTTTTTTGCTCTTCTTCTGGTTTCCTCTTTTTTTGACATTCTTCAGGTTTCTTCTTCTTTGCCCTTCTGTTTTTCTTTTTTTGTGTGTGCCTTTCTTCTGATTTCTTCTTTTTGTTTTGTTTGTTTCTCAGGTTTTTTTCTACTACTTCTACTTCTTTTTCTTCTCCGTTGCCTTTCTTCTTCTTTCTTTCTTCTTCTTTCTGTCTTATTTTTCTCTCGTTGCCTCTTGATGTTTTGGAATCATGAGACACTTCTTTGATAATCTTGTGGGATAATTTTCTCAAGGTGCGAGTGACCCAGCCATTTCCTCAAACAATAAAAAAAAATTCTACGGCTATTTTTGTCTTCAGTGTTGTTTTCTATAGGTAGCATGCTCCTTGTCCATTCTTCCTGAACACATTGGGCCACCTTAGATAAGAATCTTGCAGCGACAGCGGCTGACAGAAGTTCTGCAGTCTTGGGTCATCGTTGACGGCCCCTTCTCGTGCTTCAAACCCAGAAAGCAGGAGTAGGTTGAGTAGTGGAACTACAGGTATCCAGTTCCATTTTCACTCTCAACTTCTAAGATTTCATACTTTCGAGCGAAGCTTTAAATGGATCTTATTTTCTTTCTTTCTTTACTTAGCTTTCTTTCTTTCTTTCTTTTTCTTTCTTTCTTTTTTCTTTCTTTATGCGTCTTCTTC
>CM054137.1:47962836-47977836 GCA_028751875.1 Rapana venosa
TGTAGTTACAAACAATTTACGTTAACAATTATTACAAACATTTTTTTCTTACAGCTATACATGCCCATTTTGACAGATTCATAGCGTAATTCTTATAACCTGGTCTAAATGTGTGTGTGTGTGTGTGTGTGTGTGTGTGTGTGTGTGTGTGTGTGTGTGTGTGTGTGTGTGTGTGTGTGTGTGTGTGTGTGTGTGTGTGTGTAAATTATGGTATATGTTTAACTTATTTACGTGCGATCAGCTGCGTGTAAATGATTGGAATGTAAACGCTTTGATTTGTTGCTTTTACAAGGTTCAACGCTATAAAAATGCCATTACCATCATCATCTGTTTTATTCTTTACTGTTATTGTAGCTTTTTAAAGTTTTTTTTTAATTGGGGGCGGGAGTGTAGGGGACGTTGTAACGAGTCTGAAGAGAAGGTGTGTCCCTTGGAATTAAAAAATGTATGCGTGTAGGTAGGTGGGGTGTTTTGGTTTGTTTGTTTCATTGTGTGTTCTTGCCTGTAACTGAAAGTTGTACCATAAATACAGTTAAGATTTTGAAAAACCATTTGCTTAAAATAAACTGGAAATAACGTTAACGACGACAACACGTGATGATACATTGCCTACCGTCCATAATTAACGTGTTGTTGTTTTTTTAAAAAGTGAAATAACACTTTATGCCGTGATTACGTGTTGACACTTGCTCTCTCTCCCTACCCCCCTTTCTCTATTTCTCTCTCTCTCTTTCTCTCTGTGTTTCTCTCTGTCTCTCTGTCTTTGTCTCTGTCTTTGTCTCTCTCTGTCTCTCTGTCTGTTGTCTATGCGTCTGTCTGTTTATGTGCCTGTCTATCTGTCTGTCTCTCTCAGCAACGTAGGTCACATATACTGATATATTTCTTGCTTTCTAACATAATGCTCTGTTATGAAAGAACTGTCAGCACATGGACTTGTCCCTACATTGCAAACCTCGGTGCCGAAAAGACTGCCCTGGCATTGGCTGATTTTAAGTACCGTTAGCTATACATTTTTGGTCGTTGTTTGATTCGGGGTTTTTTGGGTTCTGATAAGAAAACTCGTCCCATTACAAACTGCAAACGATACACAAAATGATACATTTAGAAAAGAAAAAAAGAAGAACTAAAACGTATCTAAACCACACACATACAAATTAATCAAAGTACATCTTGGTCAAGTGCACATTTCTGACAAAGTTTCAACTACCTTGATGCGTGTATGGAAACCAACTCTAAACATTTCCGATATTTTCATACCTACGTATATATATATGTGTGTGTATGATTATCTCTTGTCGAAGTCATTGAATATCAGATTTTGAGTTTCAGATCGACATAGTGAATTTGGCAGATCACTGCCAAATAAAAGAAATAAGCAATGATTTGCCGAAGGTGCCAGCGTTGAAATCTGCACTGTTTTGGGGAATCTGCAATCGATTCCAAGGAATACAAAAGTCTGTACACACTTTATTTTATTTATTATTTATTTTTTATTTTATTCTTTTATATCGAGGATAATGGGATAAGCGCTTATGTGTTTTTTTACATCCAGTCCCCATGTGTATGCGGATTTGTAAATTCTGTCATTTGTTCCCACCGGCACACAATGGCCTACTCTTACGAAAAGCGGAACAGGATTTAACGTGTGCGCAAGATGTTCTGCGTGCGTTCGAACACGGGACCTCGGTTTATAGTCTCATCCTCGGGATTTTTGTGGATGCTAGATAAAACCCATAAAGTAATGCTATTAATCTTTCAGTTCAGGGAGTCAGCGGAAAAGAAAAGTACAATGTATGAAGAAAAAAAAGGGGAGAGATGAAAACACATCATTGTTTTAAAAACAAACAAAACAAACAAAACCCGATTTTCCTCACTTTCTGGAGATTCTGTGCTAGGAATTCCCTTTTTTCTATCCCTCTCTTTGTTTCTGCCTAGTTCATTTTCTTCCTGTCACCTCCGTCTTGTCTCTTTTCTGCCCTCTTGGTCCATTCTCCTGCTGGTGTTTTTTTCTCCAAAAAAAACTTTAAAAAATAACAATGCTATCCCCATGCCTGAAGTCGGATGCACGGGGCCTGACTTGGCAGGCGCAATTTTCGCTCATGTGACGGACAACAATAGTTGCTGTCTGAGTGTTCACACGACGAAGAAGAAGATTTTGAATGATGCTAGTCAACAAAGAATCCGAGTATATGACAATACTACTGGATTTTCCTCTTAGATGTAGGAGTAGTTTGGTTTTTATGTCCGTGGAACCATCTAGAGGTTTAAAGTCATGTCTGACACAGTGTTTTAAACCACAGCATCGGAGGTAGATGGGTTCCTGTGCTGCTCCAGTCTCCCTCACGGCATTTACATCTTTCTCTGACCACTGAAAGTTCTGGTCAAAGTTCTTCCATAGATCTGAAATATTCTTGGCAAATTTCTTCCATATTTGCTGAAAATATCTTTTGGGCACATTTCTTGCATAATTCATATATAAAAATTTCGCCGTGAGCAAATTTCTTACAAAATTTTGTCTGAAACTGTCGTTCTGGGCAAATTTCTTCTCTTCTATTTTTTTTTTAATGTTGGTCCGAGGAAATTGTGTCCATATAATCTTCTTTTTCTTCTTCGCTATTGTTGTCTGTCATATGAGTGAAAATACGTTGCACTACCGTTAAGCGCCTGACAAGTCAGGCCCAGTACATCCGATTTCGGCATAGTCCATATAATATTTGAAAGATGCCATTTTGGGCAAATTTCTTCCCTTTAGCTGAAAACATTGTTCTGGGCAAATTTCTTCTATAAATGTAGAACTGTTGTTTTGGGCAAATTTCTTCCATCTATCTAAAAATGTTGTTTGAGGCAAATTTCTTTTATATATCAAACAGTGTTGTTAGGGGGAAAAAATTTATATCTAAAAATGTTTTTTGGGAGATAAATTTCTTTCATATATCTAAAAATGTTTTGGGGGCTAAATTTCTTTCATATATATAAAACTTGTTTTGGGGTCAGTTCCTTCCATATATCTAAAAATGCTGTTTGGGATAAATGTCTTCATATATCTAAAAATGTTGTTCGTTGCAAATTTCTTCCATATATCTAAAAATGTTTTGGGGGTAAATTTCTTCCTTATATCTAAAAATGTTGTTTCGGGCAAATTTTTAAAATAGATCAAAAACGTTGTTTGTGGCTGGGTTTTTTCACCTAGACATATCTAAAACTGTTGTTTGTAGCAAATTTGTTTCCATGATCTCAAAATGTTGTTTGGGCAATATTCTTCCATATATCTCAAAATACTGTTCGGGGCAAATTTCTTCCATATCTCTAAAAAAAAAATTGTATCAAATTTCTTTCATATATCTCAAAATATTGTTTGTGGCAAATTTCTTCCATATCTCTAAAACAAAAAATTATTTGTGTCAAATTTCTTTCATATATCTCAAAATGTTGTTTGTGGCAAATTTCTTCCATATCTCTAAAAAAAAAAAAAATGTTTGTGGTAAACTTCTTTCTTATACCTCAAAATGTTGTTTGTGGCAAGTTTCTTCCATAATTTTGTATATTTAAAAAATGTTGTTTATTGCATTTTTTTTCCATCTATCTAAATAAAAATATTTGGGGCAAATTTCTTCGATATATCTCACAATGTTTTTCGGGACAAATTTCGTCTGTGCACCTAGAAATGTCGTTGTAGGTAGATTTTCCCCCATACATCTGAAAAAGTAATTCTGGCCAAAGGTCTTCCGTGATTATATCTGAAAAAAGTCATTCTGGCCAAATTTCTTCCATGATTATATCTGAAAAACAAGTCATTCCAGCCAAATTTCTTCCATGATTTTATTCGAAAAGTCAATCTGGCCAAAGTTCTTCCATCATTATATCTGAAAAAAGTCATTTTGGCCAATATTCTTCCATGATTATATCTGGGAAAAAAGTCATTCTGGCCAATATTCTTCCATGATTATATCTGAAAAAAAAGTCATTCTGGCCAATATTCTTCCATGATTATATCTGGGGAAAAAGTCATTCTGGCCAATATTCTTCCATGGTTGTATCTGAAAAAAGTCATTCTGGTCAAAGATCTTCCATGATTATATCTAGAAAAAAGTCATTCTGGCCAATATTCTTCCATGATTATATCTGGAAAAAAAAGTCATTCTGGCCTAATTTCTTCCATGATTATAATTATTTGGAAAAAAGTCATTCTGGCCAAATATCTTCTATAATTTATATGTGAGAATGTCGGACAATCTACAGGACATCACTGTACCTCTTGGGAGTAAAAGGGTGGATAGTGGCACCCCACATGTATGTTGTTAGTACACGGTGAACTGGTGCTGCTGGCTGGACTAAAGAAAGAAGCCTCATGGCCAGTGGGAGTCCAGGAGAGAACTCAAATCAGGAACACCCCACCCCCCACACCCACCCCCATCCATGTCCCTGTCCCAACATTACCTCAGCTACACCCTTCTCTTCGCAATCTCTTCCACCAGAACCACCATCACCACCACCACCACCACCATCTTCATCATCACCACTACCACCATCACCATCACAATCCCCAAAATTCATCCCCGAACAAAACTGCAGTCTTTTTTTTCAGGGGGTTAAGGCGGGGGACCCTCCACACCCCCCCCCCCCCTCCCTTATTTTCCATTCACACACACACACACACACACACACACACACACACACACACACACACACACACACACACACACACCAAAAAAATACTTCCGAGTCTTGGAGTCTTGGCCAAAAAAGAGAAAGGGGGAGATCAGCGGAGGCCGTCGTTTCAGCTCCTCTTCATTTGCAAATAAATCAAGTGATTTTCTTGCGAAAGCGAACATCTTCCAAACAGGGGAGATTTCTATTTGGGATAGAGTCACTGCCTCGCGAAAATAGAATGAGAATTGTAAATGGAGAGAGAGGAAAACGCCCCTGACCGGACCAGGCCCGTCCATTTTACGCTGAATAGCGTGCTCGTGTGCTTCGTGAGAGGCCCTTCTCCTCTTCTTCTTTTTCTTCTACTTCTTCTACTACTACTCCTACTGTCTGTTCGTTTTTTTCTTCTTCTGTTCTTTTTTTCTTTTTCTATCTTGTTTTCGCCTCCTCTCTTTTGCGGGGAAGAAAATTAAAAAGCGAAATGAAGCTTGGGCAATACGCAGAGTAGAGAATCTGTCTTGATTTATGGCTCTGGACTTAAAGGAAGAAGGAAAAAAAATAGAGAAGAATTTCAGTTGAAAGGAAGAAAGGAAGTGGGGAGAAAAAAGAAAACAGGAAATGTGTTAAAATTCAAATGAGTGAAGGAGATAAAGAAATAAGAAGAAGAAGAAAAAAAAGGATGAAAAAGTGAGTGTTTGAATTAAAGTGAAATTAAGGCGAAATTCAACTGAAATGGGATGAACAACAACAAAAATAAATAAATGAATGAAAGTTTGGATGGAAATTGTGCGTGTGTTCGTGCGTGTGTCGCAAGAGAGAGAGAGAGAGAGAGAGAGAGAGAGAGAGAGAGAGAGAGAGAGAGAGAGAGAGAGAGAGAGAGAGAGAGAGAGAGAGAGAGAGAGAGAGAGATGAAAAGTTTGTAAATAATTGAATATAGATAGTTAGGAAAGGTTTAAGTTTTTACGAAATAATCTTGCAATGATTGCCAGATGCATTAACGATCGGTTCTGGTTTTAGTTTTGAAGTCCATTGCTCCAGGACAAATACAGAGGGGTTGAACAAATTCTTAGAAAATGGGGGTTTGATTTGCATGTTAAAAAGCACTTTGAATAGGACATAACCGTTAAAGAAAGAAGTGGGCCTAGAAGAGTGAAAAGGAAAGAAAGACGTTAACGAAAAACCGATTAAAACATTTTCTTGCTAAATCTTGAAATATGTTGACAAAAGAAGACGCATTAACGGCAGTCTTGGTTTTAACAGCAAAAGAGTAATTATGTAATTATGTACAATTTTAGTTGTGTAATACATATTGCTAGTAATAAGTTGTATTTTGTTTAACATTATGGATTTTATCGATAGTTGTATTTGAGGGCTAATCTTATTCCCAAATACAACATCCATCGTTGCTTCTTCTTTGTGTTTGACGGAAGTCTGTTTAGAGCAACCCATGTCCAATATCTAAAATAACAAGGGATATGGACTTAAAGTAATTCGCATGAAATAATTCTCAACAGCTTGTGTGTCCCTTTGCCTGATATCAGGAAGCAGTGTGTTGAATTCTTTTTTTAAGTCATTGTTGCCTCCGTTGCATAAACATTTCATTATTGTTTAAGTCAGGTTTGGGGCACCACTGAGATGTCCGTTCCAGGGAATTTTTCTCCCGGTGTCAGCATCGTAACTGACAGCACTCCCCAGAAAGTCTTTTGAATGAGACTATAAACCGTGTGCGATCGCACGCAGAACATCTTTTGCACACGTTAAGACCTGCCTATCGGCAGAGTAGGCCACTGCGTGTTGGTGGGAACAGATGACAAAATTTAAAAGCCGCACGCACACTGGTGTCGTACTTGTAGCTTTACAAGATTCAGCGCTATATAAATTCCATACATTATCATTATTATTATTACTTAGACATCATCCCCTAGGTCGGAATGCAGCTACCTTAATTAATGCTGGGCACAAACGGTCACATACACAAAGTGTCACCTTTGGTAGAGCTGTAGCCGAGGACGATAAAAGAATTGTTTCCCTATTCTTCTTCATAAAAAAAAAATGAGCTGATCTAGACGCTGTCTTTTTCCCCACATATCCATTTGTACCGTATGCAAAAAAGTGACTTATGACTGGTATCCTCTGCCCCTTCCCGCGTTGCCCCCTTTTGTAACTGATTTTAAGTTGTACTGTGTGCAGAGAGATACCTCTTGTCTCTTTTCCCCATCGTGTCCCTGAATAGTTGTGAAATTTACCTTAAGCAAAGTGACTTTCTCTTGTTTCTTGCCCTGTGTTGGTGAAAAAAATTGAAGTGTAGGCATCTTTAAAGAGAGAGAGAGAGAGAGAGAGAGAGAGAGAGAGAGAGAGAGAGAGAGAGAGAGAGAGAGAGAGAGAGAGAGAGAGAGAGAGAGAGATGATGATGATGATGATGATGGTGATGCTTTGCTCCCTGTTCTACGATCGGTTTTTTGGTGACAGAATTTGAACCGTACCCTATCTCTCATTATTACAGTGGTGGGTTGTTGTTTTTTTTTATACCTTTGTTGTGACTAGTACTACTTTTTTTTTAAAGAATTGATTTTTAATTAAATTAAGATTGATACAGTTAGATCTGTCTTCTGATGATATGTGGTAAAATCGATTTTCAAGAGTAGATCGATGTTTGGGGGACGTGGGATTGACGCGGACACTTTAAATCAATCCATCTAAATCAAACGTGGGAAACAGAAAAGCTGTATCACCAAGAAATGGTATTGAGGAATACCAATGTTATGAATAATGTTGGGGACACTTTTTTTTTGTTACTCGGCTAGAGCTCCGATGTTCATCAATGGTGAAATTTTTGCGTATGCAACTGTTTATGGACTTTTTATAGGGGAAAATGTTGATTACCTTGGGTATATTTTTAAAAGTCTGTTTTGATGAAAGGGACGAGGCTGTCTCGATTACTTTACACATTCGTTTAGTTGTGGTGTGGGGTTTTTTATTGCGATTTTTTTTAATGAGGACCAAAATGTTGCTGTTGCTTCTCTTATCTAAGTGCCTTTATCTGTCTGTTCAGCCTCTCTCTAACGACAGGGTTCGTGTTTTGTAAACGTACGTGAAAACATCAATTTTACTGCTGCACCAACAGAAGTGACTTTTGTCAACAGAAGGGACATGGGTTTTAAATATTTATCCACCTCTGTATATATCCGAATATACTAGCCATGGGCGATGGTATAGATGGCACAGCTGCACTTAGCATGCAATCTAAGACCTGGAGAGGGATCGGCTCCGCTAAGTTCAACGTGTCCATGACACACTGCCAGAACATTTCAGTGCAGTTAGTTCCTCCAACGACTCTAGGGGGAAGTCAAGCCAAGACCTAAGGAGAAGAGAGTGACCAGAAAGCTTTGAGAGAAATCTGTTTCCAGAAGTTAGCCTAGTCAAAATCTTCTATGCTGATGTTGTCCACCTAGCTTAATTAAAACTGGCGCTGATCCAGCCTTCGCTTCTGATTGCCCAAAGATGCTCTCTCTCCCACTCTCTCTCTGTCTCTCCCTCCCTCTCTCTCTCTCTCCCCCCCTCTCTCCCCCCCCCCCCTCCCTCCTCTCTCTCTCTGTATCAGTCAGTAAATCAGTCATGCTACTTACAGCCCAGCCGACCACAGGGGCCGTGACATTCATGAGTGTTTAAAGAAAGATGCCGGACAGATTAAGTGGAGGGCCCAGTCTGACCCCAACAGGTGTTTGGAACCCTTCCCATAGGTAATAGCTGGCCACTATGTGTAGTGATGATAACAACTGTGTTATAACCCTCTGCCATGTCTTGATGAAACTCAACATAAAGCCCCCCACAAATATTAAGCAAAGGGAGGGAGAAAGAGAGAGAGAGAGAGAGAGAGAGAAGAGAGAGAGAGAGAGAGAGAGAGAGAGAGAGAGAGAGAGAGAGAATATGAAAAAGAAAAGAAGCAAAAAGAAGCAAAGAAGCGAGGAAGAAAGTACGGAAAGGAAAAAAATGCGCACACACACAAAACCATCGAAATAACTGAAGCGTAAAAATATTTGTAGGGACGATGTTAAAAAATAAAAAAAAAAGTAAACCAACAAACCATTCTAGAACACCCCCCCCCAAAAAAAAAAAACAACAACAACAAAACAACAACAACAACAACAACAACAAAAACACCACCAACAAAAACAAACAGAAAGAAAAAAGGAAAACAACAAACAAAGTTTTAGAAAATAAAGAAGACAGAGGGGAAATGATTAAAGAAATAGAAGAGAAGAGGTAAAGTTTATAAAAAAACAAAACACCACCAACAAAAACAAAACGAAGCAAAACAAAAGAAACAGGAGAGAAACAGGACCCAAAAAATCGAAAAGACTTCTTAAAGCACAAATACAAAACAGCTAATAGAAAAAAAGTGCGAACAAGTAAGTAAATAAGTAAGTAACAAAGTAAGTAAGCAAGTGAATTTAATATCTATCCATTCACTAAGTAAAATCATAATTCCAAAATAGAATATATCAAAAACTATACCATATCACACAGATCGGAAGAACCAAATCAACAAGAATCAAACAAACAAGAAAACGAAAGTGCCAACACTTCCCCCCCCCCCCCACACACACACAAGTAAACAAACAAACAGACCAACAAACAGTCACCCTACAGACAGAGGTCAGTCCTGAAAAATCAGTCAGCGGAACAAAGTACACTAGTGGAAGAAGTAAGTTAATCGGATGTATACACAAACTGATGGGCACCTTGCCAAAGGCTGCTTTCCCTGGCCGACTTTGCTCAATGTTTTTCAAGTTTACGAGTTCGAATCCCTACATAAAACTCAGTGTGTGTGTGGTGTGGGGGGGGGGGGGGGGGGGGGGGGGGGGGGGTTGGTAAATTTTTGCAGTCGTTGGCATTTGTTGAAGTTGCCAGTTTGTAACCTGGACTTTTTTGAAAAATAAAATCTATTCGGTATTTCCACTGACCTTATGCTTGAAAAATAAAATCTAATCGGTATTTCCACTGTCCTCATGTTGTGGCTCTGGACCTGCATTCTATTTCTACCAGGTTGCAAGTTCGATTCTTACTTCCCTTTGTAGATATCGGTATTTTCATTGCATTTAACCTATCTTGAATATGGATGTGCACTGGATGTGTTTTAAGGTAGCAAGTTCGATTCCCAGTTCCCTGCATCAATACCGGATTTTTTTGGTTATTGTCCTTGACATGTAATGATTCAGCGGGTGTGTCCTTTGTGTCAAAGGTTGCAAGGTGGATTATCAGAACACACACACACACACACGCGCGCGCGCGCGCGCGCGCGCTCGTAAATCTGTTTTCACAGAAACAAGTATGATGAAAAAGGTGGGTAGGTTAATTTAAATCAAGAAAGGTGCTAGGCTAAACAAAAAGACACCATCATCAGAATTGAAGGAAACCGGAGTCGGGGTCAGGTCACAGGCATGGTCTTTGTTCAACAGTGCATAAAATGCTGTCATTGAAAGATATCATTTTGTAGAGTTTATTTTATTTTTATTTTGTAATGAAGTCTTTGGTATATCAATTTTTAAAATGACTGAGAAGATGCAAGTGGTTTCTTGCACTTGTGTTCCTCCACTGCTATTTTCTGAATAATTATAAACGTGGTGCAGGGGGGAAACAAGACCAACCCAGGGTGGCCATGCCCGCGGTCTGGGTAGTAGAGTGTGAGGAGGGGGTGGGGGAAGGGTGAGAGGTGAGGGTAGGGTGGCGGAGGTTGGAGCAAGAGATTAGGTCTATCAGTGACAGCCCTTTCTAGCCCCGATTTATTTAAAATACGCCGCTAAGTGGATGGATCCATCATTTCCGATAGGCTCCCCTTCTCAGGGCCGGTAACTTGAGACGACCTATCTAGGTGGCGCTCTCTGCTTGCGGCTCGAGTGTGATATGTGTGCGCATGCGCGCCCTTTCAACTTTTTGTGAGGGTGTTTTTTTTCTTTGGGTTTTTTTAATTTTTTAATTTCGGTGTGAGGAAGATCACGTAGGTTAGGCTGACGATGGAACAAGGTGTGTGTGTGTGTGTGTGTGTGTGTGTGTGTGTGTGTGTGTGTGTGTGTGTGTTTATACACAAGCGCCTGTGTGTGCATACATGCTCATCGATGCGTGTCCTAATGCATTGGTTTGCTCTTGTTTTCCGTTTGCAAGTGTTTGGGTTTTGGTTTGTTTTTGGAGTTGTTTGTTTTGTTTTTCTTTTAGATTTTTTTCTTCTGTATGGGCGGAGAAGAAGGCAGCAGCAGAGTGGGGTGGCGGGCGGCTAGTTGATAAGGGTTTATGTTGTAATGGACTGTTAGGGTTATCTTTTGAAGTGTCGTCTGCTTTTGCGGTTTTTCCCCCTTTTTACGTGGCAGACGATGAGTAAGAGAAAGATTCCCCCTCCTTACACTCAGTCTCTTATCTCCAGCCTTCCCCCTGCACCCACCCCCTCGTTTTGGATAGGAAAGAGGAGGGAGAGGGGGCAGTTGGAGGGGAAGTGATGTTAAGCCAGGAGCATGTCTTTGTTCTCTAGTTCTGTTGTTTTTTTAAAAGTGTATGTCCTTTGGAATCTTTATTCCTAAAGTTTGTTCCTTTGGATCTAGTTTTGTCCAGAACTCTAGCCTCCAGTGAAATGTCCGTTCCTTGGGGTCTCCAGAGCCTATGTCTCCCTGGCTGTATGCCCCCCTGGAAGTGGCTGGGTGTCTGTGTTCCTCGGGGTCTATTCGCTTATATACAGTTGTTCTTTAGGGTCTGTGTTCGTCCACATCCATGTTTCCTTGCGTCCATGTTCATTGAGGGCTCTATTCTCTAGGTTCAACTCTCTCTAGGGTTAACACGCGGGGAAAAAACACGTTTAGAAAGGGAACACAGCGAAAGAGAACATAAGGGAAAAATAGAGGAAAGGAACGTAGATAAAGAGAAAATAAAAACGAGGAATATGGAGAAAGAGAACATAGAAATGGGGAAACATAGAGATGGCGGACATAGAGAAAGGGAACACAGAGATGGGGAAACATAGAGAAAGGGAACATAGAGATGGGGAAACAGAGAGAAAAGGAACCTAAAGATGGGGGAACATAGAGATGGGGAACATAGAGATGGCTGAACATAGAGGTGGGGGAAACATAGAGAAAGGAACATAGAGATGGGGGAAACATAGAGAAAGGAACATAGAGATGGGGAAACATAGAGATGGGAAAACATAGAGAAAGGAACATAAAGATGGGGAAACATAGAGATGGGAAAACATAGAGAAAGGAACATAGAGCTAGGGAACATAGAGAAAGGAACATAGAGATGGGGAAACATAGAGAAAGGAACATAGAGATGGGGAAACATAGAGATGAGGAACATAGAGAAAGGAACATAGAGATGGCAGAACATAGAGAAATGAACATAGAGATGGCGAAACAGAGAAAGGGAACATAGAAATGGGGAAACATAAAGGGAACATACAGCTAGGGAAACAAAGAAAGGGGGAACATTGAAATAGGGAAACAGATGAAGGGAACATAGAGACAGAGAAACATACAAATGGATCATAGAAATAGGGAAATATAGAGAAAGGGAACATAGAAATGGGGAAACATAGAGAAAGGGAACATATAAATCGGGAAAATTAGGGATGGGAAAACAGAGAAAGTGATCATGGAGATGGAGAAACATAGAGGAAGGGAACATAGAGATGGGGAAATATAGAGGAAAGTGGAAAAAAGACGGGGAAATATAGAGAAAGGGAATCATAGAGATGGGGAAACATAGAGGAGGAGAACATAGAGATGGAGAAACATAGAGGAAGGGAACATAGAGATGAGGAAATATAGAGAAAGGGAATCACAGAGATGGGGAAACATAGAGATATAGGAAAAATAGAGAATCAGAACGGAAATACAAAGAAGGGGAAACACAGAAAAAGTGAAATAGAGATCAGGAAACAGCGATCGGGAAACGTGAAGAAAGGGAACATAGAGAGGGAGGAAACATTGAGAGAAAGGGTACCTAGAGATGGGGAGACACAGAGATGGGGAACAAAAAAGGGACATAGAGATGGGGAATCATAGAGAAAGGGAATATAGAGATTGTGGAAATATAGAGAAAGGGATCATAGAGATGGGGAAACATAGAGAAAGGGAACATATAAATCGGGGAAAATAAGGATGGGAAAACATAGAGAGGGTGATCACGGAGATGGAGAAACATAGAGGAAGGGAACATAGAGATGGGGAAATATAGAGGAAGGGAACAAGAAGACGGGGAAGTAAAGAGAAAGGCAACATAGAGATGGGGAAATATAGAGAAAGGGAATCACGGAGATGGGGAAACATAGAGGAGGAACATAGAGATGGGGAAACATAGAGATGGGGAAACATAGAGAAAGGGAATCACAGAGATGGGGAAACATAGAGGAAGGGAACATAGAGATGGAGAAACATAGAGGAAGGGAACATAGAAATGGGGGAAATATAGAGAAAGGGAATCACAGAGATGGGGAAACATAGAGGAAGGGAACATAGAGATGGAGAAACATAGAGGAAGGGAACATAGAAATGGGGGAAATATAGAGAAAGGGAATCACAGAGATGGGGAAACATAGAGAGGACACCGATATGGGGAAACATAGAGAACGGAAATACAAAGATGGGGAAACACAGTAAAAAGGAAATAGAGGTAGGGAAACGGCGATCGGGAAACGTGAAGAAAGGGAACATAGAGAGGGAGGAAACATAAGAGATAGGGTACCTAGAGATGGGGAGACACAGAGATGGGGGAAACATAGAGATGGGGAAACATAGAGAAAGGGAACATAGAGATGGGGGGAAAAGAGAAAGGGAACATAAGGATAGGGAAACATAGAGATGGGGAAACACATGAGGAAACAGAGAAAGGGAACATAGAGATGGGAACATATAGATGGGGAAACATAGAGAAAGGGAACATACAGATGGGAACATAGAGATGGGGAAACAAAGAGAGAGGGAACATACAGATGGGAGCATAGAGATGGGGAAACAGAGAGAAAAGGAACACAGAGATGGGCGGTGGTCTAGAGGTAACGCGCCTGCCTACTAGAAAGCGAAAAGTCCGGCTCGGAAGTGTGCGGTGGTTCGAATCCTGTTTGGGCCCGAAACTTTTGCCCCATCCATTAGACAATGAGTGGTGTCTGGGTGCTAGTATTTCGGGTGAGACGATGAACCGAGGTCCCGTGTGTTACACGTAATTATTTATCGCACGTAAAAGAACCCACGGCAACAAGAGAGTTGTCCCTGGCAAAATTCTGTATACAAAAGCCACTCGGATAGGGAAACAAATATAGCTGCAGACAGGAAAAAAAACCACCCCAAAAATAATAGGTGGCGCTGTTCTTGTGGCGACACGCTCTTCCCGGGGAGAGCAGCCCGAATTTCACGCAGAGAAATCTGCTGTGACTTAAAGTGATACAAATAAACAAAATAAACACATAGAGGTGGAGAAACATAGAGACGGGGAACCATAGAGATGGGGAGCAGTCATAGAGATGAGGGAAACATAGAGAAAGATGGGGGAACAAAGAACGTGAACATGGAGATGAGGGAAACACAGAGAAAGATGGGGGAAACAGAAAGAAAGTGATCGCAGAGAAAGAGAGCATGGAGGAAAGAGAACCCCCGGGAACACACACAAAAAGAAACAAAGAGAAAAGGAAACATAAAGAAAAGGAACATGAAAAAAGAACAAAAAAGACAGGGAAGACGAAGAGTATTGCGAAGAGAGGGAACAGGACAGTGGACAGAAGGAAAAAAACTGAAGGGTAGAAAAAACAGAGTAAAGAGAATAAGGTTATAAGAAAAGGAAGTATAAAGGAATTACCCCATCCCCCCCCCCCCCCCCCCCCCCATCTCTCCCCCCCCCCCCCCCTCCCCGCTGTGCACAGTGTTTTTCATTGTTGGAGAGCTATCAAACACACACACACACACACACACACATACACATACACACACTCACTCACTCACACACACACACACACACACACACACACACACACACACACACACACACACACACACACCTTCTGATGAGACTATAAACCAAGGTCCCGTGTGCGAACGCAAGCAGAACATCTTGCGCGCACGTTAAAACCCGTTCCGCTTTTGGGAAGAGTAGGCCATTGTGTGCCCGTAGGAACGGAAAAACAGAATTTACAAAACTGCATACACACGGGGACTAGATGTAAAAAAGAACATGAGTGCTTATTCCATTATCCTCGAAATAAGAAAATAAAATAACTTACTAAATAAAAATAAAGGACAGACACACACACACACACACACACACACACACACACACACACACACACACACACACACACACACAATGTCTAGCAAC
>CM054137.1:47982836-47985336 GCA_028751875.1 Rapana venosa
TCCGAAGGAAATTCAGAAGGGTGGAGTCAGTACTGATGTTCACTCCTGGGGAAAAAAACATCCTCTTGAACAGGCGTCTCGGAGGTGGCTCAAACCCTGGGCTCGATCACGGGCCGTCAGATCACGAGCACAGCGCTCTAACCACGAGGCCATCCCGCCCCCTAGTCATCCAGTTGAGGCTATAAGTCGAGGTCGCATAGTGTGCGAACGCGCACAATAACTTCTTGCACACACGCGTTAAAACCCCAGTCAACTTTAGTAGAAGAGTAGGCCCGCTATGTCCGGTGGTATGGGCCCTTAAGACTTTTGCAACTGTGTCGGGGATGTAAGTCCAGTCATGTGTTGAAATTTGCGAGGAAAAGAAAATCCCTTGCTCTTTTTGCTGTGAATCCCCCACCCCCACGTCAAAAACTGAACTTGGTTTGTCATTGTGTATGACTCAGTTTCTACCTCTGTGACTGTACGGTTGATTTTTTTTTTTTTTAGCCATTTCTATAATTATGTCTCTGTTTGTCCGTTTCTGTCTGTCTATCTGTCAATCTCTTTTTCCTTCTCACCCCCCCCCCCCCCCCCACCCACTCCACCCACCCCTGTCAAAACCTGAACCTGGCTTTTCATTGTCTCTATCTCAGTTTTCTAACCTCTGTGTGTGTGCTTTTTATTCCCATTCCTGTAATTATGTTTCTGTTTGTCTGTCCGTTTATGTCTATCTTTTTTTCTTTCTCTCTCTCTCCTCTCTCTCCTCTCTCCTCTCTCCTCTCTCTCTCTCTCTCTCTCTCTCTCTCCTCTCTCTTCTCCTCTCCTCTCTCTTCTCCCTCTCTCTCTCTCTCTCTCTCTCTCTTACCCACCCCTGTCAAATTCTGAACCTGGCTTTCCAATTCATTGTCTGTCTCAGTTTCTGCCTTTGTGTTGTATCTTTTATCATTCCATTCCTCGTTTGTCTGTTGTTTGTCCGTTTCTCTCTCTTTTGTGTGTGTGTGTGTGTGGTGTGTGTGATGTCGATGTGTGTGTGTTTGTGTGTGTGTGTGTGTGTGTGTGTGTGTGTGTGTGTGTGTCTCAGAACTGTTGATGGGCCCAGTAATTAGCAGTGGCAGGCAATTAACTTCAAAAATATGTTTGAGCGCGTGACAGGGCACACTTCTTTTCGTCATCGGAAAAAGACAGGCAGCAAACAGTTCCTTCCACACAGAGAAAGAGACAGAGACTCTTTAGTGCAAAGAGAAAACCCAGCCACACGTGAAGATTGGCTACACACACACACGCGCACGCATACGCACGCACGCACACACCCGCATACGCACGCACGCACACACACACACGCGCGCACAAGCGCGCACGCCGCACACACGCGCAACACACCTTAAAATAAACACACACAACACACACGCACACACATACACACGCCACGCACGCACAACACTCACACACACTCCCACACATTTTCACACACGCACGCACGCACGCATAAACACTCACACACACGTACACACACAACATCACACAAGCACACACACACACACACACACACACACACATACACACACACACACAAACTCAGGACACTGTTCGACTGTTAAAAAAACCAAACCCAACCCCAAACCTCAGGACGCTACAGAGGAACCTGTCAGAAAAAAAATAGCCTTCATATTTCACTTCGCTCTTTTTTGTTTTGTTTATAGCGTCGCCTCTGAAACGAACAGACGACCCCCCACCCCCCCCCCTCCAACCCCCTCCCCTCCCCCTCCAAACGAAAAGGCAAACAGAAAAACAAACAAATGACAACAACAAAGAAAGAGAGAGAAATATAAAAGAAAAAGAAAGAAAAGGAATAGCGAATGGGGAGAGAGAGGGAAGGAATGAAACAAGTTGATATTAGCATGCGAGTATTTTGGCGAAAACAAACGCTTTGACGCTGCGGGTTCTTATGGCAGTGTCACAGCTTTTGTTTGGGAGCCAATATTTTCTCAGTCGGGTTCGCCGTCAAGCAAAAGATCACCCCGTCCCCCCCCCCCCCCCCCCCCCCCCACACAACACACACACACACAAGCGCGCACATCTCTCTCTCTCATCTTCTCTCTCTCTCTCTCTCTCTCTCTCTCTCTCTCTCTCTCTCACTCTCCAGAGAAAAAGGTGGCACTAGCTCTGAAAATGACAAGTTGGAATTAATGTAATTAGCGCATGCGCCGCGTTAATTCTGGCAGCCCCAAATTTCGGGTTGAAGACAGGGAGGGATTGGGGGACAGGGGGGTGGGGGGGGGGGGGGGGGGGGGGGGGGGGGGGGTGGAGGATGAATTAGAAAAGGGATTTAAAGGTGGATATGTTGTGAATATAAGTTTTATTCTCGATTGAAGGCAAGAGATCCGTCCTGTAAACAAAACAGTAACAAAACAGCACAAAAACAACAAATGGATAAAGATGAAAATGATCATATTTCAAATAATGATAATCAGTGAAGACGTCAGTTTTCCGTTGGTATATTGCTTTAAAAGATGTAATATTG
>CM054137.1:47990336-48000336 GCA_028751875.1 Rapana venosa
TGGTGAAAAGTTGACTCTCCACTGCCTGTGATAGTCTCTTCAGACTGAGGGGTATATTTAATTTTAGCATAGAAGGTGGCTGTGTGAAAATGACAGACGTTTTAATCCGTAGGGCAGAGTGTTGCTTAATAGCTAATAACGGAATGTATTTAATGTGAAGTGAATAATAGTGGTGCCAATTTGGAAGAAGAAGGGCAGCAAGAGAGACTGCAGCACCTACAGAGGCATTTCACTTCTCAGCCATGTAGGGAAAATGTATGCAAAGATTCTGGAATAGCGCACAAGAGCCAAAGCAGAACACCTACTGAGCAATGCCCAGTTTGGCTTTCGGAAAGGAAGAGGGTGCACAGATGCCATTTTCGCACTCCGACAGCTGTGTGAAAGAACCATCGAATACAACCAAGATCTGCATACAGTATTCGTTGATCAAGAAAAAGCTTTCGACCTAGTCAACAGAGACAATCTCTGGAAGATCCTGGAGCAGTACGACGTGAAGGGGCAGTTGCTTGATAACATCAGAGCAATCTATGCCAACAGTATGAGCGCAGTCCGAACAGCCAGTGGAACATCCGACTGGTTCCCGGTTACATCAGGGGTCAGGCAAGGTTGCGTACTCTCTCCCCTTCTCTTCGTGATCTACATGGACCAGATTATAAAGGAAGCCAACCCAGATCTTGAGGCCCTGAACGAACTATTATTTGCTGACGACCAGTCCTTGATGAATCAGAACAAAGCAGCTCTTCAAGAACACACAGACCAACTCAACACAAGCTGCGAGAGGTATGACATGAAGATCAATATCACCAAAACAGAAGTTATGTCTGTCAGCAGAAATCCAGGAAAGCTGGACATCAACATCAACGGCACCCAGCTGAAACAGACCAAAGAATTTTAATACCTTGGCAGCCTCTTCACTGAAGATGGAAAATTGGACAGAGAGATAGAAACAAGATGCCAGAAAGCGAACGCAGTCAGTTACCAACTCGCCCCCCTTCTAAAACATTCCAGCATCCCAATGAGCACCAAGGCAAAACTCATCAACGCCATCTTCGTTCCAACACTCACATACCAGTGTCAGACATGGGCCCTAACAAAAGCCTTAGAGAGAAAATTGGTCACATGTGAAATGCGCTGCCTGAGAAAATATGTCAACAAGACCAGACGCGACAAGATCAAGAATGAGGTGATCAGAGACATGGTCGGACTAACACCAATTCTCCACCATATCGAACAACAAAGGATCAGGTCACTAGAATGCCGCCCAAGCAACCAGCCCTACGGGCATACACCACCAAATACAATGGCTGGAAAGCCAGAGGTAGACCAAGGAGACGATGGAGCGACTCCATGGCTGACACCCTGCGAGCCCATGACCTGTCACTCTATCAAGCCTCCCGCCTTGCTGCAGACAGACGTCTGTGTCTCCCCGCGACGCCGAAAGGCACCAGCGGCAGATGAAAGAAAGAAAGAAGAAGAAGAATTATGTTGTAATAACACCACCTTTTTTCAATAACCAGAATACCTACGAAGAAGATGAAGACATGCTAAACTTTTGCTGGAATTTTACCTTTTGTTGTTGCTGTTGATTTTTTGTTTAGGTTTTTTTGTTTTGTTCCTCGGCTAGAGCTTAGAGCTTTACCAACGGTGAGATTTTTGCGTATGCGACCGTTTTTTGTCCACTAGTAAGGCGGCCGTATTCTGGGTTCGGGGATCTACTTATATATAGTAGTATGTTCTTTCGAGCCAGAAGGCCCATAGAGCCGGAGCTTATCCCGGTTTCTGTAGCGTTAAGCGAACTGATGGTTTTTCACCACCCCTGTGACAGGACGCTAGTCTGTCGCCAGATACTTCCCCAGCAGAGCTGGTACCCACTTGTACACCTGGGTGGAGTGAGGAAAATAGGAGTAAAGTGTCTTTCCCAAGGACACAACACCGAGCCGAGCGGGGATCGAACCCGCGACCTCTGGATCACGAGTTGACCGCCTAAACCACTTGACCACGGTGCCTCCTTCTACTTATATGATATTATGTAATGTAAGCGGAAACTTGTATAGCAGTCTGCCTTAAAGTGGCCCCAAAACAACGCTTAGTTACAATAACACGGACAAACCCAATGAAACAGCAATAGTAACACACCAAAAATACAAACCAATTAATGGTTAAGAAAATACAATTAGCAATCGCGATGATTTAAAAAAAACTACTAGTCCAAATAGAACATAGATACATCATATCTATACATAAAAATAACATCAAAAGCATAACAAGTAGAAGAGAATAGTGCATAATGCTTCCTTCATTTTTCTTTCTTTTTATGTTCCTCAGCTAGAGCTAAAGGGTCACCAATGATGAGATTTTGCGTATGCAACCGTTTTTGCCCGCCATTAAGGTAGCCACATTCCGACTTCGGTGAACCGACTGTATTTAAACTTGAACAGGTGGATACCTGTGTGCTTGTGGTAGTGTAAGGACTGAAGCCCACAATCGTGCATGTATGCATGTATGCCGCACATCTCTTCATATCATCACTAAAGTCCATTCATTTCTCCTTCGCCTTTCAGCATTAGTTTGTTTAACTATCTGTGTGTGTCCCTCTATCTAGCTGCAATTTTAAAAAAAATCAAACAGATAGTGTTATGCAGTCAGTCAAGCATCTGTTGAGTGAAATTGCTAGAAAAATAAATAAAGGTTGTAGCATAATTATAGACTGTTCTGCACACAATGACACATCCCTTGGAGAGAAAAAACAAACAAACAACAAAATCTGTACCTCTGTCTCTTTTTTTGTTTCCTCTCTCCCTCCTTTGTCTATCTGTCTGTCTCTGTCTGTCTCTGTCTGTCTGTCTCCCAGAAAATTATCACCGGAATCCTTGTGCATTTAGGTTACGTCTTTTGTTGTCATCTTTCAATGAAACTACAGTAAGGAAGTTGTCATTGTGTATACATAAAGCACTAACACGACGCAATGTTGCCATAAGTTAAATATTGTAGTATACGGTTTGCATGAAAATTTGATTTCTTTTGTAAAACTGATAATTTTGGTATAGCGATATTGTACAGACCCCTTCAGAATCGGCTGATGGCCTTCCTGAACAAATATTCCCATTCCCTCTCTCCCTCTCTCTCCCTCCCTCCCTCCCTCCCTCTCTCTCTCTCTCTCTCTCCCTCTCTCCCCCTCTCTTCTGTGTACTGTAGAGAGTAAAGTTCCCTACCAGCAGCTACACAGACAGACAGACAGGGGGGGGGGGGGGGGGGGGGGGGGGGGGGCAAACAGCTGAAAAGTCAACACAGGCCTAGTGTGTGCTGCCAAACTGTGATGGATGGATCTGAATACAGTTCCACTTTCTCTGGCCCCTTGTTTACACTATCATAGCAGTTCTCTCAGATTTACACACTTTTTTTTCCTTTTTCTTTTTTCTTTGGAGTGCTTTTATGTAACTTTCTTTTTTAAGTTTGAGAGGGACGGGGATGGAGAAAAGAGGAGGGCAGGGAGTTAGGGGGTAGGAAGTGAGTATGAAAGAAGAAGGTTTGGAATCGATGTGAGGACTGCTGGTGTAAGCGTGTGTGTGTGTGTGTGTGTGTGTGTGTGTGTGTGTGTGTGTGTGTGTGTGTGTGTGTGTGTGTGTGTGTGTGTGTGTGTGTGTGTGTTTGTGTGTGTGTGTGTGTGTGTGTGTGTGTGTGTGTGTGTGTGTGTTGTGTGTGTGCTTGCGTGCGTGCGTGCGTGCGTGCGTGCATGTGTGAGTATGCGCATGCAGTTATTTGCTTTCTATGATGACATAAAGAGGGATGGAAGGATATAGGGCCTATACATATAATATATATATTATATATAAGGACATACACATATACTATATATATACATATAATATTTATTTATTCTTTTATATCGAGGATAATGGAATAAGCACTTATGTGCTTTTTTACATCCAGTCCCCGTGTGCATGCGGTTTTGTAAATTTTGTCATCTGTTTCCACTGGCACACAATGGCCTACTCCTCCGAAAAGCGGAACAGGATTTAACGTGTGCGCAAGATGTTCTGCATGCGTTCGAACACGGGGCCTCGGTTTATAGTCTCATCCAAAGGACTCTCTAAGAGAGAGAGAGAGAGAGAGAGAGAGAGAGAGAGAGAGAGAGAGAGAGAGAGAGAGAGAGAGAGAGAGAGAGAGAGAGAGAGAGAGATCAAACCTGAAACCGTTAACGGTCCTTTTGAAGAATTACATACAACTATCAAGAAACTAAAATTGTCATATCACAATCCCATTACCCACATCCCTGCTCTTGTAAACACTGACTTGCAAAAATTTTCTAACAATTTATTCTGAAAACAAAGAAAATCAAACCCATCAGTTAAAAGTCTTTATTCCTAGGATCGTATATCAACAAGATGCAGATATGTTATAATCAGAACAGGCAGAACAAGTGAAAATGAAGTTAGTTTCCAACTATTAAGAGCAACAGAGCATGAACAGTGCAGGCAGGCGTGTTAACGAACTGATTCGAGCGCTTTGATTTGTTGCTTTACAAGATTCAGCGCTATATAAATTCCATACATTATTATTATTATTATTATTATTATTATTATTATTATTATTAATCGCTGATACATGTCCGAGCTCAATCCCCATATTAACAGAACAGACACATTTTGAAAATGGTGTAGCCAGCTGGTGAGAATCCTTTTTTGTTTTGTTTTTCCTCCTCTCTGCCCTTTTCCCTGTTTACCCCCAGAAAAAGAAGTTGAAGGTGAGGGGTTTTAAAGATGGGTGAAGTGGGGGTGGGGGTATGTGTGGTGGTGGTGGGCGGCCCATTCAGCAGAAAATGAGGAAACTTGTGACAGCGAGTTGTTTTCCCACTGTCACTGCGCCTCCCTCAACAAGCCTTTGCCAGATGATGAAGAGGGCAGTGATGATGATGATGATGATGATGATGGTGATGGTGATGATGATGATGATGATGTCAATGTCTGGAAGCGAAGATAGCGATGATTAGACACTCATCCAGAATTATGTCACGTGATGCCCCCTGCTGCTGATGACAATGATGATGGCGTTAACGGCTTTGAAAATATATAATGGGATCTGGATAACGATGATGGTGATGAGGATGAGGATGGTAATGATGATTGCTCTTAAATTACGTTAAAAAAAAGTGCCTAATAATGAATATAACAGAATGTTGCTGGTTTCATTGAAGATTAAGACTGAGATAGAGAGAGAGAGGAGAGAGAGGAGAGAGAGGAGAGAGAGGAGAGAGAGAGAGAGAGAGAGATTGATATGGTGTGTTGGTGATGGTAGTGGTTGTTATGATGATGATGATAATGGCAACGATTTTGTAGACGATGATACTGACAAGCACGATGACAACAGTAGATAACAACTATGATGGAAAACAAAAGTCAGCCACACAAAAAGTGACACTTCTCCTGTTAATGCCGCTGTTGCTTCTGCTGCTGCTGCTGCTGCTGCTCAAAGTGATGGTAACGATGAGAAAATGACGATGTTGGTAATGTATGATGCTGATGATTGTGATGAACAGATCCAGGCGAAAGACGGAAAGAGGCAGCAGGTTAAAGGGAAGAAGATGGACAAACAAGTAGTCTGATCTGGAACGCTGATGTCAACGATGACGACGACAAAGACCAAGACGATAATGACAACGGGAGGAAACCAGCAAGACTGAACAGAAAGTAAGTAGATTTCTGTTTGGATTAATGGCAAAATGATGTTAAGCAGAACTAATGGTTTCTGTGTACGTTCTGTTGAATCCACGTGGCGGCGGGGTTGAAACTTTTAAAAAATGATTTTCTACCGCCTCACCTCCTCCATTTTTAGCCTCCCACAGAACACCTACAGCATTGAGTATCCACAATACTAGCTGTACGTTAGTGACAAAAAATAGGACAAAGCATCTGGGAAACTTTACAAACTGAAAAGAACACGAGTGTTGAAAGTGTGGTGTTCTTTAAAGAGTAAGCTTTATACTGATCTCAGTCCCATTGTTGGTGGAGCTCACAGTTCTTGTGTAAAGCAACAGCCCATCTTTCCACAACATCAGCTATGATAGAACCCCTTTCTCCAGTTTGCTTCCAGTGCCAAACTTTCACGGAGTCCAAAATCCCCATGAATGGATGATGAGGATAATGTATGGCGTTCTGAAGAGGCTGCTCTCCTCTCCCCCTGTCATTTCAAGGCCGCCCTCCATCACTTCTTCTTCCCCGTTCTTCCTCACAATTCATCAACAGTTTCACGTCACTGCTTCATGGCAGAAGTTTAGGACAACAATGGTGTTCCTTGTCAACAACTGTCTGCAGGTCAAACATCCCTAATTGTCTCCATTCTGTCGATCAAGGGAAGCCATTGGCTTTTGCTGGCTTGTTAGTGGGTGGGCATTATCAACGCTTAGCTTTTCTTGCAGAAGGGAAAGGGGGAGGGGGGATAATGCGCATAGCATAAATCATGAAAGAAACACAGTGGTCTCTATGCCTCTTTCTCTCAACTCTTCTCTATTGCTTCTTCTCATTCTTCACTGGTGAATAGCTCTATCTCAAAGATTGTGCTTTCGTCTTTCTCTCTCCTCCTCCCTATTCTAAGAGGCTGGTCTGAGCTGGCGGAGGAAATTGCTGGGAGGGAATGTTCAAACTGCTTTCAGGGCCGTGTGTGCAGAAACTTGACAGGACACACATGGGCACAATGCAGGCAATTAGAGTGAGAGGGGGATGCCTGTCACATGGCCAGACTGAAGATGGAGCTGAGAAGGCAAGGGGGGATACTTTCAGCAAAGGAAAAGAGAAAACTTTCCTTTTAGGTGTTTGGAGAAGTTGGTGTTTGTTGGTTTTGTGATGGTGATGGTGATAGTCATGGCTGGAAAGAGAGTTGGGGGATTTAGGTTGAGTAGAAAATGAGGGGTGTGTGGATGCTGGTATATCTGTGTGTTGTTGGGTGATGCATGCTGGATGTGGAAAGAAAGTAGAGGAGGCTGTGTCTGTATCAGTGTGTATGAAAGTAGAGAAGGCTGTGTCTGTATCAGTGTGTATGAAAGTAGAGGAGGATGTGTCTGTATCAGTGTGTATGAAAGTAGAGGAGGATGTGTCTGTATCAGTGTGTATGAAAGTAGAGGAGGCTGTGTCTGTATCAGTGTGTGTGTGGAAGTAGAGAAGGCTGTGTCTGTATCAGTGTGTATGAAAGTAGAGGTGGCTGTGTCTGTATCAGTGTGTATGAAAGTAAAGGAGGCTGTGTCTGTATCAGTGTGTATGTCTTGTCTGTCCCTGTGCCTCTGCTATACACTGAACAAAAGTGTTGAAAACGGCAGGGCTCACAGAGCCAAAGGGAGAACCAAGTGTGATTTATATTGGAACAGAAACCCAGCTTTAATTACTCTATCAGAAGGTGTAACATATCTTTCACCCAGTGAGTGTATTATAAAATGCAATAAAGATCAGTAAGATCAATGTTACTTTGATAGAATTAATGCTGTTTTCTTTACATATATATACGCACACGCACACACACACACACACACACACACACACACATTGGATTTTTTCTTGTATTTCTTACTGTGTAAGGAAGGGATCCTCTTTAGGCCTCGATAGTTTTAACTCTTTACAAATGAATCAGAACAAGGATTATAGAAGAGTGAAAAAGATTGACACTTTGAGTATGATGAGCACTTAAACTCGTTTCTGATGGTGTATGCTGACAAAATGTTATAGTTTTCTCTAACACTTTTGCTGGGTCACAGAGAACAAAAACCATTTTCTTGGGAAAAAATGAAGCATATCATATGAGGGCAGGATGAAAAACGTTGTATCAAATTAATCTTCTACCCTCAATAGAGATTCTTTTGTCTTGACTTGACTTGACTTGACTACAAACTTGGAGACTAGACAAAGCTTTGAGGGAAAAAAAAGGTTTTTGAAATACATACTTTTGATCAGCAAAGTGACCTTTAAGAGCACAACAAGGGATAGATAAAAATTACAAATTCATACAGAAATCCAGATTTCAGTTTTAATATAAAACTTGCTCAGAATAAAAGCCAAAAAATGGTCAACAAACAGGTAAAACAGACAGACTCAGATGGTTTATTTTTCAGTGATATAAAGGGACAGAGTAAAAGAAAAGGCCAGCAACGCTCTCGACAGCAACAAAAGAGAAAGGCAGCAAAAGCCAAGTAATAATAGCATTATATTTCATGACGAAAGTCTCTCTCTCTCTCTCCCCTATTGTATTGTGGCCTAAGACCGATGTGCAATTAAACCATTTCAGAGTTCTCTCTCTCTCTCTCTCTCTCTCTCTCTCTCTCTCTCTCCTCTCTCTCTCTCTCTCTCCTCTCCTCTCTCTCCTCTCTCTCTCTCTCTCTCTCTCTCTCTCTCTCTGCACACACATGCATGTATGCACAGTCATTACACCCATGCCCACATCTGCCCTGTCGGTGAACCAGGATAGCCATTACCTTCACGGAAATAATAACCTGGAAGCAGAACGGGTGGTCTCCCATTCTCCTTTCTCTTCACTAACCACCCTGCAAAAAAAAAACTTGTAGATTTGATCACTGGCACCAAAACCCCAAAGCTATATCCTCACACTTAACCCCAGAATGTTCATGCATGAAGTGAAGAAGAAGGAGAAAGTGGGATTAAGTCTGATTGTAGGTAAAGAGAGACTGTGCCCGGCTGTGCTTTTGTAGGATGGAATGATCAGAGGAAGGTGGTGGATCTAGTGAAGGATTATGAGTTATTATGTGCACTGTCCAAGGAGGAAGAAGAAGAGGCAGACCAAGAAAGAGCTGGGAGGATAACATCAGCGAATGGACAGGCCTAGAACTCAACAAAACCCTGAGAAAGGCAGAACAGAGAGAGGAATGGAGGGAACTGGTTGTTGAGTCTTTGAGGGTGTCCCCACGGTCGTCAGACTACGGGACAGATAGATGTGCATAGGTGCCCCTCAGGGCTGGTACAATCGCTGACAGGAAGGCAGCTGTGTGACTTGGTTAGGTTTCTGGGAATATGATGTGCTTTGGTGGTGTTTATTTGTGGGTATGTGTGTTTGTTTTGATTTCCTTTGTTTTCTGCTTTTCCTTTGGGTTTCTTATCCTACGCCCTCTGTAAAAATTTATCTGGGAAATATGAACATGATGAAAAGCTATGCACAGCATAAGAACTATAATGAAGAATATTCTTTGCACACGTTAAAACCTGTTCTGACTTTTGATAGAATAGGCCATTGTGTGCCAGTGGGAATGGATTACAACATTTGCGAAACTGCAAGCACACGGTGACTCAATGTCAATATAGTGAATGAGCGCTTAATCCTTAATCAATACAATTTTATATGATTAATGAATAGATGAAATCATGTTTAATTCTTTTTCTTGAAATATATAGCATTTTATTTTGCAGTCTCTCCCTTTAATTCCTCTTTAGATGTCTTTCCTGCTTACTTTCTCTGCCTCTCTCTTTCCATGTCTCTGCCTCCTCTCTCTCTCTCTCTCTGTCTCTCTCTCTCTCTAGCAATTAACAATGGCAGCCAACGAGCTTCTAAATGCGTTTGATTTTGTCAGTGGAGACATTTTTGTCATCAGAAGAAGACAGGCTGTAAACATTCCACCGGAGAAAGGAAAGCAAAGACATTATTCGTTGCAGAAGCGTCTAAAAACAAACAGCCACATGTGAAGATTAGCTTTGTCAACAAAAAGCCTGGAACAAAGCTCTCTCTTAGGAATATCTTTCATATTTCTTTTTTACTTTTTTGCATCTGAGCCAGAACCAAAAGTGTATTATAAATGAATACAAGCAATCATAGCAGCAACAATAACAACAGCAGGAGCAAAGGAAACAACAACAACCTAACAAGTCACATCATTCCCTAAAAAGAAAGAGAGGAAAGCAAACAAAGGGGGGAGTTGGGGGGGGGGGCACGAAGTTGGTAATAACGTGCAAGTTGGTTACTCGAAATAAATTCTTTCACATAGCATCAGCAGCAATACTGTTTTGGAGCC
>CM054137.1:48005336-48025336 GCA_028751875.1 Rapana venosa
GCTTCTTTCTCTCAACTCTTCTCTATTGCTTCTTCTCATTCTTCACTGGTGAATAGCTCTATTTCAAAGATTGTGCTTTCGTCTTTCTCTCTCCTCCTCCCTATTCTAAGAGGCTGGTCTGAGCTGGCGGAGGAAATTGCTGGGAGGGAATGTTCAAACTGCTTTCAGGGCCGTGTGTGCAGAAACTTGACAGGACACACATGGGCACAATGCAGGCAATTAGAGTGAGACGGGGATGCCTGTCACATGGCCAGACTGAAGATGGAGCTGAGAAGGCAAGGGGGGATACTTTCAGCAAAGGAAAAGAGAAAACTTTCCTTTTAGGTGTTTGGAGAAGTTGGTGTTTGTTGGTTTGGGGATGGTGGCAGTGACAGTCACGGCTGGGGAGAGGGTTAGTAGACTTTGTATAGATTGAACATGAAGGGGCATTGGATGGTGTTACGTCTGTGCATCGTTGGTTTAAGTGATGTGTGCTGGATTTGGAAAGAAGATAGAAATTGTGTCTGCATCAGTTTGTGTGTCTGTGTCTCTTGCTGTTCTCTAAATTATTATTTTCGTTTCAACAAAAGCAAGGTACTGCTGGTATTTTTCGTTGAAGATAGTTCCAAGTCAACAATTAGGTACAATGAAATTCTTCAGTTTAAAACAAATAGTGTATCATTCACGAAAAATCTAATAGTGTGCTAGTTGTGCTTTCAACCAGTTGAAGACTTATGTTTCCTGTGTCTTTAATATGACCGTTTTTCTATGGTGTGTGTGTGTGTGTGTGTGTGTGTGTGTGTGTGGTGTGTGTGTGTGTGTGTGTGTGTGTGTTGTGTGTGTGTGTGTGTGTGTGTTTGTGTGTGTGTGTGTGTCTGTCTGTCTGTATGTCTGTCTGTCTGTCTGTCTGTCTGTCACTTCTCTCTCCTCTGTCTGTCTGTCTATCTGTCTTTCTTCCTCTCTCTCTATTTCTGATCAGATCACATGCTCAGCTAATGAACAGGTTCTGTAGTGATGTGCAATCAGGAAATGTGATATGACCCTGCTTTCAGAAATCACCAGTGAAAAGTTGTAGCCTTTGGCAGTATAGTTGCATGTCTGCCTGCCCTTATCACTCCATCAGTATTCTTCCATCAGCCACTGTAGGAGGGTTTGGCTGGCTGACTGCATGGCTGATGATTTATTCGTTCATCTGTCTGTCTTTCTGTCACTTTCTGTCTTCTGATTTTCCATTTTGCAGCAACAGAGAAAACATAAAGACTTAGTGTATTCATTCTTTGGTCGTGTGCAGGGAATGCATGAAAGAAAAAGGTCATAAATATAAGAGCAGGAAAACACAGAGAAAGGCAGCAAATGCAAAGGGAGAACATGAATTTTCAAAATGAGAATGCTGTGTGTGTGTACGCATGTGTATGTATGTTTGTGTCCCATGCACATGGACAGACATATATACATGCACATAATCTTGTCATTTGCCCTGACTGCAAACCAGGATAGCTATTACCTTCACGGAAATAATAACCCGGAAGCATCACAGGTGGTCTCCCATTCCCCTTTCTCTTCGCTAACGACCCTGCAAAAAAACCTTGTGGATTTCAGCACTCGCCCAAACTCCCAAAGCTATATCCTCACACACAGCTTTCCATTCCATAACTGTTCAGGCATGAAGCCAGCAATGACGAAAATCTGGGATGAAGTCTCCTTGGGAATGAAAGGGAATGTGACCCACTGCGCTTTTGGTGGGGGTGGATGGAATGAGCACAGGAAGGTGTTGCAGTTAACGGTGATGAGGTATGGTTATGCAGGAAGGTGTCCCACAGGGTGAGGAAAGGGGGTTGAAGGGAAAGGGGTTATGGTGACTGGGTATCGATTTTGGTTGTCTTCCACAGGATCTGCTGTGGTATTTCTTGCTCCTGCAGGGGTGGTTTGGAGGGGGGTGGGGGGGGGCGGGGGGGGGGGGGGGGGGGGGGGGGGGGGGGGGTGGGGGGGGTGTGGTCATATCTCAGTTGTATTATTACTCTAAGGAAGTAAACATACTAAAAGGCAAATGAAATCAAAGGTTAGAAAGTATGACATTTATGTTGTTAGGGGCTTTGCCTTGAGAGAGACAATGGTTTTACAGTATCTCCCTCCCAGCTTCTTTCTCCTTGTCTACATCTCTCATTCTCTGTTTCTCTGTCTGTCTCTCTCTCTCTCTATCTCTCTGTGTGTGTTTATATGTGCACATGTATGTGTATGTGTGTATCTTTGTGTCCAACACACATAGACAGACAGATATACATGCACATAATTTTGTCATCTGCCCTGACTGCGAACCAGGATAGCTATTACCTTCACGGAAATAATAACCCGGAAGCAACACAGGTGGTCTCCCATTCCCCATTCTCTTCACTAACAACCCTGCAAAAAAAACCTTGTGGATTTGATCACTCGCCCAAACCCCTAAAGCTATATCCTCACACAGCTTTCCATTCCAAAACTGTTCAGGCATGAAGCCAGCAATGACGAAAATCTGGGATGAAGTCTCCTTGGGAATGAAAGGGAATGTGACCAACTGCATTTTTGGTAGGGGTGGATGGAATGAGCACAGGAAGGTGTTGCATTTAAACGGTGTGGGTAGGTTTGTAGGAGGTTTTTGCCACAGGGTGGGGGGGGGGGGTGGGGGGAAAGGGGTTTTAGGGTTTGATGGGTACTGATTTGGTTTTTTCCAAGGATCGCTGTGAGGGGGTTGTTTTTAATGCTTGGTTTTTTGTGTGCCCTTTAGTCGTTGTGTGGTTACGTAGAAATAAACGTAAAAAAGGAAAATAAAATCAAAGGATAGATAATTTTGTTGTTATAAGTTGTTTTCCTTGAGTTTGACAATTTGTTTTGATTTTTAGAAATTGTTTTGCATTCTTTCCCCCCGGTCCCCCCCTTCTCCTTTTTTACCCTCTTTTCATTCTTGTCGTCTCTATTTCTTTCTTGTCTCTCATTTGCTTTTTTTTGGTGTTCTCTTTTCTCTCTTTGTCTTTTGTCTGTCTGTTGTCTTTTTTCTCTCCCTTCTTCTCTTTTGATCAATAATGCCCAGCAAATGACAGGTTCTGTAGTGTGTGCAAAGGAAATTGTTAGGGACGTCCTTTCAAAAATTTCCCCAGTGAAAAGTTGTAGCCTTTGGGTATAGTTTCCTGTTCC
Source organism: Rapana venosa (assembly GCA_028751875.1). NCBI lineage: Eukaryota > Metazoa > Mollusca > Gastropoda > Neogastropoda > Muricidae > Rapana > Rapana venosa. Next base: position 48,008,487 of record CM054137.1, read on the forward strand.
CTGCCATCCTCCATCGCATTCCCCCCTCTGCCTGTCTGGGCATGTTGGAGGGTTTGGCTGATTAAATGATGGTTGAGGTTGTGACCTGCAGGGTTTATATTTAGATGAACCTGCATGGGTTGATGATTTTTTGTTTTTTTTTTCTGTTTTTGTTTTCCCGTTTTTTCATGTTTGCTGTTTCCTCAGGCAGAAACGAGCTTATTGCTTTCTCTTCGGATTAGTTGATGTGTAGGGGATGAAATGGGGGGGCGGAAATGAAAAGTGAGAAAAAACAGGAAAGGCAGAAAATGCAAGGGAGAGCGATTTTTCAAAATGGAATTTTCTCTGTGTTTTTTGTCTCTTGTCTCTTTGTATTCTCTCCTCTCCTCTCCTCTCTCTTCTCTCCTCTTCTCTTCTTTTTTTGTATGTAGTATGTTGTATGTTGTTTTTTATATACTTTTCCAGTGCCATGATGTATTATGTGTGTGTCCCCACTAGGGCAGAAGACAACACGCCCTATCTCCTGCCCAGGACCCCCATCCCCATTCCCTTCAGGAAATAATGCCCAGGAGAGCCAGGGGGTCTCCCATTCCCCATTCCTTCGTTAATGACCCGCAAAAAAATTGTGGTTTTTGATCCTTGCCCAAAACCCCCAAAGAATATCTTCAAAGCTTTCATTGGAAAAACTTGTCGGTTTGAAGAAAAAAGCGAGAAATCGGGGGTGAAGGTTTCATTGAGCGGGAAGGAATGTGACCCATGCGCTTTTGGTGGGGGTGGGATGGAATGAGACAGGAAGGGTTGCAGTTAAGGTGTGGGGTTTTTGGTTATGTGGGAAGGTGTCCACAGGGTGGGGAAAAAGGGGGTTGAGGGAAAAGGGTTTATGGTGTGGGTACGTTTTGGTTTCCTTGGGAAATTTCTGTTGGGTGGTTTTTCCTGTCATTTTGTACTGGGGGGTTTTTTTTTTTGGGGGGAGGAGGGGGGACCAAGGGTCTTTTTCAGTTGTAGGTTCTTAGGTTATAAACATGTTAAACAAAAGCAAACGAAGCACAAAAAAATTTAATGTATATGAGTTGTGTTTTTTGCAATGGACAATGGTTTTACGTTTCCTACCCAATCATAAAAAAAAAAAAAAAACCCATGAAGGATGACACTAAACAGTCATAGTCAGGGGAGATGAGGGTCAACAGCTCCCCAATAGCCAGCCAGTTTGCCGGCCCCCGTCACTACTTACCCAGTAAAAATACAGGGGGAAGATGCTAATGATGGAAACAGGGGGAGGGTAGATGGGGAAGTGTGGTTTTTGTTTGGGAGAACTTTGTGTGGCGACCCAAAAAGCACATCATCCCCCTTTTCCCTGATTCGGATCACTACAGAAATGTTATCATCGGAGGGGACCAGCCCCTAAATAGTAACGAGAGAAAAGAGAAGAGAAGGGAGTGAGGAGAAGAGAGAGAGAGAGAGAGAGAGGAAAAAGGGGGTCTCTGTTGTCTGTTGTCTGTCTGTTTTCTGCTGTTCCCTGTGGCTTTTTTTATTTGCATGGGGCGCGCTGTGTGTGTGTGGTGTGTGTTTGTGTGTGTGGTGTGTGTGGTGTGTGGTGTTGTGTGTGTGTGGGGTGTGAAATTTATGGAATTTTTGGGTTTTTTTTACCTTTTGCCCCAAAAATTTTGAAAAAAAGCAAATAATCGAGCATGATCAGATCATTCTAGTTTAACTTTTGTGAAAAAAAAATATTTAAAGATTTTTTTTTTAAATAAAACCCCCTTTTATGCCAGAATTTTCCCCAAAAAAGCCAAACCCCCCCCCCCCCCCCCCCCCCCCCCCTCCCTTTCGGGCTGTAAAATCCCAAAGTACATAACGTTTTTTTAAGCCGCACATTTGATTTCAGGCGATGATGAAAAAGTGATGATGATAAACGCAGCGACCGGAAAAGAAAGGTGATACAGTTTAAAAACACGTACATTTTTTCTCCGTTCCCCGGAAATGGTCTGTAATTTGATTCCACACGTTCCCACAGTGCCTTTTTCCCCATCCCCCTCACACCCCTACCCCCCCCCCTTCCCCTTTTTTGTTGCAATAACACAAAATTGTTCGTTAAAAACCGGGGGGGTAAAAATTGAGGGGGGGTTTAAAAAAAACCCACACACACCCATCGGGAAAACAACCCAAAGAGGTGATGGGGGGGGGGGGGGGGGGGGAAAAGGGGGGGGGGGGGGGGGGGGGGGGGGGCCCCCCCAAAAAAAAAAAGGCAGACAGATGAACGCCCCACGGCGGACAGACAGGGAAAGGAAGGGAAGGAAAGAGAGAGGACACATAGAAGGATAGAGGGAACAGAAGTGAGACCGTAAGACAAAGAGAGACGCGACACACACAACTACCAGAGAGATAAGAAAGTGGGGAGGAAAAAGACAAAAGACAGGGTGAGTGAAAAGAGAGAGAGGGGGAAGAAAGAAGAAGGGAAGGGGGACAAGGAGAGAGGGGGGAGGGGAGAGAGAGAGAGGGGAAAAAGAGAGGGAGAGAGAGAGAGAGAGGCAAAGAAGGGGGAAGGGAGGTTGGAGAGAAAAGGAGAGAGTGAGAGAGAGGGGAGAAGAACCTGAGTCTAAACGGAAATGGGGTTTGGGGGGAAAGGGAGAGAAAGAAGACAATTAGGGGGGGCAGGTGACGCCTAACACAAAACACAAAAAAACACTAACAACACAGCCCGGGGATGCAGGACACTGTGCTGTCACCCCCTTGTGGTTTTTCTGTGTAGGGAAATATTATGACCCTGAGGGATGTCAGGCTTCTGCCTGTTGTTATCGGTCAGTTGTTTGGGGAGTTTCTCTCTTTCTTCTAGGTTGGGCTATTGGTTGTCCCCCCCTCTCTCTCCTCTCTCTTTTCTTTTCCCCTCTTCTCTCTCCTCTCCTTCTCTCTCTCTCTTCTTGTAGGCCCTTGTGTGCGGGGGGGAACGGATAACAAAATTGACCAAAATGTTTCACACGGGGATTTGGGTTTTTTAAAAAAAGCCCTGAGTGCTTATTCCATTTGCGAAAAAAAGAATAAAAAAAAATAAAAACATTTTTTCTCTTTGTTTACTCTCTCTCTCTCTCTTCTTCTCTCTCTCTCTTCTCTTCTCTCTCTTTTCTCTCTCTCTCTCGTTTTTTCTGCTCTCTTTCCACTGGCACCAAAGTTTTGTAGGGGCGGATTTTTTTGTGAATTTTTTATTAAATTTTATTTAAAATGTTTTTAATTTTTTTTTCGGGTTTTTTTTTTTAAAAGAAGGTTTGGGGGAAATTTTTTGGTTTGGGGGGTGGTGTTTTTGGGTTGGGTGGTGGGTTGGTGTTGTTGTTGTTTGTTTGGTGTGTGTGTGGGGGTTTGTGTGTTGGTTTTTTGTGTGTGTGTGTGTGTGTGGTTGTGTTGTGTTGTGTGTTTTTTTTTTTTTAAGTTTTTTCTTTTTTAAGTTTAAAAATTAGACACAAAAAAAGGGAAAAAATTAGAAAAAAAAAAAGGTTAAGGAAAAGTCTAATACTGAAACCCTAATAAATGAAAGAAAAGAATTTACCTTGTGTAAATGTTAACAATTAAAAATAAACAGATTTTAAAAAAGAATACAGTTGTATTCCAACCAAAGAAAAAAATGGGGGGAAAAAGGTAATTTTTAAAAAATTACCATGTGGGGTTTTAATGCCCTCTGCTTCAAATCAAATAAAGACAATTTTTTGTGCTTTGCAAATTTTTTAAAAACTCTTTTAAAGCAAGAATTTCACAAGCAATTTACAGTTATTAAACCTTTGAAATCTTCACGAATGGTTGGGGGAAAGGGCTTTTTTAACCTTGACTTTTGTGTTGTGTGTGGTGGTGGTGTGGGGTGTGTTGTGTGTGTGGTGTGTGTTGGTTTGTGTGTGGTTTTTTGTGTTGTGTGGTGTGTGTGGGTGTTGTGGAAAATAGACATTTTTTTTTGGCCTAAAAATACATGGACTTATTTGCACAAGAAATAAACTTTTCATAATTCAATACAAGGTATTATTTATGTGTGTGTATTGTGTTGTGGTGTGTGTGTGTATGTGTGTGAAGTAAAGTCAAACTTTTATTTCCAGATTGTACAGTGTGTGTGTGTGCGCGCGTCTGTTATCTGTGTGTCTGTGTCTGTGAATCAGGACCAGAAACTTTATTTGTCGTTAAGTCACACCGAGACGTATTTGACCCAAAACATAAACATAAACGTAAACAGTCAACATTTGCTAAAAATGTGTAGATTCAGAAATGTACGCACATTGTCTATGTTCTTGCTCCTCTAGAAATAGAATATGTGTGTGCGTGCGTGCGCGTGTGTGCGTGTGTGTGTGTGAAAGAGCCTAGCAACACTCATCTCACGTGTCAGCTGTCTGATAACCCATGGTGTGCGGAATTGATTCCATGAAATTCATAATTAAGCCTCTTGGCACCACGTGGGTTCAAATTTGCCACGTAATTAGATTTTTAAAAAAAGGTATTGTAATGGAGAAAGAAAACATTTTGTTTTAAAAAGAAGAAGTTTAATTTGCAATTGTTTTTTTGTTATTGTTTTGCTTTGCTAGTTGACCAATTCCAGAAAAAAATGTAATAACGAAAAGCTAATATTATTAGGTGGGTCTCCTGTTGTTATCTTATTGCACTGCTCAGACTCCGTGGCTACTTACATTGTTAGAGAAAGATTTAGTCAACATTCATACATATACGCGAGCGCGCGCGCACGCGCGCGCGCGCGCACACACACACACACACACATAAAAATTATATAGATATATATAGATAAAGATATACACACACACACATACATACATACATACACACACACACACACACGCACGCACGCATATGCACACACATTCTCTCTCTTAATAGTAGTGTGTATCATTTAACGTTTTCGCTTCCGCTACCTTGATCATGGACACAAACGGTCGCGTACGGAAAATCTCACCATTGGTGAATTTCGGAGCTCTAGCTGATCTGAGCAACGAACTTTTTTTTTTTAAGGATTTTGCGTGAGTTTCTTTTTCCCGATGTTTTATTGGTTTTCATATTCTGTTAACTGTCATGATGTTGTATGAAGTAAGACTAAGTTTGGCAGAAAATCGTCATCCTTACGCATCAAAGATTATTCTCTCTCTGTCATGGTTGTTGTTTCTGTTGTTCTTGTTTTTACTGTTGTTGGTACTGGTGACTGTGGTAGCAACTACCACATGGTTATAATGAACTTGCAGCTGACAGAATTTAAAAAAAGAAAAAAAAGGCAAAGGTATCCCATAACCTATAAAGTCTTAGGGGAGCGAGGCGCCAGTGACCTCACTTCTCTAGGGCCAGCATATTGAGGGCGGCGCCCATCTCCTCTCCCTCGCTGCTTTACCTTTTCCTGACCCTAAGAGACAGGTATCCATTTAACAGCTGGGTGAACTGGGGGACGGTACTGAAGCCAAGGAGGCGCAAACGGTCACCCATCCAAGTGGTTCACGCTCGATGCTGCTTAACATTGGCTGGGGAAAAGCGACTGCTCCGACCACTGAGCTATCACGTCCCCTAACACTGGCAGAGTTAGTGCTGGGTTATTTTTTCTCCTTTTCTTTGTTTTATAATAATTTTTAAAAAATCAGTAGAAGGTGCAGCTTTGATGTGTTTCAAGGTCGATCCACAGCTATGCACGTACGATCCGTCACTGTCGGGAGGACTACAGCTGGTTGGGTGATTCAGCCTCTAGTGTACCCTACTCTGCTTTACTCTACCCTACTCTCTTCTCCTCTCCTCTACTCTACTCTGCTTACTCTCTCCTCTACCCTCCTCTTACTCTCTCCTCTCTCTCCTCTCACTCTCTCCCTACCCTACTCTCTCTCTCTCTCCTCTCCCATCTCCTCTCTCTCTTACTCTCCTCTCCTCTCCTCTACTCTCCTCTCCTCTCCTCTACTCTCCTCTCCTCTACTCTACTCTCTCTCCTCTCCTCTACTCTTCTCTCCTCTCCTCTCCTCTCCTCTACTCTCCTCTCCTCTCCTCTCCTCCTATCCTTCGGATGAGACTATAAACCGAGGCCCCGTGTGCGAACGCACTCAGAACATCTTGCGCACACGTTAAAATCCTGTTCCGCTTTTTGTAAGAGTAGGCCATTGTGTGCCGGTGGGAACAGATGACAGAATTTACAAAACCGCATACACATGGGGACTTGGTGTAACAAAAAAAAGCACATGAGTGCTTATTCCATTATCCTCGATATAAAAGAATAAATAAATAAATAAATAAATAAATACTCTACTCTACTCTACTCTACTCTACACTACGGCTGGATATCATGACCCTTCTTCTTTCGTTCCTGCTTTGTGGGTGTGTTCCGTGACGTAGCGGATGAGGTTGTGATGATGATGATGATGATGATGATGATGATGATGATGATGATGATGATGATGATGGTGATGATGATGATGATGATGATGGTGATGATGATGATGATGATGTCAGGCGTGATGAATGAAGTCACCTGGGTGGCAGGAATTAAAACACTGTGAGGATTTGGCGCCAGGTAGTCTGGGTGGGGGTGGGCTGGAGGGGAGTGTTGAGGTGTGGGTGGGGTGGTGGTGGGGGATGGGGTGGTGGTAGGAGGGAAGTCAGAGGAATGAGCAGTGAGTGTGATGCCTTCTTTCCCCTTGCCTCTGTCTCTCTCTCTCCCACTGTTGCTGTCTGTCTGTATATCTGTCTGTCTGTCTCTCTGTCTGTCTGCTTCTTCTCTCTCTCTCTCCTCTCTCTCTCTCTCTCTCTCTCTCTCTCTCTCTCTCTCTCTCTCTCTCTCTCTCTCTCTCTCTCTCTCTCTCTCTCTCATCCCCTCCTCTTTTCCCGTCTCTCGCTCTCTCTGTTACCTCCTCTTTCTTCCTCTCTTCCTCTCAGTCTCTGTATCATAACTTTGTCTCTCTTTCTTATACGTGTGTGCGTGTTTGCGTGTGTGTGCGTGCGTGTACGTTAATGTGCGCGTTCATACGTGTGGGTGTGCGAGTTAGTGTGCGTGTTCATGCGTGCGTTCTCATACGTGCATGACTGTGTGCGTGCGTGTGTGTGTTATACGTATGTGTGTGTATGGTGTGTGTATGTGTGTGTGAATATGCAGGTGAAGAATAATCATTAAGAAAAAAAAAAAAAAAAAATTTAAATGCTAGTTATCCTCACAATCATCACCATCATTTTTTTTTATACCACTTTAAGTCACGGCAGATTGCGTGAAATTCGGGATGCTCTCCCCGGGGAGAGCACGTCGCCACAAGAGCAGCGCCACCCTTTTTTTTTCTTTTTCCTGTCTGCAACTGTGTTTATTTCCCTATCAGAGTGGCTTTTTTCTGCAGAATTTTGCCAGGGACAACTCTCTTGTTGCCGCGGGTTCTTTTACGTGCGCTAAATAATCATGACCATCGTGTTAGCATGAAGCCACAAAGCAACACTGACTGACACAGCAGGTCACCTGAACTCCCGCTGCCTGGTGATGCGGTGCGAGGAATCAGCCGGCACTGGTGGTGTGAAGACGTGCTGAATGCAAAGTAATGGGTGGAAGGAGGGGGATGCAGGTGTGATATGAGAAGAGAATGGGGTGGGATGGGGAGATGGATGACACGGAGTGAGGGTAGTGTATCGAGTCGTGTCGTGTCGTGTCGGTCGTGTCGTGTGTTGTGTGTGTGTGTGTGTGTGTGTGTGTGTGTGTGTGTGTGTGTGTGTGTGTGTGTGTGTGTGTGTGTGTGTGTGTTGTGTGTGTGTGTGTGTGTGTGTTGTGTTGTGTGTGTGTGTGTGTCTGTCTGTGTTAGTGTTAGGAAGGATGCTGTATGCAAGAAAGCATACCGTATAAAAGGAAAAGCAAGCTCTATGTAAAAAAAAAAAGGATGATTGCATGTGTGGGAAAAGGATTGTATACACAGGATAATCAGGAATCTTGCAGCTAGTTCTGACCCTTCCAGACTAATAACAGCGCCGGTTAAAAGCTGTGGGAGAAGTTAAAACAGAAGGGATGGCGGAAAATCTTACGTCTTTGACGAACATGACAGAGGCAGTGTAACAGCGAAACAAAAGTACTGTACACAGACCATTGCGGGCATCAGTGAGAAGCAGAGCCAATTCAGGGTCCATTAGCATCAGACCATCAGCATCATCCTCTTCTTCAGGTACAGGTCCAGCTATACTAGCAGCAGCAGCAGCAGCAGCAGGTTTTCCCCAGCTGACAACGGTCATCTAACGAGGCATTGCTGTCATTACGTTTCTTTCACTGTTCGTTGATGGACTTCATTCTCTGAAGCTGTGCTGACTGTGGGGATAATCCTTTACCTTTCCTCTCTCTCTCTCTCTCTCTCTCTCTCTCTCTCTCTCTCTCTCTCTCTCTCTCTCTCTCTCTCTCTCTCTCTCTCTCTCTCTCTCTCTCTCTCTCTCTCTCTCTCTCTGTGTGTGTGTGTGTGTGTGTGTGTGTGTGTGTGTGTGTGTGTGTGTGTGTGTGTGTGTGTGTGTCTCGCTTTTCCTCTCCCTGTCTCTCTAGCACTGTCTCCGTCTCAATTTCTGTCTGTCTGTCTGCCAGTCTCTCTCTCACTCTCTCTCTCTCTCTCTCTCTCTCTCTCTCTCTCTCGCTCTCTCTCTCTCTCTCTCTTCTCTCTCTCTCCCTCTCTCTCTTTCTCTCTCTCTCTCTCTCTCTCTCTCTCTGTGTGTGTGTGTGTGTGTGTGTGTGTGTGTGTGTGTGTGTGTGTGTGTGTGTGTGTGTGTGTGTGTGTCTCGCTTTTCCTCTCCCTGTCTCTCTAGCACTGTCTCCGTCTCAATTTCTGTCTGTCTGTCTGCCAGTCTCTCTCTCTCTCTCTCTCTCTCTCTCTCTCTCTCTCTCTCTCTCTCCCTCTCTCTCTTTCTCTCTCTCTCTCTCTCTCTCTCTCTCTCTCTCTCTCTCTCTCTCTCTCTCTCTCTCTCTTCTCTCTCTCTCTCTCCCTGCTTCCCTTTCATTGTCTCTTGTCTGTCTATCTCTTTCTGTCTGCTTCTGTCTCTGTGTCTGTCACTATCTCTCTGTCTCTGTCTCTCTCACACACGCACACACAACACACGCTTACTAACACGCGTGCGCGCCCATACGCACGCATGGACGCGCTCGCGCGCGCACACACACACACAAAACACACTCACACACATACCCGCAATACGCGCGTGGACGCACCCCTCCCCTCTCCACACACACACACACACACACACACACACACACACACACACACACACAGACACACACACACACACACACACACGTCTACCAGACAACTATTTCTACTGCAATACCATTTTGAATAATCATAACAACGTGCAAGCCACAGAATGGATGAAGTGGCAGGCTAGGCTGCAAATCTCAGTGCTCTGTAGTCATGGGTTTGAATCTCTTCTAAACTTGGCTGGCTAGGATTGATATTTATATGATTTTTTCTTTTTAAAAATTCCCAGCTCGGCTTTGGGGCAGACTTGCAAGCATTTAACAACAACCCCTTCCCCGTTTTGGACATAATGTACGCCTCTGGAAAATCAAAAAGACTTGTTAAAGATACTGCAGTTAATCTGAGCATTTGGTGGGTTACAGTAAAAGCAAAAAATATTCACATCCACCCGAGTTTTTCAGTGCCAAGGGTTATAGAATTAGTCACGCGCTATCTTAGTGGACATCTTCGCATCTGTGTGTGAAATAGCACATCGTTATGGAATGTTTCAATGCTGTAACACCTCGCTAGAAAAACTGCAGTTAACATCTATAACTTAAGTCCCCCCTCTTTCCAGCCTTTCTTAAATTATAAATTTAATCTGGGATCTTCCTCTTCTGTTTTCTCTATCAACTGCCATAAGGAGATGTGGATAGAGAGAGATGGTAAGAGAAAGACAGAAAAAGACAGAGACTGAGACATAGGAAACAAGGAAAAGAGAGGGAGTACACATCACATCCATTCTCTTCACATCTCACTTTCGGTCCTAAACCCAACAGGAAACTTGTCACAAGCATGTTTTCGTTCACTCCCTTTCCCATACACCAGATTATGGATAGAACTGTATCGTTCCATTAGACCAAACATATTTAAGTTTTATTCCACTGTTCAAATGCCGGATGGAGTGTGGCCACTCATTTCCGTGGTCAATGAGCTTGTTTCTCCCTTCTGCTTTGCTGGTCCCTTGGTGAAGTGCTGGCTTGATGATGGCACAGTCAGTAAGGGCCACACACACTGATCATCATCCTGAGTAGAAGGGTCGATTCTTCCATCCTCTGTGTGTGTGTGTGTGTGTGTGTGGTGTGTGTGTGTGTGTGTGTGTGTGTGTGTGTGTGTGTGTGTGTGTGTGTGTTGTGTGTGTGTGTGTGTGTGTAGGAGACTGTGTGAGGGGAGTGTCTGCCTTCTCTTGACAAGTAGTAACACAGTGTTGGAGATTGGCTGTGAGCAAATTGCAGACCCGCAAAAATGGTTCGATTTGTGGTACTTCCGTCTGCGGTTTACTCTCTGTCTGCCTGCCTGTCTTTTCATTTGTCTGTCTGTCCATCTTTCACACAAGCTACTTAAAACAACACATGCTGGGTAAATCTACCACTTTTACACAAAATAAGTATCATGCAAATCTTTCTACTTGTGATTGAAAAGAGTAACACAAAAAGCAACAGAGATAGACGAAAACAAAACGCACAAAAATGCGCAACATGTCTAGTTCTTCCTGAACACTTTAAAACTAGGTCGAAAATATCAAGTAAAGCATGAGAAATATCCGATATCCTTTCCCTTTATGTCCCATTAGTTAGAGTCTATCTAAAACTGCCTTGTTCCATTAGGTCAGACACATTTAGTTCTGCAGTTAAGTTGTCGGATGGAGTGTGGCCATTCATTTCTGTGGTCAATGAGATTTTTACCCCCTGGCTTTGCTGGCCTATTGGTGAAGTGCTGGTTTGATGGCAAGGCATTCAGTCAGCGCCACACACTGATCACGGTCTTGAAAAGAAAGATCCATTCATCGATCCTGTGTGTGCAGAGAGCTACCTTGGGAGGGACGTGTCTTTGCTCTCTTGACTAGTAGTATGAACAGAGTTGGAGATTGAATGGCAGCATATTGCAGACCTGGAATAAGTGGTAGAGAGAGAGAGATAGAGACAGAGACAGAGAGAGACACAGAGAGAGATAAAACAATCATTACGTTCCTTATTTTTCATATACAACCCCCCCCCCAAAAAAAAAAAAAACAAAAAAAACGATAAAAATCATCAAAAGTTGTTACATAATTATATCCGTCACTTCCTTTCTCGGTAATCATGGTCTTGCGAGAACAGCATCATTAAATTTGATCAAAGAACTCCAAAGTCAGACTATAGCGACTTTAATGGTGAGCAACAACGGTCGCATACGCAAACATTTCACTATTGGTAAACCTCAAAGCTCTAGCTGAGGGACCAAAAACATTTAATAAAAACACATTCAGTTCTGTTGTTGAAACGCTAGATGGAGTGTGGCCTCTCATTTCTGTGGTCAGTGGGGTACTTTTCTCATAGCTGTGCTGGTCCAACTGGTGAAGTGCTGGTTTGATGAGGACACAGTCAGTCAGGGCCACACATACACTGATCATCATGATCCTGAGTAGAGGGGTCGATTCTTCCATCCACTCTTTGTGTGTGTGTAAGTGTGTGTGTGTGTGTGTGTGTGTGTGTGTGTGTGTGTGTGTGTGTGTGTGTGTGTGTGTGTGTGTGTGTGTGTGTGGTGTGTGTGTGTGTGTGTGCTGGAGACTGTGTGAGGGAAGTGTCTACGCTCTCTTGACAAGTAGTAATAAAGGGTTTTGAGATTGGCTGAGAGCAGATTGCAGACCGGGAAAAATGGCTCGATTCGTGGTACATCCGTCTGTGGCTGTCTCTGTGTCCGTCTATTTCTCTGACTCTCCATCTTTGTGTCTCTTCCTTTCTTTTTGCCTCTGTCTCTTTTTTCTCTTTTCTACCACTTCATTGGTCTCCTCTCTCTCCCTCTGCTCCCTCTCCAGACCCCTCTGCCTCTCTCTCTGTCTCTGTCTCTGCCTGTCTGTCTGTCTATCTCTATCTGTATGATGTGTCTGTTTGACATTAATTTTCAGGTCAACTGGAGATTATGTGGTTGTTGAATACACATATATCTCTCTCTTTAAATCATAGGTTGAACTTTTTTGTCGTTGTTGTAGTTGGGGGTTTGGTTTTGATGTGTGTGTGTGTGTGTGTGTGTGTGTGTGTGTGTGTGTGTGTGTGTGTGTGTGTGTGTGTGTGTGTGTGTGTGTGTGAGTGTGTGTTGTGTGTGTGTGTGTGTGTGTGTGTGTGTGTGTGTGTGTGTGTGTGTGTGTGTAGTTTGTTGATAGTTCCCTATCAAGGCAAGGGCCGGATAAAAAAAAAAAAGTGTATGAATACTTCTCTGAAACCCTTGGAAAATAAAGATCATTCATTCATTCATTTTCTTTCTGTCTCTTTTTCTGTTTCTCTGTTTTGCTCTCAGTCTCACTCTGTCCCTCTGTCTCACTTGTTCCTTCACTCTCTCTCTCTTTTTTATATGTTTGTTTTCTGGTTTGTTTGTTTGTTTGTTTGTTTGTTTGTTTGTTTGTTTTGCTTTGACATGGCCTAAGCTATCCAATCCTGAACTGTTGGCTTGATGACAACATATTCTGTAGCAGCCACACACACACACACACTGATTATAATCCTGAATAGGAGGATGGCTTCTTCCATCCTCCGTGTGTGTGTGTGTGTGTGTGTGTGTGTGTGTGTGTGTGTGTGTGTGTGTGTGTGTGTGTGTGTTTGTGTGTGTGTGTGTGTGTGTGTGTGTGTGTGTGTGTGTGTGTGTGTGTGTGTGTGTGTGTGTGTGTGTGTGTGTGTGTGATGTGTGTGTGCATAGAACTGTGTGAGGAAGTGTCTGCGCTCTCTTGACAAGTAGTAATAACGGTTGGAGATTGGCTGGGAGCAAATTGCAGATGTGGAAGAATGATTTCATTTGTGTGTGTGTGTGTCTCTGGCTGTTTGTCTGTCTGTCTGTCTGTCTGCCTGTCTCTGTCTCTTTGTCTCTGTCTGTCTGTCTGTCTGTCTCTCTCTCTCTCTCTCTCTCTCTCTCTCTCTCTCTCTCTCTCTCTTTCTTTCTTTCTTTCTTTCTCTGTTTCCCTGTCTCTCAGTCTCTATGGATTTTCCCTTTTCTTTTCTGTCATCTGTCTTAAATTTTGCCCTCCCCCCCCCCCCCTGTGAGTGTATGTGTGTGTGTTTGTGTGTGCATGCGCGCGTGCGTATGCCTTTTATACTACAGTACCGTTTATGTTCTTTCTCTATGTTCTTGTCTGTCTATCCATCTACCCGGCTTTTCTTCTTTTTTTTCTGTCTACATTCTACTTTTGTGTTTAGACAGTATGTAACCTCATTGTTCTTAGTGATTTTGAAACCAAATTTATCTCATTGATAGCTTATTACTCTGTGTCCATCAGTCATTTTATAGGTCAAATTTTGAGTCAGCTGGCATTTTATAAGAGAGGGAGAGGGAGAGAGAGAGATGTGCAGATAATGAGGAAAAGGAAGTAACTGTCGAGTTCATTTTTCCATAAGCAGAGAGAGACTGATCTACAAAACCAGGCCCGTTTTCTGTCAAAGCCTTGCCCTTATCAAATCAGCTAGATCCGTTTAGATCTGCCATTTCCCGTTAGATTAGCCATTTTCCATTAGATTGGCCATTTCTGTTTAGATCAGCAATTTTCCGTTAGATTAGCCATTTCCTACCAGATCAACCATTACCAATGGATTGGCCATTTCCCATTAGATTGGCCATTTCCTAATAGATCAATTTCTATTAGATCATCCATTTTCCATTAGTATAACCTTTTCCAGTATATCAGCCATTTCCTAATAGATCAGCCATGTCCATTTAATCAGCTATTTCTATTTAATGGGCCAATTTCCATTAGAATCGGCTATTTCCATTCAATCATCCATTTCCCATTTAGCCAGCTGTTTCCCATTGATTAGCCATGTCCATCACATCAGCCATTTTCCATGGGGTTAGCCACTTTCCGTTACATGAAAAAAATCGACTGTCTTCATCGCCGCTGTCGTCGGTAGGATCCCCACGCAAAGTCACCAGGGCTCGCCATCTCTTTCTGTCCCCGATAAGTTCTGCGATCTCCTATAGCCACCCCTCCCATACCACTGATCTCAAAGATGTTGGCAATGCTCAATGTTGGTGATCCACCTCTTTTTCCATCTTCCCTCAACCTTACCTTGGAGAACTGTCGTCATCGTACTTCTCTGTTCATTTCTGTTTTGCCATGGCCAGCATGGGGGCACCGTGGTCGAGTGGTTTAGGCGGTCAACTCGTGATCCAGAGGTCGCGGGTTCGATCCCCGCTCGGCTCGGTGTTGTGTCCTTGGGAAAGACACTTTACTCCTATTTTCCTCACTCCACCCAGGTGTACAAGTGGGTACCAGCTCTGCTGGGGAAGTATCTGGCGACAGACTAGCGTCCTGTCACAGGGGTGGTGAAAAACCATCAGTTCGCTTAACGCTACAGAAACCGGGATAAGCTCCGGCTCTATGGGCCTTCTGGCTCGAAAGAACATACATGGCCAGCATATCTCAGTCTGTGCTTATCAGTTTCAGCCAACGTTTTGTCTTTGCACTGACAGTTCAGCAAGAACGCTTTCATTTGTCAGGTTAGCCATCTTTTAATCCTGCTCTAGAAACACCCGGTTGAATCAGATACCCGTTTCTACGGTATAGGTGGACTTTTGTGGCTTTAGGTTTTCGCTCCTGAGGTGGCTGGTTTGTTGAGGACGAGCAGAGCAAGCCAGGATAGCAGGAGCTGATAAGAGAATCGATCGCCCAACCCTCCGAGTGCAGAGCGATGTCAGAGTGTGTCCAGATACTCTGTGACAAAGTGTGACCAAAGCTGGAGATCAGGGTGGGTGCAAATTGCAAAAAATAATCACCCCAAATCTTTAAATGACTACAGACCAGTAGCTCTCACTCCAATAGTAATGAAATGTTTTGAACGAATCGTTCTCAAACGGCTTTTTTTCTCTACTTCTTCATATCTAGATCCTCTTCAGTTTGCATACAATGCCAACAGAAGCACAAATGATGCTACAATTACCTTGCTGCATAATGTTTATTCCCACCTAGAAAAAGCCGACTCCTTTGTTCGTATACTTTTCATTGACTTCTCTTCTGCCTTTAATACCATTCAGCCCCACCTATTAGCTCTCAAACTGCTCTCAATAGATGTCTGTCCTCGTCTAATTCTCTGGATAATGAGCTTTTTGACCCACCGGACACAGTTTATTCGATTTCAAAAAGCCATATCCACTCAAAGATCAACTTCCACTGGTTCTCCCCAAGGCACTGTTCTGTCCCCCATCCTTTTCACCCTTTACACAAATGACTGCACTGGCTCTGATCTTATACCGTTAATCAAATATTCTGATGACTCTGCTCTGGAAGATCTGTCTAATTCTCATGTCATGTATTTTAAACAAGTTGAGGAGTTCTCCTCCTGGTGCAAACAGAACTGTCTTGACCTTAATGTTAAAAAGACTAAGGAAATATTGATTGATTTTTGCAGGGACCCCAGCCCATACCAATCTCTACATTGATGGGTGTAAAGTAGAGCGTGTACACCAATACAAATATCTAGGTACTATATTGATGATAAACTAAACTTTGATGCTAATACAGATCTTGTAAAAATAGAAAATGCCACTCACGCATCTTTTTCCTTCAAAAACCCGAGTCTTAAAGTAAATGTAAAAGTTTTACAAAATTTCTACCGATGCTTTATTGAGTCTGTCCTTTCATTTTCCTTGGTTTGTTGGCATGGGGGCCTGACTGTTAAAAACAAAAACATAGTAAACAAGATTGTAACCAGATGTGGCAAAATTGTGGGCTGTGAGCAAATGAAACTGAATGACTTGTATGAATGACGTGTGAGAGACAGAGCTAGACAGATTGTGAGTGATGACACACATGTGCTTGCAAAATATTTTGAACTCCTGCCTTCTCAAAAGCGCTACAGAGTACCCAAGTCTAGAACCCTGCGATTTAAAAATAGTTTTATTCCAACCTCAATTCTGCTAATTAATAAATGTATGACAATAAATCTGAATTGAACTAAAGCCCACGACAGAGAGAGAGAGAGAGAGAGAGAGAGAGAGAGAGAGAGGAGAGAGAGAGAGAGAGAGAGAGAGAGAGAGAGAGAGAGAGACTAAAGGCTACCTTTTATTAGTGTAAACTGTGTTCAGTTTTTTAAAGTATTAACCTCACTGATATTTGTCTTATCATACATGATATACAAATGATTTTTTAAAAAATTCTTTAAATACGTGCGCGTGTTATTATTTTAGACTGTTCAATATATTAAAAGAACATAGTATTAATTTAATTAATATATGTCTTATACAACATGTTATAACAATTTGACTTATATTATTAAAATGCGTGAGCATGGGTACGAATGTTTACAATGTGCGAGCGTGCGTGCGCGTGCGCGAGTGACTGTGAATGTGCGGACGTACGGGTTTACTTGTGCGCACATGAGTAAAGTGATTTTTTGTTGTTGTTGTTTGTTGTTGGGGTGGGTTTGTGGCTGGCTGAGATATTGCTGATTTGTGGATGCATTTTATTTTATCTCATGATGGGTGCGTGCTGATGTTGGACAGTGTGTGTGTGTTTTAAATACTATGTTTAAATGTTTATTGTTTTTATGTATGGCGAGTAACCCGCCGGAATTTCTCTCTTTGAGATAATAAAGCTTTTGAATTTTGAATTTGAACTTGAATTCTGTCATCTGTTCCCACCGGCACACAATGGCTTACTCTTACGAAAAGCGGAAGAGGTTTTAATGTGTGCGCAAGATGTTCTGCGTGCGTTCGCACACGGGA
>CM054137.1:48030336-48072836 GCA_028751875.1 Rapana venosa
TAAGTTATATGCAATCTTTACTTCGATTAGTTGATATAGTCATAGCATATTATTATAGCACCAAATGTCAAGAAAGGAAATGCAGAACTTCATGATCACTGAAATATCGTTATGTGTATTAACTAATCCTTTATATTTTTACCTGGGATAAAAGGTCGCCTTTATTTTAACAACACCAAAACAGGTAGACGTCGATTTAAAGTGAGAATGAATGAACAATACTATTTACAAAAGATGTACAAATAGGTTAGCTTGCACCTACAAGTATATAGAAAACAGACAAAAACCATAAGATTACATAGACAGACCGGAAACAGACAGACAGACGGAAAATAAAATTGTCTTGATTCTAATTCTGATTCAGATAAAAAATAGGAATTAATACTGACGAAAAACAAAAACAAATCGAACGCTAAAATACACACACACACACACACACACACACACACACACACACACACACACACACACACACACACATCCACCCTAGAGACTGGGCCATTTTCACTGCCAGCAAATTTGCTGCAAGCTCTGATCTCTCAACTCTTTTCACTCCTTGTCAAGAGATCTTAGACACCCCCCTCCCCCTCCTCCTACGGCTTTCGCGCTCTCGGGACTGGCAGCATCGATTGTGCCACACAGGGCTATAATCAGGGTATGGGACCCTGGCTGTCTCCTCCTCCACTAGACCAGTACCTCCAGCAGTACAGTGAGTGGTCTCCAGCGAAAAGGAAAAAAAAACCGAAGAAGAAAAAAGCTCATTCCCCATGAAAATGGGGGGGGGGGGGGGGGGGGGGGGGGGGGGGGGACTGTGCTGTGCTCTCTCTCAACCTCTCGCTCTCTGTCTCTATCTCGCTCTCTCCCTCTCGCTCTTTCTCTCTTGTCTCTCTCTCTCCCTCTCGCTCTCCCTCTCTCCTCGCTCTATCTCTCTCTCTCTCTCTCCTCTCTCTCTCTCTCTCTCGCTCAATCTCTCTCTGTCTCTCTCTCTTCCTCTCTCCCTCTCGCTCTCTCTCTGTGTCTTTCTCTCATCCTCTCCCCCTCCCCACCCTCTCTCTCTCGCTCTTTCTCTCTCTTCCTCTCTCCCTCTCTCTCTCTCTCTCTCTCTCCCTCTCTCTTTCTCTCCCCCTCTCTCTCTCTCTCTCTCTCTCTCTCTCTCTCTCTCTCTCTCTCTCTCCGGAGTCCTAAGAGCGGAATGGAATGGGACTGATCTGACGGAACGACGCAGTTCCGGCCAGACTGCGACTAATGAGCAGGACGCAGAGGGATAAATGATTTTGTTGATGATTTTCTGCCTGGCTCAGTATTGGGTGTAATGGACGGGAAAATGGTCTGGACACGTCCAGTCTCTGTCTCTCGTTTCTGCCGGCGTCTCTGTGTTTGTACGTCTGTCTGTCTGTCTGTCTGTCTCTCTCTCTCTCTCTGTCTTTTTCCATCTCTCTCTCTCTCTCTCTCTCTCTCTCTCTCTCTCTCTCTCTCTCTCTGTCTCTCTCTGTCTTTTTCCATCTCTCTCTCTCTCCACTTGCTGATTGTGGAAAAGGTTTCAGAAGGGCGTGTTCGTGAGGGGGAAAGACTTGGACTAAAGGGTACCAACCATTTCTGGAATATACTGGAAGAGTGGGTGTGGGGGTGGAGGAGGGAGTTTGGTAATGGGGGTTTGAGCTGGTGGTGAATTGGTAGAGGCTTGTGTAAATATGTGGCTCGATGGTGGTGGGAGGGGGTAGGAGGGGTTAGAGAGATATTCAGCAAACTTTTTTTTAGGCAGAGTTTATCAGAATACCTGCGACAAAAGTGCATAAGGGGCAGAGATTTCTCGTTGGATGTGTTTCTCATAGTTGGTTCCATCACTTCACGATATCCTGACACTGATGAGTTGATTGGCTGATCTGTCCATGGTCACTTTCGTCCATTTATTTATTTTTGTCATTTGCAATCTGTTTCTTCTCTCTCTTTGTCTTCTGTTCTTTGTTATTTGCATCTTTGTGTTCATCTGGTCCTTCCTTTTCCATAAATAACATGGACTAAGTGGGGAAAAAATCCAAACTACTTTTGTTATGTTTCTAGATGCTTTCCACCTTTTCTGTCTATGTTCTCTGAGAATGTAAAATACCAATGTTTTATTTTGGATGTACTTTTGTGTGTGACTTTACCATTCCTTAAGTAGTGGGGGCTGGCGCAGAGTCAGTCAGAAAGTCACACACACACAACACAACACACATACAACACACACACACACATACAACACACACACAACACAACACACACAACACACACACTCACACACACTCTCACACACACACACTCTCTGCTGATAATCCTGGTATTGGTGAATCGATCTCTGTTGACCCCGTGAGCACAGGGCCATGGGAGAGGGGTGTCTGAGCTCTCTTGACAGGTAGTAATAAGCGTTGGAGATTGGGGCTTGGATGGAGCAAATTGCAGACTTCCTGAAATGCTTTGATTCCTGAAAATTCATTCAGACTGTGCCTTTGTCCGTTTGTTTGTATACCTGTCTTTGTGCCTGTCTGTCTGTCTGTGTTTCTTTGACTCTCAAAGAGTGAGAGAGAGAGAGGAAGGTGTATACAGGCATATGCTCAGGCATGCACACGCAAATGCAACTACACAGAACAGACAGACACACACGCACTCACACTCACTCACACACACACACAAACACACACACACACACACACACACCACACACACACACATGCATACTTGCATATGCATGTTAATACACACGGATACACTCATGTAACACTGCATGCTTTTATGTGAACACAACATAATAAGGCACTTACGCACGCGCACACACGCACACACACACAATTCCTTTTACCTTGGACATGAGTACCCCCACCATATACCACCAAGCCCCTTAACAACAACTTCAAAAGAAGTTATCAAAGTAGTGTACATCTTGTCATACTATGGATGCTAAGTTGATAAAATATCACGTAGACAGGGTTTTTCCCTGAGCTCAGTATTATATTAATGATGGACAAAAGCTGTGGCATACGCGAAATTTTACTATTGGTGAGCCTCAGAAGCTCTGTACAAAGAACGGAAGGGGGGGGGGGGGGGGGGGGGGGGGCGGAGGGTAATCTCTTGAAGTCTTCTCAAAAGATGGGAAAGATCCAGGACTTGGACACGATTTAAAACAACAAAAATAGAATATCTCACTCCATAGGCACGAAAGTCAGCCTGCAGAACACTAAAGCATGAGGGTGTAAGTGTTGGGGGAAGTATAGGACAGATTGATGGTAAGGACAAGGAATGGACGATAACGGTAGAGTGAAGAAATGAGAGGCTGGGTCTATCAGAATGACGTGACGTTGAGGAGTGGAGTGGATCGCTAGGAGGGGCCTGTCACATGCCTCTTCCTCAGCTGTGAAAAGCCTAGAGAAAAAAATTGCTGGTCAAAAAGGGTGAGAGGGAGGGTGGGTCTGCGGATAGGGGTGGCCTTGGTCCGCTAAAAGGGTTTAGGCTGGCTATAGTTCGTATCCTGCATGGTCTCCTCCTCTACCTCTCTCTGTCTCTGTGTGTCTGTCTGTCTGTCTGTCCCTGTGTGTCTGTTGTTCTGTCTATCTCTCTCTCTCTCTCTCTCTCTCTCTCTCTCTCCTTCTCTATCTATCTATCTATCTATCTATCTATCTGTCTATCTATCTATCTATCTGAATGTCTTTCCAATACACCTGTTGTCTATCAACCTCTTTATCTCCCTGCCTGTCGATTTATTTTATCTGTCTGTCTGTCTACTTATCGATCCATCTCTCTTTCTGTATAATAATCACTCCATTATTGCATTGGTCCATCAATGCATGCACCCATCCATTTATCCGTTTATTAATCCGTCCTTCCATTTGTGTAGTTATCTTTCTGTTGATCTGTCTGAATGCCAGTCTCCCCAAATGTCTATTCAACATCACCTTCATCTGCTGCTTCAGTGTTGTTTATTTTTCCTCGAACTGCGATTGTCACGTGGCAAATGAAGAAAAACTATGTGATGATGCTGGAAGGGTTATAACCTGTTACTCTATATTGCATTCTTGTGCATGTATACTCGTTCGTAAATTTACACACACACACATGCACACATGTGTGTGCTGGTGGAAATGGATGACAAATTTTACACAACTGCACACATTTGGGGACTGGATGTAAAAAGCACATGAGTGATTATTGCATTATTATCAAAATAAAAGAATAAAATGTTAAAAATAAAAAATAATAAAGTGCACACCACACACACACACACACACACACACACACACACACACACACACACACACACACACACTGTGAAAAAAACAACCACCAACAGAAATCAAAACATTTCTCCCCACATCTGCAATTTGTTCCATCCAAGCCCCAACCTCCAACGCTTATTACTACCTGTCAAGAGAGCTCAGACACCCTCTCCCATGGCCCTGTGCTCACGGGGTGTGGGGATCGATTCTCCTGTGTGGAGGCGATCATCAGTGTGTGTGTGTGTGTGTGTGTGTGTGTGTGTGTGTGTGTGTGTGTGTGTGTGTGTGTGTGTGTGTGTGTGTGTGTGTGTGTGTGTGTGTGTGTGTGTGTGACACTGGCTGGCTCTGTCCTCATCAAGCCGGCAGCACTGCAGGAATGGAGGAGAGCAGACGACCAAAACTCTGGCTGAGCGTGGAAATGAGGGTCCTCAGCCAATCAGGCGTCTGAACAGCGCAGTGACATGTGGAAGGAAGGAGTTTCTGCATGACTGCCTGCCATTTATGGGAGGGAGGGTGAAGGACATAATTATGATTCTGTTTGTGTTTTTGAGACTACTTCTGTATTGTATGAAACGGGCAAGAAAACAGACCTTTAAGAAAGCTGTGTCTCTCTTACAGAGTGTAAGTTTAGCGTCAAAATTAAAGAGGGCTCAATATAAGGACAAACAAATGAAAAGGAAAAGAATCATATAGTTTTGTTTTTCGTCCTCCCATGAAATAATGAGCAGTCACCGTGTTCACACTGTCACAATCAGTGAAAAGCTGGCTGTGACATATGCCATGTGGATGTGACTGTTTGGAAGTAATAGTAAATGACTGACTCAATCCAAAGAGCCAAGAGAGATTAATGACTGCTCTATCCCCTTCACTCTCTCTCTCTCTATCTATCTATTTTTATATTTTTCTATGTATCTATCTATCAGTGTCTGTCTGTCTGTCTGTCTGTCTGTCTCTCTGTCTGTCTGTCTCTCTCTCTCTCTCTCTCTCTCTCTCTCTCTCTCTCTCTCTACCTCCCTCCCTCTTTCTCTAAAAGAAAAAAGCAGCAGAAATCAACCCCCTTTTTCCACATCTGCAATTTGCTCCATCCAAGCCCCATTCTCCAACTCTTATTACTACCTGTCAAGAGAGCTCAGACACCCCTCTCCCATGGCCCTGTGCTCACGGGGTGTGGGGATCGATTCTCCTGTGTGGAGGCGATCATCAGTGTGTGTGTGTGTGTTGTGTGTGTGTGTGTGTGTGTGTGTGTGTGTGTGTGTGTGTGTGTGTGTGTGTGTGGTGTGTGTGTGTGTGTGTGTGAGAGTGTGACACTGGCTGGCTCTGTCCTCATCAAGCCGGCAGCACTGCAGGAATGGAGGAGAGCAGACGACCAAAACTCTGGCTGAGCGTGGAAATGAGGGTCCTCAGCCAATCAGGCGTCTGAACAGCGCAGTGACATGTGGAAGGAAGGAGTTCCGGGCATGACTGCCTGCCATTTATGGGAGAACAGGCGAAGTACAATTTCGTAGCGGGTTCTGTTCATAATTTTAAGACCGATTTTGTTGTGGGTGGGAAGATTGATAGACTAGGCACCACGTTTTGGTTTGGCTAGCGGGATCTTTGTTGCTTGAGAGTGTGAAGGGTTCAATGAACTATTACGTGAAATTTACTATGAGCTAGTTTTCAACTGATTGGGACATTGTGTTATAAAGCATGACAAAGTGCAACAAAATAATTGCGAATTCATGACATTACACTTTGGATGTCTGCTAATAAATTTTAGATTTCTGGATTTTTGTTCTGAGGTTGATACCCCAAGACTATGTTAATTATTTCAGCGCTCTCTCTCTCTCTCTCTCTCTCTTCTCTCTCTCCTCTCTCTCTCTCTCTCTCTCTCTCTCTCTCCCCTCACTCACCCCTTTTCTTTGTGTATTCCCAGGTCTTTGAGTATAGCATGGGTTAAAAAAAAAGAGGATAGAGAGTTATAGGAGTATGTGTTTGAGAGTATGACCAACTGAAATGGGGAATCTCTCTCTCTCTCTTCTCTCTCTCCTCTCTCTCTCTCTCTCTCTCTCTCTCTCTGTGAATCTGTCTCTGTCTGTCTGTCTGTCTGTCTGTCTGTCTGTCTGTCTCTCTCTCTCTCTCTCTCTCTTCTCTCTCTCTCTCTTCTCTCTCTCTCTCTCTCTCTGATCCCAGGTCGAGTATGGCATAAATTAAGAAAGAAGGTTGATAGTTTTAAGAGGATGTGTCGGAGTATCTGACGAACTGAAAGAGGTAACATCTACAACATGCTATAAAAAGTTTGGTAGACACCATGGCAGTGGCTGCTGATGGGTCAATGAATAACTAGATGTGGATACAGACCATACATGTTGATACATTAACTGACCACAGAAGGCTACCGTAGGTGTGCGCATGTATGCGTTTGTGTGTGTGTGTCTGTGTCTGTGTGTGATGTGTGTGTCTGTGTGAGCATGCATGCACATATGCACGCTTGATTAATGTGTTCTGGTCACTTTTAATTAAGAGTTGTTACAAACGAATAAATACAGACACATGACGCAATAATCAACGATGTATACTCCTTCATATGGTAAATATCTTAATTGTAAATAACATAGGAATATAACCATAGAGCATTTAAAATACCA
Organism: Rapana venosa; assembly: GCA_028751875.1. Classification (NCBI taxonomy): domain Eukaryota; kingdom Metazoa; phylum Mollusca; class Gastropoda; order Neogastropoda; family Muricidae; genus Rapana; species Rapana venosa. The sequence goes on from CM054137.1 coordinate 48,037,211, forward strand.
TAAAACCAAACACAGATAAAACATGAAACACGCCATCCATATCTTCCAACAAAGTATAAAGTAATTACAGTACACTTCATTATGTACCCTATAACATCAAAAGAGCTTTAAATATATGTCATAGCCATAACCAGTGCATGGCGGGTCGGCAAAAAAACCCTGAAGACACGGTCAAGCAGAATATCTTCACCTTAAACCAGCAAGAGGAAGTTAAAGCAAATAATAATGTCTCTACGCACACGAAGAGCAGGTACATCCTTACAAGTCATTCTTAGACACCCCCTGCCTGTCTCATTTCCCATTAAGTCACTGGTCACAGGACACTAGCACTGGCACTGGTAGACCTTCAGGCCTGATGAGGGCTGATAAGGCAGTGCTGTTGGGGAACTGGCCTGACATGCTTGTTAAGACATCTGTTAGGAGAGAAGGAGTGTGGGGTGCATGCGACACATTGCCACTGTGCAGTCCCCCAGCATCCTGTCAGACGAAGTCAACGTCTCGCCGACATGAGGCTCTTCTGAGCACAAAATGGCTTCGTTTTGTTTCTCCTCTGTCTTTGCTTTTCGGAGGACGAGGGAGGGTGGGGGGGAGGAAGAAGAAAGAAAAAAGGGAAAGAAATGAAAGGAGGGGAGATAGAGAATGGATGAATGAGAGTAGGAAGGTGCATAAGAGGGAGGGGAAAGAGAGAGAGACAGACAGACAGACAGACAGACAGACAGACAGACAGAGACAGAGAGTGACAAAGAGAGAAAGAGGTTAAATTGTGAGGGAGTCTTTTCCTTCCTCCCTCCTTCCCTTCCTTTTTCTGTCTCTCTGCCTCTCTCTCCCTCTCTCTCCCTCCCTCTCTCTAATACACACACAATAGAAAGAAAGAAAGAAAGAAAGAAAGATAGATAGATAGATAGATAGATAGATAGATAGATAGATAGATAGATAGATAGATAGATAAGGGTGGGTAGGTATATAGATAGATATACAGATAGATAGATATACAGATAGATAGATATACAGATAGATAGATAGATAGATAGATAGATAGATAGATAGATAGATAGATAGATAGATAGATAGATAGATAGATAGATAGATAGATAGATATCTCCACACACAAAGACAGGCAGCCAGCCAGCCAGCCAGCTAGACAGAGAAGATAGGACGAGGAGAACACAGAATGAATCCTTAAGTTTACACTGTTCCTTCAGGGATCACTTAGTGTGAGCCTCAACAGAAGACAAAGAAGGCTAGGGTGTCAGACAGGCAGACACACAGACAGATATACGACCAGATCCGTTTTCTCTTTTACTTCACGCCGTTGATTTTGTCCGGACACGGATCAGTAATGAAAGCAGAAGCCAGAACGCACTGAAACTGTCGGCAACTTTGGCGCGGCAATGAACGGCCATTGTTTTTTTGTGCAGGAGTCATTTCCCCTTGCTGCAGCTCTCTGGCTTATCTCCCTCAACTTTCTTTTCTTTCATGGGTTTTTTATCGTCTGGTTGATCCCTCCCTCTGCCTCTCTCTTCCCCTGCGTCCTCTCTTTTTCTTTTATTGTTTTCTTTTTCTTTTCCTTTTTCTTGTTTTTTGTTTGGTTTGGTTGCTGTTGTAATTGTTCCATATTTGCCTTTGTATTTATTCGGTTCTTTGTTGTTGTTGTTGTTGTCAGTTGTTAGTTGTTCGTTTCCTTTCTAGATCTGTCTTTTTTTTAGCTCTCGTTGCGTTGAGTATTGCCAAACTGTTTCTACTTCTCTCTCTCTCTCTCTCTCTCTCTCTCTCTCTCTCTCTCTCTCTCTCTCTCTCTCTCTCTCTCTCATGATCTGTTTGTTCCTTGTAGGATTAATTCTGAAGTTGGGGAAAAGTTTATCGACGTTGTCGATAGCATATATCCATTTCTGCTGCTGCAGGTATGTTGTATCACATTATCATATTGTTACACTATGCAGCAGAACTTCTCTGTCGAAGATCAGACTGCTCATCACAAGAACAGCGTGTCAACCCAGTGAAACGCTGTACTAATAGATGTAGGTGTTTTTTCCTTTCCTGAGACTTCCTTTTCCAAGACACTGACAGGAGAAAACTGTCTGTATTGATGTGGGATAATCCTTAGCAGAACTTTAAAACCGAGAGGAGGAGATAAGGAATGAGAAATAGAAGATAAGAGAAGAGGAGAGAGAGAGAAAAAAGAAGAAGAGAGAGAGAGAGAGAGAGAGATGAGAGAGAGAGAGAGAGAGAGAGAGGAGAGAGAGAGAGAGAGAGAGAAGAGAGAGAGACGAGACAACAATGTATGAATGAAGAGACTGGACACCAGGAATAAAAAAGAAAAACACCCGAAAAAGACAGCAGTTAGTATGGCATGCTGCTTACCAGTTTGTCAAGATTTTACATCATAGTAATGTTGAAGTACCGAAAATGAGATAGGAAAACAACCAAAAAAGTAATCCTACACAGTATTAGGGTCAGTAAGACCAAAACCAAGAAGATCCCAACAGTTGACAAAGAAAACAAGAAACACGAGTTTTTTATTAAAAAAAAAAAGAAGAAGAAAAAAAGAAAACACGAAAGAAAATCGGATAACATGTCACCTAAACCATCACTGTCAAACTGATCGACTTTTCACAATGATTACCAAGACACTGTGATTCACTATGACGCTGGGGCAACCCGACCAAACACGACGTGTGACGGACATAGATTAGCCTCATTTTTCTATTTTGAGGGCACGACTTTGGCGCGAACACAAACGCGTGTTTCTCATAAGGGTCAGTTAAAAGGACTATTACTGTCAAATGTATAAGCAGAAGATGTACGTACCCGTGGACGTATAATTGGACGATCGGTGGCTTTTGATTGACTGTTCGTAATGGTCATTAAGGTACTTGTTTCTCTGAGGTCTTGGAAGGGGATTGTGGTCGATTACTTGTTCAATGTCCATCCAGCTTCCAAAACAGAATTATGTCTTCTTTTTTGTTACTTCTTGATTTTGTGTCTTTATATATATATATTTGTATGCCTGCCTTTTGTCCCCCCCCCCCCCTCCTCTGTCTCTCTGTCTCTGTCTCTCTCTCTCTCTCTCACAAACACACACGCACACACTTCCTGTCTCTTCATCGTATGCATCATGTTGCAAAGAACTGATTATAAGAACAGGAAATGATACTATGCTGTCTTTTACAAACTTTCGAATGGAACAATGCAGACAAACAATAAGCTGCGAATATTTTGTTAAGCAGCTAACCTTTTGACCAAAGAAAATGTTTAAAGGGTACAACTATAAAATCTATTCATGTTAATACATATTGTAGAACATAAGCATACAACTTTAAAATGTATATAATGATATATTGATTCCTTTACATTAAGGAACATAACCACAGTTGTTTATAACAAAGACAGATTGAAAACAGTGATGTCGGGATCTACAAAAACGTTAAAAGCGAACTTGAAGTCTACTCTGTACCTTTGAAGACACAAAAATAACACGCCCTGAGGACAGAAGACATGAACGCCCCTCACTTCAAGACAACTACCATTACACGGCAAGAGTAGATCTTCAGACGCTTTCAGCCCGTGTTAGTCAGTCCATTATGTCACTGACCATGGTGGATGTTAACACCCTGTTAATGTAAGGTCTGATGAGACTGTAGAGTGCCAGACTGACATGCTTCCAGACAACAACACACAAGATAAGAGGGTGGAGTGGAAGAGGAAGCCTCCCTCTCGTGTTTTTTGTGGTTTTGGTTTTCTTTGTTTTGAGTTTATATGTTTGGTGTTGTTGTTGGGTGTTTGTTTGGGTGTTGTTGTGGTTTTTTTGGGGGGGGCTTTTTGGGGGAGATGGGGTGCTTGTTTTTTGGGGGAGGGGCGTATATTGTGTTCTTTTTGTTTTGGGTTTTTTGCTCTGTCAAGTAACCCTAGGAGACTGGCCACGATAGAATTATGTCCAGACTGGACCAAAATGGTTTCATTTTCCTTTCTCTGTGTGTCCCTCTCCCTTTCCTTTCGTTTTGTTTTTATTAGAATCGAATGGGGAAAGGGAGAGAGAAAAAAATGATGGGCAGAAGCGAGAGTGTGGTAAAGAGATGGGGAGTCTTTACCAAACAGATGGTTCGAGAGGGGGGCGGGGGAGGGAGGGGGGTGAACAGAGAGAGAGAGAGAGAGAGTGCGCGTGCGCGTACACAGAAACAGATTCTCTGTCTCTCTCTCATTTTCTCTGGCTGTCTGTCTGTCTCTGTCTCTCTTTCTCTCTCACACACACCCAGAGAGGAAGAGACACAGACATACAGACAGATATAGAAACAGAGATCGTTTTTCCGCTTGACTGGTTGTTGGCTGGACACGGCTGAGCAATGAAAGCAGAAGAGTGTTGAGGGAAGGAAGACTGGCCACTTGGCAGGGCAATGCACGGCCATTGTTTTGGGTGCTGGAGTCATTTCCCTTGCTGCAGTGCTCCTGGGTTATCTCCCGCAACCTGCACATTTTTTTTTATTCCCCTTGGCTGCTTTCCAGGGTTTTTTTCCTCACCTCTCCACCTGCCACCCTTTCCCTCTTTGTTGAGTGGGGATTGGGGGGGAAGAGGGATCCTTTGTTTCCCTTCTCTCTCTTTTTTCTTCTTTTTTCTTTGGAAGCCTGTGTTTTGAGCTTTGTCTCTGAAAACAATCCTGCCTGTGTTCGCCATTTCACTTTTCTTTTATTTTTTAAAAAGTGTTTTTAACCCCCTTAGTCCCGACCTGGGATTAGCCAGGATTTACACACAGTAGTTTTCCATCCCCTCCCAGACACAAAAAATATAGTACAAGTTATAGTACGTTGTCTGATAAAGCCACCTGCCGAGTTTCGCTCTTGTAAACATTCAAACACCGTCGGAATGAATTACGGTTTACTCCTACCCGATTTTAGGCCCAAAGTAATGAAAGAATGGGAAATCTAGGGGTAATTTGTGTGCAGAGAATCCGAATGCAAGAGGGTTGAAGTGTTCAGAATATAGAAAGAAAGAAAAGAAGGGTGGTAAGAATGAATTTTTAAAAAACCACCGTAAAACAAAAAAACAAGAATGAAAGAAAGACGGAAAGAAAACAAGAACAAAAGTGTGGAAGAAAAATATACCGAAAGAAAGGAAGGAAACGAGCGAGCAAGTAAACAAGAACGAACGAAAGAAATAAAACAGTACATAAAGGAAGACAGAAAAGAAGAAAGAGGGAAAACAAGTGAACAACGACGACATGGGGAAAAAACCAGCCAGAATAAAAAAGACAGGAAGGAAGGAAGGCTAGATGGGGGCTTTCCCTGACAGTTGGTGTGACGATGTGATAACACATCTTGAAATCTGAGAGCCTGGAACGCAAAATAAAAGACACTCAGACAGACAGACAGACAGACAGAAAGACAGAAAGACAGACAAGATCAAAAACAGAGATACGAGACAGACAGATATATGGACAGCAGGCAAATATACAGGAAAGTAGGTAGTAGGCACACAGACAAACCAGCAAAGCTTTTTTCCATTATTGACACCTTCCTTATAATGGGGTGTTATTCATCAACTTCTTCATCATCGAACAGACACACAGCATTTACTGCTGTCTGTCGTATGAGCAAAAATGCTGCCGTAAGCGCTTGACAAATCAGGTCCTGTTCAGTCCTCCTATAGTCAGGCGAGGTTACGCAAAGCCAAGCTTTTTTCTTTCATGGACAAGAGAAAACATGAAGATTTACGGGTGACGTCACACCTAGCCCAACTTCAGCAGGATTGAACATGTATGTATGTATGTTTGTCCGTCGTGTCCGACGATGACCTCCAAAACAGCAGATGAGGCAGCTGCTGTTTTGGAAACTGGGCAGAAATTTGATTATAGTGGAGATGCCTTGCCCACAGTACATCCCCACTCTCTGGGCCAAGTGGGCATAATGACAGTCAGCGTTGGAGATGTTCTCCAAAGGCCAACCGGCCCCCAGGGCTGCAACACATAAGGACTGTGCGAGGCAAGCCTCCTAGTCAAAGAGTCATAGTCGATCACTAAAGTCTAAGCTGTAAAGTGGAATTCCATTGAATGGGAAAGCCACTGGTCATACAGCCTCTCACTTTGCTGTTGTTGCCCCCAGGGTCAATGGTTTAATCAAGAACTGTGATAAAGCCCAGGCGCACAGGATTGAACATACACCCCAGCTTACACCCTTCTTCCCTCTGCCCTTCTCCCCTACACTACTGAAACCTACCCAACTAACCGAGGCCAAAAACGCTAGAACGCCTTTCCTCTTAGCTTGCCACCAGTGCAAGCTTCACCACGACTGACACCATCAGGGTCAGAGCAGAGACTGCGTCCCGTTCGTTCCATACTCTGCTGTCTTTACCCCTGTCCTCTCTCGCTGATGTCTGCGATGACTTCAGAAAGAATGGTCTGGTATCCGTTTTTTAATTGACGAGGGTCGGGATAGCCTAGTGGTTAGAACATTGCGCTGGCAATCTGACGACCCGGGTTCGATTCCCGTGCAAGGGGATATTTTCCCCTGGAGTTAACATCAATGCAGATTCCACTCTCCCCAAACGTCCTTCGGATGAGACTATAAACCGAGGCCCCGTGTGCGAACGCACCCAGAACATCTTACGCACACGTTAAATCCTGTTCCGCTTTTCGTAAAAGTAGGCCATTGTGCGCCGGTGGGAACCAGATGACAGAATATACAAAACCGCATACACACGTGGACTGCATGTAAAAAAGCACATAAGTGCTTATTCCATTATCCTCGATATAAAAGAATTAAAAACAAATTTAAATGAATACAAAGGGGCTGCTTGATGTAAACATGGAAAACAGAAAGAAGGAAATAACTGTAATCTATAGAGAGAAGGACGGTAAAATGGGTTGTTAACAGGGGAGGTAAAGACTTCGACAAGTATAAAAGTTGAAATTGTACGAACACTTGAAAGACTGCATCTGCTTGTTTGTATGTTTGTACATCAGTTGATCTACTTGGGTTTTTTATGTATATATATATATATATATAACTTGTTGATAAAGCTGTTCATATGTTCATCATGTCACACGTAGTTAACCTGCACTCTTTAATGACAACTATTAAATTTTGTTGTAAATAGAATCAGTTTTCATTTCTGTCTTCTTCCTGTGCCCTTTTTGTCTTGAACTTGCCAGGCTAATTTTAACCCTTTATTGCTGCAAAAGTTTATGGATACTATGGGATTATTTCACGGGAGCTGCCACAAAGTATCATAATAGTTTGAATAGAGCTTGAGGTTTGTGGCTTTCTATGCAGTAAGCAGGGGCTTTTGTATTCAAGCCCATATAATCTACTTTTTTTTTCTCCCTTTAATCCTTTAATCTCAGTGCAGAGTAAAAGACTAATTCGTCTGTACATCTCTCCAGTGGTTGCCGGTCTTCTTGCATATGATATTTTTTGGGTCAGTGGTTTCTACCAAGAGTGGATGTGTTGCAGGCTCAATACAAAGATGGACTCACACGATTAATTAAGATTCATTATCTTTTTGGGTGCAACTCAGAAGACTGTTGCCCAATCTGTATTCTTTGTACTTTGATGACTTTCAAGATATGGGTCGGTTGTTTCACCTTGTCTGAAAGGTTATAATAATTATAGGGTACCATTGCCTACGAGACCAATTTCTGGAACTTTCTTGTATAGGCATGTCATTGTCTGTGAGATCAGTTTCTGAGTTTGTCATTGATGCAGATTTGTAATCTTGGGTTGAAGATACAGGGGGGAAAGATCGAGAACAACCTCAAAAAAGTGTTGTAGTAGTAGTAGTAGTAGTAGTAGTTTGAACATGTTCCCTCTTGTATGGGCTCTTTGCAAGGCTGATAAATGATAACAAATCTTCGACAGATCAACTCCCCGACACGCCCCTCTCCCTGTGAGCCGTTATGTGGGCAACAAATGGAGCGTGTTGCACGTGCTTTTCTCACTTTCACGAGCTGCGTGCACGTGTCTGACCCTGGCCTGTACGCGTCACTTCCTGCTGAAACCATTAACGTTTTGTCTTCCGTGATGGAGCCGTTACTGGTTAACGTTTTCATTTCCCCCCATGGCTTTTTAGCACCTTTGTGCCATTGCTAGCCCTGTGATTTTTGCCCCTCTCCATAACCCGTAGAAGAGATCGGATGATCAGCATAGCTAGCATTGTGTTTAGAGCCCCCCCCCCCCCCCCCTCTCTCTCTCTCTCTCTCTCTCTGAGGGGGGACGGATAGACAGATTAAAAAAAAAACACCTGGACATGTTCTGAATTGCATGTATAGGTGGGTTAGGTGCTGTCCTAAGGCAAGGGTTGACATGCCATGGATCTACAAGACAGTCAGATCTGTCTTGGGCCAGTCCCAATGCACTCAGCCAGCCTTCTGCCTCTCCAGTCTTTTACATCATCTGTCCATCCATGTCTGTGTCTTTCTTCGTCTCTCTTTCCTTCCACTTTGACAGCACTGTTTTGGGTGGACAATCATGCCTCATTATAAGGTAAAACTGTGACAGTTTAAGATTTGGGGCCGCTTTTTCAATAGTTCTTTTTGGGACTCCCAGTTTCCCCATGGGGATGCCAGGGGCCTGTCAGTATAAATAGTATCCCCATCTTCTGGAAAGTATGTGCTAGGAATTCCCTCTTTTCTGTCCCTCTTTTTGTTTCTACTTTGTTCCTTTTCTACTTGTCACCTCCTTCTGGTCTGTTTTCTACCTTCTTGGTCCATTCTCATGCCTTTTTTTCAAGAAAGACTTAAAAGATAACAAGTCTCTCCCATGCCGAAGTAGGATGTGCCGGGCCTGATTTGTCAGGTGCTTAACGGCAGTGCACCGCATTTTTGCTCATATGACGAATAACAACAGACGCTGTCTGAGCGTTGGACGAAGAAGGACTTCAAGTAAAAATGAGTTCTTGTTTGTTGAATATTTTGTCTTTCCAAATCTGAATTACAAACACCTAAACGCCTTTCGTGTCGAATTTGCCAACCTTTAATCACATTTTCTTTTGGAAGACGACTCGATAAATAATACCCTAAGTAACCGTAGCGACACAAAAACTGCGACTCCTAATTCAATGTCCGCATTCACTGAAATCTTCTGGCTCTACAAACTGATGTCGATCGTTCTGTAATTTGATCGCGGAGCGAAATACGCGTCCATTTATGGGGGAGATCGCAGCCTCCAACTTGAAAACAATGATGCTAATTTATGTCCGTCATCTGTCGTGTTTGGTCGGACAGCCCAGGCCCCCAAGGTGTCTTTGGAGGTGTGGCAGGAAGAACAAAAAGTCGATCATCGGGACAGTGGTTGGTTTAGGGAACTGTATCTGCTGGGTTTGGGGTGTGGGGGGAAGGGGGGAGGGGAGGGGGAGTCTTCTTGTCTGGTGGCTTGTCGAGGTTTCCTGATTTGTTCGTCGGTTGTTAGTGGGTTTGATCCTTGGTTCTTTGAATGCGTGATCAATTATTTGTCTTCTTCCGTGTTTGCTTCTGTGCTTGTTTTTTTTTCTTGTCTCTGATTAACTTGTTTCTGTCTTTGTCTCTCTGTCCTGTATCTTTCTTTCTCTCTCTCTCTCTCTCTCTTCTCTCTCTCTCTCTCTCTCTCTCTCTCTCTCTCTCTCTCTCTTCCTCTCTCTTCTATCTCTCTCTCTCTCTCTCTCCTTCTCCTCTCTCTCCTTCTCCTCTCTCTTCACCCCTCCCTCCCCCCTCTCTCCCTTTCCCGTTTCCCTCTCTTCCGCCCACCTTCTTCCTTCCCGAATATGTTTCTTCACACCCTTCCCCCAGCTTCTTTCTTTCCAGTTTTTCTTCTTCATTCATTCTCTGCACACAGCTGATGGTACAAGAGAAACGAACAGTGACAAACCCTCGACAAAAATTGCCAAACTCCCAACCCCTATTATCAGAGTCGCTTCTTCGAGCATGAAATTCGTTACAGTGCCTGACCACCCTTAATCAGGCAGGGGATGACCTAACTACCACCAAAGGCACCTCATTACATTTTTTGCTGCCGTTGCGTCAAAAGCTGGGAGAAGGACCTCTCCTTTCCCATCATGGTCTCCTGGGAGGTGACCAAGCTCTTGGGATTCGTCCTTGACATTTCAGATGCAGTGTCCTCCGACACGGCTTCTTGAGGTTCCTTCTCTGGGTCTCAGTGCCGGCTTCCTGTCCTGAGGTGATGGGGCGTGACGATTCCAGAGCCAGTCTGGAATCTTGTGATTGGGGTGGAGAGGAGGGGGCAGGGCTGTGGTGGATGTAGTAGCGTTGAAGATGGTGTTGAAACCAGCTTGTCGCTGGAGATGTGACGATACCGCTACGATTTGTTGGATGGTGAAAAGCCATTCTTCTTTTTGTTGTTGTTGTTTGTTTGTATTTTGTATGTGGGGGGGGGGGGGGGGGGTTTTAATCTCTTATAGGACAGCTTTTTTACAATTAGTGGTTGTTTACTGCTTCAGATCTTTGATGGCCGCATGGTGATAAGTTTTATTAAGGGGTTTTATCAGCTTTAAGTTGTAGGGTGGCATCGCTTCGGGCTTTTTTGTACTTTTTTTCATATAAGAAGTTTCATACAGTTGTCAGTCTAGGGGTTTTTTCAGTAGTTCTGCAGCTCTCTCTACCTCTCTCTCTGTCTCTCTGTTTTTGCCTCTGTCTCTCTCTGTCTTTGCGTCTGTCTGTCTGTCTGTCCGTCTCTCTCTCTGTTTCTCTGTCTCTGTCTCTGTCTCTGTCTCTCTCTCTCTCTCTCTCTCTCCCCTCTCTCTCTCTCTCTCTTCTTTGCCTATATCACTGTTCTCTTTCTTTTCCTTTCTCTCCTCAGCCTAATACGATCAGCCTCTCTTGTCATGTTTTCCTGTTGCATTTTTCGTAGATAATTGTGAGTGCGTGCGTGCGTGCGTGCGTGCGTGCGTGCGTGCGTGCGTGCGTGTGTGTGTGTGTGTGTGTGTGTGTGCGTGCGTGAGTATATATGTGTATTATCCTGTATATTTCTCGCACACGTAAGTATAATGATAGAGATACGAACAGACATAAAATGAATAATTCATAATTCAGCTTACTTTAAAAGATCTTCTCTCCTCATCGATTCCCTCAACCATTTATTAACGTTAAACCAGACTTGTATTACGGGAAATCAGCGCTTTGAGCTCTACCGAAAATGAACAAGGTGACAGCCCCTTGATATGGCCTTCGCGGTCAGTACAGGACTATAACCGACATGAAATAAAATAAAACGACAGCGTACTACAGCTTATTGACCACAGAACACCCCCATAGAACGTCAAAGCGCCGTCGCCTTAAGAAACCATCACCAAGAAGCAAAAAATACTACGTCCAATTAAAGCACCCCCATTCTCAGAAACTCTCTGGCACTCGACTGACGCCCTTCCGTGTTTAATCCCACTTTTCAGTAAAAACACACTGTCTGTTGGGGAGAGCGGTCCCCGGGATGGAAATGGGGAAAGATGAGGCTAGTTTATGTCCGTCATCTGTCGCGTTTGGTGGGGCGCCGTCGGTGTTTTCCTGTGTCAGGGTGTCTGTGGAATCATTGAGCAAAGTCGATGATCGTGACAGTGATGGCGGAGCTAGAATGGATTTCTTCTGTTCGGCTTCGGTTGTGCCTTGTCTTGGAGAGAGGAGTCGTTAGGGTTTTTGTTGTTGTTGTTGATCGTTTTGGGGAAGATGTTGGTCTCTTGGATTTCAGAGGCTCTGTCTCTTTCTCTGTCTCTGTCTGTCTGTCATGTCTGTCTGTTTATCTCAGTCTCTGTGTGTCTGTTTGTCTGTCTCCCCTTTAATCTTTGCAGACTTGTTTGTTGCATTTACATCGCTTTGGTTTTGGGTTTTTGTTTTGTTTGGTTGGGGGGGGGGGGGGGGGGGGGGCGGCGTCGGGGTGGAGGGGTGTGAATGGGGGGGATAACATACCTTACATTAAAAAAGATTTTCATTCACTAATACAGAAGTCGAAATGCGAAGATGTAACTAGGGATGAATAATAAAGTTTCAGATATATTCTTGTACAGAACTCTGAATGCGGGTACCTTAATAAAGGGCCAAAATGGTCGCATACGCAAAAATCTCCCAATATGGTAAACCTCGGAGCTCTAGCCGCGAACAGGAGGGGGAGGGGGAGGAGAAAAGATTATAACCAGTATACAGTGGACCATCCCCCTTGCAGAACCTTCTTACTGAAGTGAGACTGTTGTTTTAAAAGAGGCGTTTTAGCAGAATTTATATCCAGGTTGTGAATGTGTACAGGGTCTTCTTTTTTTCAAAAATCTCTTAAGTACATTACATTAGAGACCGCTCTTAAATAAGCTGTCTAGAAATAACGATGTTGACTGTTTACCTGCAGAACACCAAACAAAGGCAGCAACGCGTGACTTTCCTCTGTGACTTGAGGTGTCCCACAAACTCCTCTCGCTTTTCGGCTGCGTGCATCAAATGAAAATGAATGAATCGGGCTACCCTGCCTACAGAGCATTCTCTGCCTGAGGTTCGGTTCTGCCTCGCCCTCTGCCTTCCTGCCCAGGTTGTCACTGTATGTGGGATAAGGGTGATGGTCTGGCTTTTTCAGGCTGTGTGTAACCCAGCTGCTAATTGTCAGTACATCCGGCATGTGTGATTCTGATCTTTTGTTTAAAAAAGAAATCGCCTATACCTCTGGAACTTAGTTGTATACCACTCCGTGTGTGTGTGTGTGTGTGTGTGTGTGTGTGTGTGTGTGTGTGTGTTGTGTGTATGTGTGTGTGTGTGTGTACGCGTTTGCATAGGTGTGTGCGTATTAATGCATGTATACATGCGCATACACGTGCATACACAGTGCATATAAGTGTGCATGCATGTATTATCATTGTCTTAGCGCTGTGCTGATGGTGTGGGCCTATCAGGGGAGTAGAGAGGGAAGAGGATCTCCCCTTCCCCCTCCCCTCCCCTTACACCTGCGAACACCTTCCTCTCAGTGGGTCATTAGCGGGGTGGTAACTGAAGCTTGTTGCACGTGCTTCATTCCCTCCCTCTCCCCTGCACGCTGTGCGTGTGCACGTGTCTGACCTTGCCCCCTGCAGCCGTCGCCACCTGCAAGGCCGATATGCGTCACTTCCTGCCGAGGTCATTAACCTTTTGTCTTCTTGTGACAAAAGCCGTTAATGTGTGTGAGGGTTTCCCCTTAAAGTTAGGGAGAGAGAGAGAGTGTGTGGTTTTGTGTGCGTGTTTTGTGTGTGCGTTTTGTGTGTGTGTGTGTGTCTGTGTGTGTGTGCGTGGGGAGGGGGTGAGGGGTCTGTGTGTGTGTGATTTCTGTGTGTATGTGTGTAGTGTGGCTGTGTGTGTGTGTGTGTGTCTGTGTGTGTTTCTTTGGTTGGTTGGGGTTTTATTGTTCAGATGCCTCTCCCTGTTGACCCTTTGCCTGCGTATAAAGGGATCAGAGGATGCAGAACTTCATTCACAGACGCAGCTTGCAGGTGTTTAAATAGAATCCAGCACAGTTCTGATTGTATGTAAGCAGCCTTCAGTCTCGGAAGACTATGGAGTTGCACTCTAGGTTTTTATTCTGGTACAGCGTCGGGGATCGGGGTAGCTCAGCGGTCAAAGCACTCCCTTTCCCCCAGCCAATGTTAAGCAGCGTCGAGCGTGGTTACCAGTTGGATGGGTGACCGTTTGCGCGCCTTGGCTTCAGTACAGTTCACCCAGTTCACCCAGCTGTAAATGGGTACCTGTCCCTTTAGGGTCAGGGAAGGTAAAGGCAGCGAGGGAGAGAGGAGATGGGCGCCAACCCTCAATATGCTGGCCCCTTGAGAAGTGAGGTCTCTGACGCCTCGCTCACCTATGACCACATAGGTTATGGGACACCTTTACCTTTATAGCATCGGCCATCAGGTGTGGCTGGACAGTCCGAGGCGGGAATGACAGTCCCTGTGATAGAGAGCACAGGCTGGTCTGTCTGATTGTATGGCAAAACGCAGGTTTGAGCTGGGCTAGAGAAGCCACCCCATTTCTCCTCAAGACACATGCACGCACAGGGGCAGGCACATGTGCACGCATGCACAAACACACAAACACACGTGCGAGCACGCGTGCACATATATGCACACACACACACACACACACACACAAGTGACGTGTGCTCGAGGGATAGCAAAGAAAACATAGATTAGTTGATACCTTAAAGGCTCCTCTTACGTTCGCATTACTCAGCTAATTCTTGATCACCCTCTCTTCAGAAGACATCAAGAGATAGAGACAATCAGACAGAGAGAGAGAGAGCTACTGAATCGACCCTGTTAGAGAACAGCTCCCCCCATCCAATTAATAGCCACATTCACAGAAATCTATGGCCAACCACTCTGACACCGACCGTCCGGTAATGTGAAGAGAGAGGGATTGCACCAGACCTCCACTTCCACAGTCAGGCCTCTTTGAGCCTGATGGGAAAGGTGAGGCCACTCTGAGTCTGTCGCCTGTCCTGTGTAGTGGTCAGGCAGCATTCGGCACATTTTCCTCTGCGGTTTAGCTGCTTGGAACTTTTAATGGGCTGCTTGTTTAGGAAGTGGGTGATCCATAGTTCGAATCTTTTCTCTCTCTCTCCCTTCCTCTCTCTCTCTCTCTCTCTCTCTCTCTCCTCCTCTCTCTCTCTCCTCCTCTCTCTCTCTTCTCTCTTCAAAATTCCTTTTTTAAATGCTAAAATCGGCTACCCTAATGGTGGGCAAAAATGGTCGCTTTCGTAAAAATCTCACCGTTAGTGAAGCGGAGAGCTCTAGCCGAGGAACGATATAAAAAAAAAAGAAATTGCTACACTGATATACGATACAGGAAAATGATGTCCGAAAATGGAAGAGACTATTCAACATACATACATAATCAATGTTATGTAGTCGATATCAGATGTGATACGAATCGGAGGCATTGGATTCCTATAGTTAATATCTATCAGTTTGATGCCACTTTTTTTCTTCGCATTTCCATAAGTAGACCTTGAGTGGGGGTTCTGGGAACTAGTCTTTGGGATGAATAGATAATCAGAGTTCTTGAGTGCAACACGAAGCAGTCTTCCCAGTAGGAGTCTGGGCCATCGTGGCATTGCTCAATATGTCGTTCTCCAAGGCAAATAATTATACATCATGTGGGGAAAACACGAACAACAAAAGTGGAGCTTCTCTGTGTGTGGCGACGTAATTTTTTTTTTTTTGGAGGGGGGAGGGAGGGGGAGCAGCCCGAATTTGACACAAACAGAAATGTGTTGTCTTTCAACGTGTTTACGGCGTTGTTGACCACGAGGTTATGCATAGCATTGCACAGCACGACAGGGCAGGGCAGGGTATAGCAGGGCAGGGCAGGGTATAGCAGGGCAGGGCAGGGCACGGTATGGCAGGGCAGGGCACGGTATGGCAGGGCAGGGCAGGGCACAACACCGCACCACACTTCACTGCACTACCCTGCAGTATACCACACTGAACTACAATACAACACAAGACAGTACAATACAACACACTATTATACAGACAGTAAACACACTATTACCATGTATTGTAGTCCCTACAAACAGATTGCTCAAACATAGAAGTCATAATTCTGCTAGCTGTTAACTGACGTTTTTATCCACGCTATGGTTGAATCTGTTTTGGTGTTTTTTTCCTCTATGGCTTAACATTGATGTCCATTTTGATGATGCGCGCTCTCTCTCTCTCTCTCTCTCTCTCTCTCTCTCTCTCTCTCTCTCTTCCTTCCTTCCTTTCTTTCTTTATTTCTCCCTCTTTCTCTCCCCCTCTTTCTCCCTCCCCTAATCTATCTCTCCCTCGTTGTTTTGTTGTTGTTGTTTTTACAACTTTATCTGTGGGGGGTTGCTATTTAATCATATGTTGTTGTTGCTTCGATTTTACGTCAGTTCACTCAAAGCGATATTAGACGAATTCAATCATAAAGCGTAGCATACATGCAATACTTTGCACGCAACGACTGGAGACCTTTTAGGTGAACTCAAAACAGATTTTCTTTTTCCGGGTATTTTTTTCGTCCCTGCTCGCAGCCTCACCCCTTGCACACACAAAGGAAAACAAATAACACAGTCCCTTCTTCGAGCATGAACTTCGTTACTGTTTTTCAAACGAAATACGGGGACCGGAACTGGCAATTACGTCAACGCCAGAGAATGACCTCCCCTGCTGATCATGGCTTCCTTGCCCGAGGAACCCCGAAGGAAAGGAGAGAGAGATGACGAAGTTTGTGAAGTTGTGTCCTTGACACCGAGAAGTGGCTCCTGACACGCCTCCTTGAGACTGCTGCCTCCCTCCGTGGGCATTTCCTGGCTTGATCCAATCAAGCGTGACGCCTCTAGAGTCCCTTTGGCTGCTGGAGACTCCGCTCCATTGATGGGTGGGGGGAGAGAGAGTGGTCCGGGGTTAATTGGCGTTGCTGTTGAAATCAGTCCTGTTCTGAAGATGTTCAAAAGCTCCCAGCTTGTGTGTGTGTTTGTGTTGTGTTGTGTTGTGTGTGTGTGTGTGTATGTGTGTGTGTGTGTGTGTGTGTGTGTGTGTGTGTGGTGTGTGGTGTGTGTGTGTGTGTGGTGTGTGTGTGTGTGTGTGTGAAATCCGAGGTCAAGATTTTCCCACGACCTTTTGTATTAAAAAGCCACAATGATAAATTTCTGGTTTCAGCAAGCACCAGGATTATTTTTTTTGCTGGTATCTAGGCTAAGCTGAACTCTCTGTTAAGTAGATGACACTCAGCTGCAGAAGATCAAATAATACGAAAAGGACCTGTTTTGTTTCTGAGCAACAGTGGAATGACTGCATTCTACAGTATTGTGATGGTAACAAAACACATAATGATTGAGAATCATTGTACGTTTTAAAAACGTTAACGTTTCAATTGTTTGATTCATTTGAAATGTACACACGATGCAAAGAACATTCGGATTTCACTGGGGTTGTTTTTTTTCAGCGCTCTGATGTGTAATTGCAAGATATGGCGCTCTATAAATTCCATTTATTTTTATTATCATCATTATTATTATTATAAAGGCAAGTGTTATGTTTCTTTTCCTGGATCGTTACAGATCCAGACAAGCCAAGAAAACATGCGGGTAGAATCGTTTTTTTAAAAAATGAATATTACCATTAGCATTGTGAAGGCGAGGAGCAGAACACACGTCATGAAAAAGGCAGCTTCCACGACAGAGAATTGAAATAAAACTCACGGAGAGAAGAGCGCAACAGACAGAGGTTCTTAGATTCTGCTTTTAAAATAATTACCATTGAACCGTTATAAAGGCATAAAGAAAACCCGTAGTGTGTGTGGGGTTTTTCACGAACTAATCATATTCATTCCGATTTCTTTAAAAGTATTACAGCATCTTGACTTAGGCGTGGGAGCGAATTGTTATCTTGTATTAAGTCTTGCTGGGGAAAAAGGACGACGGACCAAAAAGTCAGAAAATAGACAAGAAGGGGGTGACAGAAAGAAAAGGAACAAGGCAGAAACAAAGAGAGAGATAGGAAAGAGGAGGGATTTCCTAGTACAGAATGTCCGGAAGGTGGGCAGAACAGTAGGCTAGTATTATTCTTCTTTTGCCAACAGATACTACTTGAGTAGGCAAGAGCGCGAGTGCTTCTGTCCTGTCCTGGCTATGCTTTAGTTACGAGCTCATAGTTTCGTGTAGGACTGACTAAGACTGTGCTCTGGTCTTACATTCATGCTTTCACAGCGGGTCTTCACATGAGTTCCTGAAGTTGTTTTTTGCGTTTGTTTATCTGTCTGTCTGTTTATTTGTTTGTTTGTTTGTCTTCTTCTTTGTTTGACACGTGGCATTGTTTCTCCGGTTCTCCGGCAAGTAAACCAGAGGTAGGGAGATGTGCTGGGAGCTGATATGATGGCATACACCAGGACCTAAAACCACCACCACCACCACCACCACCATCCCTCACTTTCCCCACCCCTAACCCCCTCAGGGGGAAATAATTGGCTCATTGGACTCACTCTGGCTTATCTTCCCCTGTCAGCACGAGGACAGAAGATGCAGCAGGAGGGGGAGGAGAGCGGAGTTGGGGAGGGAGTGAAGGAGGGGGGGGGGGGGGGGGAGAATGGAAAGGAAGGTAGGAGGTGGTGGTGGGGAGGATGGGGGGGGGGGGGGGGGGGGTTGGAGTTGCGGTGGCGATGTGGGGGTGGAGGTGGTGGTGGTTAGAAGAGCGACAGGTGTCAAAACCCAGCGACGTACCCATACATCAAGGGTGTCAAAGCTGGACCCCCCCTTCCCCTACACTCCTCCATCCTTCCCCCTCCCTCCTCCCCCTACCCCCCCACACACACACATATATTCACACAGAGCCTTTCTCTCCTTAACCCTGAAAGAAGTGCAGTTCTTGCGTCTCCCACTTCATCAGCCTAACCACATCTGATTCTCTTTTTCTTGTTGTCTTCTTCCCTAACTAATGCACTACTCAACCAGAGAGAAAAAGACAGACAGACAGTCAGAGGGAGACAGACAGGCAGACAGACAGAGAGCGCGAGCGAGAGAGAGAGTGTGTAAGTGAGTGAGTGAGAGAAAGAGAGGCACAGAGAGAGACAGACCGACAAAAGGGAGAGAGACAGAGGGAGAGCGAAGAGAGAGAGAGAGAGAGAGTGTGTGTGTTGTGGTGTGTGTGTGTGTGTGTGTTGTGTGTTGTGTGTTGTGTGTGTGTGTGTGTGTGTGTGTGTGGTGTGTGTTTGTGGGGTGAGTGTGTTTTGGTGGGGCGCGCGCGCGCGTTGGTGTGTGTGTTGTGGTGTGTGTGGGTGGGTGGGTGGTGGGGTGGTGTTTTAACATATAACTGAAATGAAAGATCTCAACAGATATTTGAAGGTGATCATCAAAAAACGTGTGTGTGTGTGTGTGTGTGTGTGTGTGTGTGTGTGTGTGTGTGTGTGTGTGTGTGTGTGTGTGTGGTGTGTGTGTGTGGTGTGTGTGGGTTTTACACATATAACTGAAATGAAAGATCTCAACCGATATTTGAAGGTGATCACCCAAGACGTGTGTGTTTGTGTGTACGTGTGAGTTGTGTGTGTGTGTGGTGTGTGTGTGTGTGTGTGTGTGTTTTACACATACAACTGAAATGAAAGATCTCAACCGATATTTGAAGGTGATCACCCAAAAACGTGTGTTTTGTGTGTTTGTGTGTGCGTGCGTGTGTGTTGTTGTCTTCAATTAACGTCTGTTCATGTGTTGTGTGTGTTTTGTGTGTGTGTGTTTACACATATAACTGAAATGAAAGATCTCCACCGATATTTGAAGGTGATCATCAAAGACGTGTGGTGTTGTGTGTGTGTTGTGTGTGTATGTGTGTGTGTGTGTGTTGTTGTGTGTGGTTGTGTGAGTTTGTGTGTGTGGGGCGCGCGCGCACGCGCGCGTACGTGCGTGTTACACATACAACTAAAATAAAAGATCTCAACCGATATTATTTTTTTGAAGATGATCATAAAAGACTGGTGGTGAAGGTGGTGGTGGTGGTGGTGGTGGTGGTGGTGGTGGTGGTGGGGGTGGTGGTGAGGTGGTGGTGGGTGGTGGTGGTGGTGATGGTGGTGGGGGTGGTGGGGGTGGTGAGGTGGTGGTGGTGGTGGTGGTGGTGGTGATGGGGTGGTGGTGGTGGTGGTGGTGGTGGTGATGGTGATGGTGGTGGTGGTGGTGGTGGTGTGGTGGTGGGGGTGGTGATGGTGGTGGTGGTGTGGTGGTGGTGATGGTGGGGTTTTGGTGATGGTGGTTGGTGGTGGTGGTGGGGGTGGTGATGGTGTGGTGGTGGTGGTGGGGGGTGATGGTGGTGGTGGTGGTGGTGGTGGGGTGATGGTGGTGGTGTGGTGGTGATGGTGGTGGTGGTGGTGGTGAGGGTTGGTGGTGGTGGTGGGTGGTGGTGGTGGTGTACGCATGAGCGTGTTTTTTTGAGAGAGAGAAGAGAGGGGGAGAGAGAGAGAGAGAGAGAGAGAGAGAGAAAAAGAGAGGGAAAGAGAGGGAGAGGAGAAAAGAGAGAGAGAGAGAGAGAGAGGAGAGAGAGAGAGAGAAAAGAGAAGAGAGAGTGGAGGGGGGAAAGGGTGGGGAAAAGGTAGGGAGAGAGGCGCTGACGAAGATGACTTACTTGACATCAGGCTTTGACGGACAATTCTGACGGAGTTATGACTGATCTGTGTGTAGAGCCTCAGGCAGGGGGAGAGAGGGGGGAAAGGTAGGGGACGGGGTGGGGGGTGGGGAATGGTGAAAACGGGACACTGAAAAGCTCATACATATACACACATGCGCGCACACACATACGCACATACACACCCACGCGTGCGTACTACACACACGCTACGCGCACGTGTGCTTCACACACACACACACACACACCAGAACACACGTGCATGTGAACGGGTGTTCCACGCACACACACACACACACACGCACACACACACACACACACACACACACACACACACACACACACACACACACAGATGAAGACAAAATTGAGAGGCAGAGAGACCTTGTGGCAAGAGTGAAAGATAGTCAAAGACAAACAGAGGGAGAGAGACAGACAGACAGACGAAATACAGACAGTCATACAGACACCACAGAAAAACAAGGGACAGAGAGGGGATGGCGGACCATGACGACTTCATTTGCTCCGCGAATGACTACCTCAACCTCACCCCCACCCCAAACCCCCCCACAACCCCACCCTCACCCCAAACCCCAAACCGCCCTTCCCCCATGACCTCAACCCATCCCCCCCACTCCCCTCCCCCCCCCCGCCCGCGCCCATTTTCTCCCGATCCCACAAAGTTTTGTGACTGCACTAAGTAACCCTCCTCCTGTTAAGACGAATGTCGCAACGGACGTTGTGTACTGTTTCAGGCCAGAGAGAGTTGTTATTAGTGTTGTTATTATTATTATTATTATCATCATTATTATTGTTGTTGTTGTCATTATTATTATTATCATCATCATCATCATTATTATTATCATCATCTCACGTTGTTGTTATTATTATTGTTGTTGTTGTTATTGTTGGTTGTTATTATTATTATTATTATTATTGTTGTTTTTGTTTGTGAGTTTTGTGCTTTTGGCCTGACACGCCAGGGAATGTTTTTTTTAAAATTCTAAGATAATGTTGGGGGGGGGGGGGGGGGGAACGGATACGTTTATTTTTCACTGGGGTGAGACATCGGACGTTTTAACTTTAAAAAAAAAAAAATTTTAATGTTGCATACAGAGATTTAAAAAAAGTATGTGCTTTCGAGCCAGAAGGCCCATAGAGCCGGAGCTTATCCCGGTTTCTGTAGCGTTAAGCGAACTGATGGTTTTTTCACCACCCCTGTGACAGGACGCTAGTCTGTCGCCAGATACTTCCCCAGCAGAGCTGGTACCCACTTGTACACCTGGGTGGAGTGAGAAAAATAGGAGTAAAGTGTCTTTCCCAAGGACACAACACCGAGCCGAGCGGGGATCGAACCCGCGACCTCTGGATCACGAGTTGACCGCCTAAACCACTCGACCACGGTGCCTCCCTATACAGAGATTATGTTTTGAAAAAGTGTACACCACCACTGCTTCAGAAAGCGCCAAATTACTTGGGCATAACAAGGAAAACATTGATCAAATAAAAAGAAAGACAAGCAACAACAGCAACAACAACTCGCACTCTCACACTTGGCGCTTTTAAAGTTACGAAATGAAGTAGTTGTTTGGTGTGGGGGGGTTTTAACAGAGTAAAACAGACAGAAACGATAGCGATAAACAAACAAAACAATAAAATAAAAGTCACAGAATTTCCACATCCCAGCACCTTATTAAGTTTCTTTGTTGTTGCTGTCGTCGTCGAAGTCGTTGTTGTTGTTGTTGTAGTTGCTGCTGCTGCTGCTGCTGCTGCTGCTGCTGCTGCTGCTGCTGCTGCTGCTGCTGCTGCTGCTACTACTGTTTTTGGTGTTGGTATTGTTTGTTTGTTTGCTTGCTTGTTTAAAGGACAAGGGTGAAAAGTCATGAGACAAAGTTAACAGTAGGCGATAACATTTTTGCCATATGTGAGACTAAACTCTGTCTCTGACTGTCTGTCTGTCTGTCTCTCTGTCTCTGTCTCTCTCTCTCTCTCTCTCTCTCTCTCTCTCTCTCACTCTCTCTCTCTTTCTGTGCTAAAAATTTTCTTCTTACTATTCTTAACAACAGATCTATTATAATCCGTCATCAGTTCGATCGAACGAACGTATTATTTTCGTTCTCCAAAACACCATGTTTGAAAACGTCTTTGCCACAGTGGACAGCAGTGGCTTGGATCGCGCGCTGTGAAAAGCTTGATGTACATACTGTGGTGACAGTTGACACGGAAGAAGTTAGAAAACTGTCTCCCACACTCCTTTGAAGGGCCCCATCTCGTCCTTTGGGAGGGGGGAGGGGGGGGGGCCTCCCAACCCCCCCTTCCCCTCCATTCCAGCTTCACCCTCAACCCCCCCCCCCCCCCCCCTGCCTTTGCCCTCTCCTTACCCCATCCATCCTCCGCTTTCAGAGAGAATGATGGATGAGTGATACAACGAGAATCGTCGCTAGCTGTTTTCTTTCTGTCTTTTTTCTTTTTAGGGGGTTAAATGTAAAATCGTGGGCGAGGTATTGGTAGAAGTTTAAGAAAGAGAGAGAGAGAGTGTGTGTGTGAGTGTGTGTGTGTGTGTGTGTGTGTGTGTGTGTGTGTGTGTGTGTGTGTGTGTGTGTGTGTGTGTGTGTGTGTGTGTGTGTGTGTTGTGTGTGTGTGTTGAGGGGGTGGGGGTGGGGGGAGGGTTCCCTGGAATGTCGGTTGAGGAGAACACAGGACATGGGGAGGGGGTGGGGTATGAAAACAGGATGTGAATGTGAGAAAGTATAATTTGCGCGAATAGTTAGTTAGCTAGTCAGTTAGCTAGCTAGCTAATTAGTTAGTTAGTTAGCTAATTAGTTAGTTAGTTAGTTAGTGTGCGCGCGTATGTGTGTATGTGGAGGGAGAGAGGGGACCAGGAGGGAGAGGCATTCAAATACAATCCTGTTTGTTTGGCTACGTCGGTATACGAAATACGATCAGGTTCAAAGCTTTTTATAAATAAATGATGAGAATCATGTTAGTATATTACTCTTTCGTGGTGATTTTGGGGGATTTGTTTTTGGGTCATTTTTTAAGAGTTGGGGTGTGGGGGCTGGTTTTGAGTTGTTTTTTGTTGTTGTTTTGGGGTTGTTGTGGGTTTGTTGTTTTGTTTTTTTGTGTGTGGTATTTTGTTGTTGTTCTCTTTGTTTTTTTTGGGTTTTTTGGGGGGAGGCTTGTGTTTTCTTTGTTTGGGGGGGGGGGGGGGGGGGGGAGTAGGGGGATTTTTGTAACTTTTTAAAAAACTGTGACGACAGGGGAAGAGAATGCGGTGATTGCTGTTGGGTTTGTTTATTGGTTATTGTGTTAATATATGATTAGGCCCCCCCCCCCCACCCCTCACCCACACCCCCATTCTGTCGCTCTTACGATAACTTTGCTTGAACGAATGACTTGGAAATGACTCAAGCAAGTGCTCAGGAAAAAGGAGAAGGGCGATAAACTTGTGACTATGATAATGGCAAACTGTTAACTTTTGTTACCGTTCATGCAGTTGTCGTGATCCCTTCCCGCAGTTTGCCGTCATCCTTGTCGTCATTGCTGTCGTTGTGTTATTGTGTTGTATTGAGTTGTGCTATGTTCTGTTGTTTTGTATCATATTGCATTATACTGAATTGTATTTTATTGTGTACTACTTTCGGTCACGGAAGATTCCTTGTACTCAAATTTGGGCTGCTCTCCCTGGAGTGAGTGCGTTATCTTTTTTGTGTGTGTGTGGTAATAATTTTCCTGTCTGGGTATGTATTTGTTTCCCCTCGAGAGCTGTTTGTTTTGTTTTTTTGAAGCAGAATCCAGCGAGGGACAACTAGCTTGTTGCCGTGGGTTCTTTCACGCGCGCTGAATGCGTTTTTGCACACGGAACTTCAGTGTATCGTAACATCCGAAAGACACCCACCCAGACCACTGTTTAAGGTCTAGTTCATGGAAGGGAAAGTCCGGGGCTGAAAAAGGGAGATAACCTGCACTTGTCGTTCTCATTGTTGTTGTCGTTGTTGTTGTCATTGTTGTTGTTGTCATTGTTGTTGTCGTTGACAGGGCAGAAAGACAACTATAGGCCGCACACCGGTATTAAAAAATCACTCTTTTTCCTTCTGTTTTTCTATGTGACTCTTATATTCATACCGCACGTACTAAGGCATCCACAGAAATGAAAATCACTTTTTGTGAAAGACCAGCCTCTGACTCAAAACTCATGTGATTTTGAACAAATTTGGTAGGTTTGAATTTTTTTTTAAATTTCAGCAAACACTGTACCCCCCTCAGTCCTTTTGTCGTCTGCTAGCTTCCTTACCGCAATATGCATGCGCGGGGTCAACACTGTAGGAATACAGGCGATCCTCATTTGATGGTTATTTCCAACTTTCTCGTGACTACCTGGTATTGCTCTATGTCCTCAGTCCCCAAAACAAGTGCGCAGTCCATTTTTTCATGCTTAAAAAATCTGTGAAAATCACCAACATTTTGTTCCACTCGCACTCTATAGAAAATACTACATGACCCCCAAATTAATACCGGTGTGCAGCCTGTATACAGATAGATAGGGCAGGAAGGAATACCAGCCCCATTCAGGAAAGCTGTACGGTCTAAGGGAAGCAACTCATGCTTTTACTCAAGAGCAAAGACGTGGGTCTCGCTGCTGCTCGTTTGCTGAATTTTTTTTTCTTCCTCTGTGTTGTGTGTGTGGTGTGTGTGTGTGTGTGTGTGTGTTCTTTTGCGTGGTGGTTTTATGTGTTGTTGTGTCTTTGTGGGAGGTGGGGGTGCTCTTTTTTGAGAGAGGGGGGGGTTTTTATTGGTTTTGTTTTATTTGGGGATTTTTTTTAGGGGTGGGGGTGGGGGGGTTTGGGGAGGGTGAGAAGGGGAGGGATTTATTTAATCATTGTTTTTTTTATTGGTTTTTTTTTGTAGGGGGAATGGGGGTGATGTGGGAGGTAGTTTTGGCCTCCTCGAGCAGAGGTCGAGAATCGCCAGAGAGCAGCGCCACTTTCAGTTTTAACATGTTGTTTATTTTTGTCCAAAAAGAGAACTTAAAAAGTTGCACTACGAGTTACATGATCAGAGCCAACAACAAACTTAGACCTTACATCGTGCTAGTTCAACATAGTTAGTTGTTACACAGAACTGCTTCATGCAAGGAACTGAAGATCATAGTGATTTTGTCATTTATCATTATAAGACCAAAATGAAAGTTTTTTTTTATTTAAATACACACATTAGTTAAGTGGTTCAGGTAGCAGAAATCAAAAACAATTATAGAAAAGAAAAAAATACTGACGGGGATAATGGTGGACCAGGGGGTGGGGGAGGAGAGAGAGAGAGAGAGAGAGAGAGAGAGAGAGAGAGAGAGAGAGAGAGAGAGAGAGAGAGAGAGAGAGAGAGAGACAACTCCAACTCGAACTCGAAAGATTTATTCACAAAAAGGCCATACGCCCATACATTGAAGGGGGGTTGCCGAGCTGCTTAGTATTTTAGTGAGAAAAATAAGGAAGCACCAAAATCGCAAATGTTATTGTATAACCACAACCACCACAATAAAAATCAGTTACAAAAAAATATGACTTAAGAAACCAGGATATCCCTTATTCTAAAGGCTTTACACAAATATAAAGCAAGGCTGCGCACAATCTCAGAGTGACTAGATGCCACGAGTAGACAGAATCTAAATGAATTAGGCTGTCTTCTATACTTTACCGGAATGTAATTCTGTCTTACATCTTCTAATACTGGACAGCACAGCACAAAATGCACTTCATCTTCCACTGTTTGCTTACATAATGGCATAGCAACCTGAGATCATCATCATCATGTGTGTGTGTGTGTGTGTGTGTGTGTGTGTGTGTGTGTGTGTGTGTGTGTGTGGTGTGTGTGTGTGGAGAGGAGAGGAGAGGAGAGAGAGAGAGAGAGAGAGAGAGGAGAGAGAGAGAGAGAGGAGAGAGAGAGAGAGAGAGAGAGAGAGAGAGAGAGAGAGAGAGAGGTTATGCAGACATTGATGGGCTCCCAGCAGTATCAGCCAGACCCAAGCCGAGAAATACCAACACTTGCAGTTTCAGTTAAATGGTTTGAGCAATGTCCACTCTGTAACTCGCTATGATAATCAGCAGGAGCCAGCCAGAGTTTTCAAAGAGCCCTACGGCTCTTCTTAACAGGATTCGAACCCGCGACTTCTCTCCAGGAACACAACGGGCCAACCACTGCGCCAAAGCAGCTGCTCTCTGTCTCTCTGTCTCTATCTCCTCTCTCCTCCTGTCTCTATCTCCTCTCTCTCTCTCTCTCTCTCTCTCTCTCTCTCTCTCTCTCTCTCTCTGTCTCTCTGGAAACAAATGACAAAATTTACAAAACCGCATACACACGGGGACTAGATGTAAAAAAGCTTATGAGTGCTTATTCCATTATCCTCGATATAAAAGAATAAATAAATAAATGAATAAATCTCTCTGTCTCCCTCTCCCCCCTCTCTCTCTCTGCTCTCTCTGTCTCTGTCTCTCTGTGTCTCATCTCTCCTCTCCTCTTCTGTGTCTCTCTTGTCTCTCTCTCTGTCTCCCTCTCCCCTCCTCTCCTCTCTCATCTACTCTCTCTCTTCTTATCTCTCTCTGCTCTCTTCTGCTCTTCTCTCTCTTTAGGAATGTGCCACTCCCCCCAGCAAAGGGAAGCAGATGAAGACTTAACAAAGCAAAGCCATCTACAGTAACTCTCTTGTAATAACTCCATCATTCTCTTTTTCTAGATCAACGCGTAACCAAGGTGACCGACCGACCGACAAGCCCAGAGAAAACAGTAATGTGTGTTTTCCTTTCAAACCGCAACCCCCACCCTCCAAAAATCGAACGTAAATGAAATCATATGTGACAATCATGACGCCCCGGTGTTGGGTGCCATTATGTGACACCCAGCCCAATTTACACCCCCCGGGATGTTTGTGACAGTAGTCTGATTTTGTGGTTCGTGATAGACTGTGTAAGATACATTCGCGTGAGTATGTACAGACTCTCTACTTTTATGATTTACAATTGTTACTTTAGGGTTGTTTCTTTTTTTTTTTTTTTAATAGTCTGTGTAGTATGAATTTGCTGGCTGATATTAGTTTTGAATTACACACACACACACACACACACACACACACAACACACACACAACACACACACACACACCTACAGGTGGAGGGTTGAAGGGGGAGGAAGCAGGTGAATACACTTTTGTCTTTATGGAACTTCTTCCATCGTGTGTGTGTGTGTGTGTGTGTGTGTGTGTGTGTGTGTGTGTGTGTGTGTGTGTGTTCTTCAGAGAACGCTGAAGACTTCCATGAACGAAACCAAACAGTGAAGTCTAATGAGACACACGTAGATCAGACTTTCTTCTTTCTCACTCTAAAAGAACTTTTTTTTTACAATTTTTCGCAAGAGAGATTTTTCATGTTGTCAACACCCACCCCCCCCCCCCCCCACCCCCCCCCCCCCCCAAAAAAAAAATCGCTCTAAATAAAATGCTACTGCTCCTCCCTCATCCATATCTAGTAAACTATCTCTGCATGCCTTTAAATAATAATTTCAAAAACATGGAATACGAATTTTGGCACATCAGGATAGTGTTTCTCAAATTTTATTTTTCCCACCCTAGGAAGGGGTGGGTATAAAACGACATGGAGTAAGACGGCATAAGATCCTTCGGATGAGACTATAGACCAGGGCCGTGTGCGAACGCATGTAGAACATCTTGCGCACACGTTAAATCCTGTTTCGCTTTTCGTAAGAGTAAGGCCATTGTGTGCCGGTGGGAACAGATGACAAAATTTACAAAACTGCATACACGGGGATTGGATGTAAAAAAGCACATAAGTGCTTATTCCATTATCCTCGATATATAAGAATAAATAAATAAAAACATGGAATACAAATTTGGCACATCCAGATAGTGTTTCTCAAATTTAATTTTTTCACCCTAGGAAGGGGGGTGGGTATAAAACGACTTGGAGTAAGATACCCTCTACAAAATTTCTCCCCCACCCCCCACCCCTCCTGACTGACGACCCCCCCCCCCCCCACACTCCCCAACTAGTGACGGTCCCAGACCAGAAAGCACACGCGCACACGTGTGCATCCTCCATCTCCTGCCTGCCCACCACCCTCAGTCGCCAATAGACAAGAGTGGTCGCCCCATTTGGCCCGAGTGTTCCCGCACTCAGCTGTGTCGGATGGCAGGGCCGATAACCCCGAGTGGCAAAAGATTTGTGTGTTCCGGCGCCCAGCTTATCAACGGAATGCATCAGATTTGATTCTTCAAGGGTTGTGGGTTTTTTTTATTTTATAAATAATTATTTTTTATTGTTTTCTATTTTCGGTCCTTTCTCGTCAATTGTGTCGCAATCCCGACCTAAATTGCAAGTCCCCGGGGCGGGTAGATGTTATCGGGGGTTGGGGGCTAAGTGTTTAAGGGGAGATGGGTTTACTGGTGGTGTTTCAGGGGCGAGTCTTTTCTCTGTGATTGTCGTCCTCGTCTTTGTTAGTGATAATCGTCTGTCTGTGCGGAGTAGAGTAATCGGTGTGGATGGAGGAGCCAGGGAGTGTGGTCGTTGATTTTAATAAATAAATAAAAGTTGTGGGGAGTCGTTCGGTGTGCGGGAATTATGTGATTTGGAGGGTTTCTTTTATTTCCTTTGTTTTTCTTTCTGTCTTACTTTCTTGCTTGCTTTCTTTCTTAATTTCTTCTCTTTCTTCCCCTTCTTTTTCTTCTTCTTTCTCTTTCTTTCTTTCTTTCTTTCTTCTTCTTCTTCTTCTTCTTCTTCTTCTTCTTCTTCTGCTGCTGCTGCTGCTGCTGCTGCTGCTCTCTTGCTCTCTTCTCCTCCTCCTCCTTCTCCCCCTCCTCATTCTTCTTCTTCTGCTCTGCTGCTGCTCTCTTCTTCTTCTTCTTCTTCTTCTTCTCTTTCTTCTTCTTCTTCTTCTTCTTCTTCTTCTTCTCTTCTTCTTCTTCTTCTTCTTCTTCTTCTTCTTCTCCTTCTTTCTTCTGCTTCTTTTTCTTGTTGTTCTTCTCCTTCTTTCTTCTGCTTCCTCTTCTTCTTCTTGAACTAATTTGCGTATAATGTTCTTCTTCACCGGTATTGCTTTTACAGGGTTATTCTCATTTCTTTCGGCACTTGTTCGATGACACAGGCTGGAAATTACAGGCACTTATAGACAACAAAGAAGCCAAAGCTCCTTTGCAAATTTTAAAATAAGTTTCTAGTTTTCGTTCTCCTTTCTTAACACTTCCACACTGTTTTCCTCCACACGTTTGGTTCATGTATGCACTTTCTTGACACATTAATCTTCAAATATAATTTGTTTCGTTCCTCAGTTACAGCAGATCCCAGGTTCACCGATGGTGACATTTTTGCGTATGCAACCGTTTTTGCCCACATTGGAGTAGCCGCATTCCGATAAAGGGGAACAGTATCATTTTTTTCGTTTCTCCGAGGTTTATCAATGGTGAGATTTTTGCGTATTCGATCGGTTCTTTTGCACACCATTAAGGTAACTGCACTCCGACTGCGGGGATTAATATCATTATAAAACTCATCGCATGAAATAATTATCACCGAAGAGACATTCCTGATAGTGAAGAGACATACAGGCTTGCTGAGGACAGGGTGATGGAGAGAGAAAAGAGAGAGAGAGAGAGAGAGAGAGGGGGGGAAGAGAGAGAGAGAGAGAGAGAGAGAGAGAGAGAGAGGGAGGGGGAAGGGGGAAGAGAGAGAGACACACACACAGACAGACAGACAGACAGGCAGACAGACAGACAGACAGGCAGACAGACAGACAGTAAGGCAAAGGAAGATCACATAGATAACAACTGGTGACAGATTGTCACTGAAGCACACAAAAAATCATCCCATACGAACAAAAAGGCAGCAGCAGTAGCAGCAGCAGGAGAGAGAGAGGGGGAAGAGAGAGAGAGAGAGAGAGAGAGAGAGAGAGAGAGAGAGAGAGAGAGAGAGAGAGAGAGAGAGAGAGAGAGAGAGAGATGGAGGGAGAGGATAACGAGGATAACGAAGATTTATTCCACAAGGCCATAGCCCCATTGGAAGGGGGTAATTACCGATTGTCATGTGCAACATAATAATCCATCATACCCACACAATCACACACATACACACACAGCATGATTATAATCAAACGTCATGTGGGTCTCAACTGTTTGAGAGAGAGAGACAGAGAGAGAGACAGAGGGACAGAGAGAGAGAGACAGACAGACAGACAGACAGACAGAGAGAGAGAGAGAGCAACAACAACAACAACAACAACAACAACAACAGATTATTAACAAAAGAAAACAAAACGAAAACTCGCCAGGTCTGTATCTGTTCTTACTGCGGAAAACCCAGAGCGAGTGTGACCCGGTTCCATCTCAGAACCTTTCATTTTTCTTTTACGGTCTGCGTCAGTTCCCGTTGCCTCACAGGTCCTTCCTTCCTTCCTTCCTTCCCTTCCTTTTCCACGCACCCCCCCCCCCCCCCCTTCCTGCCCCTCTCTCCCCCTCTCCCTCCCCCCTCCCCGCTCCCTCCCCCCACAACAACAACAACAAAAGTCATCACACGCACGCCTTTCAAAACGAGATTCAAAACGAGCGGGAGAGGAGAGAAAGAGAGCGTAAAATATCGAAAATGTCGACAGTAATATCCATAGCCCTGTCTCTCCGGGTAAACTGTTGAAGGTGGGGGTGGCGAGGAGATGGGGTTGGGGGAGAGTGGGGGGGAAGGGGGGGGGGGGGAGCGAGGGGGAGAGAGGGGGGGGGGGGGAGGAGGGGGGTCCGAGAGGGGGATCTTCTTTCTTTTTTTCTTTCTTTTGTGTTTTTTGTTTTGTTTTTGGCTGTATTTTGTTGTTGTTGTTTGGGGTGGTGATGGTGGTGGCGGTAGCGGGTGTTGTTTTTTAGGGAGTTGGCGGATTTTTGTTTGTTTTTGTTTTTGTGTGTGTGTTTTCGTGTGGTTTTTTGTTTTGGTTTGGGTTTTGTTGTTGTTGTTGTTTGTTTTGTTTTGTTTTGTTTTGTTGGGGGGGGGGGGGGGAGTGTTTGGGGGGAGGTGGTTGGGGTTTTTTTTAGGGGAGGGGGGTATGTTCAAGGGTCATCTCCCTTTGTTTGCATGACTTTGTGTGGGTTGTTTTTTTCGCCTGTTGGTGGTTTACCTTATTTGTTTGTTTGTCTGTCTGTCTGTGTCTCTTTCGGAGGCAATGAAGTGCAACTAACCAAAGCAGCAGCAAAGTTTCACTTACAACCGTCCTTCCTGCCTTAAAGAAGGAGAGACTGGATGTAAAGGATTGATTCTTTCTTTCTTATTCTTTCTCTATTTATTTTCTCTTTTCTTTCGTTCCTTCTTTCGTTTGCTTTGTTTGTTCTTTCGATTTTATAAACACGTTGACTGGCATTGAATGTGTGTGTGTGTACGTATATGTATGTGTGTGTGTGTGTGTTGTGTGTGTGTGTGTGTGTTGTGTGTGTGTGTGTGTGTGTGTGTGTGTACGTGTGTGTGTTGTCGTGTTGTTGTTGTGTGTGGTGTGTTGTGTGTGTGGTGTTATGTTGCGTGTGTACGTGTGTGTGTGTGTGTGTGTGTGTGTGTTGTGTGTGTGTGTGTGTGTGTGTGTGTGTTGTGTGGTGTGTTTTTACATAGTCACAAGAGAACAGACAACAGAACACAACACAACACAACACAACAGAATGAGTATCGAATCAAAAATAAAAAAATACACACACACACACACACAGGGGGGGGAGGGGGGGGGAGGGGGGGCGGAGACAGACAGACAGACGGACGGACAGACGGACAAGCAGACAGAGATGGAGAGAAACAGAGAGGAAGGAAGGGGAAAGGAGAGATAAATAGAGAGAGAGAGACAGACAGACGGACAGACAGACAGACAAGTAGACAGAGATGGAGAGAAACAGAGAGGAAGGAAGGGGGGGGAGGGGGGAGAGAAAGAGAGAACGTTGAAGAATTGAACAGTTTAAGAATAGTACATAGCTAGGCAATACGAGTTTGGGGGAAGGGAGGGAAGGAGGGGGGGGGGAAGGATATGGTATGCAGAATCGTGAGAAATTTGAAACAGTTTTTGAAGTTTTATATATTTACAAAATTAGCTCTAAGCCAAATATTAATATTTTCGGGGGAGGGGAGAGAGGGAAGGGGGGGAGAGGAGGAGAAGACCGGCAAGGTATGAGAATGATGAGAGACATGAAAAAACAACGATTCTTGAGGTCATGATAGCAATGGATAAATCTTGAACAAGATGGAACTTAAAACATTCTATGTCATATCAAATTTTATGGGGAGAAGAAGAGAGAGAGAGAGAGAGAGAGAGAGAGAGAGAGAGAGAGAGAGAGAGAGAGAGAGAGAGAGAGAGAGAGAAGAAGCAGAGAGAGAGAGATAGAGAAGAAAAGGAGAGAGAGAGAGAGAGAGAGAGAAGAGAAGCACAGAGAGAGTAGAGAGAGAGATGAAAAGAGAGACAGAAGAAGAGAAGAAATCCAAAAGAGATGAAACAAAAAATCAAGATCCTTTCCCCCACCCCCAATCTTCCATCTCTCTCACCTCCTCCCCTTCCCTCCCCCTCCCTCCCCTTCCTCTCATCTTCCTCTCCCACCCCTAACTCCTTCCCCCCCAAAAAATAAAGAAGAAAGAAAAAAGCACACACACACACACACACACACAACACACACATACACATACACCAACACACACACAAAAGACACAGACACCAAAAAAAAAAAGCGGCCCGCGCGGAGGAGGCGCGACCAGCCCAGTGTTCAAGCCGTGTCAATTAACTCTTTCTTCGCATCAAGGGAATTTGCAAGCACGAAAAGCCCAGTGTCATCTTGTTTCCTTAATGTCTTTTCCACTGAGGTGAAAACAGGGCGGTTGCGCGTCAGGGGTTCACGGGGAGGTTAATCACTTCGTCATATTACAGAGGGACAGTATTTCACGTCACACTGCTTCAGATAATGTCCCCCTCCTCTCTCTCTCTCTTTTCTCTTTTCAGGTTTTTTTTTTTTTTGGTTTTTTGGTCTTTTTTTTTTTTTAGGAGAAAGGTGTGGGTGTAGGGGTAGTATGGGTATGAGGCGGTGGCTGTGGTGAGATACAGAGGCTGGAGGTGTAATGTGAAGGAGGGGGGGGGGGGGGGGGGGGGGAGAGGGGGTTGTGTGCCTAGTTATAGGAGAAGGGGGGTGGGGTGGTGGTGATGGTGGGGGTGAGGGTGGGGGGTTCAAAGGTGACAGATGGACGTACAATGCCAGAGGTGCTTGAGTACTATATGGGGGAACTGGGAATCAAGTGCTTGTCTGTGTGGTTTGTGTGTGTGTGTGTGTGTGTCTGAGTGTGTCTCTGTTGTGTTTCTGTCTGTTGTCTGTCTGTCTGGTTTTGCTCTCTCTATGCTTCTCTCTCTACTTCTTCTTCTCTCTCTCTCTCTCTCTCTCTCCTCCTCCTCCTCCTTCTCCTCTCACTCCTCCTCTCCCTCCTTTCTCCCCGTCTTCCTCCTGACTCCTCTCTTCTTTCTGTCTTTCTTTTTCGTAATGTATACTGCAAAAATGGACAGATGGCAATCGAAGAATAATGATAATGTTGACACTATGTGGCTGAATCGTAATACATCAAGGATCTCATCAACTGTTCCTGTTCTGACGTGAGTGAATCAATCTTCCATTTCTCTGATCTTCACACACACACACACACACACACCACACACACACACACACACACATACCACGCACGCACGCACGCACGCACACTCACACGAACACACACATACACACACACGCGCGCGCGCGCGTCCCTTAACCGTGGTTATTTTCTTTGGAAGTATTAGGGGGTGGGAGGGGGGTCTCCTTCTCTGTGTCTCTGTCTCTGTCTCTCCCTCCCCCTCCCTCTCCTTGTGTGTGTGTGTGTGTGTGTGTGTGTGTGTGTGTGTGTGTGTGTGTGTGTGTGTGTGTGTGTGTGTGTGTGTGTGTGTGTGGTGTGTGCGTGCGTGCGTGAGCAAATACCTAGAGGCTTATACACGATATCAGCTAAGAACAATTACAGAACCTCTATGCAAGACATCACAAATTTTGATTTTTCTGACATTGACGTTGAATTCTCTTGATGGGGAAACAATATCAATTTGATGGGGAAACAATATCAATGCTGTCTTATGTTTC
Organism: Rapana venosa; assembly: GCA_028751875.1. Taxonomy (NCBI): domain Eukaryota; kingdom Metazoa; phylum Mollusca; class Gastropoda; order Neogastropoda; family Muricidae; genus Rapana; species Rapana venosa. The sequence continues at coordinate 48,071,406 of CM054137.1, forward strand.
TTAAACATATATCAGTGAATATTTTTGTTTGCTTTTATATGGAAACTTTCGTTTGTTAGCTGCGAAGTTTAAGAAGCGTTTTTTAAAGGTCTGTTTGACGATGTACTTCGTACTCGAAGCACAGACTTTCATTTATTGTAAATGACCTTCATGTCGAAACTTAAGAACTGATAATCCTCACCAGATATTGCTGTCGAGATTCGACCCCTAGATTTCAACAATTGAGCGTTTGACAAAGAAGTAGCTAGAAGAACCCTACATTTCATGAACTCACGGGTTTGAAGTCAAAGACCCTGAACCCTTCAGAGAATAAGAATATTCTTTACTCGGTGATCTGCATCGTCTTCGTTTTCTATTTCGAACCACTGAGTACGCGCTGGGCTTAACGGCAGCGCGACGCATTTTCGCTCATATTATAACAGACAACAATAGGTGCTGTCTGAGCGTTCGACAACGAAGAAGAAAAAGTACATCAGGCAAGAGACCTCAGCCCCAACAGAGATCAGACCATAAAATACTTTTAATAATAATAATTATAATAATATATGGAATTTATATAGCGCTGAATCTTGTAAAAAAAAACCAAATTTCGACCTATCCGGAGCGTATCACCTTCACCTTCACCTATCCCGTAGTCTAGTACACCGTTGAGGCACCACTGAAGATTTTGCAACCAGCTTCCTGAGCACATCAGCGAATATCATAGGATACCAAAGATAACAATGACGTGTTCTCGTAGACGTCAAGCACAAAGCTCTAGGGGTCGCAGACTTCAACTGCGATTTTCTTCAAGATACAACATCCACATCTTCCCTAGATACAGAAAATTGTCGACATATAATTATTAAAAAAAGATCGAAACATCATGTTCGAAACTTGGGACATGCCCAGTCGGTCTCTGTCTCTGTCTCTGTCTCTCTCTCTCTCTCTCTCTCTCCTCTCTCTCTCTCTCTCTCTCTCTCTCTCTCTCTCTCTCTCTCTCTCTTTGTAACCGAGTGTGATAGACCTTTCCTCCCACGCTTGCCATCAAATCTCTCTGATCAGCACTTGTTAACCTTTTGCTACCCACGGTAGAGGGAGAGTACAGAGAGAGAGAGAGAGAGAGAGAGATGAAAGAGAGAGGAGAGAGGACAGAGACAGAGAGAGAGAGAGACAGGCAAAGTAAGAGGAGAGAGAGAGAGAGAGAGATTGAAACTGAGAGAGAGAGAGAGGGGGGGGGGGGGGCAAAGGGGGAGGGGGGGGGTATGGGGGCTAGTTACTGGAACTCTTGCCGACAAGCAAATGGACGAAACGTCAAACGACACCTCGGTGTGGGCTTTGAAGTCTGCTAACGAAACATGCCCGTCTTTTGAAATCCCTCTCCCCAGGCTTATCTTCTCCTTGCTCATCTTTCCACCACCACCCTCTCCCTCTCTCCCTCCCTCCCCCCTC
>CM054137.1:48077836-48097836 GCA_028751875.1 Rapana venosa
CAACAACAACAACAACACCACCAACACACACACCACACAACACACACACACACAACACACACCACACCAACTACTACTACTACACACACCTACTACTACCACACACTACACTACACTACAATACACACACACCTTTCCGGGTTTCTTTCATATATAGACGCCAGCAAACCAAACGACGGCATGACATCGTTAAAACAGATGATGTCTGTGATGAAATGAACAGACATCAGACAGGCCAACAGATAAACAAATTAATGGACCCATCAGATGAACCATCACTGGCCAGACAGACTAGGACAGACAAGCAATCAAATTGGTAGAATTGAAGATACATTGGCAAACACACAAACAGATATACAAAGACAAACAGATATACTAACTAAACAGTCAGACAGACAGACAGACAGACTGACAGTCCAACAGATTGGCAGAGGGACGGACAGCCAGACAAACTAACCGCCGGACTGACAAATCGATCGGAGACAGTTAACCATTTAAACAAAAAAACCAGTGCATCTTTCTGTCTGTCTGTCTGTCTGTCTATCTGTCTGTCTGTCAGTCTGCTGTCTGTCTGTAGACAGCTAGTCATTTTAAACAAAAAACAGAGCAACCACACACACACACACAACACACACACACACACACACACATTATATATATATATATATATATATATATATATATATATATTATATATATATATATATATATTATATATATATATTTTCGTCTGTTTCTCTGTCTGTCTTTCTTCCTTCTTCTCTCTTCTCTTCTCTCTTCTCTCTCTCTCTCTGTTTCTTTGATTCTACCCTCCTCCCCCTCCCTCTCTCTGTGCATGCGCGCGTGCGTATGTGTGTGTGTGTGCGTGCGTGCTTGCGTGCGCATGCACGCTAACTTGTGTTTTACGTTACTAACCCCACGAGAAGGACAACTTGTCTGACCTGTTTATTACCACTACGTATCAACACTAAGTGCCGATTTGTTGTGTCCCTTGTTAGATGTACAACCAACCATTCCCTATCGACAGACCATCTCTATCGAAAGTGAAAGAAAAGAAAAGATAACAACACAACAACACTTATCCTGACTTCATCAAAACAAAAGCCCAGTAGCCACCCTTCCCACTGCACTGCACAGCACAGCAGGGAAAGCGAAAGGAAAAAGAACTGGGATCGGGGAAGAGAGAGAGAGAGATGAGAGAGAGAGAGAGAGGAGAGAGAGAGAGAGAGAGAGAGAGAGAGAGAGAGAGAGAGAGAGACAGAGACAGAGACAGACAGACAGACAGACAGACAGACAGACTCGTATACAGCCAATCATCATCCTCACCCTCGCCATCAATGGCGGGCTGGTCAGAACACTGCGCCCAGTTATTGGCCACAATCTGATTAGCTCCACTTCTGAAGATGGCCGCCATGTCTGCCTTGCCTTGCCTTGCCTTGCCTTGCCCTGCATCGCTTTGCTTTAGCTTTCTTTAGAGGGGTGGGTAGGGGGGGGAGGTCATCCTCCTGCAGTAAGAGAACGAAAGAGAGAAAAGTAAGGCTAGTTGAGGGGATGTGAAGAGAGGATGACACTAGGAGACAAGTAGCGGGAGATTCCGTGCAAAGGATCAGCAGTGGTGTTGGGGCGCCAAATGGGATTAAGGCGGTAAGGGTGGGGGACAATTTCCTCTTCCTTCCCTAACCCTGCAAACTCCTCTCCTGAAGAAAAAAAAAAAGGAAAAAAAAAAGAAAAATCCGCCCCCCACGCCAAAGGGACACCACTTCACAGTCCTTCAAGCTTGCATGCAGAAGACGGAGAAGGGAGACAATCTGTCAGCTGCAGTGTCATAAAATGAGTGGAGAGAAGAGGGAAGGAGAGGGGGAGGGAGGGCTTTGGCACAATATATCAACGTAAATTATATTGGGAAAACTTCATCTAGAGGCGAACTCATCGTAGGGCTATGAGCCCTCAGCACGGGCAAGTCTGAAGAAGAAGAGGAGGGAAGGGGGAAGCGAGAGAAGGGAGAGAGACAGAGAGAGAAAAGAAATGGGGAGAGAAGCGCTCTGCAAGGTCTATTGATCCCCCTTTCCCCATCTTCAGGTGGCCTGCCTTCCATTGCCCACGGTTCCCGGGGCCCCGCCGTAATCCGCACTTTCTTCCCAGCTGATTAGATTTATATTCGCTTTTGATTCGTTCGCATTCCCGCTCTAATTGCACAAACAAATTCGATTTCTCCATCTGCGCGCGAAAAATAGAGGGAGCCCGGACGGGCGAGGTAATCCGTTTAGACAAGTCAAGTCCTCCAAAACGCGTCGGCCCTAACCTGATTTTCCGGCGAGCTGGGTTCTGGTTGTTTGCAAGACCTTCCGCGGGGCTGCCTCCCTTGTCGGTTCTGGGGGAAGCTCTGGTGCAAAATGGCTCTGAATTGTCGTCGATCTGCTGACTGCACAATGGCTTGCTGAGCTGTGCAAGGCATCGGCTGGATTCTTCTCCCTCCCCCCCCCCCCCCCCCCCCACCCCCACCCTTGCCTGGCTTGCAGCATGGGCTGCACAGCTGAAGGTTGACGTAACGTGATGCTTTCTGGGCTTCATTCACAGGGAAGGATCCGGCAGTGAACGATGCTGGGTTAGGCAGAAAGAGAAAGAAGAAGAAGAGAAGAAGAAGAGAGAGAGAGAGAGAGAGAGGGAGAGAGAGAGAGAGAGAGAGAGAGAGACGAGAGAGAGAGAGACAGAGAGAGAGACAGAGAGAGACGAGAGAGAGAGACAGAGAGAGAGAGGAGAGAGGCTGGATGGCGGTTTTGCTTGGGGGAAACCTTGTGATGGTGGTGGTTGGTGGTGGTGATGGTGGTTGATGGTGATGCTGGTGGGGGTGAGATTGATTATGGTGGTGATGGTGGTGATAGTGTAGTAGTAGTGTCTAATATTTGCCTAAGTTTGGGGAAGGGAGAAGAGGGATGTTGAAGATGAAGGTGCTTACGCATGGAATCATCATCATCACCACCATCATCATCACCATTATCATCATCATCATCATCATCATTCGGATTGTTCTCTGACGAGCTTCTAAAGTATGTAAAATTTGGGTTTAGTTGGCCAGTCTTAAAGACTGAGGAAGGTTTTTCAGCGAGCAGAAATTTTGTTTTGTTCTGCCAAAGACTGGGATGTCGTGCTCTTACAGTTGTTTGCTGTTAGACGTACGTAAAATATTGAAGAAACATTATGAAATTATGGTCTAAAGTATATGGGGGATTTATGCCAGTGTGTGTGTGTTTGGTGTGTTGTGTGTGTGTGTGTGTGTGTGTTGTGTGTGTGTGTGTGTGTGTGTGTGTGTGTGTTTGTGTGTGTGTTGTTGTTGTGTTTGTGTGTGTTGTGTGTGTGTGTGTGTGTGTGTGTGTGTGTGTGTGTGTTGTGTGTGTGTGTGTGTGTAGCATCAGGGAGGATTTTTACAAATTGGCGTCATTTCACATGGAGAACAGTACCTTAACCCTAGAGTAACAGTATAGTGAGACAATGAGCCCTACAGTTTTCATCCGTTACCCGAAATGGATTGTTAATGTTGTCATTGCAAGTGTTATTATCATCACATAGGGGCGGGATAGCCTAGTGGCTAGTGACCTGACAGCCCAGGATCAGGCAAATCGGTAAAGGGGATTTTGCCACTGAAGTTAACATCAGTGTTGACTCTACTCCCTCGAAAGTCCCTCTAATGAGAGTATAAATCGCCGTCCCGTGTGTGAACGCACGCACAACATCTTGCACACACGTTAAAAATCCACATAGCATCTTTCGCAAGAGTAGGCCATTTCGTGCCGATAAGAACGGACGACAAACAAACAACAACAACAAAACAACAACAACGCACGGACACAGTTGTCGTGTTTAGACCCAGTCCCCGAAGTGGGAATGTGACTTCGTTAATGGTGGGTAACAACCAATCGCGTACGCAAAATGTCATCATTGGTGAACCTCGAGGCTCTGGTAGAGAAAAGGGGAAAAAATAATTATCACATGCATATATTTATTATTTATTTTTGATACTTTTGTGGGGTTTTGTTATTGGTACATTTTTTTTTGTTTTTTGCTATGACTATGCGTAGTTTGTTTTCATCCTCCCAGGGCATGCTGGGGTCCTGTCAGTATAAATTAGCATCCCCGCCTTCTGGAAATTCTGTGCTAGAAATTCCCTCTTCTCTATCCCTCTCTTTGTTTCTGCCTTGTTCCGTTGAATTAAATAATTAATTAAGGACAGGGATTTTTTTTAAACGATCTCCAGGGTCAACTTTTTAAGTGCAGACCAGCCAGTGCTTTAATTGCCTTTATGTACATACGCACGGAGAAGATTAAAATACGCACTTTAAAGATTTCGTGATTCATGTCAGCGTTTGGTGGTGGTGGTGGGGAGGAGGGGGGTGGGGGGAGGGGGGATTGTATGGAAATACAGAAAAAATAAAACACATGCATGGCACGTCTGCCTGGTGAAGGTTGAACCCGTCAAGTTCACTTGTCAATGAGACATGGCCGAAATTTCATTGCATGCGCTAAGGACTCCTAAAGAGTTACAGGAGAAATATAACCAACCCCCTTCCCCCCCTTAGGCAGCCCACCACTCGCGCCCATCCAACTTCTGTGCAACTGAGATCAGTTGTTAGCGAAAACAGGCTTTAAAGTTTTAGCCAATATTCTGGCCAAATCAGCGCTCTTTGGCCTTGTTTCGTTTCTTATACACGGCTGAGTTCCGAGGCTCACAATGATGAGATTGTGCATATCCGACAGCGTTATTGCTCCCCCCATTAAGGTAAGCCATTCCGACTTCCAGGGGATGGGGGGGGGGGGCTTGGGAGTCGTCCGGTTCGGGGATGTCAAAACCACGACACCAGTTGGTAGGAGTTTGCTTATAACGTTGTATCTTGTGTTTACACCGCCACGAACGGCTCTACACCTCCCGAAAGGCAGATGGGTTTTTAACGATGTGCGTTAATTTCTGTGTGTGTTCGCATACTGAGCCTCTCGGTTTATACAGCTTCATCCGAAGGACTTTCGGGAGAAGCGGGGTCAGTACTGATGTTAATTGCAAGGAGGGGGAAAATCCCCGTGAACGCGCGTGTCGGTGGTACTGGTGGCTCCAACCCGGGCTCATTGTCTCAAATCGTAGGCGCAACGCTCTAACCACTAGCCGCCTCCCACCGCGGAAAAAAAAAAAATTAGCGTCTTGTAATACAACTTCCTGCCTCTTTAGGGTTAGGGAAGGTAAAGCAGCGAGGGAGAGGAGATGGGCACCGCCCTCAATATGCTGAGAAGCTGAGGTCTCTGACGCCTCGCTGCCCTACGACCTTATACGTTATGGGACACCTTTTACTTGTTAAGGAGTATCAGGCAATATCTCTTCCGTCATGAACAGATATTTAACGGATTTTGATGATTTGCTTTTTATCAGAAAGGCTACAGGGCTGAGGCGGGTATTGGTGGTTTTAAATTCAACATAATCTGAAGACAGAGCAAGCAGGAGAGGGCTGGTTGTCGAGCCGTCCATGGCGGCCCTAGGGTCAAGAAGACTGCGGGATATGCAATGTAATGTGGTGTCATGTAATGCAAATGAATGTAGTGTAATGTAAAGTTGTAACGCAATGTGATGCAATGTTTTATCGTGGGTATGCTGGATGTGTTCGCATTTCTGTAACCCATCGATCGCTTGACATGAATTACGGGATCTTTAACGCGCATATTTGATCTTCTGCATCACCCTTCGCGTTAGTTCTCTGCAAACTAATTTTGTGCAATTACCTTTATAAACAGGTCTCCTACTCGAAAATCAGGTAGATAGAAATCGCATGTCAAAGGAGACAAGAAGGGAATTAAGGCACTGGCAGGTCTGCACTTGAAGTTGACCAGGGAGATCGTAAAAATCTCCACCCTTAATCCACCAGACGCCACTAAGATTGGAACCCACGACTTCATGGACCCATTAGGTTGAAGTCGAGCGGTCTTAACCACTCCGCTATAGTGCCCGTAGGTTTCAAAGTATAATGATGATGTATGTCTTAGCAATGTGCTCACATATAACAAACAAAACATAAACCACATTGCTTTTGGCTTGGGTCGATGTCTTGTCTTATCAGAAGGGAGATGGCTATTTTACCAGCTCTGTTTAGGAAAACATCTGCACAGTGAGTTAGGTTAAAAACAAAAACAGCAAGCAAACAATGCTCTCTCTCTCTCTCTCTCTCTCTCTCTCTCTCTCTCTCTCTCTCTCTCTCTCTCTCTCTCTCTCTCTTCTCACTCTCGTGTGTGTATATGTGTGTGTGTGTTGTGTGTGTGTGTGTGTTTGCGCGCGCGCGCTAACTAACTTGCTTGCATAATTATGTGTATGCGTGTGCACGCGTGTGTCATAGCATGCATGCATGCATGTTATTATGTATGTATGTATGTATATGCTTATTCACACGTAATATCTCCACCATTTCACTACTGCCTTGCGTGTATTTGCCAGTAGTAAGGAACGTATGTAAAGCGATGATAGCAAGGTGACAAGCCGGTTAGAGGAGGAGGAGGGGGGGGGGACGGTGTGTGTGTGTAGGAGGGGGGCGGTGGGGGGGGGAGGGGGGATGCTCATCAATCTTGTCCCCCCACTTTCACCTCCCTCGCCGGCCTGATCAATGTGTTCACGATCTGACCAGTGTCCCGAATTTGCCCCGCCGCCGATTACAAGCCCTTGTCTCCCATTTGCAGGCCGCCATATTGAAAGCGCGCGCTGTGCGTGCCATCCTTCTTTCAGCGCATGCGCTGGAGCATGCGCAGTAGGCCGAAAGGAATCGCTGAAGCGAGGGAATATTGGGAATTAAAGATGATTATCGCTGGCCATGCCCAGCTCGCTGTCTCTGTCTGTCTCTGTGTCTGTCTGGCTGCCTGTGTCTCTCTGGCTGTCTGTCTGTTTGTCTCTCTCTCTCTCTCTCTCTCTCTCTCTCTCTCTCTCTCTCTCTCTCTCATCCTCTCTCTCTCTCTCTCTGTGTCTCTCTCTGTGCCAGCGTGTCCTCTTGCCTTCTTAACTCCATCCTTTTTTTTCTCTCCGTATTTTTTCTTCTTTCAGTTTTTCTTTTCCACCCAACACCCAAGACTCTTTCTTTCCTCCCTGTTTTCCTTACCCTTCAGTGTTTTCGCATCAACGGTTTAGATATATTTTATAGTCTGTTTATTTCCATCCAGTATTTCTTTTCCTTCTTTTTTATGTTTATTATTTACAGATGAACTGAAGTGTGTGTGTATATTATTTATAGATGAACTGAAGTGTGTGTGTATGTGAGAGAGAGAGAGAGAGAGAGAGAGAGAGAGAGAGAGAGAGAGAGAGAGAGAGAGAGAGAGAGAGAGAGAGAGAGAGAGAGAGAGAGAGCGCGCGCGCGCTTTTGATTGTGATTTTGACAATAATTACACATAAAGCAGTCGTTTTTAGGTAGCTTTGCTCATCACTCACAAACACAGCTCTCCTTCAGTACTTATCATACAGCGAGACAATCAGACAGACACTGCAACATGAGCTACGTACATAACGGACAAAACTAACTCTAAACCATGGACAATCGACAACATTATGCAACTGGGGGAAAAAACCTACAAAGATTGCCTTAGTATATCTAAATGGTGTCATTCGATGTGGAAGATTTCATAGAGTAAGCTTAATAGAAAATCCTTACCGTAGGGCTAATCTGTTCCTGGTTCCTCTAACCAGATCTTAGTTCAGTGCATAAAAACCTTAGTCCCCCGTGGAAGGCCGAGGGCCTGTCGGTATAAACAGCATCCTCGCCTTCTGGAAATTCTGTGCTACGAGTTCTCTCTTTTTTTATCCCTCTCTTTGTTTATGTCTTGTTCCTCCTTCTCCGCTGTCACCTCCTTCTTGTCTGTTTTCTGCCTTCTTGGTCCATTCTCCTGCCTGGGTTTTTTTCCCCAGAAAAACTTAAAAGAATCCTAGGGATCATGGTCTTCACTTCATACACAAGTCCGGGGAGTTCGGGATAGCCTAGCGGTTAGAGCGTCGCGCTCGTGATCTGATGACCCGGGATCGATCGAGCCCGTTTTGGGATAAGGTAAAGGTAGAGTCCCATAACCTATAAGGTCGTAGGGGAGCGAGGCGTCAGAGACCTCACTTCTCTAGGGCCAGCATATTGAGAGCGGCGCCCATCTCCTCTCCCTCGCTGCTTTACCTTCCCTGACCCTAAAGAGGGCAGGTACCCATTTACAGCTGGGTGAACTGGGGGACTGTACTGAAGCCAAGGCGCGCAAACGGTCACCCATCCAACTGGTAACCACGCTCGACGCTGCTTAACTTGGCTGGGGGAAAGCGAGTGCTCCGACCACTGAGCTGTCCCGTTTTGGGATAGCAAACTTTAAAAAAAAAAAAATTAAACATGGACACTAGTGTTGTTTTTAGACACTATCCCCGAAATCGAATGCAGCTTCCTTAAATGTGGGGGGGGGGGGGGGGGGGGGGGGGGGGGGGGGGGGGGGGGGTAGTGGGAGGGGTAAAAACGGTCGCATACGCAAAATCTCACTATTGGTGAATCTTAGAGATCCGAGGAACGAATAAAGAACACGCAAGCCCTTGTTCAACGGTAGCAGACCCTTCCCTGTTCCAAGATCCTGAGAAAGTCATGCGGATGACATCCATTTAGCTACTATCCATCAGAATGATCATGTCAAACTCGTGACTGAAAACAGGCAGAACTGCATTCCGTCCTATTTCCTGAACACCTGGAGAACACGCTAACAAACTGCAGATGAAATGAATACAAACCAGATATCTTGGTAACACTTTGCACCAACATTCCAAACCCCTCTGTTCTCTTGCCTGCAACATTTGCGCCACGTCACGGTTTGACTCTACCTGCCGTTTCCAACAACACGTTTGCGATGAGTTGCAAGGCTGCATACCCTACTGCAATAACAATCTCCTGTGTTGTGTGAATCATCCGTGGTGATGCTTCCAACATCTTTACTCTGTTCTTTTCCGTTTGAACTATTGCAAAAGAGAGACTGAGGAAGGTTCAAAAGCATGCTGCTTAAGTTCTTCTTCTTCGCCCTGACAATGCTGCCATGCACTGAAGGCTTTCCAGGGGTCCGAAAAGTTTGTCCCTCATCGGCAGACTGCCAGTAGGCCAGATATTGCCAGCTGTACGTCTTGGACAATCTCGCGGTGTTGTGGTAATCATCCGGTGATGCTTCCAACCATCTTTACTCGTTCTTTTCGGTGGTAACTATTGCAAAGAGGAGATTTGCAGGAGGTTCTTCATCAATGCCACAGTCTTAAGTTATTCTTCTTCACCCTGATAGGTGGCAGGTGACTCCAGGGTAGAAGGGTGCCCTCATACGCGCCAGATGAGGCCAGAATTGGCCCTCCGATTTTTGGTTTGGATCCTTCGGGACGTAGTCTGGGAAGTGCTCAGCATGGAGACAGTTTCCACCTCAAGCAAGTTTAGATTTCGGAGTGGTTACAGTTGATGTCTGGCTGTTATGCTTTGCCTGTTCAATCTCCCAATTTCCTAAAAGTGTTTATCAGTGTGTAAGAAAAGGTGCCAATCATTTTCCCCAAGAAACCCAAGCTCTTCCTACATCTGCCTCAGCTGTATTTTTCCTCTTACTTTCGTGTTCCCAGGGCCTCCAGTATAAAATGTAGATCGATTGTTCCGTGGAAGATCTATGATCGATTGTTGTGTGGAAGATCTCTGATCGATTGTTGTGTGGAAGATATCTGATCGATTGTTCTGTGGAAGAATTATAATCGATTGTTCTGTGGAAGATCTATGATCGATTGTTCTGTGGAAGAATTATGATCGATTGTTGCGTGGAAGATCTATGATCGATTGTTCCGTGGATCGATTGTTCCGTGGAAGATCTGTGATCGATTGTTCCGTGGAAGATCTATAATCGATTGTTATGTGGAAGATCTATGATCGATTGTTGTGTGGAAGATCTATGATCGATTGTTGTGTGGAAGATCTATAATCGATTGTTGTGTGGAAGATCAATGATGGATTGTTGTGTGGAAGATCTATGATCGATTGTTGTGTGGAAGATCTATGATCGATTGTTGTGTGGAAGATCTATAATCGATCGTTCTGAGGAAGATCTATAATTGTTTTGTGGAAGATATATGATCGATTGTTTTGTGGAAGATCTATATTTGATCGATCTGAGGAAGATCTATGATCGATTGTTCTGTGGAAGATCTATCTCCTATCGACAAACTAAAAAGTAACCCCACCCCACCCCCCAAACAAACGTCATGCTTGCTTCTGATTGTGCCAGTATGCGTGAGAGACCCTATGGAGATGCTTTAGAACAGAGGTGTTAAGGACACAATGAGCCGGTCAGGAACGATCATCTCCTGTGTTCTGCTTGTCAACAGCCGTTTGATTTCCAGTCAGCAAGAATTGTGTTTGTCTTGATGACTCGTGTCTGCTGATCCGTTAGTCCAGTCTGGTCTTGTTTCGTTCAGTTTTTAGGTTTGGTTTTGAGGGGGGGGAAATCCGAGTGTTGATGGTGACCGTTGTGCTGTTTTGAGAATGATATTCAGTATTTATCTGTTCTAAAATACACTGCATCTCTCTCTCTCTCTCTCTCTCTCTCTCTCTCTCCATCTCTCTCTCTCTCTCTCTCTCTCTCCTCCTTCTCTCTCTCTCGTCTCTCTCTTCTCTCCTCCTCTATCTATCTATCTATCTATATATCTATCTATCTATCTATCTATCTAAATTTCCAAATCTCTCTCTCTCTCTCTCTCTCTCTCCTCTCTCTCTCTCTTTCATCAAATCTCCAAATCTCTTTCTCTCTAATCTCCTCTCTCTCTCTCTCTAAATCTTCAAATCTCCAAATCTCCTCTCTCTCTCCTCTCTCTCCTCTCTCTCTCTCTCTCTCTCTTCTCTCAATATCTAAATCTCCAAATCTCTCTCTCGATCGATTCGGTGTCGTGGACCTAGTTTGTAACAATGTGTGGTGCTGTTGTACTTTGATTTTTAAAATTATTATTATATATAATAAAAATAGTGGGATCTATTTGCAGCTTCAATCTCCCCACCATCAGCTGTTTTTGTCTTATACTCTCTGTCTGTCTGTCTGTCTGTCTGTCTGTCTGTCTGTCTGTCTCTCTCTCTCTCTCTCTCTCCTCTCTCTCATCTCTCTCTCCTCGTCTCTTCACTCTCTCATCTCATCTCTCTCCTCCTCCTCTCTCTCTCTCTCTTTTCTCTCTCGGAGTGGCCTAAGGCTCAAGTACCATTAAGCTATTTCAGAGTTCAGAGTTCAAAGTTCCTCTCTCTCTCTCTCTCTCTCTCTCTCTCTCTCGTCTCTCTCATTCTCTCTCTCTCCTCTTCTCTCTCTCTCTCTCTCTCTCTCTCTCTCCTCTTCTGTCTGTCTGTCTGTCTGTTCTCTCCTATTTCATCGTTTTGCTCATAGATGTAATTGTTGTGTCTACAGTTTGTATCCTGTGTTCATATGTTTGTATCCTGTGTTCATATGTTATATTTTCAATTTTGTTGGGTTTGTTGACTGCTATGATCGACCGTTCTCTTTTTAGTGAATGTTTTATTCCAGTATCTTATTGTTGAGTGTAACAACTATTTGTACTTACTTACAAAAGTGTAGCTGTTCATTTTTATGACTATATAGGTTGTTTTTTTTCCTGTTTGTTTTACTGTGTGAGTGTATGGGTATTGGGCTTATTTTATTATCATGATGTATCCCTAAGAGTGGTAAAAAAACAAAACAGTTATAAAGAAAAATTTAAAAAGCACATGGGTGCTTATTCATTATCCTCGAAATAAAAGAATTTGTCATTGTCATTCTCTCTCTCTCTCTCTCTTCTCTCTCTCTCTCTCTCTCTCTCCTCTCACTCTCTGTCTCTCTCTCTCTCTCTCTCTCTCTCTCTCTCTCTCTCTCTCTCTCTCTCTCTCTCTCTCTCTGGCTCTCTTATTCAAACACACACACATACACAGAGCCAAGGAAAAAGAGCCAAAAACCAAAACAAAAAACGAAGAACAGAAGATGAGGAAAAAAAAACAACCCAATACAACAAAACAAAAATCCGAAGGAAAAGGAAAAAACCTGACACTGTAACAGTTCCACATATTAGATGATGATGATGATGATGATGATGATGATGATGATGATGATGATGATGATGATGATGATAAGAACAACAACAATAATAACAACAACAACAACAATAATAATAATAATAATAATACTACTACTACTACTACTATAATAATAATAATAATAATAAACCCAAGTGTCATATAGTTCGTACTAAGACAGCAACGAAATTATCACAGACTGACTTTGCCGTGATGGAGACGCATGCACGCACACAAAAAGATTGACCCACATACTTGCATGAAGGCTGCAGAACTTACATTCGTGCTACAGTCCACGGGAAACAACCCTTCTCAAACGCCTCACAATTCTCAGGCTTGTAGTCTCCCTTTACGTGTCCTGGCCGGCATTTTACGGTTGACTGGCGTTTATTTTGCATGGGTCACAGCAGTCACACAACTTAGAGACACTATGACTTTATTTTTCTTGACACTACGACTTCTACTCACAGTCCCTAAATCGGAAATCGCCGCTGGGACGTTCATACAATCACAGCAACAACAACAACAGTTACACATTAAAACAACAAAACAGAACAAAACAAAAACACCCCCAAAAAACCCAAACAACCAACCCCCCCCCCCCCCCCCCCCCCCCCCCCCAAAAAAAAAAAACAAACCAAAACCACACACACACACACAAAACCCAACCCATTCAAACAGAAACTGTCATTAAACAAGATCTCGTTCCGATTCCACAGAGAGAAAAAATAGAGGAATATGCCAACAAAAAACCAAACATAGCGAAACATTTTTTCTTCTTCTTCAAAATCTGGCCTTAAGCTTATAGGGCATATCTAGGATGAAAGGTTGTTACCGAGGACAGAAAATAATTTCCGTTTTCAGTTTCCAATAGTGTGCAAAGACTAGTCATTTCTTGCCGTGTGACATAGTATTTTCTTCAATAGATAAGGAAACTCTACTCAATGTTGTTGAAATGATTAATACTATCAAAAATTACATTAATTCTTTTTTAAACAACAGAAAACCTTGTTTAAATAGTTCGAATTATGTGTGGTGAGGTGTGGTGTGGTGAGGTGTGGTGTGGTGTGGTGTGGTGTGGTATGGTGGGATGGGGTGGGGTGGGTGAGTTGTGGTGAGTGTAGTGTATGAAGTGTAGTGCAGTGAAGTGCAGTGCAGTGCAGTGAAGTGAAGTGTAGTGCAGTGTAGTGTAGTGTAATGTAGTGTAGTGTAGTGTTGTTTAGTGTAGTGTAGTTTAGTGTAGTTGTTTTTGTGTAGTGTAGTGTAGTGCAGTGTAGTGTAGTGTAGTGTAGTGTAGTGTAGTGTAGTGTAGTGTAGTGTAGTGTAGTGTAGTGTAGTGCAGTGCAGTGTAGTGTAGTGCAGTGTAGTGTGATGGGGTACGGTGTGATGTGATGTGGTGGGATTTGGTGTAGTGTGATGATTTGATAGCTGGTTCCTCGCTCGCGTGTAGTTTAGCTTAGTGTGATGTTAACAGGAGGAGAAAATGTTGGAGAAAGTGACAAACCAGAGCTGTAAACGCTATCGGTCCATATGAAGAGCTCCTGACTTCAGTGAAAAAACGCAAACTGAAATGGTACGGGCACGTCACACGGACATCTCGACTGGCCAAGACTGTCCTACAGGGAACAGTGCAAGGAGGGGAGACGAAGAGGCAGACAGAGAAAACGATGGGAAGACAACATCAGAGAGTGGACTGGCCTTGAGTGGAACGATTTGCTACGGAAAGCAGAGGACTGTGGGGAGTGGAGGAAGCTGGTTGCAGAATCTTCAGTCGTGTCCCATTGGTCTACTAGACTACGGGATAGGTGAAGGTGAATGTTAACAGACAGAAAGAAGAAGAAGAAGAAGAAGAAGAAGAAGAAGAAGAAGAAGAAGAAGAAGAAAAAGAAGAAGAAGAAGAAGAAGAAGAAGAGAGAGAGAGAGAGAGAGAGAGAGAGAGAGAGAGAGAGAGAGAGAGAGAGAGAGAGAGAGAGAGAGAGAGAGGAGAGAACTCTGAACTCTGAATCGTTTAATGATTAGGCCTATGGCCCATATCACTGGGGTGTACATAAACAAATAATCACACAAGACATAGCATTTGATACAAAACAAATACATGCATTACTAGATATGCCATTAAGCTTGCTCTGCTACTAGCGTGCTGCGCTTATCAAATGCTTTCATAACAAAATTAGCAAGACGATTGATAATCAGCTTATTTTCAGATGCAAGTAACATAGTTAACTTAAACAATGATGGACTATTGTAATACTTTTTTGCAATAAACTGTTCCCTGATGTCGGTGTATGCTGGACACACTAATACAAAGTGAATTTCTGTTTCTGTGCCGCACTGACATACTGGACACATTAGTCTGCTTCTGACAGATTCCTTCTGAAACGCAGTTTATGTACTTTCAGCTGAGAGACACCTAGGCGTAATCGTATCAGACAATTCCTTGCTTTATATGTTTAATATGTTTGTAGAAAAAGTGGCACAGAAAAGTTAGATTTAAATGTTGAGTACACAGTGTATCTTTCGTGACTGTGGATACTTTCTGTCCACTCCTGAACATAAACAGCAGTTAACCGTTCCTTTAGCATTTTAATAAACATTTTCTCATCACCTACTCCTTGATTTTCCCAAGCATCACTAAAACCATACTGGTACAGGAAGAAACATAATGATGAAGCCCATGATGTCTTGTTCCTTTCATGCAAAAGAACTGACATCTTATAAGCTTTATGGGGAAGCCGCTCATCTCTCATCTGTATAACCCTCAACCAGAATCTAACTGCCTTTGTGAATATGTTAACAAAAAGTGGGTATCTACCTGTTTTCACTGTAAACTAGTCATTAGGAGTTCTAATGCTCACATTTAGAAAGCGCTTGATAGCAAAGAGGTGTACACGTTCAACAATTTTCAAGTCAGTATTTAATCCCCAGACCTCTGCACCATAAGTCAACATAGGCTGTATTTGTGTGTCAAATAATTTAAAGAATATCTTATGAATTTTTCCCCAAGTGTATTAAGTAGTCTCAAAATGCTTATGATACCTTTTCTTGCTCGGCTTGCCATATCAGTCAGAGCATGTGAAAATACAATCTAGTGGATAGAATTATGCCAAGATATTTGTATGCATTTACAACCTTCATGCAATCAGTACCATAGGACCATTTCTCATTGAGTGCTAAATGACCACCATTTCTAAACACAACTATATTCGATTTTGCTAAATTAACGTTTAGACCTAATTTTTGTGCTGTCTCATGAAGAACGTTTAGTTGCTTTTGTAAGCCACACACAGAATCTGACAAAAGAATAACATCATCAGCAAACATTAATACACATATTTCAACAAAGTCAGGAAATAACTGGATGCCATGCCTCCCACGCTGGGCAAGTTCTCTTGCTACTTCATCAATAAGCAGTAAAAATAATACAGGGCTACATATTTCTCCTTGTTTGACTCCCAGTGGACATGTAAAAGACTCTGTTAACTCCCCCCTAACTCTGACCTTTGCCTGCACAATGTTATACATACTAACTATTGCTTTATACATTCTACTATTGCCCTTAAGTCCTTTCTTTTCCAGAACATTCCACAGTTTAGTCCTATCTATTGAGTCGAAAGCTTTTCTAAAATCTATGAAAGCTACATATAACTTTTTATGATAAACCAATTGCTTTTGTATTGTTGAAAATATTGTAAAGATATGGTCGATTGTACTGTATCTTTTACGGAAGCCTGCTTGGTATTCTCCTATCAACTTGTTTTCTTCAATCCACTCATTCAAACGGTTGTTAAGTATGTGGCTGTATAACTTGCTTGAGATATTTAAAAGAGATATTCCTCGGTAGTTATCTGGGTTGTTTGTATCGCCCTTTTTATGTATTGGCTGGATTACAGATTCTGTCCAGGACAGGGGATAAGTTCCTGTTGAAAATAATTTATTGAAAAATTTTGTTAGGTAGGGCACAAGAGATGAAGCACAATTTTTTAAGAATTCACCTATGACACCATCTGGCCCTGCAGACTTGCCATTCTTTAATGCTCTTATAGCTGCATAAACTTCATTTTCAGAGATGTCCTGCTCTAATTTTTCAGTGTCAGAAGTTACATTTCCATTAATTTCAGCATTTTCAATACTTCTTCTCTCAGTCTGTTCTTGATCATTAAACAGGCCATGAAAATATTCAAACCATTGCAACTTGCTTATAGTGTTAGGTGTTGAACTCTTTGTACTCAAATATTTCTTAATTTTTGACCAAAACTCTGAAGGATTGTTAGTATTTTCTTGTAGTGAGTGAAGCAGATCGCTGCGGTACTTTGCCTTTTTCTGCCTTAGTAATTCTTTGTACTGTCTACGGTTTTCCTGATACAATATATTGTCATCAGGGTTGTTAGTATTGTTAAATTTTCTTAACTTCTGTCTAACTAATTTTCTACTCTCTCTACATTCTTTATCAAACCATTTTTGAGACTTTTTCTGTCCTATGTGTATGACTGTCTTCATACATGAGCCTGCTTTAAGAAGACCTTTGTTAAATGTGGTTATTGACTCATTAATATCCGTATCAATAAAGTCTTCTGCTTTATCAAAAGTCTGCCTTACTTCAACTGAACTAATTTTTTCCTAAGAATTCATCTACTTTTTCTTTTTTCCATACAAATTTATCTAATTTGAAATTTTCAAGCTTTATTTCTAATTTTTTATTTGGGTCATCACAATTAAAAGAGAGTTCAACTGGCATATGTTTTGACTCAACTCTTTGGCCAACATTCATTCTTAGTGAAAACTGTAGTAATGCCTTTGATACAATAAAATAATCCACAACACTGCATCCAGTAGGAGAAATGAAGTGAAACTGGCAGAATTTACATCACCAAATAAACCATTCATGATACATAAGTCAAATTCATCACAAACATTCAAAAGATATCTACCAAAATCATTCAATGTGTAGTCTCTAGATGCCCGAAAGGTCTGTTCACAAGCATCCTCACGGTAATCAAAACTATCAATAATACTCTCTACAGCATCAGAATCATCAGAATTTTCATTGCCAGTTCGAGCATTGAAATCACCAAATAAGATGAACAGAACATCACCTAATATCTCGATCACATCAAGAATACAATGTTCTAGCATAGCAACACCATTGTATATGTCTGTTTCTTGATAGTAATCAGATGAGCTGGGGGACAAGTAAGCACCGACTAAGACTACAGGTAGTTCAGTTTCAAAAAGTTTTTTAGAAAGTTGCAAAACAATTACATTGTCATATTCTAAAGTAATACTTTCAACATGAGAAGCGAATTCTTTTTTAACCAACAGAATTAGACCACCAGACAATCGTGCAGTAGCAGCACCTGATAAACTAACTGCAGGTGATATAAACATATCATGATCAGGAAACAAATGTTGTGCCTGAGGAAATTTTGTTACAAAAGTTTCAACTAAAAGACAAAAATCAAAACTTGCCAAATATGTCTGCACATCAGGATCATGCAAACTTGCTACTCCTTCAATATTATATGAAACAAAACGCAAATGATTTTTTTGTGTACTAGGATTAATGTCAGGTGTGATATGGACCAGGCCTTTATCCTATCTATTGTTGCTTTGTTTGTTGGTGTTTTTGCTGCTTTTGTTACACATGCTTTCTGATAAAGTTAACTGTCTTCTTTCACTTGCTGTTGAAACCACAGACTTGCTTCTTAAACGTCTTTCGGTGTCAGACAAACGTTGTGTTTGAGTGCACCATCAGAGCTGGCTGGGCCATTTGACACTGTGTTTCTTTCTTGGAACGCAGGGCAGCATTTGTCTTCTGCTTCTTGTTGCTGCTGTTGGAGGGCCCTGGTTTTGTTTGGAACAGTGTCCTTTGGTGTGGCATGGGTGGTAACATCTGCATCAACAGTCCCAAGATCTGCACCTGTCATGCCAACAGTATCTTCCTCATTCTGCCCATCAACTTCAAAAAGTCCAGGTGAAGCAAGCAGACCGCTGACATCAGCACGAGCACCATCAGCCATCTCCCCACAGGATGATGTGAAGCTGTCCCCAGGGAGGCGAGTACAGCGGTCTGGTTCCCCCTCTGTGCCATCAGGCTGTGTGGATAGAGCCCCACGGCACTGCGGTTCAACGGATGTGGAGCTGTCCCCTGGAAGTTGAGCAGGGCTCTCTGCTTCCCCCTCAGTATTGCCGTGCTGCGTGGACAAGGTCCCCTGGTGCTGTGGATCACCGGATGATGCAGGGCTGTCACCAGGAGGCTGAGGGAAGCCAACTGGTTCCCCCTGAGGAGCACCGTGTTGCGTGGGCACAGTCCCTGGTGGCATGTCTGGTGCCTCCAGCGACAGGACAGGGGATGCACTGGTGCTAGAACTGACTCCAGCACCACTGGCCCTGATGTCTGCAGCTATACCCTCCTCAGCTGTGGTCACTCCTGTGACCACCTCAGCAGCCACGTCCTGTGGAGACTGTGAGTTGTTCAGCTGACAGTCAGATGACAAAGCTGATTGCCCTGGTGTTGATCCACAGGGACGGCAGGAATTCTTTGCTGGTGTTCCTGTTTGCCTGTCGCCAGTAGCCTCACCTGGCGCAGAAGCCAGGTTCTCCAGGTTGCATGGCTGGTTGACATGGTGGGGACCATCACGGAAATCCTGGTAGCCGGTGTAATATTGCCAGCTATATGGGCTGTATCTGTAGTCCCAATCCCCACCATCACCCCAGTAATTTCCATAGAAGCCAGGTGCCTCATGCCAAGAAGAAGAAGGGCCCTGATGGCGATGGTGACTGGTATTCCCTGTGCGATCATAGGGATACTGATGGTAATCTTCTTTGGTGAACTGGTCTTCTTGCGTAGTTCTTCTTTGCTCCCGCCGGTGGTCCATGTTGGCTTTTCCTTTTCTGCTGCCAGGGGCATCACGGCGAACAACTTCGGCAAAAGTTCCACGACTCAAGGGCCGATAGTGAAGGGGTCCTGCCACCACCAGCTGGTTGCCTTTGTAGTAGGCACGGATGCCTCTTTCTCTGTGTTCTTTCACAGTGTTCTGCTGCCTTGTTGTCAGATCTCCTGCAATCTGGATTCCTTTGTTCAGCAGTCTTTCTCGCCCCTTAGTTAAGATGTCCATTTTGTCCCTCCACCTGCAAAACTGCACCAGGACTGGGCGTGGTCGTCTCCTGTTTTCATTCCTTTTCCTCCCCAGACGATGTGCAGACACGATGTCCTCCTGGTTCCATCGTCTTCCTGGCACTGCAGTTTCTATGGCATCAAGCACATTCATGCTACAGGCATGGTCGTCTTCATCACCATCCTCTGGAATGCCGAAAAACCGGAGATTGTTTCGCCGAGAATGCGCTTCGAGTTTGTCTATTTTGTCTTCGATGTCGGCCGCTACTGTAGCAAGCTGTTCTTCTGTATTGCTCATCACTGCCTGAGTCTTAGTCTGTTCTTGGACTATGCCAGCAAAATCTTCCTCCAGCTTTGTCGTCCTTGTATGTAAAGCTTGCACTTGTTCTTGGATAGCACGACATATACTTTCCAGTTTGTTCAGAAGTCCATCACCAAATGACTGGAAACGTTCATTTAGTTTCTGGTCAAAGAGAGTGAACAATTTGTCATATTGTTGGTTAAACATGGACTGGAGTTGTGTTTCTGTTTCATGATCAGGACCAGGATTCTGTTCTATGTCCCCAGCACACAGCAAAAGTTGAAAAAGTATAACAGTCAGCAGCACACACTGTGTCTGAGCTTTCTTTGCTTTCTGTGAGTAGACTTGCCTAGCAGTTGACAGCTTTGCACGTTTGGTCATAAAAGAAATGTAAATTGTGGAAAAACGACCGCATGTATGGCGAAAAGCCAGTACCTCTGCAGGCATTGTACTTACTAGTATCTGTCAGACAAATTTTTATACTGCAATAGTA
>CM054137.1:48110336-48120336 GCA_028751875.1 Rapana venosa
CAGATCAAACCCAATCAATTGACGGACGCTGTTGTGGTCGAGTGGTTTAGACGGCTGGACGTCAATCCCATGGGCCCATGAAGTCATGGGTTCGAATGGGGGGGGGGGGGTTACGATCTCCCAGGTCAACTTCAAGCGCAGACTTACCTGTACCTGAATTCTCTCGTGTATATGCACATGCAGAAGATCAAATATGCACGTTAAAGATCTCGTAGTTCATGTCAGCGTTCGTTATGGTTACGGAAACACGAACATACCGAGCATTATACAAAAACATAGGCCTATCCCTCAATCCCTGAAGTCGGAATGCAGCTAATTTCATTTCGGGAAGGGGGGGGGGGGGGGGGGGAGGGAGAGGGGAACGGTCATATACACAAAACCTCACCAATAGTGAATCTCGGGAGTTCTAGCCGAGGAACAAAGAGGGGGGGGGGGGGGGGGGGGGGGGGGGAAGGAAAAGACACCCCCCCCAAAAAAAAAAAAAATAATAATAATAATGACGATTTGGTGCGGACGGTTTGTGGGCCCCAGGTGAGGTGTCGGTGCAGGGCAACCTGACGGTGGCCGAGCAGCACACGGAGACACGGGCATTTTACAAGCCCAGATTCACCATCATCAACGCCCAGAAGGTGGACCACGTTGAACAGAGCGGCTACCACCAGATTGCAGGTAAACCTTCTCTTTACTTTTGGTTTGTGTTGATTTGGTTTTGTTTTCTCTCTGTTCCCTCTGTCATGGCCTCCCTCTTAGAATCTAGTATCTCTCCAGTATTGTCTGTTTCTCTTTGTCTCACTGTGGCAGTCTGTATGTGTGTGTGTGTGTGTGTGTATGTGTGTCTGTGTTCTTGTGTGCGTGCGTGCTTGCGCGCGCGCACGTGTGTGTGTGTGTGTGTGTGTGTGTGTGTGTGTGTGTGTGTGTGTGTGTGTGTGTGTGTGTGTGTGTGTGTGTGTGTGGTGCACTCAGTCAGTCAATCATCAAGCAAGGGAGAAAGCCAGTTAGCCTCCACACATGCTACATGACATCGTGATCAATGCGCCAAAGAAAACATCTCCAACTGCATAGCCTTTGATGGCAAGTTTGGAGTTTTTTGTAAGACAGATATGTACAACCAGAGAAATAAAAGCACTTAAAAAAAAAAGATGATTCATAACAAAACAAACTTTTTAAAAAATAGTTTAAAACCCAACACAGCTCTATATATGCAGAAAGAAGACGTGTTACCTTTGATATCATTTACAGCTGTGAGAGTCCTGTTTGTGTTTCAGATCAGAGTCAGGAAGAAATTTCTATAGACCAGTCTACATTTGTTCGGACGACCATCTTCCATCACTGCTTAGACTTCCTGCAGGAGCATCGCATCATCCTTTTGACTGGTCCCGCTGGTTCTGGCAAGTCAACCCTGGCAAGAGCGTTACTGCGCCATTTTAAACAACAAGACTGCTTGCCTTTGGTGATCAAAAGGCGAGCAGAGTGGCGAAATTATGTCGGAGGACAAAATCGAACCCAAGTGATCCTGCTGGAAGATATTTTTGGTGTGGAGCAATATGATCCCAGACAGTTTCATAAGTGGTCTGCTTTATTTTCCATCATGAAACAGTACGCCCGAAGAGGTACCTGCCTTGTCATCATAACCTTGAGAGCAGAGGTGGTGCTGCAAATGGTAAAAAGCATGGAACTGAGTAACTTCCTTAAAAGCTATTCGCGCCTTGATTTGACAGAACACTCATTCACCGATCAGGAAAAGGCCGAAATATTGAGAAAACATATGGAGGCTAATGGAAAACAGCTGCTCGATGTGGACCTTGAAAAAATATTGCTCATCGACAGAAGTGGTCCTTGTTTTCCCTCACGGTGTCAAAGGTTTGCTGTAGAGTACAACTGCAACCAAAGCCCCCAGTCCCCTGGCAGGTCTGTCCATGAAAACAGCAGCAGTCTGATCCCTTTTCTGCATCCCTCAATCAACAATGAAGGAAACCTTTGTGAAAATGGGGAAAGAGAGGTCATGAATGAACATGAACAAAGTTTGCCACTCCATTTAGCCAGTCAACAAGGTAATATTGATCTGATGCAGGCCTTGCATGCTGCAGGACTGAACCTTGAAGACACCAATGCTGCAGGGCTGACTGCTTTGCATGTGGCTTGTTCCCACTGTCAAGCTGAATCTGTCAAATGGCTACTTGCAAAAAACGCTGATGGAAATTTTCAGAGCAAGAACGGTTGGACAACACTTCATCGAGCATGTGCAAGAGGAGATGTTTCCATCGTGGCAGCTCTGATCGATGCAAATGTCAATATGGAAACTTCTGATTTGCTTGGCTATACAGCTATGCATGTGGCCTGTCGCTTTGGAAAAACTGAAATCCTCAGTCAGCTTTTAAGCTGTGGAGCGAATGTTGATGCTAGGTGCAAAAAAGGACAGACACCCTTGCACGTTTCCTGCATGAATGACTATGTGCAACAGCTAGTTATTCTGATAGAAAATGGGGCTTCAGTCCATGCCAGGGATCAGAACAAATCTACACCCTTGCATCTAGCATGCCAGCAAGGCTGGAGCAGAAGTGTTGAAGTGTTGCTGCTTTATGGCGCCGACATGGAAGCAACAGACCGTGAAGGTCTTACACCCCTTCTTCTGGCATGTAAGATGGGTCATGCAGATGTTACTGAGACGCTTTTAAAGTATCATGCTCGGACTAATGCAGTCACTAAATCAGGCTGGACTCCGATTCATTTGGCATGCAGCAATGGCCACATGCATATCAAAACAATCCTTTTGCAACACAACTTGAACATCAATGCTACAAACAAAAAGAGACAAACGCCATTGCATCTGGCATCCACACAGGGTCATTCAGAATTGATTGAGGGTCTTCTGAATGACGGAGCTGAAATAGAAATGGTGGATCAGTTCTTTCAAACTCCCCTTCACCTGGCTTCTAAGAAGGGTCACGTCAGTGCTGTAAAAGTTTTGCTTCGTTCCAATGCCAATGGGAATGCATCTGACACTGCTGGTTATACACCCCTTCACATAGCTGCTGAGGCCAACCAGATTGAGGTCGTGCAGCAACTGCTGAAGTATGGAGCTGATGTTAATGCAAGAACAAACAAGCTTCTCACTCCACTCCATTTGGCGTGTCTGGATGGCAGCGTGAACATTGTTTGTTGTCTACTTGAAAGTGGAGTAGATATCAACCTGCCAAATGAAACAGGGTTAACACCACTACACGTTGTATGTACAGAAGGTAATGAAAATCTTGTCCAGATGCTACTTTCACGAGATGCAGACACAAGCCCAACAGAGGATAATGGTGGCACAGCATTGCATTTAGCATCCCATAAAGGTCACACTAGCATTGTGCAGTTGCTTCTAGAGCACGGCCATAACACCAGTGTAAAGGACAACAGAGGGTGGACACCATTGCATGTTGCTTCCAGAAGTGGTCACATTGATACAGTAATGGTGCTGCTAAATCATAATGCGGACATTAATGCCACAGATGTAATGGGAAACACAGCCCTACATTTAGCTTGTGAAAGGAAAAATATCCTAACAACAAAAGCTCTCATCAAGTATGGTGCAGCTATAACATGCATAAACAATAAAGGACAATCACCTGTTCATGTGGCTGCACTAAATGGAAACCTTGTCCTCTTCCAGTGTTTACAAGAGAACCTGTCCAATGAGGAGTTGCTGGAAATATGCAATGCAGCAGATGGCAAAGGATGCACCCCACTGCATCTGGCGAGTAACTCCAGTCAGATTGAAGTTGTCAGCCAGCTTCTGGAACTTGGCTGCAGTACTGATGCAAGAGACCCATATGACCAAACTCCTCTGATGTTGGCTTGTGTGACTGGGGATGAGGAAGTTTCTAGATATCTGATCAGATGTGGTGCAGACATTAATGCTTCACGCAATGGGACTTTCACTCCTTTACATGCAGCAAGCAGCAAAGGTTTCCCACACATTGTAGAAATCCTATTGGAAAATGGGGCAAATATTGCTGATGAGGAAGCAAACAAAGGCACTGCTTTGCACATTGCTTGTGGCAAAGGCTGTTCTAGAACTGTCAATACTCTTTTGGATCATGGGGCACAGATGGAAAAGACAGACAAAAACCACAGGACTGCTTTACATGTGGCATCAGGAGCTGGCCACCATCAGGTCACACAGATCCTGTTGAATCGAGGAGCAGACAGAAATGTCAGTGACAAAGATGGAAAGACACCTATACACTCAGCATGCTATCGAGGACATACAAAAACTGTTGAGACTCTACTTCAGTATGAAGCAGATTTGACAGCTGTAGATAATCACCAAAACACTCCACTGCACCTTGCAGTGGTTTCAAATGACACTGACATCATTTCCTTGTTGGTTGAACAGGGTGCTGACACAGAAGTGAAGGATAGTGATGGGAATACACCTCTGATGTTGGCAACTATGAAAGGTAACTCAGATATGGTTGCAGCACTTCTGAGTTTTGGAGCTAGTTTAACAAGTAAGAATAAGAAAGGGCAGACTGTTTTACATCTAGCATGTCGGTTTGATAATGTCAGCATTACAACTTTGTTACTGAACAGATCAAAAGAATCAGCAAATGTGATTGAAATGTGTCACCTTACAGACAACAACAGAAATACTGCCCTTCATGTGGCTTGCCGCTATGGCTGCTTGGAATCTGTTGCGTTATTGTTAAACGAAGGGGTCTCTGTCAAAACCTACAACAACAAACTCTGCACTCCATTGTCTGTTGCATGCCTCAATAACCATTCCAGGATTGTGGAGTATCTGATCAACCATGGGTCAGATGTAAATAACAATAACCCCCTGTGTATTGCTTGTGAACATGGGTTTGAGTCCATTGTAAAAATTCTACTTGATCATGGCGCCAACATATTACCTGACAACAAGAAAGAAACACCCCTCCATTATGCTTCAAGAGGAGGTCATCTGAACATTGTGAAAGTGCTTCTTGACCATGGGGCATGCATTGATCACCCAAACAAGCATGGGCATACCCCACTCCATGCTGCTATAAACAATCTGGATGTAATCACCTATCTTCTAAACAGAGGTGCTGATTTGGAAAAGAAGGATGAGAACGGGAATACTATTCTCCATGAGGCTTGCTTTCTGGGTCTGCCTCAAATTGTTCAAGTATTGTTTGAAAAAGGTGCAGACCTAGAAGCAAAAAATTACAAACTTGATACTCCTTTGCATTTGGCTTCGAAAATGACCAACACTGATGTGACTGAGTATTTGCTGCAACGAGGAGTGGATAAAGAAATCCAAAATAAACAAGGAAAAACTCCACTGCATCAAGCAAAAACTTCTGCAATTGCCAAAATGTTACTAGACTATGGGGCAAAACTGGAGTCCAGAGATTCCTCTGGAAACACACCTTTGATCTCTGCGTGCTTTCAAGAAGGAAAAGAATGTGCAGAACTTTTCCTTCGTCATGGTGCAGATATCAGTGCTGTGAATTATAGAGGCTATTCGCCACTTGATTTTGCAGTGTTCAACTGGGAGCCTGCTGTATCAAGAATACTTTTTACAAAGTATATTGAGAAACTGTCTGATCATACTCCTTTGCATTTCAGCTCCACTCATGAAGCTGTTGAGCTTTTAATGAAAACAATGGATAGGATATACAAAATGGATCCGTCCTTGTTCAGAATCAACAAATTCATCGTGAACAGTATTCTTGGAGGAAAATACGTGAGAGCAAAGGATGATAAAGGAAGAACTCCTCTTCACCTAGCTTGTCAGATTCATGATGTTCCGCTTGTTTTAAAACTTTTAGAAATAGGAGCTTCCATTGATGATGTTGATGATGGTGGAAAGTCTGTACTACACTATGCTTGCAGCAAAAACTACCCTGACTTGATAAGAATATTTTTGAAGGCACATGCACAATCATCTTTGCAGGATTTCCAGGGAAATACACCTCTCCATGAAGCTTGCACACAAGGTCATCATGATGTTGTAAATATTCTGCTGGGCCATGGTTGCAGACATGATGTAACCAATGACAAAGGCTATACCCCCATGATCTTGGCTTGCACGCATCGTCATACCAAAACTGTCATCATACTCTTAGCATACAATGCATCACTGAATGTGCCAGACAATGAAGGCTGTAGGCCTATTCACTGGGCATGCAAAAAAGGAGATGCTAGTGTCTGTAAAGTATTGATTCAGAATGGTGCAGACATAAACATTGGTGATACTCAAGGAGCTACAGCCTTGTACTACGCATGTACAGATCGCAGGATACAGATCATGAGGCTTCTGCTGGATAGTGGGGCAGATGTGAATGTCTCTACACATGATGGTTACTCACTCGGACATGTTGCCAGTGGCTTTGGGCAACTGGAAGTACTGAAAGAACTAGTTGATCGTGGCATAAACATATATGCCAAAGACATGCGTGAAAATACTGCACTTCACATTGCTGCATCATATGGACATCTCGCTGTTTGTGTTTATTTACTGGAGAATGGCTTGGGTGCCAACATTCTGAATGATCAGCAAGACAGTCCATTACACAAAGCTGCTGAACATGGCCATGATGAAATAGTAGATGTCCTCCTCAGTCATGGTGCCAAAGTCAATGCTCAAAACATGATGCAGAAGACTCCACTGCATCTAGCCGTCATCACAGAGGAACTGATTGTGGATAGACTTCTTCAGGAAGAAGCACGCTCTGATCTCTTAGATGCTGATGGCAACACGCCGCTCCACCTGGCAGTTCAGAACGAAAAGACAGACATTGCTCAGAAGCTTCTCCATGCTGGTGCTGACCCCAGGATTGCCAGTGGCACTGGAAACTCCCCGCTCCACTGCATACATGGCCAGGACCACACGCAGCTAGCGCGAGCTCTCCTCCGAAAGGGTGGTGACGTACACTGTGCAAACAAGGAAGGCAACACCCCTGTACACGCTGCCAGCTCCAATGGGTTGCACAAACTGGTCAAAGTTCTGATCGAAGCTGGTGCTGATCCTGATGCGAAAAATCACCAAGGGGACACACCTTTGCACGTGGCAAGCAAAGTGGGACATCGCCACGTTGTGCATGTGCTTTTGTTGAAAAACGCAAATGCACGGTTGACTAACAAGCAAGGTCTGACGCCATATGAAATTGCAGTCAAAGCAAATTTTGAGTCAATCAGTCGGCTCCTGCAAACATAGATTTCAATTCAGTGTGTGCACGCGCGCGCGCGCGTGTAAAAAGAGGTTGTTCTATGGTCTTTAATTTTTTTCACTTACAGTCAAAGTATCTTTATCTTTAAACAACTGGTTTTGTTTTCAGTGATTGGACTTAAAAGTGCGAATTTCACAAAATAGTTAAGTATCAGAACTGTTTAAGCATTTTGTTCTTATCGATTCTGAGCGTCAGGTGGGTGACTATAGTATTTGTTAGCTTTCAGAGAGGAGAGAGAGAGAGAGAGAGAGAGAGAGAGAGGAGAGAGAGAGAGAGAGAGAGAGAGAGAGAGAGAGAGAGAGAGAGAAAGAAAGACTCATGTGGGTTAAAATCAAGATATACAACCATTCAGAAAAGGTATTTCACAAAAAATGATGATATGATATGATATGTATGATATGATATGATATGATATGATATGATGTTTCCATCCCGTGACATATGCCCGTTTATTAGATGAAAGTCTAAGGTTGAAACATTTAGAGATGAGTCAAATATTTGTGAGGGACTTAGATGTGAGACCGTAGAAAGCAGAAGGAGAATCGAAGAAAGGCTACACACCGGTATTAATTTGGGGGTCAAGTAGTATCTTCTATAGAGTGCGAGTGGAAAAAACTGTTGGTGATTTTCACAGATTTTTTAAAGCATGAAATGATGCACTGTGCACTTGGTTTTTGGATTGAGGACATAGAGCAATACCAGGTAGTCACGAGAAAGTTGGAAATAACCATCAAATGAGGTTTGCCTGTATTCCTACAGCGTTGACCCCGCGCATGCATATTGCGGTAAGGAAGCTAGCAGACGACAAAGGACTGAGGGGGTACAGTGTTTGCTGAAAAATAAAAAAAATTTCAAACCTACCAAATTTGTTCAAAATCACATGAGTTTTGAGTCAGAGGCTAGTCTTTCACAAAAAGTGGTTTTTATTTCTGTGGATGCCTTAGTGCGTGCGGTATGAATATAAGAGTTACATAGAAAAACAGAAGGAAAAGAGTGATTTTTTAATACCGGTGTGTAGCCAAAGTGGCCACAGTCAGTGGTCGGCCCCAGGCTCAGTCCCTGTATCAGGGGAGGCAACTGGCCCCCTCCACCTTCAGAGTTAGCAGGCAGCCCCTGTGTCAAACTTGTGTAGTGTAATTTTGGCAGTAGGACGTCATGACATTGTGAGATGCATTTCATTCAATTGTTTTGTTGTTTGCTTACACTAAGTTTTCGCATCTGAACGAAATGCTGGTAAAGTTCAAAGGCAATAGACGCCATGTGACATTATGAAAGTTTTTTTGTAAGGAATAATTTTTTTTTAAATATTTTTTATTTAGTTGTGGTTTTTTTAAATAGACACTGAACACCAAAAATATCATTTCTAACCCTCGCCCCCACCATTTTAAACGCATATATTCACATGAGTACAGTATTAATGCATACACGATTTTTTTGTTTTGTTTAGCTCACTGTAGTAGTTTGTGCATTAATTCTGTTGGTGCTAATGGTACTGATTAATGAAGGAACAAGTGCACTATTCTACAGCTAAAGGTGACACTCGGACACATGGGAACTGATACAGAAAGACACAAGCAAACATACATAATTATATACTTAGACACACATCTGTGAGGAATAATAGTAGAAGTATGGATATCTTAAAATATTCTGCCCTTTCAACAATATCAAGACAACCAAGAATAATGATGCGATATCAGACAGAACACTCACCTGGAACAAGAACTCATTTTTCTCAACAAAAACCAATCCAAACAAAGCTAAACAAGCGGAAAAGGCTTTAGATCTAGCACTTAACTTTAAGTTGGCAAGACTTGCCACATAACCAAGCAAACACGTTGACATAGAAGCTGTGGAAATTTTCCTCTTTTTTTTTCTCTCGACAATTTTTGTGTGTGTTTCTTCCCTTGTACCTTTTATCTACACGTACTTCAGGTGGACAGACGAAGTTTCAGAGGTTTGCGGTTGCGTGCCTTAATCATTCCTGAACAGGAGAGAGCCATCTTACCAGAAACATACCCTCCAACAGTCTTAATCCTATAGTCAACTCCATTCAGGAATTAAATCTTTTCAGAAAGCCAGAATATGGGAATAACACACACACACACACACACACACACACACACATTTCAACCAGGAGACTTTTGTGTGACTTTTAAAGTGTTTCTGTAATTACTTAATGATTTAACAGTTTTGTGTGTGATACTAGCCACAGAAGGTACCTGCCAAGTATTTTAGTGATCTCTGTGGGGTTTCTTTTCGTTGTGGTTTTGTTCATTATGAAAGTGCTGATCGGCATGCTGAATGTTGAGTAAGATTTCAGCACTGTTCAACTGTTGTGTTTATTATCCTCAACAAACTGATGGCATGCTGACTGTTGAGCAAGACCTTGTTTCAGCACTGTTCAACTGTTGTGTTTATTATCCTCAACAAACTGATCGCCATGCTGACTGTTGAGCAAGACCTTGTTTCAGCGCTGTTCAACTGTTGTGTTTATTATCCTCAACAAACTGATCGGCTTGCTGACTGTTGAGCAAGACCTTGTTTCAGCACTGTTCAACTGTTGCATTTATTATCCTCAACAAACTGCCAAGTGTTTTAATCATCTCTGTTGGGTTTCTTTTCGTTTTTGCTTTGTTCATCATAATGAAAGTGCTGATGGGTTTGCTAAATATTGAGCAAGGTGGGTTTTTTAAAGCCCTGTTCAACTTGTGTGTTTATTATCCTCAACGCAACTCTGCCTCATCAACGAAAAGGACATGTTTGCTTCCCTTTTG
Source organism: Rapana venosa (assembly GCA_028751875.1). NCBI lineage: Eukaryota > Metazoa > Mollusca > Gastropoda > Neogastropoda > Muricidae > Rapana > Rapana venosa. The sequence continues at coordinate 48,120,316 of CM054137.1, forward strand.
TCAGAATATACTGAATTATAT
>CM054137.1:48122836-48147836 GCA_028751875.1 Rapana venosa
GAACAAAGTAAATCGGGGATTTTTTTTTTTTGCTCCTTATAACCGAGCTCCTTATAACCGGGCCCGACTGTAGATGGATGCTGGGGACGGGATAGCTCAGTGGTCGGAGCACTCGCTTTCCCCCAGCCAAGTTAAGCAGCGTCGAGCGTGGTTACCAGTTGGATGGGTGACCGTTTGCGCGCCTTGGCTTCAGTACTGTTCCCCCAGTTCACCCAGCTGTAAATGGGTACCTGCCCTCTTTAGGGTCAGGGAAGGTAAAGCAGCGAGGGAGAGGAGATGGGCGCCGCCCTCAATATGCTGGCCCTAGAGAAGTGAGGTCTCTGACACCTCGCTCCCCTACGACCTTATAGGTTATGGGACTCCTTTACCTTTTACCTTTACCTAGATGGATGCTACTGTGTGTTCAGATTTATTTAAAAATTCATTTCTTCTTTTGACATGACGGCAAGATCATACTCCACAGAAGGTTCATTTCATCTTGGGACAGGACTAACTAGAGAGACCGTACTCTACAGGAGGTTCATTTTGTTTTCTTTTGATGCGGTTGAATTACCGTACTATGTCAATGCGATTAAGTTTGTTTCATCTTTGTACGCGGTTGAGATACCATTCTCTAGAGGATTCTTATGGGTCTATTTTTCCACAAGATGCGCGCGCGCGCGCGCGGGCACACACACACACACACACACACACACACACACACGCAAACACACACACACACACGCACACGCAAACACACACACACACACGCACACGCACGCACGCACGCGCGCATACACCCCCTTTTCTATCACTCTCTTTTTCTGTCTATAACCCTTTATGAGTAGAATCGGTTCATTGGTCGTTGTCTCTCCCCCCCCTTCCCCTCCCCCTTCCCCTCTATCTTTCTTTTTCCTCTCTCACTCTTGCTTATTTTGTATCCTTCTTCTTTTTATGTTATTCAGAGATGATAGTTTGCCTGTACTGTTCTGTTTTGGCAACCAGGTAATGACATTGCAAGCACTGGGGTGGGCCCAGGATGTTCATTTTGCAGTGCTCTTGGCCCATGTGGCATTTTTTAAATGTAGTTTTTGATTATTTTGAAGTGTACGCCTACGTTTCCTTATTTTTAAAAAAGCTTTTTTGTAACCTTAAGATCTATTGTGGTGGTGGTGGTGGTGGTGGTGGCAGTGATGTATGTGTTAGTTATTGTGTGTGTGTGTGTGTGTGTGTCTTCAATTTTACGTCTGTTCACTTAAAGTGATATTAGACGTGTGTGTGTGTGTGTGTGTGTGTGTGTGTGTGTGTGTGTGTGTGTGTGTGTGTGTGTGTGTGTGTGTGTGTGTGTGTTTATTTTACACGCGCCCACACACATACACACACACTTTCGCGCGCGCGAGAGAGATTAAACAAAGTTTTGAAAAAAAGAAAATTTTAAACGCTACTCTTTTGATTATTTATTTTGTACTCGCTGTATTAGCCGGCGATATCACGGCATGTGCCATATATTTGTCAAAGTGACATCCGACACGCGAGCTACTTACTCTGTGATGGACGGACAAATAATCAGCGACACAGAAAGCCAGAAAGTGATGGATTGTGTCTGGATTGTTGGTGGGTTTTTAAATATATATATATATATATATATATATATATATATATATATATATATATATATATAATATATATATATATATATATATGTATGTATGTATGTATGTATGTATGTATTAATGTATATATATGTATATATATGCTTTGTTGTGCTGATTCTTTGGTTCTTCTTCAACGTTCCCTGGCCGTGGCCATATCGAGGGGAATGCGTAGTGAGTGGCTGGCTGTCTGTACTTGTATGTAACTCTGCAAGGAGGTCTGCCCGCTCGCTGGCCTCAGCCAACACATTCCGACTTCATTTCAGGGCAGTTCTTTGGAGTTGTGTTGTTCGGAGAAAATGACATTCTGTTGTGTTCTGGACATAGAGAATGACATTTCCGCAGTGCTTGCTATTTTTTTTTTTTTTTTTTTGGGGGGGGGGAATGTTTGGATTTTTCTTATATATATATATATATATATATATATATATATATATATATATATATATATATATATATATATATATATATACAGTGTGTGTGTGTTGTTGTTGTTGTTGTCTTCAATTTAAAGTCTGTTCACTCTAAGTGATATTAGACGAGGGAAATAGAAAGTGTAATGGAAGTTAAAGAAGGGAGAGGAAGGAGTGGAAGGAGAAAAGGTTAAGAAATAGCATCAGTGTTGGTATTTTGTGAAAAAAACAAAACAAAACAAAAACCTAGAAAAGTAAGGATAATACTTTTAAACAGGAGCAAAATAAAAACTCAACAATGTGGAAACATGAAATAACAATAATGTAACTACAATAAATATTCAAGTGGACTATTCAATAAACATCTGGCAATGGCAAAGGCTAGTTTTGAATTTTCAAATACATTTTCCAGAGACTGTTCAGAAAATGTAGGTAAAAAAGGTTTTACAATAGGGCACTCAAATATGATATGAGTATTGGAAATACATTTTTGTGTGTGTGTGTGTGTGTGTGTGTGTGTGTGTGTGTGTGTGTGTGTGTGTGTGTGTGTGTGTGTGTGTGTGTGTGTGTGTGTTTGTTGGTGGTTTTGGTTGTTTGGGTTTTGTTGTTTTGTTTGTTCGTTTGTTGTTGGTTGTTTTTGTTTTTTGGGGGGTTGTTGTTGTTGTTGTTGTTTTAAACATATAGTTTGTTCATGACCGTAACGCAAACAGTACGACACTTTTACCGAAAATAAAAAGTCCTTTCAAACAAACTCTTCTTTTAAGTGTGTGGTGCGTTTTAGTGGCGTGTTTGTTTTTGGTACTGTTTGTTTCTTTGTTTTTCTCCTTTCCTGTTAAGACTCAGCAGACAAGGTTTAGCCTATAGTTATGTATAACTTTCTGCAGGAAGTGACACATTGAGAAACTCACTAAAAAGAGTGTGCTGTATAATGTTGTTGATATTCTTAATTTGAGTCCCGCCAAAAAGTAGTATTTGTAAGCGTTTGTTTGATTTTTGACCGACGACAGAATTCAAAGTCAGACTAGCCATGGCAACATCTTCCATGACAAAACTCACCACCATATGGAAAAGTAAAGAGATCAGTTTCCCAATCAAACTAAAGCTCTACAAAGCCCTAATTCAGACTATCCTGCTGTACGGAAGTGAAACCTGGACATTGAGTGCTGAAACAGCAAAGCGAATCCAGTCATTTGAAACAAAATGCCATAGAAAACTGCTGGGCATATCATGGAGAGAACGAAAGACCAATGAATTTGTCAAGAGCCAAATAACACGGCTGGCAGGTCCACAGGAACCCCTTCTCACCATCGTCAAGAAGAAAAAGCTGACATGGTTCGGCCACGTCACCCGCCACAACACTCAGCCAAAAACAGTACTGCAGGGAACAGTCGAAGGTGGCAGAAAGAGGGGAAGACAGAACAAGTCATGGATGGACAACATCAGAGAATGGACCAGGATGAATGACTCGGCACTACTGCGCAGAGCCGAGGACCGAGATGGATGGAGGAGGCTTACCACAGCATCGTCTTTCGTGTCTCCTCCACGACCGCCAAGGTCACGGGACTGATGATGATGATGTTTGATTTAAAAAAACAACAACATTCGTTTGCTTAACCAGTTTTGCTTTGTTTATGTGAAAGATTCTGGAGGAAAAAGCTATTTACTTTTTTTTTTTAATTTTAATTTTTTTTTTTTTTTACTAGGAGTGGGATTGTCTACAGAATTTGCTAGAGACAACTCTTACAGTTGCTGTGGGTTTTTTTACATGCGCCAAAATATAATGCATGTTACATACGGGACCTCGGTTTTTCGTCTCAGGAGAAAAGTCTGCTTCAGAGAGACCCAACCCGGATGAGACTATAAACCCAGGCCCCGTGTGCGAACGCACGCAGAACATCTTGCGCACACGTTAAATCCTGTTCCGCTTTTCGTAAGAGTAGGCCATTGTGTGCCGGTGGGAACAGATGACAGAATTTACAAAACTGCATACACACGGGGACTGGATGTTTAAAAAAAAAAGCACATTAAGTGCTTATTCCATTATCCTCGATATAAAAGAATAAAGGAATAAAAATTTAAAACTGAAATCTTTTGCTTTCCTATTCTTTTCTTTTTATCCTTTTTTTCTGTTCGGCTACAGCTCTGAGCAGTAGTAAGATTTTGCGTATGCGACCGTTTACCCACCATTTAGGTTGCCACATTCCAACTTCGGAGGGGTCTTTTGCTTTCCAAAACGAGGGTGCGTGACCTCTAGATCGCCTTATACGCTAGCTTGATGACCAAGGCTCTTCATTGGTGTTGGTCAGCATAATTATGCCCCGGCCAGCAGTTCACGGGGTGGACAAAACTGGAGGATCACTGGTCTGGTTTTCTTACCCACGTGGCCACCTCCGCCCATGCCCCCCGCCCCATCTCCACAGCAGCATTTGCCAGACGGTCTGGTTCCTAAGCTCGTCTTCAGTTCTAGCGAGCTCCCCCGTGGGGATGCCGGGGGGGAGGGGGCTCTCAGTATAAATAGCACCCCCACCTTCTGGAGATTCTGTGTTAGGAATTCCCTCTTTTCTATCCCTCTTTTTGTTTATGACCTGTTCTTCATGTCACCTCCTTCTTCTTGTCTTTTTTCTCTGTCTTCTTGTTTCATTCTCCTGCATTTGTTTTTTGTTTTGTTTTGTTTTTCTCAGAAAGATAACAATTCTCTCCCACGCCGAAGTCGGGTGCGCTGGGCCTGTCTTGTCAGGCACTTAATTAACGGCAGAACAACGCATCTTTTCGCTCATATGACAGACAATAAATAGTTGCTGTCTGAGCGTTCGATTAGAAAGAGGAGGGAGGAGGAGGAGGAGGAGAAGAAGATGAAGAAGAAGATGAAGAAGAGGAGGAGGAGAGTTGCTTTCAAAGCGTACGAAGAAGAAGCGAGTGGCGCAAAGGCCGTTGTTGAATCATTGTGTTTGATTCTGAATGTGGATGGTGGGTGCAAATCTTTACAGACGGCTTATGAATGAACCGGCGAATACTTTTTTTTTTTTTTTTTTAGAGTCTTGAGTCAGCTAAGTTGGGGCTTGCAAGGGCAATAATCTCCTTCGGGGTGTTTTTGCATGCAGAAGATCCAATACACATGTTAATTAAGGATCTTTTAAGTCGTATGGGCTTGTGGTGGCTACGGTATTTGACACGCGTTGAAAACAAACCACTGACAACAACAACAACAAGCCCAAATGACCAAAAACGTTTTTTGAAAACGTGCGCCCCCCACCCCCACCCCACAAACACACTCAAACACACACACACACACACACACACACACACACACAGAGCGGTGTGCCCGTCCTTCTCATCCCACTGAAAGGAAACTTGCTATACAGAGAAATGTGGGAAATTCTCCATTGAACACACCCATATGTCAAAACCAGTAACATGCTCTTTGTGCAAGAACGTACCATGCGTGGCAGCATCTGCACCCCCTGACCTGTGAGCAACTCGAGTCCCAAGACAGGGATGACTGAGACAATGACCACAGGACGCTATGAAAGACAATGATGCTACCTGTTGAAAGCGGAATTCATATATAATCGTCGTCGACATTAAAAGAGTGAATTTGTTTATGGCATAGATATGTAAATAAAATGATAGGGGCCCATCATTATCACATAATCCTAGACCATGGAGATATGGGCAACTAAAAAAAGGGGGACAAAAATGTATTAACACTCCCCACTCCCGACAAACCAATAGATACAAAACAAACATAACCCAGCATTTACTCGATTCATGGAAGTGTTGTGTGTTGCAGTATTTTTGTACAGACTCGGCTACTGTTGTTTGTGTTGTTATTAGTAGTGTTTTTTGGTTTTTTGTTTTCTTTTTGTCTGTTGTTTTTTACAGCGAGATTTATCCAGAATGATTGCAGGGAAAAAGTGTGGTGCACCCATTGTTACTGAACTGACCGCACGCAACAATTATAATAACGATATCACACACACTTACACATGTTCACTCTGCACGTACGTAGTTGACCAAAAATACCACCTGTTCCAGTTGGTTTTTCTTTAAATCATGAAACTTGGAAGAAATGGTGAAAGACATCTGGTTTGGATGCTGTCTGCCACAGCTGTTGCCATCACCAGCAGCACTGGCGATAACCACTACATCAGAGAAGTGGCCACTTTTAAGAGTTATTTCCCATGTTGCCTTTTCTTCATTTAGGCCCATAATGACAATATATTTTGCGTTTTCATATCTCTCTTTACACTTCTTAAAGACCTATTAATTACCGCACATCAAGCGATTAACTTTTTACATGCATTGAAACATCTTTGGGGTGGTTGATAAGATGAATTAATTAAATATTCAATTTTCCTCGTCTCGTTTCAGACGAATCCTATGTCTTCCGGTTTTCAGTGTTTATCAAAACGAAAAAAGCAGCCGACAGAATGCTGTTGTAAAGAACTGATGGAACCTGTCGCAGAAGGATTTCACCCGCTTCTTTCAGTTCCTTGACAGTTCTGGATGAAATGGACGATGTGAAAGAAGAGGTAAGCCGAAGCATTTATGTCTGTTTTGCTACACTGCTGTGAGGGCTGCGTCCGTTTTGTTTCCAATGTCTGATTAGTGATTCATGTCATGTCGTCTGCTCGAAAGTGAATCACCACTTGCGCTTGACAGTTTATCATTAATTTTCTGCTAATTTTTCTTCTGTGCTCTAACCACCACTGAAGTCCTCTATCTCATCCATGAATATATCTCATTCATCCATGTAATAAACACACACAAAAAGAATAGGGCGTAATTCTTGGGAAAATATTGTATCCAAGTGAGAAAGAGCATTCGACTCAGTGATCATATCCAAATTTAATATGTTGATGAGAAATAAAAAGAATCCATAACGAAGCACATAAAACGCACTGTGATGTATGACAATAGACTCAACTCTTTCCAGTGGGCTTTTTCTGCTTTCAAGCCTGCAGCGTTGGTCCCAAGAAGAAGATATAGAATAGATAATGATTTTTTTTTTAAAGCAGAACTCAGAAGTATAAATAAATTGATGAATTTGACAAGCGCCCTGTGAGTAAACAGAATGTGAATTGTTTTCAGCAGATGCTACTCATCACTATGTACATTTGACAAGTACCCTTGGAGTTTGACTTGCCAGTGGACAAATTTCAGCATGCTAACTCAGGATATTGAAGAGAAGTTGCAATGCCAACAGAAAAACTGAATACCACTTGCACAAAATGTTGAGCTCAAATTGCATGTATTCAGGCTCTTACTATTGATAGAAAAATGTGGTTGTTGCTGAGAACAAGAGCAACAGGTTCTCGGGCTATGTGACATGTATGTCACAGGAGAAATTTATAAAAGTTTGCTGGCATCATTCCTATACCAGTTGTCAAAGTTATGACACAAACACAATGTATCTAATCATGTGTAGTGTACACAAACACACACACACACACACACGTGTATAATGTAAAACACTTGTCCTCATCCTCTTATTCTTAAACACTTGAATAATGATTAAATTTTGTGCATGCTCCAGCTACACAATTAGCCCTCTTCCCTCCCCAAAATCGTCATTTCAAGTTGTTTGTAAGAGAGTATAGCAAACTTACTTTTTATAGGTGCAGTCATATGCATGCACACACTTTTCAGTGTGTGTGTGTGTGTGTGTGTGTGTGTGCGCGTGCGCGTGTGTGTGTGTGTGTGTGTGTGTGTGTGTGTGTGTGTGTGTGTGATATTTTATTTTGAAGTTACCTTGAAATGTTTAAATCAAAATGATATGTAGCATTTTTGTGTCTTTTGAGACTATGATTTGTATCAATATATGCCTGTCAGTATTGTAATTGCCCTTCATGGGATGATTGAAGTATTTTGACTTCACACTCACACCCACACACACCCACACTGACACTAGTGACAGTGACACAAACACACACACACACATACATATATGCATACACATATGTATACATGTACACGCACACAACGCACGCACACACACACATTACATACACACACACACATATTACATACACATGCACACACACACACACACATATTACATACACACGCACACACACACACACACACACACACACACGCATGCATGCATGCTTGTTTGCTTACAATGTTACATACATGTACGCATGCACACATGCAATATGCATTCATGTATGTTCATTTATGAATACATAAGGCTGTGTGTTTTATTCATATAAGCTATTGAGCATGTGTATATTATATAATAATAATGATGATAATAATAATAATAATAATAATGTATGGAGTTTATATAGCGCTGAATCTTGTAAAGCAACAAATCATAGCACTCAGATGATTTTTGTTGTTGTTGAGGATAATGGAATAAGCACTCATGTGCTTTTTTTTTTTTTTACATCCAGTCCCATTGTGTATATGTGTATGTATATGTGTGTGTATATGCATATGTGTATATTAAACACACATGTGTGCACCCCCACCTCCCCTACACACACACACACACACACACGCATGCACGCACGCACGCAAGCATACACACATTCATTCATTCATTCATTTATTCATTCCTTTACATTCATTTATTTTTTGAATACATGATTACATGAGGCCGTATACATTTATAAAGTTGTTTTTGTTGTTGTTGTTTTTAAGTAGAGTACAGGTGCAAGAAGACTTTTACTGTGGAGAGTGTTTAATTTCCATGTCCTGCTTTGCCTGGTCATACTGATGTAAGCCTTGTTCAATACCTGAGTCAATAATTTTTTGGTCTGTCAAAAGAACTCAAGTCATATTTCATCTACGAACAGTGAAGCACTGAGGACTACTTACAAAGTTTAAAAGTCCCTCTGGTTGTTGAGAAGTAAAGAGAGCACTAAAACACAGTAATAGGGGCTTCTTCTGTCTTGTAGTCATAATTCTCCCTCTCTCTCTTTCTCAATTTCTCACTTTCTGTCTCTGTCTATGTCACTGTCTCTATCTCTGTCTGTCTGTCTGTCTGTCTCTCTCTCTCTCTCTCTCTCTCTCTCTCTCTCTCTCTCTCTCTCTCTCTCTCTCTCTCTCTCTCTCTCTCTCTCTCTCTCTCTCTCTCTCTCTCTCTCCTCTGTGGTCTCTTTCAAGCTTTTTTCTCATTTGTCTACTTCCACCTTTTCAGTATTCATTCACATACCCTTTCCTTTTTTTTGTTTGCTAAATTTTCTTTGAAGCTAAGTTTCGTTGGCTGTAGCTGCCTTTATAATTTAATAGTGTGATAAAAAGGAAAAACTAGGTCTCAAGGTTGGCAGGTGGTTTTGTTGTGATCCATACATGTATGTGCTTGGATTGTGTGCATTTACTGGAGGTGTAAGGCTGAATACATACAGTTCGAAGCAAAGAAAATATATACCCTGCGCTCTATTCTATACAAGTACATATTATAGGAACCCCCCATCCCCTCTCTTTTTATTCAAAGACAGCTCTGCTGTTTATAGGATTTCTCAAGTCTTTCACTTGGAGTTGTGGGTTTCAGCTGCTAAGATTTTTGTACTGTTCAAGAAGGTATTGTGTGTGCAGCATCCAGTTCCACATGCGACAAGCAGTGGTTTAAATAGAGCAGACAGGAGACAGGTGCTAATTTAAAGTTTATAATTGACGATTCACCTGCATATTTAATGACAGTTTTAAGGTTAACTGTTAAATCAGTTCATTTATCATCTGGTCATGTGCATAGATCTATTAGGAATTTAAAATTAACAAACATGAAATAAGGAAAAGTAATCAGCACTAAGTTTTTAGGGACGATAAAACTTTGAATCAAAGATTCAGTAGAATTTCTCTCTCACTTTAAGTTTTCTACCTGTATTTAAAATAATGTTTTAATGCAGCAGTTCACAATGCTGTATTTAATGAAACTGAGCTCTATCATACGTTATTATTTTTTACCCTACATTTCTTCCCCCTTCTCTGTCTCTCTCTCTAGTCTTAGTCTTACTGAATCTTGATTCATCTGTAGTCTGACTCACTTCTTTCTGTCTCTGGCTGTTGATAGCTTGCTGTTGATAGCTTAGCAGTTTCTTATTCATGGGATGTATACTAATAGTGTAAAAAAGTGGTTTTTTGTTTTAAATCTGTGATAGGTAGCGTGTTTTTTGTGTGCTTGTACATTTGTACTATGTGTGCGTGTGATTATGTGTGTGTCACTGTGTATATAATCTGTGTGTGTGTGTGTGTGACAAAGTCAAAGTCAAAGTCAAATTTTTATTTCCAGATGCTACATTGAATAAGCAATGCATTTGCTTTTTTTCACCAAGCCATCTATCTAGAAACGAAAATTACTTACTAATAATATTTAACTACAACAGTATTACAACCCTTAACAATAAAATGTATGAATAAGAAAAAAACCAATAAAACAATACACTACAAAACATACATGTACACACAGACACACGCGTGCACACGTATACATGTACACGCATGTGCATGCACACACTAAGGTAAAAAGAAAGACTTTTTTAAGAATTAGAAAAAAATCAGTATCACTCATTCTTTCACCTTCATACTTGATATGTGTGCGTGTGCGTGTGTATGTGTGCGTGTGCGCGTGTGTGTGCATGCATGTGGTGTGTGCATGCATGTGTGCTTGCATGCCTGTGTGCTTGCATGCCTGTGTTTGTGTGCATGTGCGTCATATGCATGCATACACATGTACACTTATGCTGAACTTATTATTATAATATATGCAAGCATGTGTGCACAATGTACATTTATGTGGAAAATGTGAATTTGAAAGTACAGTGCTAAACCATGAATAGAACTCTGTCTCTCTATTTCTGTCTAATGCACACACACACTCATGCACGCACACGCGCGCGCGTGCACGCACACGCACACACACACACACACACTCTCTCTCTCTCTCTCTCTCTCTCTCTCTCTCTCTCCTCTCTCTCTCTCTCTCTCTCTCTCTCTTTCTCTCTCTCTCTTTGCTTCTGTCTCTCTCTTTCTCTCTCTGTGTCTCTCCAGGTGTGTTTCTATAGATCGATCTATCTATATTGACTCCTTAAAACTTGAACTTTTTAATTTAAAGCAAATCAGATTTATAATAAAAATAACTGATCTGTATAGATTCAAGAAAACCAGATTTGAGAAGGTCAGAATCCATACTGCTTTAAATTTGATAATATCTCATATGTTAAACTCTGCAGTAAGCAGAGAAGCACAGTAACATTTTGTTTTCAAGATTGTTTATTTGCTTTTGTTTGTTTTCAGATTTTTTTGGGTTATAGATTGGCAGGTGTATGATTTCAGAAGTGTTTTGCACAATCACTATGGAGTGTGGAACTTATGAACAGGTATAGAACTGCTGCCAGCAGTATTATCAAGCATTGGACTAACAGTTTAGTAATGTTCAACAAAGTATTTTGGCAGTGGTGTCATAAATAGTACTGTAACAGAGAATTTTTCATTTAAGATTGAATACAGAGTATGTACTGATCATTTTTCTTCCAGCTAGATGATTATGTATATATAATATATTTAGTTCAGCCACTGAGGGTGACATTTACAATCTGTCATCAGTGAGACTTATCCTGTTCATTGTTGGTATTGTCCTGCTTTGGATTCCAAAGAGTGCTATTATGGATACTATGGAACAGACTTAATACTAGGGGTGGGTGGCACAGGGTTTCCTCAAATGGTAGGCTTTTATGATGGAATGGGCTGTTATACTGTGCCCACTTAGACTGGGGCAGATAATCCTGGGTGTGGTTGTGTGCGTTTGTGTATGTGTGTGTAGTTTGTGTGTGTATATGTGTGTATATATGTGTGTTTGTGTTTGTAGTTTGTGTTGTGTGTGTGTGTGTGTGTGTGTGTCTCTCTCTCTCTCTGTATGTGTGTGTTTGGGGGGGTGGGGGGTGGGAGAAGGTCAGATGGGGGAAGGAGAGGATCAAGGAGGGAGGGTGGTGTGTGTGCATAAAGAGGAAGAGGGGAATGCAAAGTGGATGGATATATATTAGTTTAAAGTGGACATTTTTATTGCAAGGAGAGTCTACAATATCTAGATAAGAGCAGGTGACAAAAAGTACTTTGGGTCACAAAGTGTGTTTGTGTGTGTGTGTGTGTGTGTGTGTGTGTGCGTGTGTGTGTGTGGTGTATGTGTGTGTGTGTGTGTGTGTGTGTGTGTGTGTGTGTGTGTGTGTGTGTGTGTGTGTGTCCAAATGCCATTCTGATACCATTTCTTCTACTTGGTCTAGTCAGTGTAGAGCATTCTAATGTCAGGTAGTTCCTAGTATTACATTTATTATTTGTATTTTGTATTGCAAAGAAAATACAAATTTTCCCTTTGCTTTTGTCCTGTCTCCAGTTTAGCCACAGCTTGTACAGTGGAGCAGATGCAGGTGTCCTTTTGGCAGGGGGTAAAAACCATGTAATTTAATGAAGCGGAGATTGTTTTCGTGCCTTATTGTAAATTCAAAGACACAAAAGTTTGTCAAATTGGCTTCAGTGTTAACACCTGTTATAGGAGCCTACAGGTGACTTTGCATAAGAAACAGCCTTTTTCTCAAGGGAAACTAGGTGAGAGAGGTTTTTTGTGGGAATAGGCAGTCCATTTCAATTTCAGTAACCTTATACTTTATAGTCTACTGCAGTTTTCCTTGGAAAATTAAACATAACAGCAGAGTCTGTGTGATTGCTTCAGTGGATGGCTTTGGGTCACTTGGCAAGTTAACTGCTGATACATGTGTTAAAGGAGAAGCCATATTTTAAGGTTTTTCACTGTACAGATTTTTGTCCACAAGTTGTTAGTAATGATTAGCACTGAAATTATAGTAGACATTTGGCAAAATGGGTTTGCCTGTTAAATTATATGAATGCATCGATATTGATATGTATATGGAAATTTTGTTTGTTTGGTTTGTTTTTTAAGGGATTGTTTTTGTTGTTGTTTGGTTTGAAAGTAAATAGATTACACACACACATACTTGAAGGAAATTATTGTGAAGAGATTTATTAAAGCTACACACGTTACCCCTGTAGACTGTACTGGCTGTATTGTTTTAAGTTAACTTTGAGAAATGTTCAAACAGTATGCATACATGTATACATGGACATACACACATGCATATATGCACCACCACACCACACCTCACCACACCACACCACACCACAAAACACCCACACACATACGCGCGCACACACACACACATACATGATACACAATACATATGCTCTCTCTCTCTCTATGTCTCTCTCTCTATGTCTCTCTCTCTCTCTCTCTCTCTCTCTCTCTTTCTCTCTCACAGGCACATGTTAACTGTCAGTATCACTAGCACACTTAGAGTGCCATACAAGTTTTTGTTCACACACAGGTTCAGAGTTTATGGTTGTGCTTACACTGAGATTAGAGCTTAAATACTTTGTGCTTACACAGTAAGAGTAGGGCACACATGTATAATACTAGAATCCAGGCGGGTGAATGCCCTGAATGATTTGCTAAGTGTAATAATGCATGATTATGGTGCTTGCAAAATAAACTCTTATCATATCCATTACACCCTAGAATAGAATGTGCTCCTGTCTGTCTGTCTGTCTGTCTGTGTCTGACTTTCCTGTCTGTCTGTCTCTGTCTCTGTCTGTGGCTGTTTCTGTCTTTGTCTCAATGTCTGTCTGTCTGTCTTGCTCTCTCTCTTTCTCTCTCTGTGGAATGTATTCATGATGATAAAATAATCATATATGTTTCATGGCTTGTATTGGTTTGTGTAATGTGTCATCTATATATAGATCTATATTAATATACCTAAGCATTAACTCGGAATGCTCTCCCCAGAAAGGATACCATAAACTACCACCTCTAGCTCTTCCACTTCTTGGTGTTTTTGCCTGAAATATGTTCAGGGTCATTTTTCATTTTTATTTTTGTTTTGTTTGTTACTTTAAAAAACCCACCTTATTTTGAGGATAGTGAATAAGCACTGGTGTTCATTTTTACATTTAGTCCTCTTGTAGATGTGACTTTGTAAATTTTGTCATCTGGGAATTTTGTTATCCGTTCCTACCTACACACAATGGCCTACTCAAGGGGATATTTTCCTCTGGAGTTAACATCAGTGCAGACTCCACTCTCTCCAAAAGTCCTTCGTATGAGACTATAAATTGAGGTCCCGTGTGCGAATGCACGCAGAACATCTTGCGCACATGTTAAATCCTGTTCCGCTTCTCGTAAGAGTAGGCCATTGTGTGCCGGTAGGAACAGATGACAGAATTTACAAAACCGCATACACACGGGGACTGGATGTAAAAAAAGCACATAAGTGCTTATTCCATTATCCTCAATATAAAAGAATAAATAAATACTCTTCTGGAAGGTGGAATAGGGTCTAACATGTGTGCAAGATGTTCTGTATGCGTTCACACAAGGGACTTTAGTTTATAGTATCATTCGAAAGATTTCAGGGGATTGGAGTCGGCACTGATGTTAATTCCAGAGGCAAACTCTCCTTGAGCAGGCGATTCTGTGGTGGCTGGAATGGCTGTCAGATTGTGAGTGCAACACTCTAATCATGGGGCTGGCTATCATGCCCCAAATGCAGGCATATTTTAAAAAAACCAAATTTTGCCAGTTGCTTAGTGGAATATAGGAAGAAGTGAAAATACCAATGAATTTATGAAAGGATAGATATGCAGTCTCCTCACTTGTGTGATTATACACAACTGTGTATAAGGATTTTTTGAGTTTTAGACTACCCTGTATTTTTAATGATTTATAAATACTTTTATTTTTAGGGCAATGGAATAAACAACACTCATGCACTTTTTTTACATCCAGTCCTCCTGTGCTTGTAGTTTTCTAAATTTTGTCATCCATTCCCACCAGCACACAATGGCCTACTCTTGTGAAAAGTGGAACAGGTTTTGATGTGTGTGCAGGATGTGCTTGTAGTTTTGTAAATTTTGTCATCCATTCCCACCAGCACACGATGGTCTGCTTTTGCCAAAAGTGGAACAGGTTTTGATGTGTGCCAAGATGTTTTGTATGCATTTGTACTTGGGACTTCAGTTTATAGTCTCATCCAAAGGACTTCAGGGGAGTGGAGTTGGCACTGATTTTAACTAGTACAGGGGGTCCTCATGAAGGGGGTTGTTGTTGGTGGTTCAAAACTGGGCTTGCGTCCAGGCTGTCAGACGGCAAATGCCCTAACGCCAAGGCTATCCTGTCCCCCATTGTTAGTATAATTGTGTGTGTGTCGGTGGGTGGAAGAAGTGGGAAGGGCATGCATTTGTGCTTATGTGGGTTCTTACCTTTGCACTTTGGATTCTGCATAGAAGTTTGTTGGAACCAGAACCTCCACCCCCTCCCTTCCCCAACATGCGCGCACACTCACACACACACACACACACACTATCTATCTATCTATCTATCTATCTATCTATCTATTATATATATATATATATATATATATATATATATATATATATATATATATATATATATATATATATATTAATGAAGGGCTCTGTTGGGGTTTGAACTGCTAACATTCTAGCCAGCAGCTTACTGTACTAACAACTGCTGTGTCAAAGCGGCTGACTTATAGCTCAAGTTTTTGTTTGGGGTTTTTTGTGTGTGAGTATTTTCGTTTTCATTTGAAGTCTCAGAGGAAGATTAAAATGGGGTTGTTGTCTTTGAAGAAAAACTGGCAGATAACTTAGAGATAAGACATGGGTAGGAGAAGGGGGAACAGCAGGGTGGGGAGGGGGATATGTGTGTATGCGCGCGCGCGCGCGTGAATGCATGCGTGCGTATGTTAGGGAGGGGGGATTGAAAGTGCTGGCGAAAGGATAAGGCAGTCCTAAGGATGGAGATTTATGTAGATAAACTCGAGCAGTTCAAAGAAAAGAGCTGAGATGTCATTTATCACGGTGAGGATAACAGCGAGAGATAGCCAGCTATTTAGCGTTTTAACCTGTCTTTCAGGAAAAGATTTGCTACCACTGCACTACGCTTTGGATTTGTGATGGGGGGGGGGGGGGGGGGGGGGGGGGGGGGAGGGGGGGGTGGGGGGGGGGGGGGGGGTGTAGAGCCAGAAAGAACAAGAGGCAAGGGGTATGTTTGCTCTGTGAACGATATCGGTGAAAAGAAACGCGACGTCCGTAATCTTGTGTTCAAGTAAATACATGCCATTTTTCACTTGTGATGGAAGATATGATCCTGTGTTTGGTTGCGGCTTAAAAAACCGCGACTGGTTTTCGAAGGCGCGTGCTTTTTCTGTCGTTATGTTGTAGACTATAGGTCTGCTGGTCTTTGGCAGGCATTTGTTGGAAAAGCTACTTGTTGACGATGTCAGACTTTATGTAAAGTTTGCTGACTTGTTGATGATTTAGAAGCCGTGTCAGGACGCGCGCGCGCGCGCGTGTGTTTGTGTTTGTATGTTGTGATGTTTGTGTTTGTGTGTTCGTGTGTGTGTATGTGCGTGTGTAACCTGTGTGTTTGTTTAAGTATATGTGTAAGTGAATACAGGCGCACAGGTGGGTACTTTGTGTGTGTGTGTGTGTGAGAGAGAGAGAGAAGAGAGTGGGGGGGGGGGGGGGGGGGGGGGGGGGGGGGGGGGGGCGGCAGACAGACAGACAGGCCGACACATACTTTCGGAGGTAGGGTATTTGTTGTAAAGATGGGCATTATTCGCAGACAGGAGAGTTTAGCGTAAAGAAGTGGTCTATTGTAGATCAGTGCAGTTTAAAATCTTTACAGAATACGCCCAACCTTAGGCACAGGTACAAACTGTATCTTTGATCTTTTACTGTCTGTGCATCAAAATTTGATTCCTACATCTATGTAATACGCATACACTGACACATGACTGAAGCATAACTTATTAGCAAAGAGGAAAAATATAAGGAAGTAGAGTCGAAGGTGGATGATAAAAAGATTTTTCATGGCTTGTTTTCAGTTCTCAAATGTTTGTTGATTTTTTTTACCAGATGATTACGTTCTTTTTTTTCTTTTTTTTTAGTCAAATCTTTTTCGTCTTCCTCCTTCTCCTCCTCCTCCTCCCCCCCATCTCCTCCTCTTCCTCATCCTTGTTGTTGTTGTTGTTTTTTCTTCTTCTTCTTCTTCTTCTTCTTCGTTTTCTTCTTCGTTCTTCTAATTTTTTCATCGTCGTTGTTATCGTCGTCAGCATCATGATGTTCTTGTATTTGTTGTTGCTGTTGTTGTATTCTTTTCATTCTTCTTCTTGTTGTTCCTCCTTATCATAATCTTTTTCTTCTGTCTTTATTGTCATTATTATTTTAATAGAACTGTAAGGGTCTATATACACAGTACTACATCTATATCCTTAATTTTTTCCTGAAAAAAAAAAGCATAAAAAATGAAGCCCTTGACCTACTGATCCAGGGTTGTTCACAGTGAAACTTTTCTCACGTCTTAGATGGACTCTGTGTGTGTGTGTGTGTGTGTGTGTTGTGTGTGTGTTTTCGCCTTAGAAGATGAGACCAGGATGGGGCGTACGTTGAAGTAAGATGGGAAAGAAGAGAGGAGAAGAAGAAGACGAAGACGAAGAAGGATGGGGGGGGGGGGGGGGGGGGGGGGAGAGGCAGGAAGGCAGGTTACTGACTGAGAAGACAGACAGAGAGAGAGAGAGAGAGAGAGAGAGAGAGAGGGGGGGGGGGGGGGGGGGGGCAGAAGCAGAGGCAATCATAGCCAGAGCCAGAAGAAGACAGGTAGGAGGCAGTGTAATGTCTGAAAGGAGAAAGAGAAGAGAACGGGACAGACAGACGACAACGCTGGAGAAGGAAAAGCTATAAAGGTGGTGCACACATACATGCCACGAACAGCGCTCTGCATGTCGCAAAGGGATCACGCCTTCTCCACACCACCACGCCCAGACTTGCGTTGCGCGCGCGCGCGCGCGCGCAAACACCCAGACACACACGCACGCACGCACACATACACCGGTGGGAACGGATGGCAAAATTGACAAAATTGCATACACACGGGGACTGGATATAAAAAAAGCCCTTGAGTGGTATTCCATTAGCCTCGAAATAAAAGAATAAAATAACAAAAATAAAAATAAACACATAGACACTCAGACACACACACAGACAAACACACCACACACACACACACACACACACACACACACACACACACACACACACACGGCACGCATACACACACGCATAATTATCGCTTTGTTTGAAGAGAGGTTTAATTTAAGAAAATAACGCGTGCGCGCGCATACATACATACACACTCGCACACATTTGCGCGCGCACGCATACGCACTCACACAGATACACCGCACGCATACACACACACACGCACGAGGGCTTTTTTTTTACACGGGGACTGGATGTAAAAAAACCCTCACATAAGTGCTTATTCCATTATCCTCGATATAAAAGAAAAAAATAATAAATAAACACACCGCGCGCGCACACACAAGAGTGTTTACGCTTTATCAACAATTTTCTGTCTGGCCCCCCCCCCCCCCTCCCGCCCCCCCTTCTCGCATTGTCTGCCTTATCTCTCTTTTCACCCCCTCCCAAATTCTCTCTCTCTCTCCCCTCTCTCTCTCTCTCTCTCTCTCTCTCTCTCTCTCTCTCTCTCTCTCTCCCTCTCCCTCCCTCCTCCCTCCCGCAATCCCCCTGAATCCTTTCATCCTTCTCCCCTCCTGTCTCCTTCTCCGTCACCTCCTAAAATGAAGGTTTGAGAAGGCCTTTGTTCCACTCCTGCCCCATTTTAAATGTTTGAGGGCATTCTCCTTTGTCGTGTGTATATTATGTTTGGTGTGTGTGTGTGTGTGTTGTGTGTGTGTGTGTGTGTGTGTGTGTATGAGTCTGTATGCACGCGCGCCTGTCTACGCGTGTGCAGGTGTAAACGTGTGTTTTATATGTGTGAAAGAGAGCGAGAGTCAGAGAAAGACATGGAGACACACACGCGCGGCGCGCGCACACACAGACACACACACACACACACACACACACACACACACACACACGAGAGAGAGACAGACAGACAGACAGCCAGACAGACAGACAGAGACAGACATTATAAGCACATTTATTCTTTTTTTGTTATTTATGTCAATAGTGTTCCTACAGAGTCGTCCTGCCATTCATGTATATATATATATATATATATATATATATATATATATATATATATAAAATATCAGTGGGGCGACTTCACTATGGGCATGCAACATTTTTTGCTTCCCCCAAAAAGCTGTCGGCAATAAATCATAGTGGCGTACCTTACTCTTCCGGAATTATAAGCGTGTAATGGGACAGACACTTTTCTCATATTGTGGGACGGATGATGATGATGATGCATGCATGCACTGGCCTTACCCAGCCTTGGGCATGGCCGCACCTCAAGTGAACCCCAGTTTTCTTTCTATGTCTGTCTGCCTGTCTCTGTGTCTGTCTGCCTGTCACTGTCTCTGTCTGCCTGTCACTCTATTTGCTGCTCTCTGTCTCTCTGTCTGTCTTTGTCTCTGTCTGTCTGTCTGTCTGCTGTCTCTCTCTGTCTCTGTCTGTCTGTCTGTCTCTCTCTCTCTCTCTCTCTCTCTCTTCTCTCTCTCTCTCTCTCTCTCTCTCTCTCTCTCCTCTCTCTGCCCCCTTGGGGCGGATGAATTTGGTTTTTTTAAAGTTATGGATTGATTTGTGCTGAGAGGCAAAATGCATAAATTTAACTGTTAAAAATTTGTAAAGTTCAGCCAGAACACCAGTGATAGTTAGAAGCCTGTGTGTGTGTGTGTGTGTGTGTGTGTGTGTGTGTGTGTGTGTGTGTGTGTGTGTGTGTGTGTGTGTGTGTGGTTGTTGTTGTTGTTGGTGGTGGTGGAGGTAGATTTATATTACCTCACATTCGTACTCCAGGTTTGCTTTAAACGCCCCCCTTTAAAAAACAACAACAAAATTAACTACCTTTTTCGCCCGATGAATTGATACGGAGGTGAGGTGAGAAGAGGACAGTCGATCAGGAGATAGGGGTGTTCGACACTTACAAGAAGCTTATAATGCTTTGTTAGGGGGATTTCGCGCGGGGGTGGGGGTGGTGGGACACCAGGAAGGTGAATTAGGGGTAGGGGGCTGGAGGCACCTACGTATGCTGGATAAGAACAGGCAGGTGACCTACCCAGCAGCTGCAGTGCAGGGCCTTATCCGGTTGGTTGTCTGGTGTCAGCTTGACATTGGTTGCTGCCTGTGAACTTGTGGGCTCTTAAAGGTGTGACAGAAGGGGGTCTGAATGTAGCTGTGTTTACAGATAACAGGATGAACGCCTGAAAGAGGTTAGCTGCTACTTTCCTTTAACCCTACCCCCCCCCCCCCCCCCCCCCCCCCCCCCCCCCCCCCCCAACGCCTGAAAGAGGTTAGCTGCTACTTTCCTTTAACCCTACCCCCCCCCCCCCCCCCATTCCCCTCCCCCCCCCCCACCGCCGCCTTTCTTCTTCCCCAAGTCAGGACTTTGTGTAGTTTGTTCATAGATTTTCATTTGTAGACAATCACGTCCACGTGTATGGCGGATGTCGGCAACGAAAACACCTTTGATATTTTTGTTGTTATTATTTATCATTATTGTCATCATCATCATCGTGTGTGTGTGTGTGTGTGTGATTTATCTGTTTATTTTACTCTTTTGTTTCGATTATAATGGAATAAGCAAAGCAAGTAAATGTTGTCATCCGTTCCCACCGGCACACAGTGGCCTACTCTTCCGAAAAGCGGAACAGGTTTTAACGTGTGCGCAAGATGTTCTGCGTGCGTTCACACACGGGACCTCGGTTTATAGACTGATCCGAAGTGTGTGTGTGTGTGTGTGTGTGTGTGTGTGTGTGTTTGTGATGGGGGAGGGAGGCAAAAGAGTGGGAGGATTGGGGGGGGGTGGGGGGTGGGGGGGTGGAGTAGGTCTTTTGTATACGTTAGGGCCCTACTTGAAACACACCCAGTTTCGTACTGAGAATAATGGGTTTTCGTTGCCAAGCGGAAGTAAGGTGTCGTAAAGGCCGCTGTGATGAAAGTCCTTTCTTTCTGCCACGACAAGCAGAAGCTGTAATAAGAAACGCCCGCACAAATGGTCGTGTAGCAATGAAATGTTATTTACTTATCATTTCTAGAATCTTATTTATTCATTAAATATTTCTATTTGTCCATTTGATGTTATATGACATTGTTTTTCTTCTCTTCCTCATTTTTGATCTCCCTCTTCGTCTTCTACTCCTCCTCGACTTCCTCCTCCTCCCTCTTCCTACTCCCCCCCCCCCCTTTTACTCCTCCTCCTCCTCTTTTGTCTCCCACCTTCATTTTCTTAGTCTTTTGTCCTTTGTTTCTTCTTTTTTTTAATTTTCTCCAGAGTTATTTTTCGTTATCCTCTGTCGCTTTCGCTGCTTCCTCGTCGAGTGTTGGGAACACGTGTATATTATTACATAGTATGTATAAGTATTGAGGGGCAGAGAGCGGGCAGTAGGACTTGTGTGCACCCACTTTGACATTTCCATGAATTGGTTTGACGTGTGTAGTGAGGTGTGTAGGTGTGTGTGGTGGGTATGGCTGGTGACGACCGTAGGACTGCTTGTTACAAATGTCAGCAAAAATGGTGGGGTTTAAAATTTTTAATTTTTTTTAAAGGGGAAGCGACGGTGGGTGGGGGTGAAGAGTTCGAGAAGTATGGACTGTATGGGGGAAGGAGAGGGGTGGGAAGTGGGGAAGGAGAGAATAAGAAATACGGTTTTTTGATCGAGTTGCATCTGTCTGTCTGTCTGCCCCCCTCCCTCCCTCCCTCTCTCTCTCTCTCTCTCTCTCTCTCTCTCTCTCTCTCTCTCTCTCTCTCTCTCTCTCTCTCTCTCTCTCTCTCTCTCTCTCTCTCTCTCTGAGTTTTGAAATTGTAATGTCCATTTAAATTTTCTGTGAATCATAACTCAATCAATACATTTGATGGAGGGAGGAGGACGGACGTACATAAAGTGTGTGTGTGTGTGTGTGTGTTGGTTGGTTGATTGGTAGGTAGATAGGTACGTAGGTATGGATGTAGATTTGTGCGTGTGTCTGTGTATATATATATATATATATATATATATATATATATATATATATATATATATATATATATATATATATATATATATATACAATGTATGTATGTATGCGTGCTTATTTGTCTACATATCGTGTAATTTGTATATACTGATTGGTTTTTAGTAATCATTCGGTTATATATTCATTTTAGCTATTCATTTACATAACGAATACAAATCATGTGCTACTGAAATTAGTATTTGACTCTGGGTGTGAAAAGATGAAATGTACCACGAACTATGTACGGTCTTTCGAGCTGAAAAAAAATACCTGTAAATCCTCCCCCCCCCCCCCCCCCCCCTTTACCCCCCCCCCCCCCTCCCCTCCCCTTCCCATCTGGCTGTCGTTCTTTTAAACCCGGAGACAACAATTTGCACTGCACCTACACTCCCCACGAGGGATGATCAGTTTACACCTAGGACCTCACGGCAGGCGTAATCATTATTTTGCCTCTCCTGTCGCCCGCCCTTCTCTCTACCAGGACACCGGCGGCAACGAAAACACACGACAAACTTCCCTTGACGGTTTAACTTGAAACCTCGCCAGAGACGGGGACAGAAAGAAAGAAGAAAAAAAGCAGAAAGGAAAAAGAGAAAAACCCTTACTTCACAAAACAGTGGCTAAGGATTATGTCTTAATTCTTTTCCCCGTTTAGGCTACGTGGAGTAAAAACCGGCTCACGGTGAAACGCCCAGCAAGAAGGTGGGGAGGGAAAAAAAAGAAAGAAAACTAACAATAATAATAATAATAAAACCTCGTATCGGCTCCGAACTTGACCCAGCTTTTAATGCGAGGCAAGAGATATAGAGCTGAGAGCTAGCAAGCCAGACACTTAAACTGAGATTGTCCTGTGAGGAGGAGGAGATAGAAGAGGCAGAAGAGGAGGAGGCACAAGCTAAGCCAAGTCTCGAGGCGAGACAAGCGGACTTTCCCTCAGTGATCTATCATTTCTCTTTGTGTTCGGACGTGGTCTTCTAACTCCACTCCTTGGCCGGCGAAGTCGAGAACAGTGTGAGTGTGTATGTGTGAGTGAGTGTATGTACATATGTACATGTGTCTTTGGTGATCTGTTTTGATGTGGATTCGAACTTCGGCGGCTCAGTGAATTAGCTTGACTGCTTTGATGTTGATCGGAGTCCAACACTCTGGAAGTATTTCTTCGACAACCACCACCATGACCCGTTCTGGCAGCAAATGGTTATCGAAGCGCCGGTTGCGGAAAACGCTGAATGTGGTATGTTTTGCTGCCGTTTTTCAATTTTTGTCTTTGATATTTCGTGTGCCTTTAAGATCATAGCATATTTGTTATTCAGATTAACTCTTGGCGTGGTAACGGAGTTTTGTTTTCGCTTTAAAAAAAAGCACAGCCAAACAAAAGAAACAACAACAACAACAACAGGGGCTTTTGTCAGAATCATATTTTCTGTGTTTTGGATACTGATCCTGTTCTTATCTTTTTTCTTCATTGATTTGGTTTGATTTTGCTGTGGCGTTTCGTGTGTATTCTCTGTCTGTCTCTCTGTTTGTCTGTCTCTGCCTCTGCCTTTCTCTCTCTCTCTCTCTCTCTCTCTCTCAGCGAGTGAATGTAAGCTGTGCGCCGCGCGACGTGTGTGTATGTGTGGGCGTACGCGCGCGTGTGCTGGTGTACACGGGTGTATGGGCGTGTGTGTGCAATTATGGGGGTGAGGGTTAATGTTAATGCGAAAAGGGCGGACTGAGTTTACTCATGTTAAGCATGCAAGCGCACACACGTACGCAAGCGCGTGCGCGCACACATACGCACTCGCGATTACGCATGAGCCACACACATACACACACACACACGCACGCATGCACGCACGCACACACACACACACATGCACGCACACATGCACGCACACACACACATAAACACACGTAGGTTGTTTGTTTCTCTTGTTACCGTGCACGCATACATACAATAAATGACATGCATGCCCTTGCCCTTGTTTTTATAGGGCATTTTGAGAACGATCCGCCTGTAGAATAGGAAAATGGCTCGATCATTCTTCTTCAGTGTTTTTGACAGGAACAGGTACATAATGGTGTGTTTTGCACCGGCTAACGAAGGAGTTTGGTGGTAGCTGGCTAACATGGAAAAGTGGCAAAGAGGCGAAGCTTTACTCCAAACAACTAGAAAGGCCTCCCTCCCTCCCTCCCTCCCTCGTGCGGGAGAGTGAAATTGAAGGTGAAAACAATGTAGCATGGGTAGTTTAACAGCAATTATGGCAACCTGCTGGTAACACTGGGAACGTCGTCCGCTTCTGGACATAACTACAGTACTTCTTAAGACATGGTCTTTTAACACGATCTTCAGGTCGTTTAGACAGAACCCACTACTTGTATAAGTTGTATTTCATTCCCTCCACTACTCTTTCCTCAATGATACTGTATTTAATATCTGTGACTTTTTTTTAACCCTGCGTTTACTTTTTTTTTTCATCGCTTCAGTATACTTTAGTGGTAAGATCCTACCAGTAGAAAACAGACTTTTAAAAATCAGTGTATATTGTTTTTATGGATTACAGTGACATTTAATTGTTAAAAGCTATTTCATTTGATAACAAAATCTTCATAAGTAAGAAATCAAGGAGACAGACATACATAATAATTATTCGATCGACAATTTTTTTTATGTGGTACCGATATGGTACAACTGAACATGGAAAAGCGTCTGTTTTAACATTCGTAAGCTGATTACGTGTAGCAAAAATAGCAAAATAAACAAACCCAAAGTTAATGGGCATTTATTATGTGATAATACAAAACACATTCTGATATCACTGATAATATGTCACATGAGATGATACTCAGATGTAGTGCTAATAATGTCGAACAACAAAGTTGCGTTAGGTTTTCAGGCTTATTACTAATTAGGATACCTGA
>CM054137.1:48152836-48160336 GCA_028751875.1 Rapana venosa
AGAAAACAAAATCAAAAGAAACACACAAAACGAAAAGAAAAACCGGAAGTGAGTTGATACCTTGTTACGGTCTACAGGTCATTATTTTATGTCATGAACGCAAGGCGAGGAGAAAGGAAGGGAAGTAAACATCCGTTAACACCCCCCCCCCCCCCCCCCACCCAGCACAGAACTAAGGGGTCTGCTGTTGATATTTAGCATTAGTTTAATCCTCTGAACGAAGAAAGAAGGTGACAGGGACCTTAAGACGTTCATCTGCCAATAAGGAAACCTTGAGGTTTTGGGTTCGATTCCCAGCCTTGCCCCTTCTTCCCAGTTAGATGGAAAAAATTGAAGTGAATGTCTAAGTCCTTCAGATGAGGCTATAAATCGAGCCCTCGTGTGCGAATGCACGCAAAAGACGTCTAATATCACTAAGAGTGAACAGACGTTCAAATTGAAGACAACGCAAAAGACTGCTCACAAGTTGAAAACCCGTTCCACCTTTCGGAAGAGGAGGCCATTTTGTGCCGGTAGGAACAGATGACAAAACAATTTTTTTTTTTTTTTAAAGCATGCACACAGGTGTCGTGTTTAAACAACGTACCTGAATTAGGATTGCGGCTACCTAAATGGTTCGGGGGGGGGGGGGAGGGACGGTCGCATGCGCAAATCTCACCATTGGTGAACCTCAAGACTCTAGCTGAGGAACGTAAACAAAGAAAAAAAATCCTCTGAAGAAAATTCTCATTTACAGTGAACACACATTGGATGCACCGTTAGATGACATTTACGTGATTTCCTCAGTCTGTTCACGTCCCAGTTTATGTTCCGTGGAGACCCAGCTACATTTTTAAATCTTTAGTTTTAAGCATTACAGTACAAACCTACTCTCCCCCCCCCCCCCCCCAACACACACACACACACACACGAGCACGAAGAACCGCATACACACAAATGAGTTTGTTTGAAAAGAAATCTGAAATTCCGAATAAAATGAGACAGAAAGTGTTAGATTTATATATCAAGCAAGTAAGAAACCCTACTACGCAAAGAGTTATCTCTTGAGAAAGAAAATCCCTAGAAATCTCTTAAATCGGATAAGCAAATGTATGAATTTTAGGCAAGAGTGACCCTTCACTGAATGTATGACTATAAGGAGAGCACGCTCTTACTTAAACAAACTGCTTGTCTCCGCCTTTCTGACTGTTGCTTTGTTCTCTTCTTTCGTGTGTGTGTGTGTGTGTGTGTGTGTGTGTGTGTGTGTGTGTGTGTGTGTGTGTGTGTGTTCGATTTTCAGTTTTCCGTCACACCACGAGGAAAGAGAATAAACAAAATAAACAGATGAAACAAATGCACCAAGGAAATATTTTTATGTTTATTTAAATACTTTCGTTTCAGTTTTTCTTGTGTATGGATCTGTCCACTGCATAAGTTTATCTGGAACAAATCTGATATACATGCTACACACGGGACTCAAGTTTCTCCCACGAAAGACTAGTTCCCAGACTACCTTTCAAAGCCAAGCGAAGTGGAAGGACAAAAGAAGGCGTGTATAGTAGTTGAACGACATAGAGACTTGACAGTTATTTTTTTCAGCTGATCATGGTAAGGTGGGAGCGTTGCCCCTAGGCCATAACTTGCTCGGAAATGTTAGACTCTACCATTTGGTAAAAGGGACACATCTCTTGTAAACCTACAGGAAACATAAGGGCACTGGAAAGGTTATTTTAAAAAGGTTACTCAGCATAACTAATTTCACAAACAGTATATAGAGTTGTGTGCTTATAAAGAAACAGCTGGAGGCCGAAGAGAGGAAAAGAAATTGCTGAGGGGGGAGGGGAATGGGGATGATGGGTGTTAGCGGGCATAAAAGAAACAACATTAATGTTTATTGTTGATGAGTTAGCTGTCAAGAATGTCTGCAGCCTGTCCTTTGCAAAGCGTACGTTTTCGTGGATACATCAGTGCAGTTAGCTAGCTGTCTCGTTACGTCCGATTATTTCTATGGGATCGTGGTGACACCCATTACGTATCATCGTTTCATATGAAAATCTGATACTTCATTTTACACGCACTCTAAAGTTTTATTTTCCTCACGCACATATGTGCGCATACGCACAGACATACCCCCATACCCCCCCCCCCCCCACCCACACACACCGAGCACGCACACATCACGTGTGCCGTATCCATGCCTACACCCCATTACCCATACCTCCTCTCTCCTCTCACTCCCCCCCCCCCCCCCCCCACACACACACACACACACTTATGTGTGTGCATGTGCTCACGTGTATATTCATGCGTGCACGAATACCTTTGTTATAATGTTTGAACAAAACACAGTTGTACAAAGATTCAATGCCCCGGTTTTTGTGATATATTTCTGTCATTTGTCCCCCTCAGGCTGTTTGGATGGATGGATTTTGTGTATAGCCCGATGTGACAGCATGCACAAACCGTGATCGCTGTTGATGCAGGTATTAGCAATGGGTTATTTCTTTTTCTGCAGATGTCTGCATTCCTTTCCCGTGTATCATATTGTAGAGAATCCTCAATGGCGGTTTTCCACCGTGTCTAAAATTTGCTTAGTTTGTCATCCCTTAGGAATGCAGTCACGGCTGCGCGTGTCGAGCACACGTATTGATTTTTGCCGATGACTGCTGCGCGGTTGAATAAAGAGGAATACTACCCAACACAGGCAGGCCTTCTCTCGATCGCGAAGATTGAGCTGGAGACATCCATGTTGTACATTTGTTTTGAACCGTATGCCAGGACAGACCTGAAAAAAGTCATGGTGTATAGTTTTGAACTATAAAGAATATACTTGTCTTCAGTGTCTTTATTCGGTTCTTTTGAATTTTACCAGAAGATGGGTTTTGTGGGTGTGTGACCTGGATGTGAAAAACCGACGTTTGCAGAAAGTAGTTCCTAAGAGTTTGTCGGACAGCTGCTGGTAGGGCGAGCTGTCCCAGTGGAAAGTTGACAACAACGAGAGCGCTTTTATCTGAAAACTGATGTTGAATACAAACGGGCTTCTGAATCAACCCAAAGTTTTCCACGGACGTCTGCTTTTTGGAGAGATTTGCTTTTGTGGTAGTTTAGGAAAGTCAACGTTTGCTATAACAGACTGCTGAGTTGAACTGTGAAGACTGCTGACTAGCTATGATTGACACCTCGGAAGGGGGATGTGCCTCTGACATTGAGCTCTCGCCACAGTGTGTGATAAGAGCTTTTGTTAGGAAACCTCCCTTGAGGTCCTTTAACCAAAGGAAGCCCGCATAACGAAGTGACACCTGGACCTTGATCTGAGAAGAGTGTGTGCCCTCCTGTGGACTTCTCCAGAGCCACAGAGACGGGGAGATTTGCTCTCCACCTTTGTTTGACATCCTCTCCACTATCTGGGCCTCCTGCAGTGTGATCCTCTGTGACAAACTCAGGTGGGGTACCCTTGAGAGCTGATCGTTAAGGTGACTGTCCTCTCTTGACTGACATGGGGATTATGTCGAGTGCCACCTGTGTGAAAGTGATAGGTTACTGACAAGAGACCCCAGTACTTTTTTTTTTTTTGGTTCGACAGGGGGATATTTGTGCCTTGATATACGTGACTCGTTTATTCAGAGTTCATCTTATAACGCTCTCTGATTTCTTTGTAACAGAAATAGTGTAAACTGTTCCTGACCTCTGGAAAGAGCTGTCAGATGAAAACGATGTGAAGACACTTATCACATATCACAATATAATAACTTAAAAAAAAAAAAATATGACATCGAGTCATTTTTGCCTAGTATTGGAAACTATTGCAAGTGGTTATCATTTTTCGACTGTTATGGCATGATTAAAGGATTTTTTTCTTTCCATTTTTTTCCTTCAAACAATGAATTTTTCTTCAGCACATGGTATACTCTATCGTCAATGGTCAAGGCAAGAGCAAGATACTGAGTGCATCTCTTTTTGTTATATTTTTTCATTTTCGTTGAGTGAAAAAAAGTGTGGTGTTTTGTATTTTTGGCTGTACTATCTGAATTTTACTAGTTTTCTGTGCGTTCCCAGCTTGCAGCGTCACTAGCATCCAGATCTGGTGAGTGGTTAAAGGTGTAAGACAACGGGGGATGAGGCACTGGCAGCAAGCGGGCAACATGCAGGGCTGGGTCATGTATGAGAGGTATCGGGAGAGGATCGTTGTGCGCTTTCCTCCTCCTCAAGACATTCAGGGGAAAAAGCAGCGCCTAGCTCCTTGCTCAGAATCAGTTCAGACGATAGCCGGAGGACAGGCCCACGCAGCATTACCCCATCCGCCAGTTCCTGGCAAATCCCGGTTTTGTCAGTTAGTGACAAACGGCCGTAAGTCACCCCCGCATCCGAAGGTTTACCACATATCACCACCTGCTCGCAAGAGTCGCCGCTCTGGAGATGTGTCGCAAAGAGATAATGGCCAGAACAATCTTCATCAGGTTCCTGCATGCCCAGACAGCCATGGGACTAACTTGCAGCAGAGTCTGACGATTCAGGATGATAGTGCGCCGACTTCTGACCCTCTCTCAGCACATCCAGACACTCAGGAGACAAAGGATCCTGTGCAGTGTGAGGCAGATGAGGACTGGCAGGAGTTCTATCTCTCCCACTGCATGAACACGGGGAACATCTGGAAGTTGTGTTGGGAAGACGACCAAGTAGAGAAATCCTTTTCTCCAATATTCGATGAGAGTCAGCAATCGCTCACCAGAGTACAGAGTTCTCAACGAGATGACGTTGAAAGACCTCTGTTTCCAGTACACGAGAATAGCCTTCAGTCTCTGCCCAAGAGACAGTGTTCTCAGCAGGATGATGCCGACAGATCTCTGTTCCCTGAACCGGACAATGACCATTCCGAGACACAGAGAGCTCTGTCTCCTATTCTCGAAGATTACTGTCAGTCTGAAGTGGAAGATGTATGTCGCCTATATCAGAGGATAACGAAGAGTCTGCTGGATAGATCTCTTTCCCCCATACTCGAAGAAGAAAGCTGCCAATCTGCTGCAGATAGACCTCTTTCCCCCATATTCGAGGACTATGCAGAGGATAGAGGCTTGTCCCCCATACTGGAGGAAGATGATGAGTCAGTCGTGAACGAACAGCTGGCGGCTTCACAGAAGGAGGTAGATCAGCGTTTGATAAATCGACCGTTGTCTCCAATTCTCGAGGAAGAAGACGATGAGTTCAGCTGTGCAGCATCTTGTCAAGAACATGAGCAAGATCACAAATGTTTGTCATCTACATTACATAACGATCACTTGACCATCATAACAACAGGAGGCTGCCTTCAAGCAGAAGAGCGCGCACAGCTGTCGCTAACATCAGAAGAAAACGAAAGTGGCGGTCCAGTTGCATACGCGTGCAGTGCTCAAACATTTGCAGAGACGGATCAGTCGCTGCTCTCTGAAGAAAACGGCACTGGTTGCGACAGAACAACAAAGGTAAGGAGTGGACGGTTGAATCACGGAGGCGAGAATTGGCAATGTTTGTTCGTGTAACTGAAGAACCTATGACGAGTACTTTGGTTGAATGGGTACGATGTTTGACTTATAACACTAAGAGCTTTGCAGTTGCTTGCTGGACATAACGGCAGAAGAAGGGTGAGGCTTTTTAACGCTCTCTTTGCAACATATAACAGATCGTGTATTGCCTGAAGTTAATCATCTTCGACTGTATACACTCATAGATCAAAGGTTGCTCTCTAGAGGTCTGGTAAGTCATGTCTATTTGGGGTCTCTTTTGGATATATATATATATAATCCAACGTGCTTGTGAGTCTTATTCAGCGCAAAAAAAGTTATCTGGAAGATTGCTAAAGGGTTGATTTTGGGGTTTTGTTTGTTTGTTTGGGATTGTTTGGGAAGTTCTTCGGATGAGACTATAAACCGAGGCCCCGTGTGCGAACGCATGCAGAACATCTTGCGTACACGTTCAATCCTGTTCCGCTTTTCGAAAGAGTAGACCATTTTGTGCTGGTGGGAACAGATGACAAAATTTATAAAACCGCATACACACGGGGACTGGATGTTAAAAAAAAAAGCACATGAGTGCTTATTCCATTATCCTCGGAAAAAATAGTCATCTGAGCGCTTTGATTTGTTGCTTTACAAGATTCAGCGCTATATAAATTCCATACATTATTATTATTATTATTGTTGTAAGAAGTGGTGTCAACACATCAACATAGCATTTATGGGAATCTCTGCATATACAGTGGCACATTGGAAAAAATCTTAAATGTGAGCGCAAAATCGCATTCTTTCTTGCGCGGTCATGGCCAGAGGAGCATGCCGTTTGGAAAGTATGCTGTACACGCACATTCTCGTTTCTTTTTCTTATCTTGTCCGATTAGTTTCGGTCTCTGTCTGTCTGTGTGTATGTCAGTTTGTTTGTCTGTCTGTCTGTCTGTGTATGTCTGTCTCTTTCTCTTTGTCTCTCCCTCTGTCTCTGTCTCTTTCCCTTTTCTGTCTACCTCTCTTTCTTTCCCCGTCTCCCTGACTCTGTCTCTGTCTGCCTGCCTGTCTGTCTGTCTGTCTGTCTGTCTGTCTCTCTCTCTCTCTCTCTCTCTCCTCTCTCCTCCTCTCTCTCTCTCTCTCTCTCTCTCTCTCCCCCTCCTTTCTCTCTCTCCATCCCCCCCTCCTTGTTCAGTTCATTGCAGAAAATGGAAAGGAAGAAACAGGTTTTTATGGTACACTTGGCGCCTGACAACCCGTAGATTAATCAGTTGGTTTATAATGCGCTTTGGCATAGCATGGCATCTGACTTTTGGCAGAATAATCAGTCCCTTTCCTTAATTAAAGGGGGATGGACCTTGCGACGTGCGTGGCCAGCGATGAGAGATCTATACACGGGTGAATAATTGTCATCTGGTGGCCTGAAGTAGCAGCGAATTATAACTTGTGTGCTTTTAGAGCTTAGAGTCGTCAGATTGACCCTTTCTGAAGTGAAGGATATATTCTTATTCTTCCTAGTAGTACTCCCTAGGTTTTATACGCGCCTACGCTCGCTCGTATACATGCGTGCGCGCACGCACACACACATACACACACATGTGTGTGTGTGCGCGCGCGCATACATATGCACGCGCGAGTAAGCTCAGAAGAGAGAGAGAGAGAGAGATTTAGCTTTTAATCTAATCCCAATAACCAGTCTCCGAGTCTGTTCAGAGTGCATATTTTTCTTTCGTTATTTAAAAAAAGGGTATTTTTAGTAAGTTATATTCGGCTTTTGAGCGAAGACCATTTAAACACTACAATGAACCTAATGAGATACTCATGATAACATAAAAACAACCCAAATTAACAAAATGACTGCCACTTGCCACAGATTGTACCAGAGGTTTTATGATTGTTATAAAAAAAAAAAGGCAAACCAAAGCGTAATGAAATGAAGAAATGGCATAACCAAACAATAATTACGCATGGATATGACATTCATTTGCTTTTTATTTGTATATTCCCCCTTTCCCAACAACAACAGATGTGAGGCTGTTACATAGTTTAA
>CM054137.1:48165336-48172836 GCA_028751875.1 Rapana venosa
AAAGCTGCACCAGCCTCATTAGTATTTAAAACAGACCCATCAGTATAGATTTTGAGATGATCAGGATAAGTAGTTTGAATATGTTCTTTTACTAGCGATGTAAGAATGTTAACATTTTCAGCTTTTCTTACAGAAGAATAATTGATGTCAAAATGAGCTTTAAAAAGTTCCCAAGGTGGGTAGGGAGCTGACTGTACTGATTTTGCTAATTTATTTGGTTTAAGTCCTGAATGTTTAAAAAGGGGAGAAGTGTAAGTATTAATTGTAGTAAGCGAGCTGATAGTTCTTGCTCTTTTCGGAAAGTGAATGTCAGACTTTATCTGGACTTCATTTTCAACGTTGCTGTCATTTGTTGTACTTCTTAAGACATATTTTGCCACAGCAAGCTGTCGATATTCATTTAAAGGAAGAACTCCTACTTCCTTATATGTACCTATAGATGAGGCATGAGCTGGTACACCTAAAGCAAGTCGAAATGCTTTACAATCAAGACTCTGGATTTTCTGAAGCAAATAATTTGGAGCACTGAAAAATACTTCTTGTCCATAAGACAGTCTTGATCGCACAAGGGACAAGGACAGATGCTTTAATACAGTAATGTCTTGTCCCCATGGTTGTTTACTAGTAACTTTTAAGAAGTTAAGAACTTTCTTAGCTTTAGTTGCCATATATTCAATATGCTGATTCCACGTTAATTTAGAAGTAAGGAATACTCCTAAGAATTTCACTGCTTGTTTGTATTCTAGAGCTTCTCCATTTATTCGAAAATTAGGTAGAACTTGTGGGTCAACACCGTTATTAAAAAGGACAAGGTTGGTTTTTTCAGGGGAAAGTGAAAGACCATTCTCAAAAAGATAACCACTAAGTTTTTCAAGTTCTTTTTGATATACTTTTTGATAAAAATTTAACTGTCTTTTGGGTGTTTTCTTTTTCATCGTAACATCCATCCACATACATATATCGTCAGCATATTGTACAATAACAACATTGCTTTGTGTGTGTGTGTGTGTGTGTGTGTGTGTGTGTGTGTGTGTGTGTGTGTGTTGTGGTGTGTGGCGCGCGCGCGCGCGCGCGTGCGTGGTGCTGTGTTCCATTCTTTTCTCCTGTGTGTGTGTGTGTGTGTGTGTGTGTGTGTGTGTGTGTTTTGTTTCCCCCAAGTGGCGTGGCCAAGTGGAGAGCGATTTCATCAATGACGTAGGTGAGGCAGTGTAGCGTGTCGTTCAGTGAGCGTCTCGCAGATGGATGGATGCTACTACTACTAGACATACTTCCTACTCCCTCAGGCAAGAGGAACAGCAATTGTTTTCACTTTGCCTCCCTGACTGTACTGTTGTTGCAACTTAATCAGAGGGAGAGGGAGGGAGGGGGGGGGGGGGGGGGGGGGGGGGGGGGAGGGCAGGATGGGGAGGAGAGAGGAGGGGAGGAGGGAGAGAGAGGAGAACAGAGACAGGGACACACACAGACACAGACAAGGACACAGGAGGGGAGAACAGATGAATGAGGGAGAGAGAGGTTGCGAGTGTGTGTGTGTGTTCCATTGTTCTTTTTCTCCTTTTTTGTGTGTTTTTGTTTCCCCCAAATTGTGTGTGTGTGTGTGTGTGTGTGTGTGTGTGTGTGTGTGCAGTTCACTTTTATCCACTTCTCTTCCACTATATTCCCGGTGACGAATGTCCATGTCACAGTTCACTACCAGACAGATCCCCCAAGCTGTCTTAGTAAAGTGCATGTGTGTGTGTATGTGTGTGCGCGCGCGCGCGCGTGCGTGCACGAGCATGTGTCTATGCATGATGATGTGCGTGTGTGTGCATATGTACGTGCGTGGATGCATACGTTGTGTGTGGCGCGCGCGCTCGCGCGTGCGTGCGTGCATGCTTGTATGTGTTTAGGTGTGTGCATGTGTATGTGTACATGCATGCAATACACGCGCGCGTGCGTGTGTGTGCATGCATGTGCCCGCGCGCGCGTGTGTGTGTGTTTTTAATTGTATTCGTTTTATATCGAGGATAATGGAATTAGCACTTATGTACATTTTTTACATTGTGTGTGTGTGTGTGTGTGTGTGTCTGTGCGCACACATGCATGTATGTGTGTCTTTAATTTTACGTCTGTTCACTTGAAGTGATATTAGACGAAAATGCATGTATGTGTGTGTGTGTGCATGTTTGCTTGTATTGTAAGTGTGTTTGTGTGTGTGTGTGTTTGTATGTATGTGTATGTGTGTATGCTTGTGTGTGTGTGTGTGTGTGTGTGTGTGTGTATGCTCGTGTGTGTGTGTGGTCTGTGGTCATAGTCTGTGTGTCTGTGGCTTTTACCGTCTGACTGACAGGCTGACTGTCTCAGCGTGAGTAGGCTTTTAACCGTTAGCCCTGGACTCTGCTCACCTTAGCCCTCGACTTAAGAGACGTTTAAGGCGTTCAGGTGATAAATCGGCTGCACCCTTTTTTGCCCCCGGGGCAGGTTATTAGGGGGGGAAAGGGTGACTGAAATAAGTTTTGCAGGAAACGGGGAAAGGCACGGGGAGTGGAGATGGTGGTAGGTGTAGGGGTGGGGGTGGGAGGTAGGATGGTGGGGATTGGTGCCTTAAAAGTTGTAGGGCTGGTCAGGTCAAAAGAAAGATCTTGTGAGAAAGGAGTTTTGTTTAACCGTTTGGGAAGAGGGGGAACAGAAGAAGAAAAAAGGGGGGGGGGGGGGGGGAGATAGGGTGGGGATGGGGGTAGGGTTGGGGGGGGGGGGGGGGGGCTTATATACATACTCTTTCCCTCACTTATACTCCGATATACATTCTCGCACTCTGTGTCGCTTAATGTGCTCCACCATTCACTCACTACCTTGTGTGTGTGCGTGTGTTAGTGCGAGTGTGTATGGCGCGCGCGCACACACACACACACAAACACAAACACACAAACTCACTCTCTCTATCTCCCCCCCCCCCCCCCCCCCCCATCCCTTACAGACGCACGTACACACACGGATATGCGCAAGAGTACACACACATTCACACACGCACGCATGCACATACACTATACATACACTACACTCACACAAACAAACACACATAGTTATAATTTTCTCTCTATCTCTCTCTTTCTCTCTCTTACTCTCTCTTTCTCTCTCTTACTCCCTCTTTCTCTGTCGTAATAGTAGTAGTAGTAGAAGTAGTACTAATAGAAGAAGAAGTAGTAATAGTCCTAGTAGTAGTAGCAGTAGACGACATACAGGAATCCGTGAATTGGGAGACTTGTTAGTGGTAATGAGGAGCATTGATGAGTTACTTACATCCACGTTATAGTACCTTTATGCTGGCGGCTGTGGTTTGGTTTTGTTTGTTTTCGTTTTCTGCTTTTAAGGTGTGTTTGTTTGTGCGTGCGTGCGCGCGCGTGTGTTTGTGTGTGTGTGTGTGCGCGCGCGCGTGTGTGTGTGTTTGTGTATGTGTGTGTGTGTGTAGTTCATTTTATGCTGCAGTTCATGGAGTTGACTAATGACGTAAGATACGATTAGCATTTGTCTCAGATACGATTAGTTTTTTCCTCAGCAATGCCATCATCTTCAACGCAGTCATCACTGTCGTCGTCGTTATTTGTACTGTAAAACTCGTGACGCACATATGACTTTAAACCTGTGATGTGAAACATGAGGCTTAAGGAGAAAAACGCACCGGACAGATAAGAATATTCTGTTGCTCTTCGCTGGCCAAGGCTATTTTTGTTGTTGGGTTTCTGTCTTCTGTTCTCGCTTGTTTCACTAGCCTACCCGTCTTCTGGGTTAGTCTTTCAGCAGTGTTAGGTTTGTGTAATGTCCTTCTGTGTGTACTCGGTGTCGCTTTCTTTCCGCTAACGAAATAAAGGGGGGGGGGGGGGGGGGGGTAAAAATTGTCTTTTGATGCATAGTCGCATAAAAATTCTTCTAATGGAGACAGACTAGCATAGGCACGGAAAAGTATATAATTATTTTTATTTCGAATCAGCAGTTTTGTGTGAGAAGAACCTAGGTAGAGGGCTTAACTGTTGTTGAGGCTTTGTGGGCAAAGTTCCGTTTAGGGGCCAGGCTTATTATGTAGGATTGGTGTGCTTGAATGTGAGCAAGGCGTGAGAACTGACAGAAAATATATGTTAAAAAAGAAAAAGATATATGAATGGGTATGAACAATGGCCCCCCCCCCCCCTCTCTCTCTCTCTCTCTCTCTCTCTCTCTCTCTCTCTCTCTCTCTCTCTCTCTCTCTCTTTCTCTCTCTTTCTTTGTTCTTCTCGGAGGAGTGGGGGAAAGGGGTGGAGGTGGAAAGAATTGAGCTCTGCTTTATTTGAGAGAAAAGCCTGTTGCCGGTCGCGTGGTAATAACTGATTTGAGATCTGTCGTTGTTTTCGACATCAACAACATCATCATCATCATCATCGTCGTCGTCGTCGTCGTTGCTCTATTGTCCATGCTGTTTCTACTACTGATCATGAAAATAAAGTTTGATATAGTGTCAACTTTTATATGTCTCGTAATAAATTATCTTAACAACCATTTAAATATTTGTCATCATCGTTATCGCCATTATCATCATGATCGTCTTCATCGTCATCGGCTGTATTTTGCTGGGGTTTTTTTTTTTATGTCATTCTCTACTGCTTATGCTGTTACTGCTATTGACCAAAAAATAATGCTGGAGATAGATATTGTCAACGTCATTACCAATGTCGTTGTCATGAAAGAAAATTTCCCGTTATTTGAACGTGAACAGCGCCTAGCTGAAATAATGTCGATATTGCGTGTTGATAATAATGCCTAGCGTAATTAATGAAGAAATCGTTAAGGATTCACTCTTGCACACACACACACACAACACACACACACACACACACACACACACACACACGCACGCACGCACGCACATACAGAAGGAGGGAGGGAAGGTGGGCAAAGGAGAACATATTGATACGTTTTAATTTTTATTTCCATCGTCGCCACCGTCGCCAGCCGATTATGCTGGTATCTAATATGATCAGCACATTGAACTGAATGCTGCCTCTGCTTCTGTTGCTGCTGATACTACTACTACTACTACTACTACTACTACTACTACTACTACTACTGCTACCACCACCACCACCACCACCATTCAGCTTCTACTACCTACCAGTAGTACTAATTTTTATATTGCTTGTGTGGTCATTCCAGCGACACTATCATTACCGCCACTACCACCACCATCGCCAATGCCTGTGACCACACCTGTTGAAATGATAATAATAGTAATAAAAACACATTGAGTCTTGTGGCAAGGCTAGCGAATAATGTGTCTGTCTCTACTGTCTTACACACACACACACACACACACACACACACACACACACACACACACACACACACACACACACACACAACACACACACACACACAACACAACACAACACAACACACACACACACACACACACACACACACACACAACACAACACAACACAACACAACACAACACAACACAACACAACACAACACACACACACACACACACACACACACACACACACACACACCAACCCTGCTGGCCGGCTTTTGCCAATGACTGAGGGTGTAATGTCGAGGAGTCACTTGACTTTGGCCTGATAGGGTTTCCGAGCTGGCACATTCTTCCGTGGCGGAGAGGCCGTCTTAACTGACACCCTTGAGCTCTCCAGAAACCAGTCCGCTCTGTTTTTGGGTAGTCTGATATGTACCAATTTGGGTGCAGGGGGGCTGGGGGTAGGGGTGGAGTTATGGTGTTAGCAGGCACGTGGGGAGAGGGACAATTTGACACAATTTTTGACACAATTTTATTGCTATTTAGCAATCAAGCCATATAGCGCTGCGGCGCGGTAACAACGATATCGAACGCGACGCGATTACAATGACATGGAAACCATGGCAGTGGTGGTATGTACATCAAGATTCGATACATTATTGTCTGTGTCTCAAGTGTCTCAATTTTCAAACCAGCCTTTCCTTTTCCAGTCTACAGCCAGCGAAGTCAGCCCATGTAAGACTGGATCAGGTCCCGAAGATGATGTAACTCCTGCTCAGCACTCGCCACCACTGTCTCTGTGTGTTGTGTGTTAGTACACTGTTTCCCTTTACGAAGTCTGGCAAGCCTGACACGTTCTTCTGGCAACATGTTTTTCTCTTCTTGCTTGATGTACCAGAACACACACTTAGATTCCTCGCCAGGATCTCCATTCCAAGAGTATTCCAGGATGATGTCATCTGATTCACACATCACAATGTTTTGATCAACCGAACTATGTACCACCACCTTTCGAAACCGTGTGTTTCTCTTGCTGTCCCTTAATCGACGCTGTACACGTTTGTCAGTTAGAGTAGACACATACTGTTTCACAATACCAGCATCAGTATCAGAGTCATCCACTGTGCAGCCAACTGTCAGCTCTTCCTGCACATCAGGCACCTCAGAAGACACACAGATCTTGCTGTCTGTTGCTGGATCACACAGTAGATCAAGTGAATCTGGTGTGGCTGAGGCATTCAATTCACTGCTGACACATAGTTCTGTGTACACACTGGTTTGTTTTGCTTCTGTTTCCACATCGAGCAGGGAGTCAATGTTACACAAGACCGGCTCTTCCAAGACACTGTTATTGTCACATTGGCGACTTGCCTGTCTTTCTTGGTGTTGTCTACTTCTTTGAACATCGCGACGTCTTTGACAAGGGGGTTTCTTGCGATAGTACTGAACACGGGAGTTACGGTTCAGCACCGGGTCCGCCATTTCTGTTGACACTGGCTTGTCAGCTGGCTTCATTCGCAAGACGAACACAACACTGCCGCTCTCCCCCGCGACTTTCCAACTCGATACGACGTTGTCGATCAGCAGGGCGTTTAAAGTTGTTATTACAGTAGCTGGAAGGCCAGTAACTGACATTTTGAAGCTAAAATGCAAAAATTTGCAGCAGCTTACTAACAGAGCACCCGTTCAGTTCTCGTCCCGTCACGTCGTTCCGTGGGGAGAGGGAGGGAGAGAGAGAGAGAGAGAGAGAGAGAGAGAGAGAGAGAGAGAGAGAGAGAGAGAGAGAGAGAGAGAATGAACATTATCAATACGATTTTTTTTTTAATTGAGGGTAAATGGATAAGTACAAAGCTTTTTAAACAAATTTTACACCATGCCCTCCTCCCCACTCCCACACAAGTCTGATAGAACAAACAATAAAAGAAATCCACTTGTAAATGTAATACAAATATCACACGAGCAATTACATATAAGAAAAAGACAAAATCATCCACTCTCTTTCCTTGAACTATGTTCCCTACCATCCCTCATAGAATCTCTGCCTTACCCACCTACCTAACCATCTCCTGCTTTGCCAAACTGCTGTGGGGGGAAAAATCACTTCTGAACCGAAAGAAAGTTTAAGGGAAAATGTGTCAGTAAATATTTAACACAACAGCCCCCATGAATCAATACCAATGTGTGAACATCAACATTATGAAGAAACGAGAAATCGCCCTCAAAACAAGGTTCACGAG
>CM054137.1:48177836-48195336 GCA_028751875.1 Rapana venosa
AAAGGATGGCTTATTTTTGAGGAGTGTTTACTTTATTCAAGTGACAGGCGATGTGTAGAGGAACTAAGGGGATCGGTGTAGGCCTATACACGAGCGTCGTGTGATTTGTACAATCTTTGGAGGACTTAGCCCATCGCACAGTCATGGGATGATATGAACTTGTGTTCGAGTTTTGCCAGTCGGACGTAATTACTCTTGCAGTTATTGGGTTTTTTTATGTTCTTTTCTCCCCCCCCCCCCCCCCCCCCCCTTAAGCTAAGTAGTTATTTTATTTTTAAAAAATTGTTTGTCAGGAGATCTAGAGTCAAGGCATTTCTGTCCTTTGTTTTGTATCGTTTATTGTTGTTCTGTATACAGGCTTGCAGTATAAAAATTTCACATGAGGGTTTATATTCATAGTTTCCTTCATCCCATGATGAGGAGTGTTGACCATGCATTTACGCTTGTTTTAATCAACTCATCTCATTAAATGCATGTCTTATCTTTTGGGATAGGATGTCTTTATGTGCTGGTTTATTACATTGGGTCAGCTGCTAACATAGGATTCTTAAGTCTGGTTGCACTGAGAGAGAGGAAGGGGGGGGGGGGGGGGGGGGAAGCTGAGAATCCTAGCGCCAAATTGAAACACGGGAGTCTGTTAAACCTTTTTATACATTAAAGAAAGAAGTTTAACTCATTAGTGTCAGGAAACTCTGGAGATGAAATGTGTGATTGTAGGTTTTGTCCTCCACGCAAAGACATAATGACAGCTTGGCTGTCTCTCTGTGAAGTTTATCCCTCGTCTTCCCTTCCCCTCAGCTCACCTTTCCACCAGTCGAGAGTTGCTCTGAAAACTTGTCTGATGATTTACCAGTTGGTTATTCATCCTATCGCTGGCGTGTCATCCCGTTTCTCATACTCGCACTCCTCCCTCTCAAAACTGGATATTCTTGCTTACCGATGAGCTTTCGCCTTTCGAGTCAAGCCCTCCCTCCATAAAATGTGGCGTTCTTATTCAATTTTTCCGATGTAGCCAAATCGTTATCGTCAGTGGTTTATGTCAGAAACTGTTTTCGCGTCGTTTCTGTTGATTTTGTGATCAGAGGCCAGTTTTGGATCGGACGAATGATGAATGTCTGTTTGGAAAAAAGCTGTTTAAAGATTTGTGTGTATTTTACAACTACGAACGTGTTTCTGCTGGAGAGGATGAATCCTTTGTTGAAAGTTGTCGTGATGAAAATTCTCTTTCTTCATCTCACTTTTCCTGTGTACCCCAGGCTTCATTCTGGACAGATACTTTTTTGTTGGTAGGTTTATGCTTTTTTCCCCGTGTGCCAGGAGCTTCATGTACCTTAAATCTGATCAGAGGGACTACTGTAATCTTAATGCTTTAAACAATATCCTTCTCTTCGGCTTATGCCTGCGAGAGTCAGTTCTCGTTTATTATGTTCATAGTGCACCTCATCGCGAAGGCTGACAAAACGCGATTCTAACATTTTTACTCTTGGTGTCCATGTGTTTGTAGATAACATGTGGAGCAATAATTCAAGTAAGTCTTCAATTTTAACGTCTTTTTGCTTGTTTAGTGGTTTAAAACTATTGTACTGGCCAATTACTCGGCAAGTAGATTTTATTCTCGATAGTTTACATAATTTACATCGTAGATGACACTGCCATGACTTAGAACAGAAGTTTTGCAATGAAAGGACCGATAGTATTTGAACATTGTCCAGCTTAACACAAAGAGAAAAAAAAGGTAGTTCAGAAAACATATTAAATCTTTGTTGGCGACTCTGGTGATACTCTTCTTGTATAGAAGTCTAACGCATACAAGAATAAAGGTTTGGAAATATATTGGATCAGGATTTGACATTGAGAAGTTCTTTCAGTGTCCTCTGTTTCCCCAGCACCCTTTCAATCGTTAGGTAATAAGCAGTGCATAGCAGGTTAAGGTGGCCATGACATGTCAGCCTGGCGTGTCCGTCTCAGGGGGGAAAAATCATTTTACATTAGGCCTATTGTAGGCATTATAATAAAGGTTTTGACGAACATTCAGTGGAATAATCCAGTTGCGAAGTGATCTGAGTAACGGAAGATGCATGTTGAGTCATGGTTAAGGTGTTTGTTTTAGAGGACTTGTCCCCACAGAGTTTTGGGGAGGGAGGAGGAGCGAGGTAGCTGAATGGTTAGTGTCAAGCTCGTGATCTGACATGGCTTCGAGTCTCTGCTGTGGAGTCTGTTCGAGAGGATCCATTCCCCCCGCAAAGAGTTGACATCGGTTTTGAACTAATCCCAAGAAAGTCATTGAATGAGACTATAAACCAAAGTCTTGTGTGCAAACACATGCAGAACATATTGCCTGAACACTGGAACTCCATCCAACGTACAGAAGAGGGGGCCAGCTGTGATCAGAGGGATAGCTAGCACGGAGATACGAGCATGCACCTTGCTGTATGGAGAGAGATAATACAGTTAGATTAACTTGCCCATGACACTCTTCTGGGGGAAAAAAGTCAGTGCACTGCTGGCTGCAACGACTTCTGAAGGGGTTACGGGTGAAGTCATGACGTGAAGTCACATCAGTTCTGACTCTGTACCTGTGCAAGTTTCATTGTTTTGTGTTTGTTTGTTTAAGCTGAAACTTGAAACGTAGGTCCGGTGTGCGATGCATGTATAACATCTTGCGCATACGTTAAATACTATGGGGGGGGAGGGGGGGGGGGGGGGGAAGGTGTCAAGAATTCAGGGCAATATTCCCAAAATGAGATCTGATTTCATTTACGTAGTGCATAGTTGTTTTTTGGGGTTTGTTGCTGTTGCTGGGGTTGTTTTTTTTTTTTTTACCCATTGTTCATATACAGTGAGAGAGGGACTCGGCCAGTAATTTGAGATTTCAGGCAAACGTTACAGGCTTTTGTGTTTTGTTGCCTCCCGGTGTTCTGTTGTATCTCCCCCCGTAAAGGCTGAATAGAGCTTAAGTTGTTGCCGTTGTCTACTTTGTGTTTTGTCTCGCTATTCTTAAGTTTCAGCTCGGAAGTGTGTGTGTGTGTGTGTGTGTGTGTGTGTGTGTGTGTGTGTTGTGTGCGTGCTGTGCGCGCGCGCGCGCGCGCGCGCGCGTGTGTGTGTGTGAGTGAGCGAGTGTGTGCTCTTTTTCTTCTTTTTTTTTTTTTTAACCCAGTGGCAAATTTTCAAAAGGGGCTTCTTTAGTATACTTTTTGGTGTGAAAGAAGCTTCAGTACTTGTATAGATCCCCTTTTCTCACTGAACTGTCGCGTTGATTTAGTGACAAAATGTGTCATATTTTAGTCAGGCTCCGAACGGTACACTTTAGAGTTACACTGTCTCCCCCCTTTTTTTTTCGTTGTGTGAAGAACACCAAAGATCATCTGTACTTGCTTGTAACTTCAAGTTCATATGAAGTGTGCTGTGTGTGTATGTTTTTGTGTGTGTTAGGGGTGCGGGTTACGAAAGGCGAGAACATTTTAAAGAAGTGCATCTAATTTCCTTTTTAAGAAGAATGGACATGTGCAGATCTTTTGAGTAGAGTACACGTCAGCGTTATGTCTTGTGTGGGTGGGAGCTTGTTACACAAGCAGTGTCATAGGGCCTGGTGTGTGTGTGTGTGTCTTAAAACAACACCTGTTGCAAAGACGTGGAAAAGTCGGTCATGAAGAAGCGTCATAAAGCTGTGATGTATGTTCAACTACAGGAAACTTACCGCAAACGCTGACGTGTAAAACAGGACGACCTCACTGTGTGGTGGCAGCAGTCTTTGCGAAGGGGGGGGGGGGGGGGGGGGGGGGGGGGGAGCCTCATAGATATCAAAGAAACGATT
The DNA here is from genome assembly GCA_028751875.1 of Rapana venosa. Lineage (NCBI taxonomy): Eukaryota > Metazoa > Mollusca > Gastropoda > Neogastropoda > Muricidae > Rapana > Rapana venosa. The sequence continues at coordinate 48,181,651 of CM054137.1, forward strand.
TTTTTGTATCAGGAATTGAGTCGTCAACAGTGAAAGCAATAGCCATATGTCATGCACATGTACTCGTTCCCCCGCCTCCCATTCCCCCCCCCCCCCCCCCCCCCCCCCTCCTCTCTCTCTCTGTCTCGTGTGTGTGCGTGCGCGCACGTCTGTGTGTGAGATATATATATATATATATATATATATATATATATATATATATATATATTATATATAAACAAGTCTTTTATAAAGCAAACGTTGCAAATCTCTATTTTTTTCTTTTCTTTTCTTTTTTATACTCTGAATGTGTTTTGGGCATATGTAAATGTTGTTCGTCAACCATAGAGCACAGAAGTTGTCGTACTGATTTATAACACGCTTCACAGACCGTCCGGTTTTAAAAATAAATTAGCATTTCTTTTAGAAAGGCACTGGAGCGGGTGATCCAGTCGTAGGCGGCTCGAAGTGATCCCCTCCACGCTTTTAATCGCCACAGAAAAACCCCGAGCCCATCAAAAGCTGGTTGGGGGAACTGAAATGGGGGATGACTTTGATATGAAGCAAACAGCTGTTCCCTCCCCCTACACACACACACACACACACACACACACACACACACACACACACACACACACACTTACTCACTCACTCACTCACTCACTCACTCACACACACACGTTAGCACTGCCAATATGAGTAAAGGGATACACATTATATGAAGAGAATGAGAAATGCTATGAAGATTGCCAAGACTGGAGGCTATATAGACAGATTATGTGCTCCTTGATGTGTGGCCTACTGGAAATTTGATGAAGAGAAGATACTGTTCAGTGTCACCTGTCATGTTTTGAGAATAGAGGTGTCTACGTATTTTTCTGTCAGTAAATGTGATGAGCAACAACCCTGGTAGGCCCCTTAGCTGTCAGCTTAGCTTTAAGGCTTAAGGAGGGTCGACTTAGATTCATGATGACGATGATGATGATGGTGATGATCATTATCATGATGATCATAACAGTGTACTCGTGAGCTTGTGATGGAAAGTGTTAAGAATAAATGAAAATAATACAGCTCTAATATATTGCAGCAAAGTGTAGGGGCCTTTGTATAGGCTTTTTTCCCCATTCAAAATACCTGCAACTCGTGATGTAAATAATGCTAGTACTGATATGTTCTGCTTTTTTGCTATTCTTCGTGTCAATCGTAAACATGATTTATTTTGTTCATAGTAAAATGAAGCATCTGAAGAAATTTTGAGGAAACAAACAGACGTTTCAAACAAACCAGTCAACACTGATTTCTATTAAAGAAAAGGAAAAAAAAACAGTTCGATTTTCATGTGCTGTGAATGTATATGATTTCGACATAACTCGTGTTATTACTTAATACACACTCCAACACACACACACACACACACACACACACACACACACACACACACACACACACACACACACACACACACACACACACATATGAAGTGTACCGTGTGGTCAAGCGTTCGGTTTTGTTTTGATTGCAGCGTCTCGCCTTGAGCTACTAGCCCCAAAACGATCTCCTTGCAAGAACAGAAAAAATAAACCCCTCTATTTTTGTACCCCGTGCAGATGGACAGACCATGCAGGGGTTTAGCATATCTGCTTATACTAAAGCTGCATGTTTTTCTTTCTTTCTTTCCTCCTCCTCCTCCTTGTTCTTCTTCTTCTTCTTCTTCTTCTTCTTCTTCTTCTTCTTCCTCTCCTTCCTCTTCTTCCTCCTCCTCCTCTCTTCTTCTTCTTCACACCGGCCCAGCGCGTAACTCATCGGAGTAAAATGTTTTTATTTGATATATCGGTCGCTTGGATTTCTTTCTTACTCTTTCTGTGAGCCTGTCTTTGCTCAGAGATTTAGGAGGTTTCACCAGACCTGCAAGTAGCGGGCGCTAGAACTGCGGAATGCAAGAAATGCAAGTGGACGGACCACATGAAAGGCTGAGTACCTGTGTATACACATATTCACCTTCTCCTCCCTTTCCTCCCACTCTCATGGTGATGGATTTGGTTCAGGTTTGTCTACGCCGGCGAAAGAGTGTGCAAAAGTGTACGGAAGGAAAGAAACGAACAGCTGGTCAGTCGACTCATCTTGTGTGGAGACAACATCATTTTGTTCATTCGGAATACTGAGAGAAAGGAGTTTGTGTATTGTGTCTGCATAATGTGTCAGTCTGAATTGACCGTATGGTTAATGAAGAAGCCGTCTTTTGTTGTAGGTTTTTTGTGTGGGTTTAAAAAAAAAAAAAATTGTTTCGTAGTAGTGGGAAGGACTTTCTTAGTTTTGTTATGTGTAGTTTCTAACATTTGGCTTAACAGTTTTGTTCATTCGTAGTTTCTGTTACCTGAAAGATGTGTGCACTGAACTCGGGGAATATGCAGCTGCAAGCAGAGGTGCCTGTGTATACATAGATTTAATATCTGTTGCGGTTATGAAAAGTTGTGAAATGCTCTTGTAGAGATCAGTGAAGTATATTCTGCTGTATGGCTGCTCTTTGTGAGTGCTTGTGATGGAGAAGAATGGTAGGGAAAGCAAGATAATACTCTGTTTCACGAGTGATGGATTTCCCGGGGATTTTGCTGGTTTTGGATTTCACACAGTGAACGTACGTGATTGTGAAAGTCAGGGAATGACGAGTTAAAGAAAACCATCCGTTCTGTCCATTCTCTGACGTGGTACGTCTGTGGTAGTGACAGATCTGTGACAAGGGAAGACCAGTTATAGAAAATCATCCGTTCTTGTCCATTCTCTGTCGTGGTAAGTCTGTGGTATCTGTAAAAGGAACGACGGTTTTAAGAAAATCATCCGTTCTTGTCCATTCTCTGTCGTGATAAGTCTGTGGTAGTGAAAAAAGATAACCTTGCTTTTTGAAAAGCAGCGTAAGTTAAAAACACTTTTAAAAAACCCGGCAGGTTGTCGTTGTGGTTGATAATACGCTCCATCAGAGCGGCCCCGTTGTGGACATTATTTCTTTCTGTTGTTTCCCCAAGTCAGCGGAGCGTTTATTTGCTATCTTTTACAACGCAAAAATAAGGTAGTAGATTTGTGTGGTTAATCGCCCGAAAACTTGGGTCAAGAAAAGAACATGAGTTTTTTGCCTCGAGGTGCTATTCCTTCACTTGGCTAAACCAGAATGATAAGGGGGGAAAATATTAGCAGTATGTTGGCGGATACTTTGCCGTAGAGAGTACAGTATTGTGTATCAGTTGTACCGGTTTTAAGTGTCAGGTGTGTGTCTTTCCTGCCAGAGATCATTGCGAAAGACAAGTCAAACACAGCACGACAGATGGTGAATATCTTTTTTTTCCACTCGTGCTACTTTGGGTCATGGTAGTAGTGTGTAGCAAGGTTGCAGAACGGAAAAGGTCTATGTCAGTGGCTTCCTCTGTTTCCTTGGTCTTTGTGACGGTAGTTGGGACGTTCATATTATTTGTTTGTTGCGAATGAAGGTACCTGCAGCGTTCGTATAACGTACTCGCAAAAAGGCACATACTCGCGCACACGTACCGGGTCAGGCACACATGCATCTGTAACAACACATATTCGCTCACACACACTCACACATGAACGCACACACGCACGCACGTGCGCACACGCACTCGCACACACACACACACACACACACACACACACACACACCACACACACACACACACATACTACAGTCATCTTGTTGGTATAAACCAAACATTAGAAACCTTTTCTTTTCCCCTTGCCTCCAGTGAACAACCTTTGCAACAATAGCAAGTTCGAAATTATTGTCATAGTGAGTTGGGTTTTTAATATTCTGTTTTGTTTGCTATAGTATGTTGGGGTTTCTGAGTGTGTGTGTGTGTGTGTGTGTGTGTGTGTGTGTGTGTGTGTGTGTGTGTGTGTGTGTGTGTGTGGTGTGTGTCGGTGTGCGGCGCGCTCGTGCGGTTGTGTGTATGAGGTTGTTTCGACTGTATGGCTGAATATGCAGCATCACACTGCTTATTTCATTGTTAAGATTTTGAAAAATCACTTCGCCTAATTTATACAGAAGTTGCTCATGAGGACCTCTTTATACTTATGATTATGCATTCTCACGGCCATAGATTGGCCTTATTACCAACACGCGTGTCTTTGTGCATAATCCGCTCTTCCTTCATTTCACTGTGTATCATCATATGGTCTAAGAAGGCAGCAAGAGCGAGTTTGTCTAGGGCTTTCGATGAAACTGTCCTTGCTGTGTGCTCACTCGCATGCAGACTGTAATCTCTGTGTCTGCTGATGGCTGATAACGCCGATGTGGAGGCTGAATGTTCTGGCACATATACGTATGAAAGCATGGAGAGCTGGGAAGCGAGAAAAGTTATTTATATCGTTACCCAAATCCCCATCACTAGCTAAATAGCTATGACATAAGTAGGCCAGATATAATTGTAAAAGCTCAGTTATGTCCACGTTTAGTAGGCAATATACACATTCAAGCAGTCTTATGTATTATCAGCATCAATTTCTTTATTTAGAAAGAAAAATGGTTCACCTTAAGATGTCTCAGTGTTGAAAATAATATATATCTCTTTTTCTTTTGCACTATAGCTCTTTTTCTCTGATTTCCTACAGTGGGGCTCTTATCCCTCCCTCGTCTTCTTTCCATCTCAGTCTCTTAAAAAAACAAAAATAACGCGATTTCACCAGACGTACTACTAGCACCGAACGCGAGATCTGGGGAATGTATGCACGGCAAGTGGACTGACTGGCTACAGTGCGGACTACCAATGTTTACAGATACGTACTGCCCACTCTGCCTTGATGATGGATTTGCTTTGGCTACCTCTACAGAGGCGGACCGACTAGAAGAAAACAGCTGGTCAGATGGCTTACCTTCGTTAGGGTTATATCTTAGGGCTACTTGAAAAGCACTTCAGTTGTCAACTGGAAAGTGACCTTTGCGTTTGAACCGGAAACGCGCACCAGTATGCGCACGTGCCTGTTTGTAGAGGTTCAGCTCTTGTGCCTGTGTGGAGACTGATTGACGTCATGAGTTTCGTGGTTCGAAATTGGCCACAAGTACAACACCGACTGGACTGTCTGTTGTATAGGGAGGGGCACGTGCCTCTTTCTTATGGTGTAGACCTTGCGAGTGTGAAACAAGGTGCTGAATGGTGCCTGTGTTCCCTTGTCCACACCCAGATGGAATTCTTTGATGGTATTGCTGAAGTTCCTTCTCTTTAATCAAAACAATAAAGTGTGTTCTTTGATAGGACTGTAAATTGTATCAGCCGAATGGATGTCCACCTGCATATGTTCAAGCTCTTTTTTGTGGAGCGGGAGGTTAAAATCATTTTGCTAACAAACAGACAAAAAAGAAAGGAAAAAAAAAAGAGATAAATTGTGTGTAAAGAATTTCGAAATAATTCAAGATGCCTGTAGACTGGCGCTTTAAGCGTAATGGGATTCCTCGAGTTTCTCCCTCCCAAGATTTCGCAGAGTAACTGATCCGTGTGAGCTGTGTATAATCGACAGGATCTTAAATCATAGATCATGATATAATTATTGTTGTTGTGCGTTCCCCAGCTCTACACCCTGGGGGTCACCCAGAATAATCATACACTTTTGACTCACTCAGCTCACCTGGGAATCACTGGAAGATAGGAAGTACACCGGATGAGAAGTTTGTATGTATGACTTTTCCAAGTACTTCGCCATATAGGCAGTCATACTCCGACTTCAGAGGATTTTTCTCCTTAATGGAGAGTGCAGGTTGTTATGTTAAGAGCTTATCATGGCTGAAGGAATCTCAACACAACATTTTACAACATAACAACATTTTGGTGTAGGCCTTGGCAATTAGCTGACACCGATCATTATAATTATGAAGTCTTATTCTGTGATATTCCGCTGCATATTACCGTTGTACTTAAAAATGGTCTGGAAAAAAGTCTGCAAGACCAGGACGGAGGGCAAGCTCAGTGGATACTCTTCTGATTAAAGAGAAAAGATAAGAAGTCAACACTGTTGAAGGACAGAAAGAGAAAATAAACAACCGCCTTCACTATCAGGAAAAACTGTAGCATTATCATTGTAGCCTGTCTGCTGCAGTATGCCAGTGTTCTAAGCAGTATATGTACTATGTACTCACACTCCCATGGGTCATGTATATTGGTGAGCAGCCACACAGACTTGGCTCAGGGTTAAAACTGACCTCTGGCACCATGTGTGTGGTCAGTGCAGGCCAGACAGTGTTGGTCATTAGGTTTACATCATTACCGACATTGGAGTGTTTTCTTTGGTAACCACCTTCTCCTCCCTTCCACCCTCTCCCCCCTCCCTTTGGCCTGTATTACTGCAACTGTTAGGTTTCACCACACCTGTGCTGCAGGTTCCAAACACTGTGGCTAGTAGTTGCAGAAGGCGTGAAGCGCGAGGCCAGTGAAGTGACCACCGGGCGGACTTCCTTTGTGTGCACGCTCTCTTCTGCCCGCTGCTTTGATGAGGAGAGCTGGTTCTGGCCGGCTCTGTTGACGGAAATGTTAATTGGAAGAACAGCTGGTCAGTTGGCTCATCCTGGCCGGGCTTTTGGCTCATCTTCGCTGGCAGCCTGGCATTGTATGTTTATCCGTTCTGCAAGAGACTGGCGTAATCAATTTTATTCACGTGGAGTTCTGCTGTCAGATGGGAAGTTGGTGCATGCCAGTTTTGGAATGGAAGGGCGCCGCTGTGGTGTGTTTGTGTGTTGTGGTGGGTGGTGGTGGTGTGGTGTGTGTGTGTGTGTGTGTGTGTGTGTGTGTGTGTGTGTGGTGTGTGTGTGTGTGTGTGTGTGTGCGCACCATTGAATTCTGAGGTAGGCCTGTGCACATGCCTGCAGGAAGCGGTCAGTCTTTAGGCTGTCTCAGCGTGCACCTATTGAGACTGACTGGTATGGCTGTTTTCTTCTGTTGAGAAAGGTCCTTTTGGGATCATCCACATGAGTGCTTCTTGTGTAGGCTTTTTTTTTCTTTGTGGAGTTAACTTTCGTCATTGGCGCATAAGTGCTCCTTGAATGGACATTTTCTGTTCTTATTCAACCGACTTCTGACAGTGTAAAAAGCGTGCGTAGTAGTTCTCGGTTTTACTTCGTTTTCTGCAGTTTTGAAGGTGTCTTCGTCGAGTGCTTAGAGTTATTTGTGCGCGGAGCAATATAATGGTGACTCATGATAAACAGATGAGAGAGTGTCTTGTGTTTCCTATGCTCTGTGTCAGGTAGCGTGGAATATCGTGTGTTTACAGAGTTAGGTGATGTGGGTGAATGCAGTCATTCATAATGGACAGTCTTTTGTGGAGCTAATCATTCATTTCTTTGTGGATGTACAAAGGATTTTGATTTTTTTTATATCGGTTCTGGTTAAAACTGTCCTTGGGAGCAGTGTATATCGAGTGTATGATGCGGTCTTGCTTGGGCATTATTTCTCTCTCTCTCTCTCTCTCTCTCTCTCTCTCTCCTCTCTCTCTCTCTCTCTCTCTCTTCTCTCTCTCTCTCTCTCTCTCTGTACGTGCGCGCGCGTGGTGTGTGTGTGTTTGTAGCGCGCAGGCACGTTAAACTTTGATCATTGCCTATTTGGCGATGCGTTTCCACACCCGGGTGTGTGTTTTGTTTTTTGTTGTGTGTTTTGTGTGTGTGTGTGGGGGGGGGGGGGGGGGGGGGGCTGGGGGGGAGAGGAGGGGGGGTTGTTTGCAGTTTATTCCTTCTTTTTTAAGGGGGGAGAGGGTTGTTGAAAATTGATATGCACCATGTGTGGTCGTGATGAGAACAAGGTTACGCTTTGTTGAAAAGGCCAGCTAGGGTTGTGTGCGAAGCAGTCGCTGTGTGGTTTTATTTTTGACAGGTAGATCGCAGTCATACCTGCTATCTGATAGCATGCAAAATGTGTTGAAGGCAAGCTATAAACTGGAGCCGATCTGCGAAGGAAAGTCAAATGAGACCAACAGGGTAGATACGCCAGGATTATTCTCAGGCATAAACATCGTCTTGTGACTCGCTAGGCTAGTACCAGTACTTCACAGCCATTCGTTGAAGATGAAAACCTCTCTGGCTTCAGCTTAACTGTGAAGAAAGCTTTTCTTTCTACAGCGTCTGCAAGATAAGATTATTCACAACAAACTTTGCGTAGAGAGGTGTTCATTTGTCGCGGAGTATTTTTTTCCTTCACCGACAAAAAGTTTGAAATTTCTCTCCTTTACGTTCACCTAATACTAGTCTTTTTTGGGTGTGTGTGGTCAATATAGGATAGGGTGAATACGAGTAAGGGGAGTGTGCAGAATGGTGCTGTGATGTGCTTATAATATAGAGAATCGTCTAAGCCGAGGAAGAGTTTAATTTGGTGATAGTATTGAAGAAGATTCCACTTTTCTCTTGACTGCAAGGCAATTTGTCATTGTATCTAAAACTGATGATGTTTATGCATAGCAGAAAAAGGAAACACACACACACACACACACACACACACACACACACACACACACGTTGCAGAAAAAAGTGGAATATTGTAAATAAAAATAAAGAGGTGTAGAAAGAGAGATTCGTGATTTATGAACAATGTGAGTTAGAGAGCCAGAGAATAACGGTAATTTAAAAAGAAAAAGAAGAAGCGTACAAATAAATCCAGAGAAAATTATAAAGAGGAAGGATGAGAGACTACCTGTTTCTTCTCTAAGAGAGAGAGAGAGAGAGAGAAGAGAGAGAGAGAGAGAGAGAGAGAGAGAGAGAGAGAGAGAGAGAGAGAGAGAGAGAGAGAGAGAGAGAGAGAGAGAAAATTCCCGTTCTGTTGCCTAATACCCAGCAGGGCTTATCAGACTATAACCGTGAGTGAAAGCTTTCCAGACGCGTTTTATATGTCCTTTTCATAGATAGAGGGGAAATGATTTGAATTGCTTTTTGATAAAGACAGGAAGCAAAGGAAAGGAAATGGGATGATAATAAGAGCTGACACCTTAATAGTCAAGTTTCTCATTAAGGAGAAGGAAAAAAAAAAGAAAAGACAAAGGTCTTGTGCCGTTGGTCAGCTCTGAAGGTTCTGACGCCGTATGGAATGAAAGTGCTGAGAGAGAGAGAGAGAGAGAGAGAGAGAGAGAGAGAGAGAGAGAGAGAGAGAGAGGGGGGGGGGGGGATGTTTGTGTGCGTGCATGTTTATTTTCGTGTGTGTGCCCAGTGCATGTTTTTTCGTGTGTGTGTGCGTGCGTGCGTGCGCGCGCGCGCGCACCTGTGCTATGGGCTCTGCCAGAGTTTTTCTATAGCTCTATGTGCGTGCGTGATATCTTTAAAAGATTAGACATGGCTTTCTCTTCTTACTCGCCCGGTCTGCGTGGAGATATTTCCCGCAGAGATAATTCCCCCCACTCACATACATATGGAGTTTAAAAGGGATGAGAAGAGAAGCAGCAGGAGAAAGCGGTCTGACCGACTTGCAGGGGGTGCCCGCAGTTAGTTGCCTATACTACTCATAGGGGGGAAACACTTCTCTTTCTTTAACCCCCAGGACCTAAGCAAAATATTGTGGCGAGCAACAATGACCGTCGTCCGAAGCGCGCGAGTTAATCTGACAATAAGTGGTCATTGAAGAGAAAGGCACTTTTTAGCCTGTACTTGATGTGTTTGTTGGGGTGTGTATGTGTGGAAATGACGTTATTCAGTGTGAAGTTCTTGTCAACGGAATTTCCTAGCTTGAGGCCAGACCGCTCCTATCCAGGGATAAACTGCCGGTTTATTGATTCTACATGTGTTGGCTGTTTATTCATTTAGTCATTCATTTATTGGTTCTTTTATTATTATCGTTATTTTCTCTCTCTCTTTTGATCTTATTGCCGGTTTAGTGTTATGTATTCTAGGGTACTACTGTTTGTGTTAGTTTTTATTTACTGGTTCTTTGCTGAAGCAGTGGAGGTTATGTATCTTACTTTTGTGAATCATATGAAATATATGGGTTTTGGGGTTGTTGTTTTTTATTATTAGAATGTTTGCTGGTTTTAACCGGACGAGGTAGTGTTTAAGATGTGTTTATTCCTTTTGGAATTTTGAGTGATTTGGCTCGTGCAGACTCATCAGTTAAAAAGCAACTTGTTTTAGACAGACAGCGCCACTCGTCAGTCCTCTCAAACGCCAGCCTAGAATACCCCGCCGTTCATTTCTCAGTAATCCCCTTATGATCGATTTGATGAATGTATGATATTGACCATGCAGTTGTCCATGTAATACACGTTGCAACAGGAAATGGGGGAATCGCGATATGGCAGCAGCGCGGTGTTGTTCGTTAGCAACTCCAGCATGGGAAGAGGCCAAGTGACCTGAAACGGCAGATGATCGCCTCACTCTCTCACAGAACTTGGGGATTCCCCCTTTTTCCTCTGTACATAAGCTTCAACATTCACTCCAGTTTCGTGTGTCGTTTTTAATCAAGAAAGTAATGTTCTTGACTTTTTCGTAACTCAGTCATCCAATCCTAAACCCTTCCCACACCTGGAATTTCCCCTAAACTCGCAGTTTCTGAGGTCGGTCGGGTGACTTGCCGCCCACAAAAAAAAAAAAAAAAAAAAAAAAAAAATCAAACCAAAAGTCTCACGATGATGACGGATGTGGACGGCACTGTGAACTCGGCGTGGGTGTGGCCGGACAAGCTGGTGAAGATGGACACTATTCGGGTGAAGACCCAGCAGCTGCTGGACAAGCTGCAGAACAAGTACGGCGTGGTGGCCAAGAGCCCCAGACCGTCCTCCGCCACCCCGGATGGCACGCCTGTCAAGGTACTACTAGCCTACTGGTCTGCGCCGAACTCGTGTTTGTGTGTGTGGTGGGGGGGGGGGGGGGTAAAGAATGTGTGTGTGGTGATATATATGTAGAGAGAGAGAGTGTGTGTATGGGCTGGGGGGGGGGGGGGGGGTAAAGAGTGTGTGTGTGTGGTGATATATATGTATAGTGTGTGTATGGGCGGGGAGGGGGGTAGGGTAAAGAATGTGTGTGTGGTGATATATATATATATAGAGAGAGAGAGAGAGAGAGAGAGAGGGAGAGAGAGAGAGAGAGAGAGAGAGAGAGAGAGAGAGAGAGAGAGAGAGAGAGAGAGAGAGAAAGTGTGTGTGTGTATACTTTATTTTTAAAAAAAAAACAACGTCTTGAGTCTTTTATAGTGTTTGCTTCTCATTTTGCGATGGAATCTTGCTTTTCAGTTCCTGTTAGTCTTGATATCATTTTTTGGGTGTATTGCTGTTAGGTTTATGCTCCTGTTGAAATCGTTTGTTATCCTCTCTACCCCAAACTGGGTTGAAAGGAATTAAATCGTGTGTGTGTGTGTGTGTGTGTGTGTTCTTTCTTTAATTTAACGTCTGTTCACTCAAGGTGATTGTGTATGTGTGTGTGTGTGTGTGTGTGTGTGGTGTGTGTGTGTGTGTGTGTGTGTGTGTGTGTGTGTGTGTGTTGTGTGTGATACTGTGATACTTATAGCTATGTTGATTCACTCTGTGTGGTGTGGCTAGGGTGTCATTATTGGGGTGGGGAAGCTATTATTATTCCTACAGGTCGACTTTTCGTCTTCTCTGTGGATATGTCTGTCTGTGGAGCAGTTATGTCTCGTTGGTCGGTCTGTGTGTGGTTGTGTTTGTATGTGTGTATGGCTTTATTCTGTCTTTCTTTCTGTCTCTGTCACATTTACACACACGTGTGCCCATTCACACACACACACACACACACACACACGCACGCACGCACGCACGCACTCAGAGAGAGAGAGAGAGAGGGGGGGGGGGGGAGAGAGGGAAGGGAGGGGGGGAGGAACGGGTGAAAGAAAGAGATAGACAAAGATGGCAACAAACACTCAGAGGGAGGGGAGGGGAGAGGCCTATTCTATGGGTCTATTTTCAAGTTGGTGGTACTCTACTACTATACTGGATGGTTTGGGCTGCTGCATGCCCCTAGCCTATTATATGTAATGTATGGCTGGAATGGGGTGGCGGCACTGACAGTTCCAGCCCCACCCTCCCCCACCTTCCATCCCATATATCATGGCAGTCTTTGTCTGTCTGTGTCTGTGAGTTTGTCTGTCTCTGTCTGTCTGTCTCTGTGTCTTTGTCTGTCTGTCTGTCTCTGCCTCTCTCTCTCTCTTCTTCTCTCTCTCTCTCTCTCTCTCTCTCTCTCTCTCTCTCTCTCTCTCTCTCTCTCTCTCTCTCTCTCTCTCTCTCTCTCTCAAGGGCCAGATGAACAGAAAATGTATGCCAATACTTATCTGTAACCCTTGGTACGATTATCAGTCAATCTCTCTCTCTCTCTCTCTCTCTCTCTCTCTCTCTCTCTCTCTCTCTCTCTCTCTCTCTCTCTCTCTCTCTCTCTCTCTTCCTCCCCTCCCCCCTTCCCCTTCCTTCCCCCTCACTCCTTCCGTTTATCCTTGATCCTGCCATTCCTTATACTCTGCCCCCTCCCCTCATAAGCGTGGTCCTTGCTTCTGCTATATCACCCCGCCCACACACACACACACACACACACACACACACACTCACACACACACACAACCTTGCGGTAATCTTAATCGGCTCAAGTGGCCAAGGAATGGTGGTCAGTATCATAGCGCTAATATTATATAGTATGTTGAGTGCCTTGATCTTCTCAGCATTGCTCTGTGGCGTAATCTGTATACCACTCTTTTTGTGCACTGAGTGCACCTCTTGTGAGTTAAGGAGGGGAAAAAAGCTGATGCAATTGTGTGTTATTCGGTTTTGGTCATCTTGTGGGGGGGTTTAAGGAAAGAATGTAGAACTAGAAAGCAATGATGGTTTGGTGTTGCAGTATCTTGTGGAAAATTAGCGAATACTGTATGTGTGCGTGTGTGATTGGGGGGAGGGGAGGGGAGTCTATTGATGTATGTGTGTGAGTGAGTGACTGAGTGAGAGAGAGAGCGTATGTGTGTGTGTGTGTGTGTGTGTGTTAATGTTGTTGTTGTTGTTGTTGTTTTCTTCGAATATCCCTACTAGTAACAGTTGATATTAAATTAAATGTGTGTGTGTGTGTGTTTGTGTGTGTGCAAGGGAAAGTATGATCATGCCTGGGCTCGTGTATGTATGTGCATACATACATGCGTGCAATCGTAAGTGGGTTCATGCGCTTATATGGGTTGGCCTTGCATAAATGTGTGAGCATGCGTAAAATACCTGCTTTCACACCTTCAACCTTCCTTTCTGTTTTCTTAGTGTGAACTTGGGTGGATTTTTTTCTTTGTTTTTGTTGTTTCCGCAATCTTTCTGTTTCACAGCGTGGCCTCGAAAAGTTTATTTTTTGAGCGATAAATGTCAAACAGCGTATGGACATGAGAAGTACGTAGCGTCAAAGATTTGTCTTCATTGTGTCGATCACAAGATGAATCTTTGCCAAATTCGGACTGCTTGCAGTCCATCGTCGCCATAGGGCAACGCCACAACAAACCCCACCACCCTTTCCTTCTCCCTTTTCACCTCTCTACCTGAATTTTGTAACTTTGAGAGTATGGTTTGAAAAATTTGCCAGAGACAGTTCTGTTGTTAACGATGGTTATTTTGTTTGTTGTGTTTTAGACAGTCGTGTTGCACACTGCACTTTGGAGTATTCTGTCATTCCACATACTGGCTGTCATTCAGCCACCATTCAAGGTTTAAGTGGGAATGTTTTAAGAGGGTTAGGAACAAGAAAAAGAAGACCAACCACCGAACAGCTTACTA
>CM054137.1:48200336-48205336 GCA_028751875.1 Rapana venosa
TTCCCCTTGTTTTTTTGTTTGTTTGTGTGTTTTGGTTGTGTGTTGTTGGGTTTTTTTGGGGGGCAGGTAATGTTTTTGTACAGCTTTTGTCTTTCTTTGTTTTTGGGCTTTGTATCAAATATGTATTGTTGAATGTCTTGTGAAGTTGTGTTGATGTATTTTGATGGTTTGTGTATCGTTTTGTATTTGTTGTTGCCGTCGCGTTACACTGTAGATGTGTTTTGTGTTGTATGAATTATTGTATTACTGCACTGTATTGACACAGCAACTGGGGACTTATTCCATGGGAGAGAGAAAATGTCGCCATAATATTAGCACTTTTTTTTTCTTCTCTTCTCTCTTTCCTGTATGCGTCTGTGCTTTCCCAGAGAGAGAGAGGGAGAGAGAGAGAGAGAGAGAGAGAGAGAGAGAGAGAGAGAGAGAGAGAGAGAGAGAGAGAGAGAGAGAGAGCGCCTACAGATACATACCATGAGATCACAAGATCAATCCTTTCACTTACACTCTCCATCTTTTTTTCTTTTTTTTTTTTCTTTTTTTTTTAACATGCGTCAGCCATCTAGATCCATGTAGTATAGACAACTTGTATTGTTCGTCGTATCCTTGATTGATTTTTTTTTAATAAAGCAGACGCGTAAACCACGAATTATGGTCTGGTTATGGTCGAGGAGATAGCCTGAGATTGGGGGGGGGTGCCTCCGATGGGTTTCCCTCCGATGGGATGCAAACCCGAAACTTCTCGCTTTCTTGGCAGGTGCGTTACCGCTTGTTCACCGATCTCAAAGCGATCCATAAAATCTTAAGTATCTTCTCTCTCTCTCTCTCTCTCTCTCTCTCTCTCTCTTTGTTTTTTTTTGTTTTGTTTGTCTTTGGTTGTTGTTGGCGTGTGTGTGTTATGAATGCAAGCGCTTTAGTTTGTTCGCTTTACAAGATTCAGCGCTATACAAATTCCATGTATCATCATCATCATCATCATCATCATCACCATCATCATTCTATCGATGGGATGCAAACCAGAGGCTTCTTGCTTTCTTGACAGGTGCGTAACCGCTTGTCTAAAGCGATCCATAAAATAAGTATCCGCTTTCTCAATCCTTTTTTTTTTTTTTTGGTCGCTGTGTATGTATAGGGCGATTATAGTTGAGTTGGGTTTTTTGTTTGTTTGGCCTTTTTTTTTTTTTTTAGGTGATAAAGTAAGGCCATACACCAACCCGCGCAGGCGATATTATGGTCGACCCTGTTTGAAGGAGAGAACTGCTGACGAACTCTTCTCTGGTGGCTGTGGGGTTTCACTGCGATTATTTCCCTCTGATGCAGTCAGTGCTGGGCTGGAGAAAGGCTCGTTTAGTTTGGTGCATTCAGATTCTGTTGTATACTGGTGGTGGTTGGTTGGTAGTGCAGTCTCTCAATCGGATACCTTCGCTAGGACTGTAATATAGTCAAACAGCAACAACCAGTGCGTTTTGTTGTGACCGGCCCAAATAGGTGTATCGGGGTTTTTTTCTTTTCTTTTTTTTTGGGTGGGGGTGGGGGAGTTAGTAGCAGTGTGTGTATGTGTTTAAATTTTATTTTATTCTTTTATATCGAGGATAATGGAATAAGCACTTGTGTGCTTTTTCTACATCCAGTCCCCATGTGTATGCGACACACAATGGCCTACTCTTACGAAAAGCGGAACAGGACTTAACGTGTGCGCAAAATGTTCTGCGTGCGTTCGCACACGGGGTCTTGATTTATAGTCTCATCCGAAAGACTTTTGGGGAGAGTGGAGTTTGCACTGATTTTAACTCCAGGGGGAAAAAAATCCCCTTCAACGGGATTCGAACCCGGGTCGTCAGATTGCGAGCGCAATGTTCTAACCACTAGGCTATACCGTGTGTGTGTGTGTGTGTGTGTGTTGTGTGTGTGTGTGTGTGTGTGTGTGTGTGTGTGGTGTGTGTGTGTGTGTGTGTGTGTGTGTGTGTGTGTGTGTGTGTGTGTGTGTGTGTGTGTGTGTGTGGTGTGAAATCAAATCAAATGCTTCGAGGATAATGAATAAGCACCCATGTACTTTTTTGCATCCAGTACCTGACTCTCTCTCTCTCTCTATTTCTCTCTCTCTTTCTCTCCTCCTCTCTCTCTCTCTCTCTCTCTCTCTCTCTCCTCTCTCTCTCCTCTCTCTCTCTCTCTCTGTATGCGTGGGGGGGTGTGTTAGAGAGAGAAATAGAGAAAATTGTGTGTGTGCGTGCGTGCGTGTGTGTACATACTACACAATCTCAAATAAACATCAAACATGATAAAGTAATGCATTCACAAACACACACGCATGCGTGCGCGTGCACCCGTGTCCACGCCCGCACCCACTCTTCACCTCCCTCCGGGGAGAGAGAGAGAGAGAGAGAGAGAGAGAGAGAGAGAGAGAGAGTAAGCAAAACAAATAAGAACATTATAATACATCTTCAATACACCTACCTACCTTTTCCAGACCACATTCCCACGCTTTGCTCACGGCATGCCTTTTCATGCTGAAAAGACTTCCCCCAGCGTGTGTGTGTGTGTGTGTGTGTGTGTGTGTGCGCGCGCCTTAATATATTATGACTGCTTCGCCTATTCCCTACAACGCGCAGCATTGATCTTTTATGCACATATTATTGCAGTGGCATAATGAAGTCCTTTCTGGTCTCATATCTGTGGAAGGATACCGGCCATTCACAGAGCCTCGGTCTGTGGGATTAGGATCATATGTCCCTGAAGTGGTTGTCGCCCTTGCCTAGGTTGACGAGGCACACACACAAAAAACCCACAAAGATCTTTGACTGTAGAAGTAGAATAGACAGAACCCTGTCAGGGTTGTTGTTGTTGTTGTTTATTTGCTCATTTTTTGGGTGTATAGTTATTGTTAAAGATTTTTGTCTGTTATCATTGCAGGCGACTATAAAGGCATTTTGTAATCTTGCCTAACAAAGATGATGAACATAAAAAAATATATAAGTAAACGCAAACAGTGCGCACGCATGCACACGCGCAAGCACACACACGCATGCACACACACGCACTCTCGCACACAAGCACGCACGCATACACACACCATAAACATAGGACTCTCTCCCGCTCTCTCTCTTTCTCTCTCCTCTCTTTCTCTCCTCTCTCTCTCCTCTCTCTCTCTCTCCTTTCCTCTCCCTCTCTCCCTTTCTGTGTATTGTGTGTACATTATATATTTAATATATATATAATCACACACACACACACACACACACACACACACACACTGCCCAGACGCCACTGACTTTCAAATTTGTTTGATATGACTCGACTCTTCCCCTCGACATTTTGCAGTGATATTGAAAAAGAGGGAGGGTATGACTGACTGGTTGGGAGAAAGAGAAACACACACACACACACACACACACACACACACACACACACACACACACACACACACACACACACACAAGACAGACAGAGGAGAGACGAGAGAGAGGAGAGAGAGAGAGAGAGAGAGAGAGAGAGAGAGAGAGAGAGAGAGAGAGAGAGAAGGGGGATGGGGTAGATCCATTACCTGCTGTTGGTTGTGGGTGAGGAAAGGACAATAAAGGAGTCGCGGTAAGTGAATGGAGCCTAAGTAAAGTTGACCAAGGTTTGTTGGCGGGTTAGGAGTGTTCAGTGTCTTGTTCACATTACTCAGTCTGATGACTGTTTGCCAAGTTCGGGCGGGGAGCTAGCTATACTGAAAGTGTGACACGCTCACGCAATACTTCTTACTGGGTATGTGCATCCGCGCGCGCGCGCGTGTACACATGTGTGTGAGTGTGGATGGAAGGGTGGGAGGAATGGTTTTTAGTGGAGGGGAGACACGGGGTGTTTTTTGTTGTTGTTTTTGTTTTTTTGTTTGTTTGTTGCTGTTTGTTGTTGGTTTTTTTTGGGGAAGAGAGAGGGAGGGAAACAGGGTTGTGTGTACGTGCATGTCTCTCTCTCTCTCTCTCTCTCTCTCTCCTCTCTCTCTCTCTCTTCTCTCCTCTCTCTCCTCTCTCTCTCTCTCCTCCTCTCCTCTCTCTGTTTCTCTCTCTTCCTCTCTTTGTCCTTTTTCTCAATTTGCCTCTCTCTGTTTCTCTCTCTCTCTCTGTTTCTCTCTCTCTCTGTTTCTCTCTCTCTCTCTCCCTCCTCTCCCTTTTTCCCCCCTCCCCCCCTCTCTCTCTCTCAGGAGAGGGGGGTACATAATTTTGATATGCGTGCATTCATTTGCTGGTATGATGCTTATAAAAAAAAAAGTGAAAGAGCAGCATTTGTGTCTTAGAAAAAAAGATAACTTGAAATAAAAATGAATGAAGAATTACACCTCGGTAGATTTGTGAAATATAAACAAATGCCATGCTAAAATGATTTCCGATGTTAACGGTGCATGGATTTATGTCCAGTGATATCATTTGACCATCGATTTGAAGGACACGTAATACGACATTATCATCAAGCATTGAGGGGGGAGGTGGGGAGGGCGAGAGTAACCTGGTAGGTAGTGTTGGGCTCGAGGTCTAACGGCCCGGGTTCGAGCCACCGTTCGAGGGGATTTTTCCTCCTGGAGTTAACATCAGTAACCGACTCCACTTCCCCGAAAACTCTTCGAATGAGACTAGTCACTATAAACCAAGGTCCAATGTGCGAACGCACGCAGAACATCTTGCACACATTGTAGAAACTTCGTTTTGCCTTTCGAGAGAGTAGGTCATTGGGTGCTGGTAGGAATGAATGACAAAATTCAAAAAAGCATCTACACTACTAGTGTCGTGTTTAGAGATCGTCCCCCAAATCGGAGTGCAGCTACCTTAATGATGGGCAAGCAGCCACATACGCAAAAATCTCACCATTGGGGAGTCTCGGAGCTCTAACTGAGGAACGGGGGCAAAATCGTCACCACCATAGTCATTGCCATCATCATGACCATCGACATCATCGTCATTGTCATCTTCATGATCCTGCTCACCAATAGTCATCATTATTATCATCGACAGTCAACAGTGATGAGCAGG
>CM054137.1:48210336-48217836 GCA_028751875.1 Rapana venosa
ACTAGATGACTTAAGAAGAGACTATATTCCTGAGAAATATTATCGCAGACCAGCTCACTTTAGAATGATTACGCTCCTGTCTTCCAAAAATGAAAATGTCATGAAAAATCTTGCTATGTATATCTACAAGTCTTTAAAAAGGAGAAGTAGTTTGATCTCATAACACAGAAAACACGTGTAACTTGGTGTGTATGTACTAAATTGTAGTTAGTTGGATAAAGATGTTTGTGTGCTTGAGTATAACATTATTATATATGTGTGTCATTTTGTAAACCCCTTCAAATGGGGCTATGGCCTTTCTTGAATAAATATCGTTATCGTTATCTGACAGATTCGCACTTTCAGTAAGGATATTGCTGACTTAAAGAGTGAAAATAAACAGGGAAAAGAGAGAAAAGGAAAGCCTAAATGGATTTAACCTGGTCTTTTTTCTTTCTTTTTTTTTTTTTTTTAAAGATTCTGAGCACTTTTGACAAAGACCCCTTTTTGCGAATATTTCAGTTCATAACCTTTTGTAACTCCCCCCCCCCCCCCCCCCCCCCCCCCTCCTCTCCTCCACCCCCACATATAGCTTTCATTCGCTATTCTGAGAAGAAAAACGTAAACTGTGGAAGAATACGTGACGTAATGCCTTACATGACAACAGATTTGGGAGCACAAGACAAAGGACATTGCCATAACATGGATATGGAAATATCACCATTGAAAACAGTTTTCTGGAGGAATGACCTCTCTGCCATCTAGTTTTACTGTGTTGATCCCGTTATTGTTGAATGTTGTACATGATTGTTGTAAAAGAAAATACAGAAAGTTAATAGTCATAATCTTTAATCCTGGAATTAAAAGTTTGGTTTTACAGATGTATAAGTACTTTGCAAAGGGAAATACAGAAAGATAATGTTCGTAATCTCTAATCCTAAAAAAAAGAAAGGTTATGTAGAGGAAGTATCGGTATTTTGCAAGAACATTACTAATACCAACCTACCTGGGACACAGATTCTTGCAAGTAAGTGCTCGCGCGCGCACACATACATACACACACGCACACACACACACACACACACACACACACAAACACACACCCAGACCCCCTCCCTCCCCCCCCCCCCCCCCCCCCACCACACACACCACAACCAGCACCACCACCACCAAAACAACAACAACAACAGGAACATCACTGACAACAACAACTATTTCTACTACCACCAACACCATTACTACTTTTTTAACACTGAGGACAATGACTGAAAACAGTAATCCTCCAACACTTCACCCTCACACCCTGTCTGGACCATAGTCAACATCAAAAGAACCCCCTCTACCTCTCTTGTTGAACTCCACATAAACCCTAAAGTACCCTAAAGTAAAGTGTGGTACTGCTATTAGGCATACTAGTCCTGGAGGCTTTCCGTGCTTACCGTGCCAGCTTTGTGTGTGTGTGTGTGTGTGTGTGTGTGTTAAAGAATAGCAGCAGTCCAAAGTTCTGCATTTTCTTTCTCGGTCTTTCAGGTGTGTGGGGTTTTTTGGTGAGTTTTTTTGTTTGTTTGTCTTGTTGTTTTGGTTGGGTTTTTTTGTTTTCTTTTTTTAACTCTTTAATCACCTGCCGTGGACTGAAAGGGTCTGAGTGGCGCCGGCAAGCGGTTTACCGACCAAGGCTGTATTTTTTTCTAAGTTCCTCGTTGGTGGGTTTTATTTCTTTCCTTTTCGGCGGATTTTGTTGTCGGCTGTGAACGAGTTCTTTGCTTCTACTGTGTATAGGTGTATAGCTGTAATGACTACCCATACCCAGTACCTCGCGGGTTTGTGATTGACAAAAGGTGTGTTTGGGGGCAGTTTATTGTTAGTGGGACAGGTGATTTTCTGTGATGAGCGTGGTCACAGAGGGGATTGTTGGAGTCTGCGGTGGTGTCTGCTTGTGTGTTTTTCTGTACTGTCTTGCTGTGTCTTGTTTGGTTTGTTTGATATTTGTTGACTTATCTTTATCGTGTTTAAATTTATACTGATGTGCTCTCTGTCAGTTTATGTCTGTCTTTTTGTCTTATCGCTTCTGCCTCCATCTGTGTGTGTGTGTGTGTGTGTGTGTGTGGTGTGTGTGTGTGTGTGTGTGTGTGTGTGTGTGTGTGTAAACATTATTATGTATATGAGAATACGTGTGTGTGTGTGTAAACATTATTATGTATATGAGAATATGTGTGTATGTGTGTGAGAGTCTGTCTGTCTGTCTATCTGTCTACGTTTGTTTTATGTGTGTTTGCACAAACAAAATTATTGATATGAGTATATTTATGTAAATGTACATGCATGCGTGCGTGCGTGTGTGTGTATGTATGTGTGTTTGCGCGCGTGTGTATGTGTTCGCTTGTGTGTGTTCGCGCAGCTGCAATCGTAATAGCTGTTTACATAGTTGCTTTCATCATTCGTCTGTCTTAAGGAAAAGGGTGTGTCAGTGGTAAAGATCTGCAGCAGCAGAAAAGTAGCACAGGTGGGCTGGCTAGTTGGCTTTGCCAGAGAGATAAGCAGGGGGCCTTTCTTTCTCTGTTATGTGGCCTGTGGGTACGTATGGTAGTGGGTACAGGGCTTTGCAGTGCCCATTTGCCAGTGAACGAACGAACGGCTCTCTGCCACCCTACCGCAAAGCCCGTAGTATAGCTGTAATGACTACCCAGGCCCAGTACCTCGCCAGTTTTTCCTTCGTCTTATTTTCTTAAGGTTCTTTTCTTCTTTCTCCTAGGTCCAAAAGCTTGCTTTTCTTGTTTTTTTGGTAGCTGGAAGCTAAGAGTTTTGGACTTTGAAAGGGGTTATAGTTTGCCTGTGTGTGCTGTATTGTTTTTTTGTCTCTTGTCTGTCTGTCTCTGTCTGCCTGTCTCTCTCTCTCTCTCTCTGTCCTCCCTGTGTCTGTCTGTCTGTCCTCTCTCTCTCTCTCTCTCTCTCTCTCTCTCTCTCTCTCTCTCTCTCTCTCTCTCTCTCTCTCTCTCTCTCTGTCACGTTCTTTGTCTGTGTCTATCTGTCTGTCTCTCTCACTGTCTCTCTCTTTCTCTCTCTCACTCTCACGCTCGCTCTCTCTTTCTCTCTCTCTCTCTCTCTCTCTCTCTCTCTCTCTCTCTCTCTCTCTCCTCTCTCTCTCTCTCTCTCTCTTCTCTCTTCTCTCTCTGTGCTTGTGTGTGTGCACGCATGCGCTCGTGTCTATCTGCGTATACACACGTGTAAAAAGTATTTGCAGTAGTATAGGATGTTTTTGTAGTCTTTGTTCCCCTAGATTATACAGTCACTCAGGGTATTGTAAGAAATCTTTACAAAGAATATTCTCGATGGCGAGTTGTAGAAAACATTTGACTTGAAATACTGATTGTCAGAGTATGTCAAGTAAAGAAGTCGACCTTTGAATTGTTATTACAAAACCACTATTTTTCTTCTTTATGACAAATTTGGGGGAGCCGTGGAGAGAGAGAGAGAGAGAGAGAGAGAGAGAGAGAGAGAGAGAGAGAGAGAGAGAGAGAGAGAGAGAGAGAGAGAGAATGAATCGCACACTAACACATACACACACACACACAAACACACACACACACACACACACACACACACACACACACACACACACACACACACACACACACACACACACACAGAGATAAATCGTGACTGGGCGACGCGTAAGTTTATAAGCTGGAACTTAAGTGTTTTAAACGTAATCAAATGCGCTGCTGTTATTTACTTGGACCTTTTGTGTGTGTGTTTGTTTGTTCATCTAATTTCAACTTTCCTTGAGTGACACACACACACGCACACACACACACACACACACACACACACACACACACACACACACACACACACACACACACACACACACACACACACGTAGGATAGTATTCACATTGTGGTGTAGAATTGGTGTCAGCAAAGAAGGCTTTCAGCTATGAAACGTTTGTTACAGTCGACTGGCTGTCAAGACTACTTGCATGCATATAAAATATATTCATGGTGATGTTGTTGTAAAGCTTTGCCGGTTGTTTTTTTATGTGGTTATGGCTCCAGACAAAATTGGTAGAAGACCAAGAATGGTTGCTTACAAGTTCTATACGGTTGTGTGCAGGCACGCTTGACGCAAGCACACACATACATAAACGCGCGTGCGCGCGTACACACACACTTACTCACACACACACATGCACGCTCACAAGCACGCACGCATACACATGCGCCGCGCGCGCAACCCCCCCCCCCCCCCCCCCCCCCCCCCCCCCTCCCCGAGAGAACAGTTGTACATACCAGAGGGCAAAGGGTACTTCAAGCTTTTTAAACCTTGGAAAACCTTGACAATTAGAGATCACAACGAAAGCGCCGTACAGGGTACTAAGTATGAACATCCCCCTTCCCCTCCTCCCCCCCCCCCCCCCCCCCCCCCCCCCATCCCAAAGTGGTCCCTATCTTGTTACAGCTGCCTTTTCGTTTCTTTGTCTTGGCAAAAGGATTTTTCTGATAAGTTATGCGTGTACAACAGGAGTTTTTCTTTCTGCTTTAGCATACCACCCCCGCCCTCCACCGCTCTCTGTCTCTCTCACACACACACACACACAATCTGCCGGATTCTTGCACTCTGTCTCTGTCTGTCTGTCTGTCTGTCTGTCTGTCTCCTCTCTCTCTCCTCTCTCCTCTCATCCTCTCTCTCTCTCCTCTCTCTCTCTCTCTCTCCACACACACACACACACACACACACACACACACAATTAATCTGCACGTGCCCGCGCACGAATCCTGCAGAGGGAACATAGTCTGGTGCACTATGTAACCCTCTTTTTTCAGCTATGTAGCCTTCTTCTCCTCGACCATAATCGAAAAGAAATGCTATAGGTGTACCGTTATGTGCCTTTGATGTCGACCTGTTCAGTTTGAGATTTGCACAGAAGCACGCACTAGATCCTTTCAAGTCTTAACTGGTGGTGGTGATTCATGACGGAACAGCCTTCAAGTCGTTAGGCTTGTTTGGTTGGCAGATCTCTCTCACTTGGCAATGAGATAGAATTGACACTTTTGTGTTTGCTTTGGAAATTCGATCTCGCTCGTGTGCATTTTCCCTGCCATTTTTATTCTTCTGGAGGAGAGACAGGGTAGGGGGGGAAGGGGGGGGGGGGGGGGGGGGGGGGGGGGTTAGCGGTCGGTGGGTTGTTTACTTTAACAAACGGATCAGAGGTGGGATTGTGAGTTTTATTTGATTTGCTGTGGCATTTAATTCTTATGTATGCAAAACACACTCAGATGTTTGTGTGCAGCATACGCGTGCGCACGTGCGCGCGCTCACACATACACACACGAGAGAGTGAGAGAGAGAGAGAGAGAGAGAGAGAGAGAGAGAGAGAGAGAGAGAGAGAGAGAGAACTTCCTTAAACCACCAGCCAGTATTATATTGTTCATTTCAGTTTTTGCAAGGTATAATAATCCCAGCACACAGGATTGATCACACAGTCATAGCGACTAGGGGCCGAGGTAGTTGAGAAAACAGTGGGCACCCTATCGCATTATGGCCGCCTGCCTGTATTCTGTTAGCCTGAAAAACAAATCCTTTTCTTGTGCTGCACGGTCGTGACACTTGTTTTTCTTATGCTCCATTGAGTCATTGGCGTTAGTGAACCCTAAAGTATGTGAACCAAGCGACGGTATGTCAAAAATATAGGTTTTGGAGCGTCTGTTTAAGTGACGGTTTCTTTTCCTCAGAGAGGTAAAGTGGGAAGGTAGTTCACTTTTAATGTTCATAGGACTTGATGGTGAGAACGGGTGAGAAAATGTACAAAACCGCATATACATGGGGACTGGATGTAAAAAAAAAAAGATAATGATGAAGTTTGGGAAAGATCACCTCTAAGAAGAAAAGGAGGAGAAATCGCTCCTAAGAAATCTCTCTCTCTCTCTCTCTCTCTCTCTCTCTCTCTCTCTCTCTCGTGTGTGTGTGTGTGAGTGTGTGTGCGTGCGTGCGTGCGTGCGCATGCCTGCATGTGGGCTTTCCTATGTACTGGAAGCTCGCGCGCGCATGTGTGTATGTGTGTGTAAGCGCGCGCGCGCACTCATTTGTGCGAACAAACGCGGGTGGATAACAGTCCTTTGCGCTAATTAATTCAGACCGACTTCTGTCGTTAGTTCAGCTTTGTGCGTGCATCAGTGGAGAGAGAACTTTTAACGCATCATCTATCAAGCTGTCGGAAGAGGGGGAGATAAGCAGACGGGTGCAGTTTCTTGTCCTTGGCAAATGAACACTTCCTTAACATCACTCAGACGATAAGGACTGGTGAGGGGGGGGTGTTCAGGAAAAATCATAATTTATTTGTTTGTTTCTTTGCCTTTGCTTCCTGCTTGCATAAGATTTTTTTTTTAGTTGTTTTTGTGTGTGTGAATAGCTCAGGAAACTTTTCAGTCACCTTCTGATACGAACAGCAAATTATACTGCAGAAGAGTGCAGCATGCGCGCGCGTGGGAGAGGGAGAGACAGAGAGAGAGAGTGTGTGTGTGCTCGCGCGCGCGCGCGCGCGCGTGTGTGTGTGTGTACATGCGTGCGTGGGTGCGTGTGTGTGTGTTTGGAGAGTGATGGAAAATAGGCTTGGGGTTTGTGATGAAAAAAAGGTCGAGTGTGGAGACTCTGAGTGCAATCCCTTTTTTTTGTTTGTTCCTTCGCTGCAGAGAGCGCTCATTTCCTGCTGCAGCACTATCCTTACTTAGTTCCTGGTGTCGTGCGAACAGGGTGAACTGAACGTCTGCCCCCCAACAGTGTTGGAAGTGTAAAACCGAGATGAGGATGTTAAGCATTTAGCGGTTGCGAGAGAGTTTTCTTTTTCAGTCTGTGCTTATTTTACCGCTCAGACAGGAAAAAGTAACGGTTTGTTTTGCCAGTTTCTGATGATGGGCAGAAAGGTCGCTCAAGTGCGTTGTACTGGGACCTAGCCAAGAGCAATCTTTGTTTTGCCTTTTCTTTCGCCTTTCTGTTTATATTGAAGGCTTTTTTGGGTGCTTTGTCTCTGTCTGTCTGCCTGCCTGCTTGTCTGTCTCTCCCTGTGTGTGTGTGTGTGTGTGTGTGTGTGTGTCTGTGTGCGCGCGTGCGTGGGTAGTGACGCGTGCAATTGTATTGTGCTGTACTGTATCATATTGCATTGCATAACGTTCATTTAACAAACAAACAAAATTGCCATAAAGTTGGGTTGTCTTAAGAGGGGAGCCATGTATCTAGTCTCTTATCCACACCCCTCTTCTTACACACACGCGCGCGCGCGCGCGCACTCACGCAGACACACACACACAACACACACACGCACGCACACACGCACGCACGCAGGCACACACACACACACACACACACTATGCTATCTGCAACATAATGCTGATGTGACTTTTTTTTAATGTACTATGTAAAAGCGTAATGTAAGCTATGCTTTGGGAGCGCGCTTAAATCTATCATTTCAATTCCGACCACCGCTTAAATAAAAGAGTCACTAAAGTTCCAAGGGGCGAAAAGAA
>CM054137.1:48222836-48227836 GCA_028751875.1 Rapana venosa
CGGAAGACACACACTGGTCTGGAATCTGCGTGTAAAATGAAAATAACGACGGCTAGTGATAACTTGGTAAAAGACTTCGGAAAATGTACACAATTGGCGTTGGGAAAAGCAAGCTGCTCAAGAACTCACTCGAAATCTGCAAGAAAGGTCCGGTTGTTTGTAGGGAACACAATAAAGATTTAGTTATAATTTTGTCGTCCTGTTTGTGGCCGCCTTGCTATAGATTCTTTTCCGCCTCATTTACCCTAGGTGTCTCCGAACCCCACGTGTGTGTGTGTGTGTGTGTGTGTGTGTGTTTTATGTTTGGGTGTTGTTGTCTAGAACACAGTGCGTGAAAGCTGCTATTGTCTACAGGCAACGTACCATATACTGTGTCATGTTTTATATTCAAAGTGGTCACTGTGCCAATTCCTTTGCAGGCTGAGGCCCTAGCTCCTTATCTCTTCTGCAGGCACGTGTTCACACCGATAAGCTTTTCGAGTGCTGCTGTAGGTGTACCTGTCCTGTTTGGGTGCTGGTTTTCCCCCACACTGCTCTTCCGATAACTGGAGAGAGACCTGTATATGATTATTGACACTTTCACACCCATACACCAAGTATACATTCGCGCGCGCACGCACGCATGGACAATATATCAACTTGTGAAGAGGCGTAAAATTAAATCAAGTACACAACGCACGCATACGCACGCGCGCGCGCAGACACACACACACACACATACACACAGAGGGAGACAGACATACAGACAGTTACAGAGAGAGACAGAGAGAGTGTAGAATCACCAGAAATCCAAACAGAAAGTCATATGAACTGATCACCTTCGTTTTAAACTCTTTACCGCCCCATCCCTCTGTTACAAATGTCTCCACCAAACAGCACCCTCCTACCTCTGTGAATGTCTTCACCTATACACTCCTTCTCGTTCCCTCCGCACTGCTGCAGATACCTTGTGCCTACGAATACCTAGATTCAACCAATCCACTGTTGGTCGACGCTCTTTGTCCATTTCTGGTCCATCCATCTGGAACAACCTTCCTCTCTCTCTTCGACAAAAGCCTACTTATGACACATTTAAATCCAGCCTCAAGACATATTTATTTCGAACCTAACTTTTTCCCTCTTTCATCCTTCAACAGCCAAAATCCCATTACCCTGCCAAAGCCTACAACCTTTGTGTGTGTGTGTGTAGGTGCCCACATTTGAATTTGTTTAAGCTTTTAATGGTTATTGGCTGCCTGACTCTAAGAATATGTTGAATGCAAGCCCTCTGATTTGTCTTTGCAAGATATAGCGCTATACAAATTCCATGTATTATTATTAAAGCCATGACCACTTTTCCTTCCTCCTCTTTTTCCTTTTAGGTGACTGTATTCTTTTTCGCTAGCTTTCGCCAGTGAAGAGAAGTCTCCCCCCCCCCCCCCCCCCCCCCCCCCCCCCCCCACCCCCCCCCCACCCCCACACACACAGAGAAGTACATCTGTTTAAATCAAAACCACCGTCAACCTCTACATTACAGTCACAGACTTGCTCTGCCCACTTGTGGACCACACAGACTACCCACATTCAGTCACTGGCTCCAAGGAAATAGCGGTAGTGTCATTATGTAAATGTATTCTGGTGACCGGGATTTGGGTGTGGTCTGGGATCGGCAGGGGGGGGGGGGGGGGAGGGTGGGGGGGGGGGGGGGGGGGGGGGGGGGGGGGGGGGGAGGGAGGTTGAGAGGGAGGGAAGAGGGTTAGGAAAATAGGGACACGACCTTTAAGGGTTTTGTGTGTGTGTGTTGTTTTTTTCTTGAGAGGCGGGTAGAAAGTGGCCACGCTGGATGGTAGTGTTCCACCACTATTGTGACGGAGACTTCTCTTCGCTGGCGGAAAGCTAGCGAAAAAGAATACAGTCACCTAAAAGGAAAAAGAGAATAGGTTGAAGGGGAGAGAGAGAGAGTGGTCCAGTCTTGTGTGTTTACTACTAGCGTTACACGGCCCCACTCTTTTCTTTTCTGCTCTTTTTCCTTCCTTGTATGAACTATGGAGACTGTCGGTGTCAGGGTGTATAGTTGGTATGCGTGACGGGTCCGTGACAAGGGAGAAACGTCGCCACACTACACTTACCACTTTTTTCTTTCTTTTCTAATCACAGGTCAGTCTTTCATCTTTTTGTTGTTGTTGTTGTTGGGTTTTTTTGTGGGTTTTCTTTTTTGAAGTTACATCAGTGTCATTTTGGGGGCTGGTATTGCACCTGACTTGACCGTTGAAAGCTGTCGTTACACGTTCTGTGAACATGTGTGCGGACTGCGGACTGATGGTGAGGTTACAGCAGGGTGTGTGGTATGATTTTCTGGTCAGTTTGTAGTGGGGGGAAAACCCACCATACCCTTTGTTGAAAAATTCGGTGGATATATTGTGGAGAAAAATGTATGTACCGTCATGAAATTCTGTGAATGGGTTTGACGTTGGTTAGGTTATGTGGATGTCTATCCTTGCCTTCTGTGGACGTTTGGTAGGGAAAGTTATCCTCTTCCTACGAAAAGCCTGTGGATATTGATGGATATTAACTACCGTGTGCTATATTTTAAGGAAGAGCTTTTATCTGAATATGTCAACTTACGTTTGTGCTTTCAAGAAAAAAGTAAAACTTTTGTGTAAAAATCTGTGGGTAGTAGTTTTTGTTTCGTTTAATCAATTGGACTAATATTAAGAACCCACAACCGTTTTGCTGATCTTCTATAAACAAACAGGGAAAGATCTATAATAAAATAACCACTGTGCACTAAGAGCTTTCTTTCACGATAGTTCTTCAATGAAAACACGCTGGGTAAATGTACAGGGAAGGGTGTATTTGTTGAGGGCTAGTTTACGTTGCTAGGGTGGGATGGGCTGGGCTGGGCTGGGCTGGGCTGGGCCAGGTCTGACTAGCCCAAGACACACTACCCGAAAAATTCAGTGCAATGCCTGTACGACTTGTCCAGTCAAAGTGTACGTCGCAGCTCAAATAATACGTCTGCCACGAGGTGGCGGCTCTGTGTGTGTGTGTGTGTGTGTGTGTTGCCTTTTGCAACTCTGCATGAGTACATGCACGTGCGTTCGTACTTGTGTCTGTACGTGTATGTGTGGGCTTGTATCCGCTGACGTTTGCAATGTGTCAGTTCAAAAGACAGAGGAACTTCATTATCCGCGATAGTGAAGGAGATTTACAGACTTGTATCATCACCAGATCTTGTCGATTGTCCTGGGCGGTAGCGGTATCCAATACCAATGGACTGTAACACTTAACAAGAAGGGCTGTCTTGCTTACACAGGTGTCTCTTCCTCGTAAAGTCACAGTCGTAGCCATCCTTGACTCGAGTAGTCGTCTTGGTGCGCTAGGTTTTGTTGTTGGTTTTTTAAAATAAATTTTTAAAGGAGACTATTGCCCAAACCAAACGTTTCAGTGGTAGTGTGTTCGCAACTTAGATTTAAAAAATTTTAAAAAGGGATTACGACCGGCGGCAAGCGAGAGAGAAATGATAGTCCTTGGCAAAAAAAGTCAGCAGAAGAATCCTTTGGCAAGAGTCATGCACCATTACAGAAAAAACAAACAAACCAGGGGTTTAAAAGGTGATGACGTACTAGTATTATGAGGCACTTTTCCTGATCGAAGCAGCTGGAATTTCACGTATTCTTTATCTATGATGACAAACATAATCATTAGACAAGACAACACAAGTGATAAAACAATAGAATGATATATCGGCTGCCAGTTGGCTGACGTGTGCGTGTAGATATATATTGTGGGTGTCTGTGTATTTTTACACCTCTACGGGGTTTTTTCTTCTCTTGTGTTTTGGTAACCCTTTCTGTGTTTTGATTTTCCTTCGTCTGTCTTTTATTTTATATCTGGCATTTTTCCTAGCTCTACTGTACCTGTTTTTTTTCTCATAAAAATCACGTTCCATCTTCATCTGCTCTAAAGCACCCTCTTAACACTCAGGTGTTGTTTTCATCCCCACCCCTTCCATCACAACTTACCGTATCTATGCGCGCGCGCGTGTGTGTGTTTGTGTGTGTGCGCGCGTGCTCTCGTGCTTGCATGAGTGCGTGAGTAGGTACAGGTGTGCGTGCACACGTATGTTTAGTGCCGGGGGAAGGGGTGTGAGTGATTATTTGCTAACATATGTAACTGTTTTGTTTTAAAACTTTTAATATTATCATTCATAGAACTTTTTGACTGTAGCATTCTCAAGAAGATTTCGGTTTGATGGTAGTTTGGTTCTTCATATACCGAGTTCATTTCTCTTATAAGTGTTCAGTTACTAGTTAATTCTTCGTAGTAAGTACACCCCCGCTTCCTTTATCATTTCAATATTTTTCTTTACTGTGTTTCAGTCTGGCACTGTGGACAAACGTCACGCGGTCATCACCTTTGACCTTTACCTCAGCAGGTTCAAGGTTAAAGATTTGAGTACGACCAATGGGGTAAGTATCCATGAAGGACACACACACACACACACACACGTGTGTGTGTGTGAGTGTGTGTGTGTGTGTGTGTGTGTGTGTGTGTGTGTGTGTGTGTGTGTGTGTGTGTGTGTGTGTGTGTGTGTGGAGGAGAGAGTGTGTGTGTGTGTGTGTGTGTGTGTGTGTGTGTGTGTGTGTGTGTGTGTGTGGTGTGTGTGTGTGTGTGTGTGTGTGTGTGGAGAGAGAGAGAGAGAGAGAGAGAGAGTGGTGTGTGTGTGTGTGTGTGTGTGTGTGTGTGTGTGTGTGTGTGTGTGTGGTGTGTGTGTGTGTGTGTGTGTGTGAGAGAGAAGAGAGATGTGTGTGTGTGTGTGAATGTGTGTGTGTTCTGCACTTATCACTCACATTATCAGATGAAAAGTTTTACCATCAAAGTTAACTGCCAAAATTAATATATATTGGAAACGCGTAGTAAACTGTTTTGCCTGCGCTGTTATGGTTATCCAACCCACGCTGATGTTACACATGCTTTTTTCCCCCTTCTTATTTTGTCTGTTAATAAAATAAGTCGTT
>CM054137.1:48232836-48257836 GCA_028751875.1 Rapana venosa
GTCCGTTTTTGTCTGTCCGTCCGTTTGTCTGTCATGATTGTCTTTGTGTATGTGTCTGTCTTGTCTCTCTCTCTCTCTCTCTCTCTCTCTCTCTCCTCTCTCTCTCTCTCTCTCTCTCTCTCTCTCTCTCTCTCCCTCCCTCCCTCCCTCCCTCCTCTCTCTCTTTCTCCCTCTCCCTCCCCCTCCCTCCTCTCTCTCTCTCTCTCTCTCTCTCTCCTCTCTCTCTCTCTCTCTCTCTCTCTCTCTCTCTCTCTCTCTCCTCTCTCTCTCTCTCTCTCTCTCTGAGTCTCTCTCTCGCTCTGAGTCTCTCCCTTTCTTTCTGACTCTGCCTGTCTGATGTCTCTCTCTCTAACACACACACACACACACACACACACACACACACACACACACACACACACACACACACACGCATTTGTCGTGGTATGCACAAGCAGTGGGTTTTATGTGTTTGTTTGGGTTTTTTTACATGCACGCATCTTTCAGTACTGTACACACACACACACACACACACACACACACACACACACACACACACCACACACACACACATTTCCTGGAGGGTAAACATTCTTCCGACAGTACAGGGATGCTGTTTCTCTCATCACCGTCTGTGCATACTGAGCAGTCAGTCTGCTTTGTGTGTATAGTGAAGAGATGGCAAAACCGTTTTTTCTTTTAGTAACTGGTATTTCGTCAAAACACTCTCTCTCTCTCTCTCTCTCTCTCTCTCTCTCTCTCTCTCTCTCTCTCTCTCTCTCTCTCTCTCTCTCCTCTCCTCTCTCTCTCCTCCCCCCCCCCTCTCTCTCTCTCTGTCTCTGCCCCCCCTCCCTCCCTTCCCTCCCCCTCTCTCTCCCCTCTCCCCCTCTCTCCCTCTCCCCTCCCCCCCTCTCTCCCTCTCCCCCTCTCTCTCCCTCTCCCTCTCCCCCTCTCTCTCCCTCTCTCTCTCTCAATATTTGCTAACTTCTCTTTCATCAAAGAGCGAGTTGTTGTTGTAGGCACACCTGCACACGGTTTAAACTGCACACTAGAACTAGAAGGCCTCATCAGCGCTTTGGCTTTGTAATGATGCTGGGTAAACCTAACTCGGGTGACGACACTTTCCCAAGGCTACACTGCGCTGATGTATGATGTCTTCTTGAGGCTGAGCTGCGCTAGCTTGAAGCGATGCATTTCATTAATTTTCACCTGTTGTATAAAATATATGTATTGGATATGTATAAACAGCATATTCCTAAACTGCTTATGTCCAAATTCTGTATATCTAAATTGGCTTGCGGTTGTTCCTCGAGTTCTTCAAAGATTTAGTATTCCCAAGTTTTCGAAAGAGTAGGCCATTGTTTGTGTGCCGGTGGGAACAGGACAAAATTTACAAAACCGCATACGCCCGTCGACTGGATTTAAATAACAGCACTTTAGCGCTTAATCCATTAGCTTTGGGTGGAAAAGAAATTCATCGGTGTACTCGAGGGTTGGCTCAGTAACCCCAATCTGAAGGCACACAGTTTGGAGCAGTGGGTGCGCTGGAAGCTCCGTGTGACCACTGAGACGGTGTGTGGCTAAAAACTAAACTGTACATAAACTGCACAGCAACCTAGTGAATATAGTCACAGCCCATTCCCATACACTGCACTCATCTGAAAGGCATGAAGATGATACAAATTTTTTATCATCCTGAAGTCGAAATGCGGTTGCCTTATTGGGTGGGGGGTGGGGTGGGGGGACATGGCTGCATACCCAAAACTCTCACCATTGGTAGACCTCGAAGCGAGTGAAGAAGAAAAAAATAAAACGAGAATGTTTACCTCAAACATCTTGTTCAGTTCTAACTTTGTGTAGAGGCCTCATTTCCTGCTGATCTGTTCCCATGTTTCCATGTTTGCTTTTGTACTGATCTCCTAATCTTTTCTTTTTCTTTTCTGTTTTCAGACGTATGTTAACGAAAGCCGGATTCCAGAGCAGGAGTACGTTACGTTGAACCATATGGACACCATCCGATTGGGCTATGATATCCTTGATCTGTGTGTGTGTGTCTGTGTGTGAGTCTGTGTGTGAGTGTGTGTGTGTGTGTTGTGTGTGTGTGTGTGTGTGTGTGTGTGTGTGTGTGGTCTCTGAGTGTGTGTCTGCGTGTCTGTCTTAGTGTCTGTCTTTGTGCTTGTGTCTGTGTTCCTGCCTGCATGCCTGTCTGTCTGTCTATGTATTAGCGTATGTGTGTGGGTTTGAATGTTTGTGTGTGTGTGTGTGTGTGTGTGTGTGTTGTGTGTGTGTGTGTGTGTGTGTGTGTGTGTGTGTGCGTGTGTGTGTATGGAGGTGGTGGTGAAGGGGGGGAGGGGAGTGCGTGTTTGTATAGGCTCTGTTTGTGTGGTGTGTGTGTGTGTGTGTGTGTGTGTGTGTGTGTGTGTGTGTGTGTGTGTGTGTGTGTGTGTGTGTGTCTCTGAGTGTGTGTCTGCGTATCTGTCTTAGTGTCTGTCTTTGTGCTTGTGTCTGTGTTCCTGCCTGCATGCCTGTCTGTCTATGTATTAGCGTATGTGTGTGGGTTTGAATGTTTGTGTGTGTGTGTGCGTGTGTGTGTATGGGGTGGTGGTGAAGGGGGTGGGAGGGGAGTGCGTGTTTGTATAGGCTCTGTTTGTGTAGTGTGTGTGTGTGTGTGTGTGTGTGTGTGTGTGTGTGTGTGTGTGTGTGTGTGTGTGTGTGTGTGTGTGTGTGTAAGCATAACTGTGGATAGAGTGAGCCAGATAGTGATCATTGTTGGGGAATTCGGAGACTGCCAGGGATCATATTGATTTGTTATTTATTGTTCCTCATCATATGGGAGGTTTGACAGCTGTCTTCATATTCACATTCATCATTATACATACGGCCTATGTATGTATTATGCACACGCAAGGATATGCATGCAGGGAATACGTATGTGTGGTTTTATGTGTGTGCACTTATACGCAGGCGTTTTGCGCCCATGAACATTCACATATGCGCCCCTAGCATGCAACACACGCATGCATGCACTCAAGACACACACACTCACACACTCTCTCTCTCTCTCTCTCTCCTCTCTCCTCTCCTCTCTCCTCTCTCTCTCTCTCTCTCTCTCTCTCTCTCTCTCTCTCTCACACATACACCCACGCGCCTGCGCGCACTGCAGGGTTTACAATAGCTTACTATCAGAGAATTCCAAAGCACATGTATAGATTTTAGCAAGATTAACGCCAAAACACGGGACATGCTTAATTTTCCCTATTATTTTAATCAGACTGAATCGTGGCCTTTTTGATTACACTGTCCTCCACAATCTTCAGTCTCTTGCCTTTTTTATGGCATTTTTATCAACTGTTCCTTGGCTAGAGCTCCGAGGTTCACCAAAGGTGAGATTTTGCGTATGTGACCATTTTTGCCTACCTTTGCTAGATTCCAACTGTGGGAAAGAATTTCTTTCGTATGCTAATAACTTAAAAGCATTCTATTATATTTTTTTCAAATTAAGAAAGAAGATGTGTGCGTTGTGTCGGTGCCGGCGTCTGTGTGTTTATATAGCATGTCACCTTGCGCACACGTTAAATCCTGGTCCGCTTTTCGGAAGAGTAGGCCATTAAGTGCCGGTGGGAACATGACAATTTATAAAACCGCACACACACGGGGACTGGACGTAAAAAAAGCACATAAGTACTTATTCCATTATCCTCGATATAAAAGAACACAATATAAATATAAAATAAAATAGAAATGTCAGTGACTGGGTTTCTCTATGTATGTGACTGTCTCTACGTCTGTGTGATATCATAGATGGTTAATGACACGCCCTACCTACCAGACACCCTACCCTCTTTCCCTTAACTCCCTGCCACATTCCAAAGTGTACCACATGGAGCAGGGAGAGCCGTGCACGGGGGACTCGCCCCCCTCCCCCTCGCCTCCTCTGTCCCTGCAGCAGTCCCCGCCCCCCGCCCCCATCCACGTCAGCGGGGGGGACGCGGTGTGCGCCCCCACCACCCCCACCAAGCCCTGTGCCCTTCACCCCCCGGGCTGGGGCGGTCGTCACAAGGACTCCAGCTCTATGGCGGAGTGCCAGGTGAGAACGGCACCTTTTGTCTTGGCGTTTTCCATCCTGGATCGATTTTGCTGCATCAAAAAAAAAAAAAAAAAATTGCAATGTGAAGTCATCTGTTGCAGTGTGTGTGTGCTGTATGTAAATGATGGCAGGACTATTATCATAAGTTTACTTGTTGTCCTATAGTTGTTTTGTTTTGGGGTTGTTGTTTTGGGTTTTTTGTTGTGGTTTTTTTTTTGGTTGGTTTTGGGATTGGTTTTTGTTGTTGTTTTTGGGGGGTAACGCTTTTTGTAGAATGAATTCTGTTTAAACTATGTATCGAATATCACTGCGTGCTTTATGTAAAATGATGACAGGGCTATAAGTTTATTTCTTGTCCCGTCGAGGTATGCTTGTATTTTTTTTATGTGGGCGTGTGACGCTTTTCTTAGAATAAATTCTGTTTAAACCATGTATCGAATTTCTGTATATAGAATGATCTATAGTTGTAACATGTTTGTTTGGTTTTTTTGTTAGGTGGTGTTTGTGGGTTCTTTTTCCAGAGGGAATACTTGATATAACGTTATCAGCAAGTATATAAGAGTAATAGCTTGTCATAACACAGCAAGTATATAAGAGTAATAGCTTGTCATAACAAGCTATGTGCTTAGTTATAGCGTGCTCATCAAACAAGGGGGCATCTTAACCTAATCATTTGGCAGCTAGTACGCATGTATTTATATCACTACTTTTTCTGCCCAGTACAGTTGCAGTTTATTAACAAACTTGATCGATAAAAGGTATTTCTCATGTGTTTTAGTGTAGTTGTAGTGAAGTGATGATGTTGATGAAAGATGTGACAAAACCGAATCTGATGTACTCTGAAAACAAGCTTTGAAATAACAGGTATCATTTTTTTTTTTTTGGGGGGGGGGGGTTGTTTTGTTTTGTTTTGTTTGTTGTGGTTTGGTGGGGGAGGGGAGGGTCACAAGAGATGAATCGAGGGTGGGTGGGGTGTGGGCTGGGTGGGTGGAATTGAGGATAATGAAATGGATAGAGAAAGGGAAGTGACTGATTAGATGTGTGTGGTTAAATGTGTGTGATGCTTTCACTGTTATCTGGATTTGTCTGTCTTTGTGTTCGTGGTTTTCCACAGACACTGTGTATTAAAACGCAGGACTGTTGATTGTTATCGTTTGTTCCTAGCTTGAATTTCTTCTTTCCATCCCCATCCCCCCTGCCTCTTTTTTCTTTCTTGATCCAAATGAT
The DNA here is from genome assembly GCA_028751875.1 of Rapana venosa. Classification (NCBI taxonomy): domain Eukaryota; kingdom Metazoa; phylum Mollusca; class Gastropoda; order Neogastropoda; family Muricidae; genus Rapana; species Rapana venosa. The sequence goes on from CM054137.1 coordinate 48,238,130, forward strand.
TTAACTAAAACTCGCTTATCAATCATTCCTTTCAAAACGACTGCTTTTTTGTGTTTTTTGTTCTAGGAGTATGTTATTGAATATTCCTGTTACTCTGAGTACGTTTTCGAGTTTTCCTGTTATCGTGATTTAGTAAGTCACATGGAAAGTATTTACATTTATTACAATTTTCATTTATTCAAGAAAAGATCAGCTTATTTATTGCTTTGTGATATCTAGTGACAACGTTGATAAAAAGTAGTAAAAGTTTCACAAAGACAGCAGGAATCTGTGATTATGTTTTGCAAAGAGCTTTTGCACTTTTGTGTTTCATTCTATGCTTGTAAAGGAGATAGTAGTGTGCTTCTGTGTAAAGTTATCAAATCACGAAGAAAATTAGAACAGAACTTTTTCTTTGGTTGGTGGGAGTGTTTCTCTCTCTCTCTCTCTCTCTCATCTCTCTCTCATCTCTCTCTCTCTCTCTCTCTCTCTCTCCTCTCTCTCTCTCTCCTCTCTCTCTCTCTCTCTCTCTCTCTCTCCTCTCTCTCTCTCTCCTCTCTCTCTCTCTCTCTCCCCCCCCCCCCCCCTCTCTCTCACACATCTTAAAGCAGTCTACTCGTGGCGTATATCTTATTGTTCAAAGTTGTGTCACTCCAGCTCCCCCTTCCCACTTATACCACACACCTTGCTACAAAAAGAAAGACAAATGAAACATAACCCAAGAAGCATGCACGCACGCACGTGTACACACACACCGCGCGCGCGCGCACGTACCACACACACATGCATGCACAAACACAACAATCACAATACTACTCATCATTGTCATTGTTTAATTAATTCATTTGGCTTAAAATGGAAGGCAAACACTTCAAGTCTGCTTTATGGAAGTTGTAGTATTAGTTGAACAGGGAAGATCTTATGTTGCAATGTTTTCTTTACATTATTCAACACATTCGCTTAATAGTTCCCATACTTTGAGTGTGTGTGTGTGTGTGTGTGTGTGTGTGTGTGTGTGTGTTCGCTCTTTGTGTCTGTGTCTGCTTTGCCAGTGTGTGTGTGTGTGTGTGTGTGTGTGTGTGTGTGTGTGTGTGTGTGTGTTAGGTTTCACATCATTCCAAGCGTATATTGGAGTTGTCAGTTTCGTTTATTTATCATTGCTGTTTTAAACTGAGCTAACTGCTTTCTTCCAACAAGTCAATTCCCGTAACGTCTTTTTCCCCCCTATTAAAAACCCCTTACGGGTCCTGTTTTCTGACAGCAGAACCCTTTTCCTTTCAGCACACTCAGTAAATCAAATCATCATAGCTCGCCTACAGACAGGTACATCAGCATTTCCAGTGTTCTGGTAAAAGGCAAGCGTCTGGGAGAGAAGACAGACAGATAGACAGACAGACGGACAGACAGAGAGAGAGAGGTTGGTTGGGGCGTATGAGTATTGCCTTGGCAGTAACCAAAATATCTAAGCAGTATGCGAAGCCAAAAGTCAAGGCAAAGCCAGAAAGTCTAACAGTAAGTAAAGCCCAAAGTCAGGACAGTATGTAAAACGTCGAGTAGTTGGTGAAAACTTTAGACAGTCTGGACAGTGGGCAAAACGTTATGCAGAAATTAAAACCTTAAGTCTAGGAAGTAGCCGAAATGTCTTGCAGTAGGTGAAACCTAAAGTCTAGGTAGTGGCCGAAATGTCTTGCAGTAGGTGAAATCTTAAGTCTAGGTAGAAGCCAAAAAGTCTAAACAGTAGTCAAAATGCTTAGACAATAACCAAAAAGCCAAGGCAATAGCCCCAAAGTCTCAGAGGTATTCAAATCGTGTAGGCAGTAGGTTAAAAAGTCAAAAGTCATGGAAATAGCCAAAAAAGTTTGTTACAGTAATACAACACCATTTAAACTAATAGCCTCACAGTTCTTGTAGTTTTGCCTTTGGAACTTAAAAAATTCATGTCTTCATGTGTGTCTGCTTGTCTGACTGTCTGTATGCTTACTTGTCTGCATGTTTGTCTATCAACTTATCTTTCTTCGACATCTAAGCAGTCTTTGAGATTCATAATCTGTAAATTGAAGGGGAAAAAAGTGTTATCAAGCTGACGGTTTAGTTCGTTAAAACTTATCATCTACATGGGAACTTGTGCATTGCGCCTGCGTGCGCGCGCGCGCGCGTGTGTGTGTGTGTGTTTGTTGGGAGGGCTGGGAGCGGGGTAGACTGGTTCCATGTAAGCATATTTGTCTGATATGTTCGTTCGCATGTATATTATTACATACCTGTCTGCCTGTACGTCAACCTTTTGTTTGTTTGTTTGGTTTTGTTGTTGTTGTTGTTGTTGTTTTTCCGAACAGTATGTTCGGCGTTTCGGGTTGTGAGTCTAGGAATTGGTAGTAACGGTACTAACCGCATACGTACATATGTGTATGGATTGTGTACACTTTGCTTCGCTCTTCATACTTCTCAGACATAAATGTTGAGTGATGAATCACCTTATTTCTGTGTACCCTCCCTCCAAAGCTGCGGTACTGTGGACAATATCCGGGTACCAGCAGAATGTGGTACCCCACCCTGGTAGGTATTCCTGTAGGATCAGCTGAACGTTGAGTTTTGAACTTTTCTTTCAGTCCTGTTTCTTTCAGTTCTTGTCCGTGTGCTGCTTACAGGATAAAGCTTCTATAGTGCCCAAGAATACTGACTTGTCTTCTGTTCACCTCTGCGCCATTAAAGAAAAGAAAAAGAACAGGCTGCAGACGGAAGATTAACAGAGAGAAAGAGGCACAGGCTTCGCTTATAACCTGGTGAAAGAGTAAAGATAGAGAAGGCTTGTAGGACTTTGTTTTTGCGGAATCTCTCGTTATTTGATTAATCAGTATTAGCATAGCAGTATGGTAAAGCTGCTTTTTTTTTCCAAGTTCTTGTAACCTTTTCGGATCTGTTTTGTATTGTGAAGAAAGTGCTCTTACACACTTTGCTTGTTAAGAAAAGAAATTCGCGTAACATTTTTGGATCTGTTTTGTAGTGTGGAAAAGGTGCTTTTACAAAACTTGCTTTTAAAAGGAAACGTTCTCTGTACGTTTCGGAGCTAGCGTGGAAAAAGTGGCTCAAACAACACATAACATGATTTTGGACCTATGTGGTAATGATGATGTTGTTGTTGTTGTTGTGTTTAAGGTGACACTGTGTGCTTTACGTTAAAAAGAGACGGGGTTGGGGAAAAAAGTAATCAGTCAGATGGAAGTAACTGAACCAGAAAGTCAGTGTGTCAGTTATTCAGTCACAGAATGAACCTGCACAGTTTGGTGTAGATGTGAAAGTGTTGTCTTTTTATCAGTACAGTCTGGATCCCCCCCCCCCCCCCCCCCCCCCCCCCCCAGATTCTTTACTTTTCTGGTCACATTATTGTGGTGAATCTGTATATATACAAGAGTGACTGTCCTTTTCATATCAAGGTAATACTAACCTTTTAACACCTTAATTTAAGCCTTACTGCAATTTGTCAAGATTAAGCCAGTGTCATTCTGAAGTTTCAGTTCCATTACAAATCTATTCTTATACACGGACAGAAAATGGCCTCATGATATGACTTAATACTGACCGTAATGCAGTAGACTGTACTAACAGATGTGCTTTAGATTTATTGCATTGTCAGGTTTTAAAAAAATAGTTCCCAAAGAGAATGGTTGGGAACAGCCGCCATGGCGCAGTAGTCAGTGCCATGGGTTATGGACTTGAAGGTCACGGGTTTGAATCCCATAAGAGTCGTGGGATTTTTTTCGGAGGCTGGCCGGCTGCTACCCACAGTGAGTTTGCTGTTGGCTCATTGGGAAGACTTCTGTGCCGGTGCTAAGTTTGTTTCAAAGCCTTCGGGATTGGGGGTTCACTGGAGAAGGTCGGTGGAAGGACGTTGTGGTGGTCGCCATCCCGGGTGGGCGACTCACCCAGTCTTTGCTCCGCGACTGAGTTAAAGTTACCGTCATCAGTAGGAGGCTTAGTAGGTGGTGTCCTGCGTATGTTAGCTCAGAACAGGCACCACTGAGCACCACCAAAGTGATCCAGCAGCAGTGCAGGGCCTCTCATGCTGATGGTCCCATGGCGGCCTGACATTGATAGGCTCCCAGTGGACCCTTGACCCTGGGAATGTGGCGTATGGCTGTGGAGAGATTGAAATGAGCGACATGGGATCATCAGGACAATAACGTCACAGACATGACAGCCAAAAACAACAACAACAAACAAACAAACAAGAGAGAGAGAGAGGGGTTGGGAGGAGAGAATGGACATGAGTGGGTATGTGAGTTTGTAATGACAGGGAAAGATGAGGTTTTTTAATTGATGTTGCTTATATATTTATTATTGTATGACTTCACCGACTTCCATAACACACACACACACACACACACACAACACACACACACACACACACACACACACACACACACACACACACACACACATATTATGAAAGTTCGTGAAGTCATACCAAAAATGTATATATTTTGATATGTTTGTTTCCAGCATTAAGTTAAAGACCATTGCTTTAGAAAACAAAAGCGGTCTAAATTGAATTTCCAAGGTAAAGGGGACATCGTGTTAGAATTATAGTGCCTCTCTTGAAGGCACTAAAGCAGCCACATGAGATTAGCGTACATTGTAGGAATGGGCATACTATTATATGCATGTCAATTTTCTTCATTGTCATTCTCTTGTTCGTAAGAAAGAGCTCCCGTGTAATGGGGAAAAAAATCCAACCAACTATGCATGTATGTTGGCTTTGTTGTGATCCACATCTGCTTTTCAACTTCATTCTGTAACTTGGTTTATATACCAGTATAAATGGTACATTATCCATACCTTTTTTATTTCTTCTTTGTCCATCTCTGTGAAGGCGATTGAGTTGTTAGTTGTACGAACGAAGCGCGAAATCTCATATTGTGGCGCACACTTTCCCAGTATTGTGATTGATTTGAGGTGTCTTTTTGTGTCAAATACATGTTGATCATCTAGAGGAATTTCATATGAAAATTGAATCGTTTTTGTGAACTTTTTTTTTAGTCCATTTTTTTATGTTTCAGTTTCAGGGAAGTCGTGTGTATGTTTCTTCCTCCTCCTCCACCTCGTCCTCCTCCTCTCCTCCTGCTATTCATTCTCGCCCTCTGTTAATTCATCAGTTCACATTTCGAAGAGTGATGATTAGAAAAAGAATATTAAAGGAGCCATTCTTCAGTTGTTCGATTGTTTATTTCATTTTAGCATGTCAACAGGAAATCTTACGAATATCGTAGCTTGTATAATTATTCCATTGAAAATACAGTTTCCTTAACAGATCAGTGTGCGTAAGCGTTCTGATGATTAGAGTCTGTCGAGGAAAATGTTCGACGTATTATTTTCACATGATACGGAAACCAGTTTATTTTTTAAAGGGAGTGGGCTTTGCAATAGAACAAGAAAAAACCCTGCTCCTAATGAGAAAAAAAAGCGCTCGCATTCTTAAAAGAGTTTTTATCTAGTATTGCGTAGCAGTAGATGTAGATAATATAGTAGACGGTGAAGGAAAAAGTTGCTTAAAAATGAGCGCTTGTTCTTAAAGCAAAATGAGTATTTGTACAGGTTGGTGTGATCTGCGAATGGTATTATTGTCAGTGGTGCGTGTGATGGCTACACCATGCATTGCAAGCCGTTATTGATGTGATAACCTTCTCACGCACAACAGAGTTACAAAATCTCTCTCCCTCTCTCTCTCTCTCTCTCTCTCTCTCTCTCTCTCTCTCTCTCTCTCTCTCTCTCTCTCTCTCTCTCTCTCTCCTCTCTCTCTCTCTCTCTCTCCTCTCTCTCTCCAGAGGATCCCCCCATCACACACACACACACACACACACACACACACATTTTAAAAATATATATTGGTGCATCAGTATATCTGGATTTTTCTTTGTAGGACGGCTAAAATGCTGAATATAATTTTGAGCTCCAAGTGTGTTGTGTGTGGTTGTGTGTAGGCCTCCTTGCTCGTGCACAATGCATGCTTGCGCGAGTTTTGTTTTTGCTGTATTGAATATTTTATTACTTCATAATGAGAGAGAGAGAGGGAGGGAGAGATGAGAGAAAGAGAAAGAGAGACGTGTATATGTTGCACTGGTGGAAAAAGATAATGAGATTATTGATTTTGTTACTGAAGCCAAGTTAAAGGCAAATTGTAACTGATATCTAACTTTGTTTGACACGAAATATAGTGGCAACCAAAAAGCAGTCATACCGATAAACACACACACACAAATTATTCACGCACAGAGCAGTCGCTGAAGCATGACTATGACTGTCATGTTTAATCCCCCATCCCCAACCCCCCTTGACAGAATTCTCACCTTTTTCAGTCCCCCCCCCCCCCCCCCCCCCCCCTCCCCACCCCATTTTCTTTGGTTTTGTCTCCTGCCGTGATGAGCTGATGCAATGACAGGCACAATGGCCGATTGGATAACTCACAGGCTTCTTATCCTAATGATCCCGCTGAAGCCATGGGTTGCGGGGTCGAATCTCTGCGGCGCCTGTAAAGTAGAGTGGAGACTTTGATTGTCGTTGAAGTCGAACTTATGTGCACATTTGTCACACAGCCTTACTCCCTGTGGTGTCCACAAGCTTACAAAAGATGAAGTACGCACATTAAATTGCTCGTAAATCATGTCGGCGCCCGATGGGTTATGGAAACACGAAGTAGCCATCATGCACCGGTGCCTTTGTTAATAACATTTTGGGTCCTGCAGATTGTCAATACAAACTAGTATCTAAAAGAGATTTCTGGGCAGATGTGATGTACCCTCTGTGGAATGTTCCACAGGTAGTAAGTGACATCTCTAAGAAAAAATGAAACTTGACACGTGTCTTTCACTGCCAACTCGTCCTATTTTGAGTTTGCGTGGGCGCTCTAATTTAGCGTTATTTTCCGCTTTATTTTTTGATTCAGGCCTTACAGTATCGATATCACTTCTTTTCCCTTGCAGGGCTGCATAGCGGAGCAGAGGATCGAACACACCTGCACCCACGCCCACACCCACACCACCCTCTCCCAACATCGCCACCATCCCATGTGCCCCTCTCAAGACCCCGCCCACCAGCATCAGTTCGTCGATGTCCAGCGCAAGAACGCAGACACGCGCGAGGAGCCTGGCGCGGAAGAGGACCTCGAAACCGTTTCGCCGGAGCCAGACCCCTCAGACGCGGATGCCCTGCCGGAACAGAAAGCCCGCCAGGCTAGAAACACTTGGCCGCGGAAAAAAGTGCGGCAGACTCGCCGCGCGGTTGCGGTGGATCTTTTCGCCGCCGATGACGACGACGACGGCGGAACCGGCGAAGAGACCGGCGGCGAAATCCTGGTGGAGAACGGGAGTAATTACTTTGTGTCGGTGGACGATTCGGCGGTGCTGGAGTCCGGGAGAGGGAGGGTGGTGGTGGAGTACAGTCTCAGCCGGACTGGCAGTGTGCACAGGATTCCTCGCAACAGCAAGAACCCCCTGCCACCTGGTGAGTTGTTTCTGCTGTTGTTTTTGATGTGGTAGTAGTGGTGGTGGGTGGGTCAGTGTGTGTGTGAGAGAGAGAGAGAGAGAGAGAGAGTGTGTGTGTGTTGTGGGTGTGTGTGTGTGAGTGTGAAAGGGAGTGTGCGTTTTGTGGTGTGTGTGAGTTCGTGTGTGTGTCTGTCTGTGAGGGAGAGAGAGTGGGGTGGGGGGGGGGGGGGGGGGATGTGTGTTTGTGTAAGGGAGAGAATCGAGGTAGGGGGGGCTTTCACGCGCGCTTTCATCATGTTATATTGTGCCATGCTGTTTGTTTTTTTGGTAAGCATAGTGTCAAAACGTGAACTTTGTCTTTATAGCTCGTGTCAGCACTCCACCCACAGCCTTGCTCAGCTTCACAAATGTCACTGTACGTAAGCATTCGTATACAAAAGTGTAAAACCAAACAATGTCGACAGAAATATTAACAACCCGCGGCCCCTGCTACGTTTTTTTATGGGCACTTACGTAAAAGTATCACCGTTATGTGAATCTGGGGTAACATCAGGCAATAATCACCAAGAGAGTAGACGATATAAAGACAGTAATAACGAAGGAGCTATGACAACAAAAGAGCTAGGGATGACAATGAATGTTTCTCGTCTGACATATAAGTTTAAAGTGGCTGTAAAAACGTCAGTACAGGTAGACCAGTTGAAGAGTGTTAACGTTGACTTTAGTGTCTGTTGGACGAAAAGAACGTCGTCACAGTAGTAAGAGGTGCGTAAAGGAAGACAAGTTTTTAATGGGTTTTTTTTCACACGAAGGTGTTAGGTCCTGCAAAAACCGCCGACTACATGTTTTTATGCGATAGTTTATGGTACCCATTTCCGTCAATAAAGCTGGAAGATCGTTTTGCAGGCCTGGCCGGCCCTAGCTGATTTCAGTAACTAAAGTTAAAACGACTTGCTGCGCGCGATGTTGGTGTGAGAAAGTGCAGAATACTCTTTGTTCTCCACTCCACTTTGGGAGTCCGTAGTTTGCCGTGGTATAAAAATGTAAGTGTGATCTATGTTAGAAAAAATAAAAGTCGATCGCTTGCTGTTACTGAAAGAGGCCGTATAAGTGATTTGTGTTTGAAGAAAGGAAAGGTGTAGATCAGAAGAGAGTGCGACTGTAACTGTAGGTCAAATCTGTGTGCTTTGGTGTAGGGTTATGTGGTGAAGGAAGGATAAGAACTTAAAGCTCCTTATCAAAAGCACCCAAGAAGGAAGGTGGCAGGACGGTTAAGACATTCGCCTGCTTGTAAAAGTATAACAGTGTTGCTCTGGGTTCGATCCCCAACCTTACCCTTTCTTCCCAGTTTGACGAGAAAATTGAACTGAATGTCAAAAGTCCTTCGGATGAGACTATATACCGAGGCCGCGTGTGCGAATGCACGCAGACATGTTGCGCGCACGTTATAAACCCGTTTCGCCTTTCAGAAGAGTAGGCTATTTTCGAGCTGGTAAGAACGGATGACAAAATTAAACGCATGCATACATATGTCGTGTTTAGACACCTTCCTCGAAGTCGGAATGCGGCTACCTAAATTGTGGAGGGGGTGGGGGGTCCACATAAGCATAAATCTCACCATCGGTAGACCTCAGGCCGTGGAATGAGGGGAAAAAAGCACACAACATAGTCATTATTCTTTCCGTTGGTTGTCCATGTATGTTAGTCCGTCGTTTTCGACGATGACCTCCAAAACAACAGAGGAGGCAGCTGCTGTTTCGGAAACTGGGCAGAAATTTGATTTATAGTGGAGATGCCTTGCCCACAGTACATCCCCACTCTCTCGGGGGTTGTCCACTCAGCTATCAAGCAGCCGCAGAAGGTACAAGTGAATAAGTGACAGTCCGTCATCATAAGAAGATACTCTTAGCTTGTTCTTTGGCTTTTTATTCTTTCTGTCTGTCTTTTTTATATTTCATTTGACATTTACACACAGCATACAAAGGCAGAACAATATGTGTAAGCACAAACTAAGATTAATTCAAGGTGGGACGTTTTGTTGGGGGTTGTTTTTTTTGTTTTGGTTGGGTTGGTTTTGTTTTGTTGTAAGTTTGTAGACTATGCAAAACACATCCACAACATGAAACAAACTGGGTAACTGTGTCTTTATTATTGGTTTGACCTGAAATCAGAGATGAGGTGAGAAAACAGTTGACATGCACATGTTTGTAAACAAAGGCAACCGTTAATTCGGCTTTGTTTACAGGGGAGTAAATGATACAGGGTAACAGATGGGAAACACAGAGAAGAGAAGAGGAGGAGAGAGAGAGAGAGAGAGAGAGAGAGAGAGGAGAGAGAGAGAGAGAGAGAGAGAGATCTGTTGAATTCTAGGCAGTGCACCTGTGTGTGTGTGTGTGTGTGTGTGTGTATGTCTTCAATTTTACGTCTGTTCACTTAAGTGATATTAGACGATGGAGGCAGGGGGGGATTGGGGGGGGGGGGGGGGGGGGGGGGGGGGGGGGAACATAATGAGATAAGGGCTTTAAGTAGAATAGATACGTGTTGGTATGAATGCACATTAAAAGATTATTCCAATCTATATAAATAGTATGTTGCAAAAAACATGGCATAGAACTACAAAAATTAACAAAAACCCACAACAATTGAAAAATACTCTAATGTTTGAAAACAAACAATTTTGAACTACTTGTAACGGCAGCTGTGAAACAGGTGTGTGTGTGTGTGTGTGTGTGTGTTGTGTGTGTGTGTGGTGTGTGTGCGTGCTTGTGTGTGTGTGCGTGCGTGCGTGCTTGTCTGTGAAAGAGAGTGAGAGAGAGAGAGAGAGAGAGAGAGAGAGAGAGAGGAGAGAGAGAGAGAGAGAGAGAGAGAGAGAGAAGCTGTTGCCCGCGTACAAGCACGCACAACTACTTGCATGCATACATACATACATACATACATACATTCACGCACACATACAGTCTCTGTGTGTGTGTGCATGTGTGCGCACGCGCTTGTATAAACACTATACGCTTGCAATCGCTTGGTGATGGGTCACTTGTGAATTCCAAGGTCGTGCCTACTTTCCTTATGGTATTGACAGATAACCGCAGAAAACCTAAAAACAAACACTGCTACAGGCTAACTAGGAGCAGGAGTGTGTTGTTGGACAGATAGAGGGGGAAAGTACACTGGCAACCGAAACGTAAGCTGTGACGCCAACCCACATATAAACCCCGAGGAGTATTAAATCCACATCCCTTGTGGCGAACGTGACAGTGTCGCCGCTGGATGTAACATCAATCTTGGTCCGGTTTGGGGGAGCTTGTGTTTGCTAAGGGTTTCGGCTTGCCTGGCCCATCTCTCTGTCCTCCTATGTATCACCGACACTTATTAGTAGTCCTTTGCTTTGAAAGTTTGCTATGTGTCTTGTCTCAAGTCCTCCCTCTTTCCCAACCCCCGCCAACGAAATCGTGTGCGAGTTTTAACTTGAGTAGTAGGCCTATTACCATGCAGAAAAGTAACTGTGGGTGTGGTGCCTCTGTTTCTTGAATATCGTTAACATGACCAGCAACAATCTGAGAATAATGTTGTAATCTTAATGGCGCAGTGGTAACGTGCTGGGTGTTGCAAACAAATAAAAGCGTTGCCAACAATTTAGGTAAAGACTACCACGTAGAAGACTAGTAATTCAAAATGAAAACAAACGAAACTGTACGAAAATAGTGCGTCCATCCGAATGAATGACCACTTTCCCTCATTTGCTACAGAAGATTGATCGAGTACTTGTTAGCATAGCTACAGAGAGCGTTGGGAGTGGTGGATAGAGCGAAAGAGAGAAGTGGGAGCAGAGGGTGAGAGAGAGAGGCCTGGGTGGAGGTGGGGGGTTGGGGTCAGATATAATAGGGAGAGAGGTATTAGAACAAACATACAGAAAAGGAGTTGGGGGAAAAAAGGTTACAAACTTAGTGTCTTAAAACAGGGCCTACACATCTTTCCCTGATCTGCAAACCACGTGTTTTTAGGCAATACCACGTTTATCCGAGCAAAACTAGTTACGTGAGAGAGAGAGAGGTCTTAACCACTGTCTGTAGTGTTTTGTATTATCTCTATCTTATCACGTGTTTGTACATGTGTCTCAGCCTGGCTGGCTGTTTTTCTTGGATCAGAAAATGTACTTAAACGTGAGCATGAACAGATCAAGCACATTGTAACAGTATCGGGACTCCTCCCAATGCTTCCAGAGCTCTGATGATATTGCTAGCAGGCCCCGAGAGCTGAATAAAAGTGTTCGCCAGCTTTGTATTCAAACTGTATGGAAAGTTTCAGAAAAAGAACAAAGACTTCATCTTCATCAAAATACGTTTCGTTCCCTCAAACCTCTGTTTTTTGGAGGCTGATGCAATTTCTGGATGCCAATTGCCAACAGCATTGCATAAAACTCCACGTGCGGAATAGTGCCCAATCCATCATCTTATCCTATACCACTCTGTGTGTGTGTGTGTGTGTGTGTGTGTGTGTGTGTGTGAGTGTGGGTGGTGTGGGTGTGTGTGTGTGTGTGTTGTAAAGGACAGAAAGAAAGCGTTGAAATGATTCTTTTGCATTTTTACGTTTCCACAACGCTTAAGTCATATGATCAGATAACATATACGGTTGTCCTCTTTTTTCCCATCCTGTCCTGCTCAAGACTTTTTTTTGTTAACCTTCCTTATTGGGTATACCTCTTGTGCCTGAACTTCCTTGCTGACATGAATTCAGATTTTTAAAGTGTCCTCCCCCCCCCCCCCCCCCCCCCCCCCCCTCCATGCTCCCTGCCGGGCCAAAGGGCGGTTTCCTGCATGGTGTTCTGTAACTAACCTGAAGAATGTATGTTTATGTATCTACACCTCAAATGTCTTTGCGTGCATTGCCATTGTCACTGTCACCTCCACCTCCTCCCACTCTCTCTGTCAGTCCCTCTGGTCTCCCTCCCTCCCACCTTTCCTTGATCTGTCTCTCTCTCTCTCTGTCTCTGTCCCTCTTTCTCCTCTCTCTCTCCTCCTCTCCTCTCCTCCCCTCCCTCCCTCCCTCTCTCTCCTCTCTCTCTCTCCTCTCTCTCTCTCTCTCTCTCTCTCTCTCTCCTCTCTCCTCCTCCTCCTCCTCTCTCTCTCTCTCTTCTCCTCCCTCTCTCTCTCTCTCCTCATCTCTCTCTCTCTCTCTCTCTCTCTCTCTCTCTCTCTCTCAATTTTGCATGCCTACCCTTCTCCCCAACTTAACTACCAAAAACTCGATAAATCCAAATCGACGATCAACACGTCTTTCCTGTTGTTCCCTGAACACTGCACTGAAAAACGTGTCAGTGTAAGAGAAATCTGGTATTCATGTGTTGAGATGCTGAGCATGCGAGCAGCAAATCAGCCCTTTTTTTTCCTCACAAACGTAATCTGATGTATCCCAGAAATCCGATGGCTCTCATAACGAACTTATTGATCAAGAGTAGGTGACAAACCTGCCCCCCCCCCCCCCCCCCCCTAGTAGTAGATGTCTATCAGGTGCTCTGGTTCGAGATTGAGGAGAAGAAGAAAAAAAACACAGAAAATTGTCGCTTTGGTGAGATAAGGTTTTGTTCTAACCAAACATCTTGTCTTTTGTGGCGTGCTATTTCGGGATGCCGGGGGTGCTGGCTGATAAGCCTGAGTGTTCGTGCTGTTTCTGGAATGTTCACTATGTGTTGTTTTTGCCTTGCTCCCCCGTATGTTTCACAGAGAGAGAGAGAGAGAGAGAGAGAGAGAGAGAGAGAGAGAGAGAGAGAGAGAGAGAGAGAGAGAGAGATGTGGCAAAGGGGTGGATCTATTTGAGAAAAACAGTGACATACTGAAAATGCGTCTCTGTGTGTTTGCCATATTTTCAGATTTAATTATTTTAGACTCTCTCTCTCCCTGCCTCCCTCTCCCTCTCTTCCTATTACTACTGCTACTACTACTACTACTACTACTACTACTACTACTACTACTACTAACTACTACTAACTACTACTTACTACTACTACAACTACTACTACTACTCTCCTGTCCATCTTTCCCTCAACTTTCTTGCCACTACAGACAAAATGTCAAACAACAGGTCTTCGACTTCGAAGTTCTATCCTAACAGAACCCTGCGATAAAAGAAAGGCCTTTGAAGAAAGAGGATTCTGGTGATGATGTGTTAAACTGCTGCTGGCAAGAAATCAACCGCAGTGGCAGGATTCGCTCCGATATAGACCGGGGAGTCTGGTGGCAGTGTTAACTGGCGTGTTGAACACGAGAGAGTGATGCCCCGGGCGCTTGTGATACTACTGCTGGTCTGGTGTCTTGTCTGTACCGGTGTTGTATGAGGAGAAAGAAAGGGCGAGATCTCACCTTGATCAGCTATCGTTTTGTTCCGACCTCCACCAAACAATATCTGTCTGTGTTCTTGATACGTTGCCATTTTAGGGTGCTGGGGGGGGGGGGGGGGGGGGGGGTGCGTTGTTGTATTGATAGCATGGGTGAAAGTGTTTCTTGTTGAATGTTCATCGGCTGATACCTGGCAGGTAGGCTAGGGTGTGTGTGTGGAGGAGAGAGAGAGAGAGAGATAGACACAGAGAGAGACAGAGAAACGAGTGCGTTTTTTGTGGGGTGGAAAGCTCTGTGAGTCTGGCATAATTCCCAACTGATGTTGACTTGGCGTTCAAAGGCACAGCAGGGGTATAAAAGACGAGGGGCAGACTGGAGCCGAAAATTCGATCGCTTTCAGAGTTGTTTATTTGTTGTTGTTTCTTTTATTTTTAGACTGACTGACTGAGTGCTCTGATGTTTTCACAGATGTGTTCTTGTTAATTGTGTTTACTTAGCCTTGCGTGGCACACAGTAACACATGTTGTACCTTGACTTTTTTGGGTAGGGTTTTTATTCATAAGGTGGTTAGTTAGTCTTGTTATAGTTTTTGTTGTAGTTTGGGGGTGGGTGTGTGTTTTAAATCTTTTCTTTTTTGCCATTTGGTTTGATAAAGCCACAGCACTCATCCATCCTCTAACACACACACACACACACACACACACACACACACACACACACACACACACACACATATATATATTATAATATATATATATACATATATATTTATTAATATATATATATATTATATATATATATATATATATATATATATAGGTAAGTTACACAGATTTGTTCTGTGCTAGAGCATAGAATACGTAGGGAGCTGTTATAACTACAACCTGTGGTAGTGCTGGATCACTGTCGGAATGTGCATTAGTGCTTACACCAAAGACACACAATCAAGTCCAATACTGGTCTGTGGCTTGATGTCGACCTACGGGCTGTCTGGATGAATGAATGCCCAGCTAGGAATGGACACGTGTGTCCATCCATATTCTGACGGTAGCTTATGTGAATGAATCTTCTTATATAAAAGAAGAGGTTTTCTTGACACTTTAGAAAGGGGGTGATAGCCACAATCAACGCTCTCGGCTGTTCTGAACTCTCTGTCTGTTTCTGTCTCTCTCTCTCTGTGCATCTGTCTCTCTCTCTCTTTCTCTGTCTGTCTCTCTGTCTCTCTCATTCTCTCTCTCTGTGAAAGTTCCTTTTTGATTTAGATTTTTCAGTCCGCAGGTGAATTGACTTTGACAAATTCTAAAGACAAAATATATAGTATTATCAGTTGCTGTTTTCTATGCTGATTGAAACGGCAGAATCTTCCTTTCTCGCAGTCGTGTCTGGAAAAACAAAATCACGGACCATTTTCAGCATCAGCAATAACAGATAGACCTGCCTTCCCACTTTTATGGCCGCCATACTGTTACCTGTCTGTCTCTGTCTCTGTCTGTCTGTCTGTCTGTCTCTCTCTCTCTCTCCTCTCTCTCTCTCTCTCTCTCTCTCTCTCTCTCTCTCTCACACACACCACCTCCTCCCTCCCTCCTCCCTCTCATTCTGTGTATGGGCCAATGGCCTCTATGAATAAATCATCTCTGTCTCAGTCTCTCTCTCTCTCTCTCTCTCTCTCTCTCTCTCTCTCTCTCACTCTCTCTCTCACTCACTCACACACACAGTGTGTGTGTGTGTGCGTGCGCGCGTGCTTGCGTGCGTGCTATCTCCCAATCTGTTCCACCTCGTCATTTCCATTAGGCCTCAAAAGAGTTAAGGCCAGTACACTATTCAAGCGCGTATATTTCTCAGCCAGCAATTTAAGAGAGCAGAGAGTTTACTTCTTGCTTATGTGAAAAGTGACTTCTTTCCTTCTCCTTGCATAGACTCTGAGAATTGGAACGCTCTATTTCCAGAGAGGAATGCTGCTGCTGTCAGTTGGCTGGGGAGGTTTTCTCTGTCAGGAGGACTTTTACCTTCTTCCTTCGCCCTCGTGTACTTTCTCTTTTGCTTCTTGCATCTCTGTAGTCTTCCTTTTCCCCTCTTGCATCAGACACTTACTGTACCGTCGCCGACTAAAGTGATTTACCTGGGCTCTCACCTGAGAGAGATAGAGCGTTTTTCTTAGAACTTTTTTTTTTTCCTTTCGTTTCTCTCCTCACTGCTCCGTCTGTCTTGAACCCTTGAACCTCTGCTCTGGAAATAGCACGGCTAACCCTGCGCACGTGTATGGGTAGAGAAAGTGAATTCACGCTGAAAGAGAATGGATAAACGATGTGTGTGTGTGTGTGTACTGTTTTTGAGAAACCTTACTCAAACTAACAAGCAAACGAAAAATCCACTATCACCACCAACAACAAATACCCAACCAACCAAACACATACTGTTTGTATGTAATTTATGAACAGTCGGTTTGGGAATGAATGGGTTTGTTTTTGTTGGAATAGCATGTATACACCGTTTCTGCTTACAGTAATTGTTTCATCAGAGGAGTAAAGCCACTAAAGGATTGCGTAGTATGGTTCGTCATAATGCAGTGTACCGTCAATTTATATGATGAATAATGTTCCTTTTCAATGTTTGTTTGTTGGTTGGTTGTCAGTAACCACTTCAACTGGTGAAACACCACATAAAGTACACTTCTTTAGTACGAACGCGAAAGGAATTGGGTTTTTTGTGTGTTTTGTTTGTTTGTTTTTGATTTTATCAATGTGTATTTTAATTTTCAAAAAGCTACTGCAACTATGTTTCGCAAGCAGTGGAGCTTTGGAACAGAGAATGCCAAAAGTGATGAACCGATTGATTGAAATTTTTTTTAAAAGACAGGAAAAAGTTGTACAAAAACCGTATGTGTATCACGCGTGGGTGTTCTTGTAAATACAATATCCCGATTACATGGATCCATTCTGTCGCGTTCCCATGGTAACTTACCTAGATAGATTTCTGAATAGTTCTTCTTGTAGGTCAGCATACTTTCATTATTTGCCGTTATGGCTTCTAACTGAAAATAGAAACCATACTTTGTCGAGAAAAGAACAAGGCTACTTGTGTAGGTGTTCAAAAGTTTAAGAGGGAGAAAATTTCAGTTATTTTAGAACGTTTGCGATGACTGTATCTGCGTGTCATCCACTGGTTAGAGCTTGGTCGCTTTAGCTTAAACTCATGCTCGCTGTCGCTCACATGGACACACACACACTCACACTGACACACACACTCTCTTTCTCTCTCTCCCCTCTCCTCTCTCCCCCCCTCCCCCCCCCCCCTCTCCCCCCTCTCCCCCCCCCCCCTCTCTCCCCCCCCTCCCTCCCCCCCCCCCCCCATCATCCCGCCCCCCCCCCCCGCCCCCCCCCCCCCCCCCCCCACCCTCCCACTCCTCCCCCACCACCCCACCCTCCACACACCACACCCCCCCCCACACCCCCCACCCCCCCACCCACCCACACACCCACCACACATCCACCCCTCTCTCACCCCACCCCCCTCCCCCCCCCCCCCCCCACCCCACCCACCACCCCCTCACTCCATCTCTCTCTCTCTCCTCACCACTACACCACTGCATTGTCGTAAAGCCTCTTTATTTCGTACCCTATCATTCTGGCAGGCTGTGGTTATGGCACCACACCACCATCAATCATCCATGCCGTGTGTCTATTTTGGGGGCTGTGGCAGACATTTCGATCAGTCGTAGGCAACGCTGCAAACCCTCCACCAACTCCCTTTTCCCTTCCAGTCACCGCTACCTATACTGGGTATAGTTAACTAATCACAACACATCCTCCCGTTTTGTTTCCTCTTTCCTAGTCACCATAGTAAAGCAAGCGACATACACGCGCGCGTGCGCACGCACGCACGCACATACACACATACGCGCGCGCACTCACACACATATGCACACACGCGCGCGCGGATCGAACAAAACCTCCATCCTCGTCTCAACTTCTGTTAAAACAAACACACACCACCACCAAATTAAACCCTTTGTCATGATGTGTGACCATATCGGAAGAAAACAGGTTGGAAAAAAAAGGCTTCATAAATTCCTAAATCAACTTTGATCTTGCTTGAGTGAGTGTATTTGATTTAAATATTTATTGTCGTCGATATAAAAAGAAAAAAAATTAGCAAAGGAAGAAAAGTCAAGTAAGTTCTATTGCTGGAGAGGATTAATTCCAGTTTCTGGAGGTGGGGCTGTTGTTTTTTTGGTAGTGCTTCATGGTTGACAAAATCATCTGTTAAGAGGTAGACAGTTGTACGACAGTGAAGCTGCTTCTCATAATCCACGAAAGGAGTCTAGCAATAATGTGTCACCTTGTGATTAAGTGAAAGCTAATTTGTAGGAACTGTTAGAGAAGGACGCTCTTGACAGCTTGTGTATCAGATGATTATTTCCCTTGTAGCCATTTCAGCGGTGCCAATTAACCCTGAGGTCTTCTTAGTAAGAAAAAAAGTTGTTCTGTGCTATGCTGTGTATTATGCCCCACCCCACTCCTACTTACTTACACACACACACACACACACACACACACACACACACACACACACACACACACACACACCTGTGAGTGCGTGTGTGTGTGTGTGTGCGTGCATGTTTGCATGTGCGTGCATGTGTGTGTGTGTATGTGTGTGTCCGTGTGTGTGTATGTGTGAAAATAGCTGCTCATTAGTACAGTCTTGGATGATAATTGTAAAAGCTGCAGATGCTCGCCCCGTGTGGCTGTGCCCTCTGGGCTTTGAGTGCGCTGTTTTCAAAGAAGAACGGTTCCCTTGCTTGTTGTGTTTACCTACAGGAGCACTTCGGACCCTGGCTTTCCTCCTGCATTAGACACGCACTTAAAGGTTATTAGCCTGAACGGTAGAGTTCTATCCAGTGGGTCTGTTAGACCCATAGACTGCAACCTTTTGCCTCCAACTTTACTTCCTCTCTTTGCCTTGCCTTGCCTCTCTCATCTATGCCTCTCAGCCTTTCCCCTTCCTCTGCCCTACAGGCCCACTTCATAGCACCGATTCTCACCCCAGTGTGTGTGTGTGTGTGTGTGTGTATGTGTTTTGTGTGTTTGTGTGTGTGTGTGTGTGTGTTGCGAGTGTGTGTGCGTCACTGTGTGTGTGTGTGTGTGTGTGTGTGTGTGTGTGTGTGTGTGTGTGTACAAAGGAAGTAGGTGCAGCTGATAAACAGTGGGTAGACTGCTGCTATCTGTTTACATTGTGCGGCAGGTGAAATAAGCACAAAACTTTTTTCTTCTGGTTTTGTTTTTGGGGTTGTTGGGGTTTTGTTGTTGTTATTTTTATTGCTTGTGGACCCTTTCGTTAGGTCTGATGGTTATGTTTTTCCAGATTTGATTTCTAAAATCAGCGCTTTCTTTGTAGAAAAAATATTTGAGCTTGAAGAGGTCGATTCCATCTTGTCCAGTGTTACTAAGCTAAATGTTGATGCACCCCGAAGTAGCCTCGGTGGCCTGCTTTTCTTTTCTTTCTTGCTTTCTTTTCTGTGCTGAATACATTAAAAGACTCACCAAAGCACAAAGCTAAACAGCTGTCAATTCAGAGCTTCACCAGACTTATTCATTAACAAATGATTGTTACAATGGAATCTTTGCTTAACAACAGTTCAGAACCTGAGAGTGTGGTTTGTACTGCCCTTTGTTGTCATAAACCCTGCATAAATTTGTGGTTTGCAAATGAACTGATCTGTGATATAACAGTAGTTACCTGATGAGCTAGTACTTCTCTCTCTCTCTCTCTCTCTCTCTCTCTCTCTCTCTCTCTCTCTCTCTCTCTCTCTCTCTCTCTCTCTCTCTCTCTCTCTCTCTCTCTCTCTCTTCAGCTCTAACTCATTCCGCGTTGCAAATGTTATTGTTGATAGAAAAAATAACTATCCTGTTTTAATTAAA